>OY812999.1:88358713-89023880 GCA_963681545.1 Germaria angustata | reverse complement strand
GAAAAGAGTGCGTCGAAGGTTCGGTTCTTTGCAAAAGTGATTTTCCCGGTGTGTTGGGGTGTATCGTTGGTACACATGTCAGAATTATTTCTCCGCGTAAAGATATACAGCATCTTTTCTTAAATCGGAAGGGATACTATAACTTAAATATTATGATTGTAAGATATACTATGTACATAATACATATTTATTTTTGTTAACATTATGGGACTAAATTTTTTTTGTCTTTTATTTAGAAGTGTGATTACGAAATGAACATACGATATGTTGACGCGAGACACCCGGGGGCGAATCAAGACTCTTTGATTTTTAATTTAAGTAATTTAAAAATTCATTTGCAAAGAAACTGAAGAAAATGGATTTTAGGTAAAATTATTTTTATGTTTTTAACACAATTTCATCAATTTTTACATTTAAGGCGATGCCGGGTATCCCCTCCGACCATACTTAATGACACCAGTTCGAATGACAGACGCAGGTTCTTTACAAGCTCGTTATAACACTTTACACGCAAAAGGTCGGAATATCGTCGAACGTACGATAGGTACGTTCGACGTCCTTCCTGCTGTAGAAAGATTTAATTGAGGAGTTGCTTGTATACCAACATGTACTTGAGGTTGTGCAGCATATGATGTAACTCCACTTTGTGGATCAAAAGTTCCGTAATTTTCAATTTGTCTTATATATTGTTCATCTATTGAATTTTGACACATTCCTGGCGAAGTTTCTGAACTTAATCCTAAAATATCAATTGCTGGAGTTTTATTTTCATTTGACTACTAATATATTCTGATTCTAATTTAAAATTACGACGATCATATGGAATATAATGTAACGTGGTCTAACAGGACATTTTGCAAAAAACTGTGAGAGAAAGAAAAAACAACCCCAATTGTTGCATGCAAATCAAGTATAAATTTAAAAACAATAGAGCAAGCAGAGTGGTGCGATGACAGCGGTGCGACTGCGCACGTGTATTGCAGCAGAGAAATGTTTACTAATTTCCTTGAAAGTGAAGAAATCATTTCATTGGCTGGTCACAAGCAAATAGTCGCAAAGGGAAATGGTGATGTACAAATAGAAAATAAAGGTTTACAGATTAAATCCCAAAATCTTTCTTTTTAGCCACAACTACACATGAACTTTATATCCGTGAGTCGTATTGTTGAGAAGGGCTTGACTGTAAGATTTGACTCAAGATTTGCTTTTGTTCGACGTTCAGATGGAATAGTGGTGTTGAATGCAAAAAAGTAAGGTAATTTTTTTTGATGAAGAGCAAAAATTAAAGTCTTTTTTACCGCTGTTGGCTTGGATCGTGCATGGCACAACAGGTTTAGCCATGTGAATAATAAGTCACTATATGAAATGTCAAAAAAATCAATGGTTATTGGTATGGATTTGAAAGATAATGCTAATACAGCACAATGTAGAACATGTATGCTAAGCAAAATCCATGTTTCTTCTTTTCCCAATGAATCACAGACACACACAACAATTGGTGGAATTTATACAATAGTGATGTATGTCTCTTGCAGCTTATAACAATACATTTTTGCTGGCTTGATTCTGTCGATGGGAATTTTATCTTTTTGTTTTCCACGTTTTATAATAAAATACTATTTGTGTCGCTTTTCATCTTCAAAAGGGCTTTGAAATGCCGGTTCCAACGGTTTACGTACTTTATCCACTCTTACGAAAACAAACCTGCAAGTGTCCAATTCTGGATTTACAAAATCTGTTTTTGTTGAATGCCATGATGGCTTAGGACATCGTAGGTCACACATAACTTAACGTAATTTTTGTACAAATTCGGTTTGACTACACCGAGCGAAAAATAGCAATATCATATTGATATTTTGAAATATTGATTTGATATTGCACAAAATGATATTTTTTGACGCTGGCGTAACCACTTTTTTCATATGGTTGTTGTTAATTTTATTTTTGATGCGACGTAAGCGTCGTGTTTGATATTTATAATATCAATTTGATATTTATGTATAATATCAATTTGATATTGATCAATATCAAAGCGCTCGGTCACCAAGTACAACAATTAAATGTTTGTTGTGATTGTAGGCAATTTTTTCGTATGGTTGTAGTAAAATTTCATTTTGAAAATTTATAATATCAATTTGATATTGATCAATATCAAAACGCTCGGTCACCCAAGTACAACAATTAAATGTTTGTTGTTATTTTTTTTATTTCTCTTAGCTTACGGTATCAATTTCATGTTAATGCATGAACCTGTAAAACACATACACATATATGTACCAGGGATGATAAAGTTGACACTTTAGTGCTTTTTTTGACACTTTTTGGCCTCCAATAGCACTGCGGTACCCCCACGACTCATTTGGTACCTTTTCAATTTCCTCAATTTTCTTACTGAGTTCATTTCCATTTTAAGTGATCACACTAAAATCGGGTCAAGTCACGGATTTTGATGAAATTTGGCACATTTGATGCCTGTGGTGTTGCTATCATCACAATTTGTTTGTGAAAAAAATAAGTAAAAAATGTGCCTATTATTCTGTAGTTAAAAAAAATGTACAAAAATTTAAAAAAAAAATCCCCTTTTTATTTCTCTTAAATTTTTTAAGGTGGTAGCCCATGCATATGCATATGTTTGAAATTTCAAGGATTGTCTTTTCCTTTTTTTTTACTCTGTACGAATGAACTCGTATGTACTTTTTCTTGTTTAGTTGATGTTTAAATAAATATATAAAACCCCTTAAAAGTATTGTTTTTTTTATAGAATTTGTAATCAATAGATATAATAAACATTTTGACACTTTTCGACGAAAAAAAGTACTATTTTAGAAAAATTTTGGTACTTTTTCATAAGTCTCATTTATCATCCCTGATATGTACATACACATATATGTATTGTTTTTGCGAAATTGTTTGGCTGTATATCACAGGCATTTTCTGTGGTAAAAAAAATGTACAAAAACAAATACATATATATTTGATTTTTGCCTGATACATTTTTTCTGACCTCGCGGCCAGTGTTTCGTGGCAGCATTACCCATGATATTTCTTGCCTATGCTTATATGCAAAAATGATATTGCCTATCGGCTCAGTTGAAAAGTGACATTTAATCAGTGTGGTGTTAATTGCTTATTGTCCTTTAACAAAGGAATATATAAAGAAAGTGAATAAAGTGAATAAATAAATAAGCAAAACATTTAAATTCAAATAAAAGTTAATTATAAAAAGTTAATTGTAGAAAGTTTTTCAAATGGAGGATAAATTAATGCAGCTGCTTGCAGAATTTGAGCTGCCAGAAGTATATCCTTTATTAAAAAGTAAGCTATAAATAAACTCAAAAGGTAATTTTTAATTTAATATATTATATACTTATATATAATACTTATAATATATATTTAATTTAATTTAATATATTAAATTTGATTTCAAATAGACGTTGATTCAAATTCTAAAAGGCTCTTTGCGTGGCCAAGCAGCTTTGAAATTATATTCTCTAAATCATTCATTGACTAACGACATACGGGATGATATCATTAATTGCATAGTAGAAGAAATTATTTTCAATGACGTCTCTGTTACCATAGCTGAATTCCATTTAATTGTTCAGGAAATAGTTGAATTGTTTCCATGCGAAGATAAAATTAAAGATTACTACTTCATTCCCAGATGTGAAAAGAAAAACCCTTCAGGGAAATTGTTTGTTAAATACGTAAATACAAAAAGTAGAAAAAAAATAAGCGTCAGAAAGCAGATTCTATTATTGAACCCAAAAACAAAAATATTTCAATATCGTCTATTGACGAAACTGAGCAGTTGTCAATTAAAAACGATTTAAAAAGGAGCTTGCCCTGGGATGAAGTCTGTGAAAAATGGAAAAACACCGTACAGCTGCGACGTCGAGATTTTGAACTTTTAAATAATACTGAATTCTTTGAGGCTTGGCCAAAATATTTGGACGCGCGTGCTCCAGAATTGGTAATACTTACAAAAAAAATATATTATATTATATTGTTTTTTAAATATTGTAAATAAATATTGTTTTTTTGTTAAATATTGTTTTTTAAATATTTTCCAAAAATTAATTTTTTTCATAGTTCGCGATTGATTTTAATTACCTCTATCCTGGAAAAGGTAACTCGTTTAAGGAACAATGGGACTGCAGTAAGTCAAAAATTGTTGAATACATAGAAAAAACCCTCCATAATTCAGCCTGCAAAGGACAGCTCTTATCTTACAAAGCAACAAAGAATCAAGGTAAAATTTGCATCGGTTAGTTAGTTTCTCATTAATAAATTAAAAATCTTTGCAGAGATACAAAACTATTTAATAATAATTTTGTTGGTTGGAGTACTGCAACCCACTGCTCGTTTTAAACTCGCTGATGGAAAGGGACACAAAAAGGTGACTATTTCGGATGCCCAGGACAGTCTAGTTCTAAGACTTCCATCATTAAATGATTTAGATCGTCAGATAACTGCAATTCGAGATAAGTTTTATTCTTCAGGACTAACTATACAACCGTTTGTTATTTGCGAAGGCTATTCCGAAAGTGTTATAGAAAATTATCATATTTATTTTGATAAGAATATGTATAAATTTGATTCATTTCTCGACGCAATAGTTTGTTGTTTTCATATTTTTCAAATTTTTTGTTTACAATATCCAGTAGCTTCGGAACTTGTTTGGAATTTCATTCAATTATATTTTTTCGAAATTTCCACTGAATTCGATGTAAAAAACTCAAAAATTTCATCTCTTATTAATTATTTAAAATTTAATTGATTATCACAATGTATATCTGTTTTAAATATAATGAAAAGTTTCCCGATTGTAATGCTTTGATTAATCATTTTAAATACGAACATTTGTTATCTTCGAAAGGTCTTAAAGTATGTTGTAAGCAAAACGACTGCAATCAGTCTTTTACAGATTTTAAAAGTTTCCGACGTCATTTAAAATGTCATCAAAAAGAATTAGAAAAGCCTTTATCTGCAATACCTTTGATACCACCAATAGCACCATTAGCAGAACCGACTTCTAATAATAATTCTGAGTCACTGACACAGCCTACTGATATCAGCCAGACTTCGCTCAATACAAACACAAATCAAAATATATTTCAATCAATTCAAAATTTAAAACGCGTTGCTTTAAAATTAAGTCTTACTTTACATAATGAAAACTCTATGCCACGAAAACGTATACTTGAAATTCAGAATATGATAACTCATTTATTATCATCCATTAGTACAGTTTTAATGAGTACAATTTGTTATGGTGAAAATCATGAATGTATAGAGCCTTTATTAGAGTTTTGTAGAAATCCTTTCAATGAAATCAGATCAGAGCATCGTCTGTTTAAAATTCTCCAAGAAATGAATTTATATGAACCACCGAAATGTTCTATAATAGAAATATCGATTTCATGTACAACTACGAATGGGAATCCAACTTTGGGGCCAAGATCAACGAAAATTTATGTTATGCCACTAGAATTTACTTTCAAATCGATTTTCCAAATTCCAAATCTTCTTGACATAACTTTAAAAAATATAGAAAATAATTTGACTAAATCAATGTATTGCAATTTTGTAAATGGTTCCATATATAAAGCAATGGTTCAAAAATATCCACCTAACTCTGTTATTCCATACATACTTTATGTTGATGACTATCAGGTAAACAACCCACTCGGCAGTCACACCTATTCCATTTCTGGCTGCTATTGCAGTTTTCCCAACATGCCGGACTTTTTATTGTCGCAATTGAAATTTATTTTCAACGTTGCCTTTATTTCATCTTAGGATCTTAAGAAAATAGGCCCTGAACGAGCATTTGAACCTTTAGTCCAAGAACTGAAGAAATTGGAAGATGGAATTGTTATTACAACTCCTACTGAAACAAGAAAAATTCATTTCATTTTGGGTTTAGTAGTTGGTGATAACTTGGCTATAAACAATATAATGGGGTTCGTAGAGTCGTTTAATTCGAAAAGGTATTGCAGAGTTTGTTGCAGAACTAAATCTGAAATGAGAAACGATACAAACGAAAACGTAAAATTTATTAGAAACAAGAATTCGTATGAAAATGATCTTTCAAAACAAGACTTTCGGGAAACAGGGGTAAAACGTAATTGTGTTTTTCATATCTTATCTAACTTTCATGTTACAGAAAGATTTTCATTTGATTTGATGCACGACATTTTCGAGGGCGTGTGCTCTTATGATTTATGTCACGTAATTTTAGGATTGATAAATGACAATGTTATTTCATTAGATGTCTTAAACAGTCGAAAAACTTTATTTAAATATGGTGCTTCACAAATTGGTAATCTGTCTTCTCCATTAGTTTTAACTAAAATTAAAGCTTTTAATCTAAAGATGTCTGCTAGCGAAGCATCTTGCTTTATCTGTCTTTTACCTATAATGATAGGTGATTTAATACCACGTGGTAATAAACACTGGCAGTTGGTTATAACCTTGGTCCAATTTATTGATTTTGCCTTCAAATCGCAATACACCACTGAAGATTTAATATTTTTAAGAAAACTGGTTGCAAAACATCATTCCATTTATATCGAATTGTATGGTCCATTAAAGCCCAAGCATCATTTCATGGTTCATTATGCAACCGCGATAGAAAAGTGCGGCCCCTTAAAATATACGTGGTGTATGAGATATGAAGGCAAACATAAAGAGGCCAAAGATTATCTAAGAAATGTTTCCTCTCGGGTAAATCCGGAGCGTACAATGTCAACTAAGTCATCACTAAAATTTGCTCATTTTTTATTAGAACAAGAAAATGTATTACAATATCGTTTAAGTTTTGAATCGTCTTATTTTTTGAACCTTAAAGAGGAGAGTTATTTTTCAAAAATAATATGTCATTCAAATACTGAGTTTGAAAGCGCTGAAATGATAAACAAAATCTGCTATAAAAACACTATTATTAAAAAAAATGATTATATGTTTTGTATCGATAATTCTGAATTATTTAAAATACATAGCTTTTTATATCAAAATGATTGTATCTATGTTCTTTGCTTTGATGTTTCAATAGTAAAATTCGATGACCACTATCAAGCCCATGTAATTGATTCATGTAATGAAGATGTAATTTATATAAAAGATATAAGTGCATTTATAACCTATCCAATAAGTATACATATTTCAAATAATTGTCTAAAATATGCTCGGAAAACATATTATTAAATCATTATTATATTCTTAAGACGTTATGAATTGTTATTGTTTTTGACAATTTTGTTAATTTTTTAAAAATATTCCCTGTTTCAACTGAAACCGATTTTCATTTTTTTAATATCTCGTTATTGTTTTTGTAAACTTTGAAACTTTTTCCAAGTTTAATATCTTACCCTTTTTGAACTGAAATCAATTTTAATTTCTTTAAATATCTTATTATTTTTGAAAACTTTGAAAGTTTGTCCAAGTTATATGTACTAAATATAAACGTAAATAAAAAATTTAATAGAAATATATATTAAATTTGTTTTATTTTTAAAATCAAATTATAGATTTCGTATTCAAATTTATTAATTTTTATTTTGACATTTTAGATGTCAATTTGATATTGATCAATATCAATTTGATGTTGGTTAATATCAATTCGATATTGATGAATATCAATTGGCATTTTTATTTTGACATTTATAATATCAATTTGATATTGATCAATATCAATTTGATGTTGGTTAATATCAATTCGATATTGATGAATATCAATTGGCATTTTTATTTTGACATTTATAATATCAATTTGATATTGATCAATATCTATTTAATGTTGGTTAATATCAATTCGATATTGATGAATATCAATTGGCATTTTTATTTTGACATTTATAATATCAATTTGATATTGATCAATATCAATTTGATGTTGGTTAATATCAATTCGATATTGATGAATATCAATTGGTATTTTTATTTTGACATTTATAATATCAATTTGATATTGATCAATATCAATTTGATGTTGGTTAATATCAATTCGATATTGATGAATATCAATTGGTATTTTTATTTTGACATTTATAATATCAATTTGATATTGATCAATATCAATTTGATGTTGGTTAATATCAATTCGATATTGATGAATATCAATTGGCATTTTTATTTTGACATTTATAATATCAATTTGATATTGATCAATATCAATTTGATGTTGGTTAATATCAATTCGATATTGATGAATATCAATTGGTATTTTTATTTTGACATTTATAATATCAATTTGATATTGATCAATATCAATTTGATGTTGGTTAATATCAATTCGATATTGATGAATATCAATTGGCATTTTTATTTTAACATTTATAATATCAATTTGATATTGATCAATATCAAATGGCTCGGTTGACTTTCAAAAAAAAAGTTTATTATAATTTATTATTTATTTATTCCAAGAGAAAATAGCGACCGAGACATTTGATATTGAACGATATCATATTGATATTTTTCGCACTTAGCCCCATTTTGTTAACGTTTAATATCAATTCGTTAACGAAAATATCAATTTGATATTGTTTTTTCGCTCGGTGTATATATATACCCACTTTTAATATAGAATTCTCTTGCTACACGCAATTGTGTTCCGTACAGCAGTTCAGCTGGACTTGCACCGATGTCGATTTTTATTTTACATAGTTCGTAGTGCCAATAACACTAGTGGAAGCATGAAAGTAGCATGACACTTTATGCCGCTTTTAAGAGAATGTAAATTCCAAGTGCTTTCGTGAGTTCTCTAAAGAGATTGATTCGAACTGCCTACCTAAGTCTGTTGTTGCCTTTTCTGGAACACTACCAATCCAGTAATGAATGTTGATGCTACTGTATGTCCTGAGGTATCTGGAATGGGAATTGCTGCAGGCCATCTCGTAAAACGATCCACACAAGTAAGGCAATAACGATTGAACGCCTGAAGTTGGTAGTGGACCTAGGAGGTAAATATTTGCATGCTTAAAACGTTTGTCGATATCCTCCCAGATGCTTAGAGGTGCAGTGGTACATCTGCTGCTTTTTGACACTGCAAACAAATTTTGTAACGTCTCTTGCCACACCTGGCCGTATATAACGGTCCATTACGAGCTTTCACGTAGCTCTTATGCCAGGATGTGCAATATTATGCAGTTTTCGCATTATAAGCTTCAGATGCTTTTGCGGCACATATGGTCTTATCTTATTGCCATTTATGTTGCAGTATAACATTCTTGTAGAATCAGGAATATGTAAATACAGAAATGATTTCAATTCAGAATAGTTTTCTTATTCTGTCACCATCTCGTCAAAATCAATCGTATCAGACATCACATTGTTGATTCGGGAAAGCCAGTCTGCTGTTTTGTTGTCTTTGCCTTTGATTTGATGGATGTCTGTGGAAAATTGACTAATGAAATCTAACTGTTGGGTACTTCATGGTGAAGCTTTTTCACTTAAGCACTATACATGCGTTGAGCATTGGTGAGCTGCTTAGAATAAAAACCAAGCGGCTGAGCTTTTCCATCAACAATTTGATGTAGCACGGCTTCAACTGCCGAATCTGACACATCTACAGTCAACGTCAGCTTACCATGAGGTGACATGTAACTTAGTTGGGTTACGTTAGCTAAATCGCTTTTGCAAAACTCGAAAGCTGCTAAAGCTGTTTTGTTGCATGTTGTAGAAACGGAAGATAAAAATTTATCATGCCTAAAAGTTTCTTTGTTAGTTAGTACTTTAATAACGAATAAAACACTTCCTCAAGATATGAAAAGAATGAAGAGATATGCAAAACTTAATTCTTATGTGTATTTTTTATGGAAATAATAGCATATTAATATTATTTCGATTGAAATTGTTATAATCGGCCCTGTTCTGTAAACCGAATCCGAGCAACATTATCGATTTGAAACCGAATACGAATATGTTGGTGTTCTCTTAACCGAATTCCCATAATTTTACTCGTTTGGAAATCGACCTCACAAACGTGGTCGAAAGTAAATCGAATGGGTTATTATTGTAATAAAGACTTAAAACGAGATAAAACAAATAATTGGTAAATAAAATTGAAAAGTGTTTTTATGTTAATTTTATTCAAACCACATATTTCTATAAAAGTTTTAGTTGTAAAAATTTTAAATAAAAAATGCACCATAATTTATTAATATTTTACTGCATATGAATTTAAATATGTCGATCACAAATTTTTGTTTGGCAACTCCAAAATTAATTTAGTTTGGCAGCCCTAAAATTATATACCATATGTTTCTGCACAAAAAGAATGCAAACAAAACATATTTATTTGAAATTCAATGAATTAAGCAAACGCAACCATTATAATGTAAGTAATTTGTAAAATAGTTCTTAAAAAGTTGAACTAAAATAAACATGAATTTTTTGCTAGGAGAAAACATAGAAACCAACAGGAGGACGAAATTTTCGTAGAATTTATGACCGCCCATCCTAATATAGCGAAGGGGTTTTGCAAAGGAGATAAAGTGGAGGTGGATCACTTATGGACGCAACTTGGACATCGTCATTTTAATGACACCACAAAAATGAAAAAACCACAGGAAGCAGGATATGATGAGCTGTACAAAATTCGCCCAATTATTGACAGACTCAATATGCAGTTTGATGCTGTACCAAAAAAACCTCGGCTATGCATTGACGAACAAATGTGTTCAACAAAAATGTTGACAAAATTTCGGCAATATATGCCCGCAAAGCCCCACAAATATGGCATAAAGCTTTTTGTCCTTTGTGACTCGGATGGCTTTTCGTACAGATTTAGTGTATATAAAGGAGCTGGCGATAATGAAGTTATACCTAACACCCCTGACTTAGGAGCAACAGCCAATGTGTTAATAAGATTGTCAAATAAAATTCCTGATTTTAAAAATCATATATTGTACTTCGACAATTTTTATACTTCTCTACCACTTATTTATTTACGGAGCAGAGGAATTTATGAATTAGGAACCGTTCGATCTAACAGGATACCCAACTGCAAGCTGACAAAGGAAGTGGATTTAAAAGACAAGGAACGTGGATACTCAGAAGAGTTTGTTGGCCGTGCGTTTGGAGTAGACATATCTAGTGTTCAGTGGAAGGATACAGAATTAAGAAATTTAAGACACTGAACAGCAACTCACAACCTCTAAAAATATGCCGTTACGATCGCAAAAATAAGTCCTACGTCGATATAGACTGTCCAAACATAATTAAAGAATATAACCGCCATATGGGTGGTGTTGATTTGATGGACAGTTTACTTGGTCGCTATCACATCAGAATGAAAACAAAGAAATGGACTTTGCGTTTATTTTATCATCTAGTTGATATGTCGCTAGTGAATTCATACCTCCTTTTCCAGCGTATTCATGGAATTGACTGTACAGATGTTGCTCATAAAAAATTACCAGATTTTCGTAATGAGGTGGCTGATGTACTTTGTCGATATGAGAACGCTAACACGAAAAGAGCTGTTGGTAGACCTCAGAGCCAAAGCCCAAAAATACAAAAACCAAAGAAATCGTATGGTGCACCAGATGACATTCGTTTTGATGGTTTTGAACATATGCCTGACATTTTAGACCGAAGCGGTAAAAAAGTATGCAAATTACATGGATGTAAGTCTGAAACACAAATGTATTGCACTAAATGTAAACTTAATCTATGTTTATCAAACAATAAAAAGTGTTTCCATATTTATCACACAAAGTGATAAAAAAAGACTAAATAAAATTTCAATATCAATTTCATCCATTAATACAATTTTTTATTACGTTACCAGGCAGGCCCGCCTTTTGGCGGCCATCATATTTTCTCACCTGGAAGGTAAGTTTTAAATTTTTTTAACTTTTAACTATAACGTATATTTTATTTATGCAAAAGCTATCAGTAACAAATTTTTTTAAAGCGAAAAAAAATTGGCCGTTAGATGGTTAAGTCAAGGTAAGATACATAAATATAGGAAAAAATAGTACGTATAAAACTAATCACTCAATTTATATTATATTGATAACCAAATCATTTTGTTAACTATAATTTTTCTTATCTCTTCGTAGTATTTTCCCAAGTATGTGAAGGATTTTCTTGAACCTGAATAGTTAGAGCAAACTATGGCAAGGACTAAAAATTCGTCTGCAGCTCCTTTTTATATGAAATAAAAAATCGATCTAATCGATCTAATAAAAAATCGATCTAACTATGACTCTCTTAAATGTAAGAGATCATAGATGTGCCTCCTCCTACACCTCTGCGTGGTGCCCGCTATCAACATTAGTCTTTCAGACTAATGGCTAAGTAGGTAGGCTTAAAGAACATTTTGGTTGCCAGCCCAAAGTTCTTCCAAATTGTTGGCCCAAATATGAATAATGGAAATAACGAACACAATCCAACGTCCACTGACGGAGGAAACCAACAAATTTCTAACCCATCCCATCCTAATCCCCCTGGATTATTATATCAGTGTCAATTTTGTGAACGTGCTTTTAGCACAAAAACTGGACTATGCGGCCATACTAAACATGCTCATCCCAACGAGCATGATGTAGTGCATAATCGTTTTGAGGTCAAAGCAAGATGGTCTGAAGAAGAGTTAATGCTAATGGCCCGTAAAGAGTCTGAGCTCCAAGGAGTCAGATTTATGAACATCGAACTAAGTAAGTTATTTCCAAAAAGATCCGTGGAAGCAATTAAAAAGGCAAGGCAAAAAGATTCCTATAAAAGTCAAGTTCAGGAATTTATAGCCGAAACAAATGGTAGGCCAATAGTATTAGTGTCAGAAACACCAATTCAAGCAGGTGAAGATTATTTCATAACTGACTCGCTGAGTCTTTCAATCGAAACATTAAGTGAAACATACCAGCCAAATCGCTTAATGGGTATACTTGTAAACGCCATAGGTGTGGGAAGAGTTCACACTCTTTCCGCCCTAACATCTTATTTAGAAAGCATTTGGCCAAATAACAACTTCGGTCGTACTGTTGCAAACAGACCAAGTAGAGCTGCAATTGATGAAGGCATGCAGCTCAGTCGAAGAAGGCAAAAGCGAGTGGAGTATGCAAAGACACAAAAACAGTGGGCAAAGCATCAAAGCCGCTGTATAAAAACCATCTTAGAAGGTCCGAACAACTCCAAAATACCACCCAAAGAAATTATGGAGCCATTCTGGAGAACAGTTATGTTAACGAACAGTGATGTCAAACCTATCCTCCCACCCAAATACCAGAATCTAGATAGGGTCTGGTCATCTATTACACCCGATGAGGTCGATAAGAGCAGGCTTAAGATCAGTACCTCACCAGGCCCGGATGGAATTACAAGTAAGGCGTTAAAAAGTATCTTATCCAAAATTCTGGCAATAGTGTTAAATCTAGTCATGTGGTGCGGGAAATCTCCCAAACCCATGACTGAAGCAAGAACGATCTTCATCCCGAAGAAACCTGATTCGCATGAACCAGGTGACTTTAGGCCTATTACAATACCATCAGTTTTGGTACGTCAGTTACATACCATCTTAGCGAGACGTATTGAAGAATCGTTAAAAGTAGACCCAAGACAGAGGGCATTTATTCCAACAGACGGAGTGGGAGACAACACTATAGTACCGGATATAATCTTAAAAACAGCAAAAGCTAAGTACAAATCGTTATACATAGCATCTTTAGATATAAGCAAAGCCTTTGACTCTGTGTCCCATAATACAATTTTTGAAGTGTTGAGATCGTATGGTTTTCATTGTGGATTTATGAAGTATGTGGAAGAATTGTATAAAACATCAAAAACAACTTTTAAAGCTGACGCTTGGGAATCAAACACTATAATACCAAAACGTGGAGTAAAGCAAGGAGACCCACTATCGCCCATTATGTTTAACAAGGTGATAGATAAATTAATGGATTTGCTACCCGAAGAAGTTGGTTTTAGAATGGGCAATCGTAATATTAATGCGCTAGCATTTGCAGACGATTTGGTTCTTTTAGCTTCTACACCAAATGGATTGCAAAAGGCACTAGACACCACTTATGAATTTTTTGCTGAATGTGGACTGTCACTAAACACCTCAAAGTGTCTAAGTATAAGCATGAAAGGGCAACCAAAACAGAAAAACATGGTAGTAGAACAGAATGAGTTTAAGATCGATGAAAGAGTGATGCCCGCACTCAAAAGAACTGATGAATGGAAATACCTTGGTATTTCATTTACTTGGTAGATGCAAAATTAACCTCGAACAGGATATTACGAGCAAACTGGAACGCCTCAGTAAAGCTCCCCTTAAACTACAACAGCGTATGCACGCATTAAGAACGGTAGTTATACCCCAATTGTACCATAAATTAACACTTGGTAATTAATATTAAGATTAGTTGCATGAATAAAATATAACCATCCGAAAATACACCCGTAAATGGCTTAATCTGCCAGAAAACAGCCCGAAGGCCTTTTTCCACGAACCGACCCCTGGTGGTGGACTAGGTATACAATCAATACGATGGATTGGTCCAATGCTCAGGAAGAAGAGGTTGGAAAGTATCGAGTTACCGAATCTAATTGGTGAAAGTATAGTCGACGATGCAATTTTAAAAGAAATCGCCATCACTGAGCGCAGGCTGAAAACTGAGAGTCTCTCTCTTTTCTCGGCTGAAACCATAAACAAATACTTTGAAGATAAACTCTATAGCTCAGTCGATGGTGCTGGTCTAAAAGAAGCACCGGTGGATCAGAGAGCCTAGCAAACTCCTTACAGGAGTTTGCTAGGCGTGGTGCCCGCTATCAACATTAGTCTTTCAGACTAATGGCTAAGTAGGTAGGCTTAAAGAACATTTTGGTTGCCAGCCCAAAGTTCTTCCAAATTGTTGGCCCAAATATGAATAATGGAAATAACGAACACAATCCAACGTCCACTGACGGAGGAAACCAACAAATTTCTAACCCATCCCATCCTAATCCCCCTGGATTATTATATCAGTGTCAATTTTGTGAACGTGCTTTTAGCACAAAAACTGGACTATGCGGCCATACTAAACATGCTCATCCCAACGAGCATGATGTAGTGCATAATCGTTTTGAGGTCAAAGCAAGATGGTCTGAAGAAGAGTTAATGCTAATGGCCCGTAAAGAGTCTGAGCTCCAAGGAGTCAGATTTATGAACATCGAACTAAGTAAGTTATTTCCAAAAAGATCCGTGGAAGCAATTAAAAAGGCAAGGCAAAAAGATTCCTATAAAAGTCAAGTTCAGGAATTTATAGCCGAAACAAATGGTAGGCCAATAGTATTAGTGTCAGAAACACCAATTCAAGCAGGTGAAGATTATTTCATAACTGACTCGCTGAGTCTTTCAATCGAAACATTAAGTGAAACATACCAGCCAAATCGCTTAATGGGTATACTTGTAAACGCCATAGGTGTGGGAAGAGTTCACACTCTTTCCGCCCTAACATCATATTTAGAAAGCATTTGGCCAAATAACAACTTCGGTCGTACTGTTGCAAACAGACCAAGTAGAGCTGCAATTGATGAAGGCATGCAGCTCAGTCGAAGAAGGCAAAAGCGAGTGGAGTATGCAAAGACACAAAAACAGTGGGCAAAGCATCAAAGCCGCTGTATAAAAACCATCTTAGAAGGTCCGAACAACTCCAAAATACCACCCAAAGAAATTATGGAGCCATTCTGGAGAACAGTTATGTTAACGAACAGTGATGTCAAACCTATCCTCCCACCCAAATACCAGAATCTAGATAGGGTCTGGTCATCTATTACACCCGATGAGGTCGATAAGAGCAGGCTTAAGATCAGTACCTCACCAGGCCCGGATGGAATTACAAGTAAGGCGTTAAAAAGTATCTTATCCAAAATTCTGGCAATAGTGTTAAATCTAGTCATGTGGTGCGGGAAATCTCCCAAACCCATGACTGAAGCAAGAACGATCTTCATCCCGAAGAAACCTGATTCGCATGAACCAGGTGACTTTAGGCCTATTACAATACCATCAGTTTTGGTACGTCAGTTACATACCATCTTAGCGAGACGTATTGAAGAATCGTTAAAAGTAGACCCAAGACAGAGGGCATTTATTCCAACAGACGGAGTGGGAGACAACACTATAGTACCGGATATAATCTTAAAAACAGCAAAAGCTAAGTACAAATCGTTATACATAGCATCTTTAGATATAAGCAAAGCCTTTGACTCTGTGTCCCATAATACAATTTTTGAAGTGTTGAGATCGTATGGTTTTCATTGTGGATTTATGAAGTATGTGGAAGAATTGTATAAAACATCAAAAACAACTTTTAAAGCTGACGCTTGGGAATCAAACCCTATAATACCAAAACGTGGAGTAAAGCAAGGAGACCCACTATCGCCCATTATGTTTAACATGGTGATAGATAAATTAATGGATTTGCTACCCGAAGAAGTTGGTTTTAGAATGGGCAATCGTAATATTAATGCGCTAGCATTTGCAGACGATTTGGTTCTTTTAGCTTCTACACCAAATGGATTGCAAAAGGCACTAGACACCACTTATGAATTTTTTGCTGAATGTGGACTGTCACTAAACACCTCAAAGTGTCTAAGTATAAGCATGAAAGGGCAACCAAAACAGAAAAACATGGTAGTAGAACAGAATGAGTTTAAGATCGATGAAAGAGTGATGCCCGCACTCAAAAGAACTGATGAATGGAAATACCTTGGTATTTCATTTACTTGGTAGATGCAAAATTAACCTCGAACAGGATATTACGAGCAAACTGGAACGCCTCAGTAAAGCTCCCCTTAAACTACAACAGCGTATGCACGCATTAAGAACGGTAGTTATACCCCAATTGTACCATAAATTAACACTTGGTAATTAATATTAAGATTAGTTGCATGAATAAAATATAACCATCCGAAAATACACCCGTAAATGGCTTAATCTGCCAGAAAACAGCCCGAAGGCCTTTTTCCACGAACCGATCCCTGGTGGTGGACTAGGTATACAATCAATACGATGGATTGGTCCAATGCTCAGGAAGAAAAGGTTGGAAAGTATCGAGTTACCGAATCTAATTGGTGAAAGTATAGTCGACGATGCAATTTTAAAAGAAATCGCCATCACTGAGCGCAGGCTGAAAACTGAGAGTCTCTCTCTTTTCTCGGCTGAAACCATAAACAAATACTTTGAAGATAAACTCTATAGCTCAGTCGATGGTGCTGGTCTAAAAGAAGCACCGGTGGATCAGAGAGCCTAGCAAACTCCTTACAGGCAGAGATTTTATTAATTGTATCCGGCTGAGAATTAATGCACTTCCAACCAAGTCACGAACATCGCGGGGAAGACCAGGAAAAGATCGGGCTTGTAGAGGCAGTTGCATGATACCAGAAACACCATATCATGTCATCCAAATATGTCACAGGTCCTCCCACGCACGCATAGAAAGACATGATTGCATAAAATCATTTGTGGTACGTAAAATGGCTGAACAGAGATACACGGTATACGAAGAACCCTCTCTAAACACATCAGAAGGTCTAAGAAAACCAGACATAGTTGCAATAAGGGATAATAAAATAACAATACTAGATGCACAAATAGTAAGTGACGCAAGCGACCTGGACTTGGCGCATAACAGAAAGAAGGCATATTACAACACCCTTGCAGTGAGAAACGCAGTACAAGAAAGATTTCATATGCAGGTCGAAAACGTAAGCACAATAACAATATCATAGAGAGGCATACTAAGCAAGGCCTCGACCATGGACTTATACAACTGGCAAATCCTAAAGAAGAACGATGCAGCATTGATGTCCACAAGAGCTGCTATAGGTAGCATCCGAGCCTTCAGGATGTTTAACAACACAACCAGTGTAAATAGAAGAGGCATTGGATAATCCAGGATCACTCACAGTTACATTAGTGTATGTTATTAACATACTGTGTATTTTAATATATACTAACCACCCTATTATGTTATCATCTTTAAGTTATTCCTAATTCCTAATTGTGTTTAACTACGATTATTCAATAAAGCTTTTTCTACTACTTAACATGGTGTCAGGTCTCATATAAAAAAGAAGAGTCACATAAAAAAAAGATCGGTCCAAAGACTCAGTCAATAAAATAAATAAAAATATTTTCATTAAAACTCAATGATAAAATAAGATTTAGAGTCAAAGTCAAGTAATCCAATGAATACAAAAAGTGAAATGGCTTCTCATGTGTTATCCGTCGCAACAACAATTGCACCACTTAACCTGAAAGAAAGCAACATGTGTGTCGCATGGATGTCGTTGAGGAACCAATTTAAGATGTTTATGAGAGCATCCAACTTGGAGCAGCAGACGGAACAACGGATAGTAGCACTATTGTTACATCATTTAGGACCGGATGGTCTACAGATTTTCAATTCCTTTGATGTCGACATAGTCGTTGTATGAATGAGAATGAAGGAAGCTTTCAAGATCTATTTATCGGCACTTTCACTAACTCTCATACAGAAGTTCAAGCGAACAGTGAATGGAATATTGAGGTTTTTGTAAATAAGGCGAAAATCACTCTGCAAATTGATACTGGAGCGCAAGCAAATATTCTTTCAAAATAAACTTCAAAAATGTTAAATTAATGTAAGCTTTTAAAATCTACTAACAAGAATATTTCAACATTCAGCGGCGAAAAGCTGCCTCTGTTAGGTAAAATTGATTTAACATTTTCTTTTCATGATAGAATTTATAAAGGTACGCTTTTTATATTAGATTTAAATTGCAAAAATTTAATTGGATTGGATTTAGCAACACAAATGAAGTTAATCAAAAATGTTACTATGATATCTTCTGATAAAATAATTGAAAATTATTCCAATGTATTTAAAGGATTAGGTCACCTAAAAACAGAATGTCGTTTAGAGCTCAAACCAAATGTAAATCCCATAGTAGACGCACCAAGGAAAATACCCTTCAGACTTCATGACAAGTTAAAAGAAGAGTTGGACAGAATGGTTAAACTTAATATTATAAAGCCAGTTAGTGAGCCTACAGAATGGGTCAGTTCCATCGTATTAGTCACTAAGCCAAATGGTCAGTTGAGAATACGATTAGATCCTCGGAATTTGAACAAGAGCAAACTATGGCAAGGACTAAAAATTCGTCTGCAGCTCATACTTATATGTATGAAATAAACAATCGATCTAACAATCCACACGGATCGGCTTGTAGGTTAATGACCGAAACACGTGTGTTGTGTAAATAAGATTTTACATTATTTACACTTATATTATTTACATTAGTGTACGTTATTTACATACTGTGTATTTTAATATATACTAACCACCCTATTATATTATTATCTTTAAGTTATTCCTAATTCCTAATTGTGTTTAACTACGATTATTCAATAAAGCTTTTTCTACTACTTAACATGGTGTCAGGTCTCATATAAAAAAGAAGAGTCACATAAAAAAAAAGATCGGTCCAAAGACTCAGTCAATAAAATAAATAAAAATATTTTCATTAAAACTCAATGATAAAATAAGATTTAGAGTCAAAGTCAAGTGATCCAATGAATACAAAAAGTGAAATGGCTTCTCATGTGTTATCTGTCGCAACAACAATTGCCCTCAAAGAAAGCAACATGTGTGTCGCATGGATGTCGTGGAAGAACCAATTTAAGATGTTTATGAGAGCATCCAACTTGGAGCAGCAGACGGAACAACGGATAGTAGCACTATTGTTATATCATTTAGGACCGGATGGTCTACAGATTTTCAATTCCTTTGATGTCGACATGGTCGTTGTAAAATATGTTGACTTGCTCGCCAAACTAGATGCATATTTTATTCCAAATATCAACATCGCTATGGAACGTCATACATTCTTTTCAAGAAAGCAAGCTCAACATAAGAGTATTGAGGATTATGTAACAGCGCTTAAAAAATCACAGCCTACTGAATTTGGAGACTTGCGTGAAAATTTAGTCAAAGACATTTTGTGGTTTACTCCCAATTTATTCACTTGAAAAGACTTTGGAAATAGCTAAAAATATTAATTCTGCCAAAGAAAATACAAGCCAGCTACAACAAGAAACAAATTTTGTTGGTGTTTTAAATAAAAATATTAACAGGTATAGACACAATTCGTCAAATCAACGTCAAACTTCATATTTGCCAAAACAACATCAAGCCAAAACAAAATACACACCGTCCAACATTCATCAACATCAAATAAAACGAAAAACCAGTTTACCAAAACCTCAGATTGAGGATTCTTTGAGCGCCAAGCCCAAGACAAAGCCGCGCCAGGGCAAGGGTTCTAGAGCAAGGAACCAGCAGAAATTCAGAGAGAGGACTAACGCACAAGATGAGCAGAAGATTCGGTCCGACATAGCCAACAAGTATATATGCATATAAAAGCATATTGCATATGCATATTTGACCATTCGGAGCATATTTTTATGTTTTTTTGCATGTCTTTTTGCCGACATACACGCACAAACAAATGTTCGCCAAGAACCTGTCTGTGCCATAAATAATGGGTGATGGAAGTTTGAAGTTGGCTAAGGTTGTTTTCATGCTTTCATAACCATTCAAAGGTTACTTTTTTGTGAAAAATTTTACGCTGGCAATACTAAGGCGACATTCAAAGAGATGTTTGCATTCTACTTATCTATCCTCTTTGTAATAAAAACTTGTTTGTTGGTGATTTGAGATAAATGAATCTACAATGCCAAAAGCAAAGGAGAATTTACAAGCATTCATAGTTAGAATGACTGCTCAGTTTCCTTCTGTTTTTCGGGCGGATCAGTCCGTATTATTTTGCAAATTCTGCAATTGTTCTGTTAATGCGTCGAAAATGTTCACAGTGAAACAACATTTTCGGAGGAATTCATTTATGGCAACAAAATTTCGAAATTTGCTGTACCAAGAAGTGAATGTTCTGAAATAATCGCGAATGTAGTGTCGAATGATGAAAATCGGTATCAAATTTATTAAATTCACCTCCGATTCCTATTCTAAACGAAAGTATAGAAACAAATGACAATTTGACTTTAGATATTTCAATAGGTAGCGACATAAATGGCGGAGAACTGCAAATGGACGTAGATAAGCTAGATATAGATAATGAAAAAAGAATGAAAGATTTAGATCATAAAACTGACAGCTATTCTAAATTAAAGACATTACATGCTGCTCTAGACCATTACCGGACCTTATATTTAGCAGAAAGGCTTAAAAAATCTAATTTTAGAGCAGCTAATGCAAGGTTATGTTATCAATTAGATAAGTATAAAGAAAAATTTCAGAAATTGGAATTTGGAGTTGAAAAAGAAGAATTATATGTCTTCTAAATTATCTAACTCACTTTCGGTATGTTTAGAAAATAGTTTAATTAATCATAATCCGGAACCTAGAAACCGTCGGTATTGTATCGGATTAAAGCTTATTGCTCTAGCGGTGTACCGCTATTTTTCAAAATTATTAGATTGGGCTGAACTAAGAACTTTGCGCCGTTTTGTAAAGGATTGGCCAAAGACCCTGGGTAATTTCAATGGTACGTTTGAAGCCTTAAAATTACGTGCGCGACAATTTAAAGAGGAAGAGAAATACTTGTGTATCTTGCGATGAAATGGCTTTGAAAACCTTCCTTGAGTATGATAGGTTCAAAGATAAAATAATAAGTCTTGAAGATTTCGGTGACGAAATGGCAAGTGGTATGGTGGCAATAGTTGGTCGCAAGGAGTATCATATTTTTTTATTCAGGGTAGCTGCAAGGGAAGTGTTATGAAAAAATATATATTCGAGGCCATTTCTAAATTACAAACAATAGGCTTAAATGTTTGCCAGTTCGTTTGCGATCTAGGATCCAATTTTGTAAATTTTTCTAAACTTGTTCAGGTTACTGAACATCGACCATATTTTATAGTTAATAATAAAAAAATATATTTCATGCATGACTGTCCACATTTGTTGAAAAGTGCACGTAATTGTCTTCTTAATTCAGACCATAAAGTTTATTTTAATAATAAGTCTCGAAGACTGAGCCAGGACCATTTAGAGCACTTTTTTGGACAAATTCGAAAGGGTTCTGGTAAAATCTGGAATTTTTCGAGCTCATTTCAAAAGCGTTGGGGTCTACATTACGTTAATGTTGTTGTGAATGGCAACTGTAAAGACGATTCTCCTGAAGATAAAATTTTAGATTTTTCGATTGTAGACCTAGCTTATAACTTTGACCCAAATAATACCCAGTGGGATGACTTTCATGCATTGCCTAGGTCCTGCCCATCCGTTTAAGAGACGGATGTGCACGATAAAAGTGTTGGAGAGAGGACTGTATTAGAAAGAAATGCCTTTGTTTATTTATGCGGCTATTTTTATTACAAATTGCACCGAGCACATTTGTGCAATTCCCCTTTGCCGAACTTTGAGGAGCAGGAGGAAATTCCAAAGGACTATTATTTTACATATGAGAAGCAGTTCGATAAGTGTCATCTAGTAAAACCTCCGCAGGGCTTTGTTGACTATTTTAGAAAGCTAGAGAACAAGTTTCATGATTTGTTTAATCAGAACTGCCACCCCTGGGGTATACGACAAATAATATTCGACACACTTTTGGCAGAAAAGCCTTATTTGTGCTGTGATGCAGTTAAGCATGAAGACATTTTGAATCTTTTCATTAGAATCAGAATTTACTTCATTCTTAGGTTTTTTAATGCAAAATTAAAGGAACCAAATTTTAAGGAAAAATTTTTATGCGTATCAAATAAATAAATTTATTTGAAATATATATAATTTTTATAATCAAGCGTTAGGTCTTTTTTTTTTAAATAATAATTTTTTTTTAAAAAGACCTAACGCTTGATTATAAAAATTATATATATTAAAACAAAAAAATATTAAACCAAAAACTGTACGCACAAATGAAAATATTGCTGCTGTTGGTGAAAGTGTTGAAAATGAACCGACAACATCAATTTAGCGTCGTTCGCAAGAATTGAGCGATACCAATCAATGTTGAGAGACTTTTTATGGACACAGTTGAATCATATTGATGTGTCTGACGTCTATTTCCAGCAAGACGGTGCTACATGTCACACAACTCGAGAAAACATTACGCTTTTGCGATCAAAATTTCCTCAACGTGTAATTTCACGAAATCCAGATTTCAATTGGCCTCTAAGGTCATGTGATCTAACACCATTAGATTTTTTTTGTGGGGTTTTTTGAAAAGTCGAGTGTATGCTAACAAGCCACAAGCAATTAATGATCTAAAGAACAACATTCCAGTTGCAATTCGTGAAATAACACCTGCAGACGCAGTCATGGTGGACATTTGAATGATATTCTATTCCACTTATAATTGTAATGGATCATACTTTTAATAAAAAAAACAGCTTGAAAAAATTGCAAATAGTTTGTGTTTTATTTCAAAGAAACATGTAGGCGCGTTTTTTGGATGACCCTTTATATATATATAAATATATATATATATATATATATATATATATATATATATATATATATATATATATATATATATATATATATATATATATATATATAAGTTAAGGTACAACCCTATTAAAATGATTATATTTTTTTATAACTGTTGTTATTTACTCTTTTTAATAACCTTCTACAAGAACGAAGAGATTATCAAGAATCATGTGAAGAAAAAAGAGAAGTTTCTCATTCCGTTTAAATATTTTCTCGATTTGTTATTTATTGTTCTGTTTAGTACAGTCTTATTTTAGCAAGCAAGATAAACGATCCACATAGCGGGAAAGTGTTTGGGTTTTAAAATAAAGCACATTGAATAAGAAATAAATAATAAAAATTAAAGGTGTTAAAATAGTATATTTAGTTGTAATGCTAATAATTAATAAATGAAGTTACTAAAATCGTTATTAAAGTTGTTTAATTTGCACGGATCCTAACAATCGATAAAAAGGAACAAATGGAGGTTTTAACTTATATATATATATATATATATATATATATATATATATATATATATATATATATATATATATATATATATATATATATGCGCATGGCCTCCACCGACTAGCCGAATTCGTAATGTCAAGATTTCCGTTTGTTTGATATCATACTCAAAAGCCGTTTTTGTAAAGGTTTGATTATTTTAAATATTAATCTGCTCCTTATAACTTTTGAATAATTTTTCAGTCTCCCGAACGCCGCCGGGAGTTCCAACGTGCTTTGCCGGGAGTAGGTTTACCACTTGAGCTTTGCATTACGCGATGGGGTTCATGGCTGAATGCAGCCCAATACTATTTTTGTAATTTCGACGTGGTTAAAAATATTATCGAAACCTTTGAAAATGACGATGCGCAGGCAATCTGTACTTCAAAACAGTAATTAAAAGTGAACTTGTTTTTATAAAAACAAATTTCTCGAGTCTTACAATTGGAATAAAAAAACTCCAATCACCAAACTTAGGGCTTAAAGGTGCCGTTGAAGTAATCGAAGAAATACGTCAAAATGTAAATAGTTTGGAAGACAAATTTTTTTATGAAAAGTTGGAAAGAATTTTAAATCGAAACAAAGGTTTTAAAAGTATATTGGACATATACAATATTTGTTATAAGGCCGAAGAAGCTACGGAGCCATATGTTCAAAAACTTTCGCCAGATGTGATGCAAAGATTTGCCTTTTGCCCAACAACCTCAAGTGATGTCGAGCGCAGTGATTCTTTATACGGAAATATTTATACCCAGAAGCGAAGATCATTCACTTTTGAAAATTTAAAGCACCATATAGTAATATGTGCAAATAATGAAATTGAAGACTAACCTAAGACGGGATACGCACAATAAAATAAAATTGCGTATAGCCCTAGCTAGATAAGGTACGTCTGCGAGACGAATGCGTTTTACATTTTGTATTGTGATAGTTTTTTAAGCCAAATGGAATTTGAATTTTAATTTTACTTTAAAAAGATGATTTAATAATATAAAAGAAAATGAAATAAATAAATGATCTCACTAAAATAAATATCAATATTCTTCCTATTAATATTCTTTAAAGTCCTTAAACCAGCATACGCCGTTCAGACGTATCGTATATTTTCAGTACAAAAAAACACGTTATCTACGTAGGGTTAAATCAAGATTTTTGTGTTTATATTTTTTTTTGCATATTGCCATGCTGAAAACGTCAATTGTCATCTTTGCAGTAAAAGAGGTCATTATGCAAAAATGTGTTTTTCGAAGTCGCCGCAAAAACAATCAAAAAAGCTCGTCAAACAAATACAACGTGAAGATGATGAGAATGAATGAAGCTTTCGAGATCTATTTATCGGCACTTTTACCAACTCTCATACAGAAGTTCAAGCGAGGAGTGAATGGATTATGGAGGTTTTTGTAAATACGGCGAAAATCACTCTGCAAATTGATACTGGAGCGCAAGCAAATATACTTTCAAAATAAACTTCAAAAATATTAAATTTATGTAAGCTTTTAAAATCTACTAACACGAATATTTTAATATTCAGCGGCGAAAAGCTGCCTCTGTTAGGTAAAATTGATTTAACATTTTCTTTTCATGATAGCCAGTGCTGCCGCTACTACTTCAATCGAAGAATTTTGCTTCATTTTCACAAAATTTACTTCGTCACTCCTTCTTCCAAAAATCTGCTTCACTTTTTGTTCTGCTTCAAATTTTAAAATTTTTTCCCTATATTACCTAATTGTTTTTCCTATTCCCTTATTTACGATGAAAATAGTGGTTTTAATCACTGAACATATGCAAACGATATTTTTCATCGCTGGACTGGCAACACTTTATTTTTGCTTTGTAAAAGTGTTATTGCGTGAACTGTCAAATTGTTGTGAGTTAATGCTGGAGTTAATGTCGACGTCGTTGACGGCGTCTTAACGCCGAAACGAACAGAGAACACTATTTTGACTTTCTCTCCCGCATATACTTATCTCTCTTTCACCTCTCAACGCCGAAAAAGTTGAAACAGATTGAACTTTTTCGGCGTCAAATTTCTTACGTCGTTGAGATTAACTGCTCTCATATAATTTCATACGATTCAACTTTTTTTTGACATTTGACGTCGTCGACGACGTCGACATTAACTCCAGCATAATAATGTATGGATGGACATGTGATGTGCAAGACGAATCGGTAGTGCAATAATTTCCATAAAAAATATAAATATATTATTAATTATAAATTCTTTAATATCTTTAGCAAAGGAATACGCTCACCGACGAAGAACAGGTTAACAAGTAGGTACATATGTATGTTTATTTTAATCTAACTTTGCAAACAAGTATTTCTGCATGGTGCGTTTCAATTTGTAATGTGAAAGAATAACTTAAAATTCAACTTCATTTTTCAGCTATTTCCAAAAGGAGCTACCTGCACAAAATTCAGATCCAGAAAATGAAGGGTTAGTATATCATTGAACAAATTTATTTGTGTTTTATATACATATATAAAAAAGCACATGAAAATCAAAATGGTCGCTATATCAAGTTTTGTCAATTGACTTTTACAGTGGCAGTAACTGTTACAGTATTTCTTCTTCGGAATCTGACGACCATGAGCCTGCAGCGACTTTTCTATCACGACAAAAAAAAAACAACATTTCAGAGAGGAATGGAAGCGTGATTTAAGTTGGCTAGATAAGATCAAAGGCAAAGCATTTTGCACAATTTGCCAAAAATATCTCTCTAACAATAAAACAAATATTGAAAGACATGGCTATGGTGAGTCATATAAAAAAATGAATGCACATTGAAGCAGCAGCCGAAAATAAACCAAAATAAAAAAGTGCAAGCATTTGAATCGAAAATTCGAAAAATAAAAATTGCGGAGCTAAAAATAGTATTATTTTTGTGTGTTCACAATTTACCTTTTGCACTGATTACACCATTAATTGGTCTTATTAAGAGCGTAATGCAAAGGCATCACCCGTTATTTTAATTTCTTTTGTTTATAATATTCTCTTTATAATATTCTAGCTGTTAAGTTAATATTCTATAAAAATGAGTTGAGTTACTTATCTTAATTCCTTTTGTTCTTCTCTTTATAATATTCTAGCTGTTAAGTTAATATTCTATAAAAATGAGTTGAGTTACTTATCTTAATTCCTTTTGTTCTTCTCTTTATAATATTCTAGCTGTTAAGTTAATATTCTATAAAAATGAGTTGAGTTACTTATCTTAATTCCTTTTGTTCTTCTCTTTATAATATTCTAGTTGTTAAGTGAATATTCTATAATAAATGAGTAGAGTTACATTTGGACTGTCAACTTTCACGGTTGTGTTTGATTTTTTAAGAAGAACCACTACATGGCGATCCTGCCAGTTAAAAAAAAAAACAACAAATTATTAAATAAATTCAGTTTTTAAAACGCAGCCAAAGACTGCTTAACAGAATTAAATTAAAGTGAAATAAAATTGTAACGTTTTAAAATTAAAAAGAATTAAAATAAATAAATAAATTTTCATGTGCTTACTTTTCAAACCTTTAAAAAAAAAAGAGAAAAAGACGTGAAATTATTAATAATCATGAAGGCTAAACCAGCAAAAATATGCAAAATATTTTTTTTTTATTAAAATTCAAATAAATTTAAATAATTGAATTCAGCAATTATTTTCACGCGATATGCAATTAACACTCTCTGTGGAAAAAATTAAAAAAAAAAAAAACGTGAAAACGTTGAAGTCTCGTATTTGTTTTTGGGTTTGAGCATGTATCTATTAACGGTACTTAAACAGTTATTATTTTCCGCTGTGCTGCACATTTTGTTCTTTAGTCCACTATGAAATTCTGACTGTACTTTCCTTGTTTGGTCGTATAGACACTTTTGTTACAACGGTAAAAGAAAAAAAACGAAAACCGATTTGGAAACTTAAAAATGGAAATGTGTCTACATACAGAAAAGAACAAAATAACAACAAAAATAAATTAAAAATACTGCAAACTTAAACGCAAGAAAATGAAAGTGAAAACGAACAATTAGAAAATAACACGCTGTCAACATTTGCAATTTTGTTGCAGCAATTCTTGGTTGTTTTAGAAAAGAAACCTAAAGACAATACAATATTTGAAGGGGAAAACAATGAGAAATCAGCAAGAAATAAGAGCGGAAATAAAGACAACAACTGCAATTGTAACAAAACTACCAAGAAGAACTTTCAAGAAAAAAACAACAAGCAACATCAGCGTGACTGTCAACATGTAGCGAACAAGTAAAAGGGAGAAGTATCAACAGTTTGTCAGCAACATCTGTAGATGATCTCAGCAACATTAAAAGGCCCGTATAAGTATGCAATAGATAATGTATAAGTACACCTAAGTCTGTTTTTACACGGTCTTTTTGTACACGGTTTTGATATAACACGGTTTGAAAATTGAATATTTTTAATTTTTTTACACGATTTTATTCCATTTAGCACGATTTGAAATTTTATGTACTTAAATTTTTTTTGTCAAATTTAATTTTTGCGAAGTATGTTCATATCACAAAAAAGTATTTATGAAAGAAAAAAGTCTGAAACCATCGATAGTATCGATAGTTTGCGAACACTAGCTTAAAGATCTAAGTGAATTCCCCTTTAGCGCGTACAAACAATTTTTACTGGTCAAAGCAAATGTGAATAGCACTAATTTAGGGGAATTCCCTTTATGTGCATACAATAAAATTTACTGGTCAGAGCAATTGAAACGTGTTAATATTTTGTGAACTGTCAATGCAATAAGACGTGTTTGGTAAAGAAATTTTTTGCAGGCAAATTTGATTTTCCATTAAATTTAATTTTAACGCATTAAGATAAAAGGTAAGCCAAAAAATATTTTGTATTTATTCAGTTATTTATGTTTTTTAATTTTGTTAAATATTTTATGTATCCCTAAAAGGAAATGTCAGATATAAAACTAAAAAGGAAGGCAATTTCTTTGGAAACCAAGATTAAAATTTTAGATCGCCTTCGAAATGGAGAAGGCTCAACTGCTCTTGGTAAAACGTTCGGTTTAAATGAAGCCACAATAAGAACTATAAAGAAAAATGAAATTGCAATTAGGCAATCGGTGATTTCTGAAACGAACCTATCTGTTAAGTCTTCATCATACACTAGAGATGCTGTTAAAGAAAAAATGGAAAAAGCATTCATAATATGGCTGGAGGAAAATGCCCAAAAAAGAATTCCCGTAGACGGAAACAATATCAAACAGCAAGCATTAAGGTTCTATAAAATGATAAAAGACGAACAACCGTCTACATCCACACAAACAACTGCTGAGAAGAGCTACGTATTTTCTGCAAGCACAGGTTGGATGAGGGGATTTCTCCATAGGCATGCGCTTCATAACATAAAAATCAAGGGCGAGATTGCTTCTGGAGATCAGAAAGCCGCCGAAGAATACCAACTAAAACTTAAAAAAATAATAGCGGATGGTGGATACAGTCCAGATCAGGTTTTTAACGCTGACGAAACCGGTCTTTTTTGGAAAAAAATGCCGAGAAGAACATATGTGGCGAAATCGCAAAAAAGTGCTGGGGGTTTTAAAGTTGAAAAAGATCGAGTCACATTTTTATTGTGCAGTAACGCTTCTGGAGATCGGATGTTAAAGCCCCTGCTTATCAATCGTGCATTAAAGCCTCGAGCAATGAAAGGTGTCGATTTTGATACATTGCCGGTTAATTGGATGGCCAATAAAAAAGCATGGGTGACGACTACAGTTTTCACAGAATGGTTCATTAAATATTTTGTGCCAGAAACTAGAAAATATTTGAATGAAAAGGGCTTAGAATTTAAAGTTCTTCTGTTGGTAGACAATGCACCCGGGCATCCTCAGTTGGAACACGAAAATGTACAAGTTTTGTTCCTGCCACCAAATACCACATCCCTACTCCAACCACTGGACCAAGGAATTATCGCAACATTCAAAACTTATTATATCAAACGAACATTCCAGTACATTTTGGACACTTTGGATAGGGATAAAACTCTAACAGTAATTGATGCTTGGAAAAAGTTTTCTATCAAAGATTGCGTTACACATGCTGCTTTAGCATTGTCAGATTTACGACCATCAACCTTAAACGGATGTTGGAGAGCAATTTGGCCAGAATGTGTAAAAAGTAAAAATCCTGTGGAGAAAAATACAAACGAATATCCCAATTGCTTTAGCACACGCAGTTGGTGGGGAGGGTTTTGATGACTTGGTATCTGATGACATTGATGAACTGATGATTGATAAAGTTCTTAGCGAAGACGAAATATTACATTTTGCCTCACAGAATGCTGATGTTATAGAAAGCAGTGATAGTGAAGAACCTGTAAAATTAACTGAAAATTTAATTCAAGAAGGGCTTCAACTTGCAAATAAATTAGGACCCCATTTCGTCAAAAATGATCCCAATGTCGAAAGAGCTGCACAATTCCAACGTGAGCTGAATTCTTGTATGGCTCGTTACAAGGAATTATACAAAGAGGTAGCAAGAATTGGCGAACAACGGCTCATAACAGAGTTCATTTTTCAAAATGTAGATGCCGAACGAGCAAGAGAAAGTCCAGTTCAAAATTATTCCAGCGATGATAGTGAATGTATACGCGTTCGAAGCAAGCGAATGCGAATAACTGATGACGACAGCAATTAAATTTATGTTGTTGTATTTATGATTATCACTTATTCTATTTTATTTTATTTTTTACCTTAAAAATTGAATAACCTATTCTTTTCGTTCACAACATAGCTTTTTAGTTCCTGAACTTGCCATACATTTAATTTATATTACTTTTAAGATTAGAGTGCATATCTTTTTTATCATTAATTACTATGCTTGTGAAAATAAGCATTATATATTTGATTTAATAAAATAAACATGAATTCTTGTTCTTAAAAATTCTTGTTTTTCACTAATTTTAATAGGTTTTAGAGATTAGGAACAAATCACCCATTTTTGTATAAGATCAATGTCTTTTTTACACGGTTTTTTTTACACGGCTTCTTCTGGAACCAATCTACCGTGTAAAAACAGACTTAGGTGTATGTAACTTTATAAATGATTTAGACCTTTATATAGACTAAAATCATCTTACTAAAAATATATTTATAAAAATAAGAACAGTGCTTATATTCATATATAATAAATATACATATGTACATTTAATGCTAAATACAAAAAAAAAAAAAATTAATTATTTTAATCAACAAATTGTATTCGCCCCACATTTCCTTCTAATCATTAACTAGAAAACGCAAACCTTTAGTATAAAGAAAAACATAACAACACTAGATAAAGTGGGTGTTTATTAAACTATATTTTCAATATTCCCTACAAATGCTTTGTATTGATTAAATACTGTATAGTGTTCTTGTTTTCTCGAATATAAAATATTCAAAATAAAACAATAACAGTTAGTCTTTCTTTAAATGACATAATAGAATGAAAACAAGAATACTAACAAACCGAAAATTTATACCTAATTATTAAACGAAGTAGAATTTAAAGGAAAAGAAACAAAAATTGTTTAATATATATAAAGTTTTTAATATATATAGTTACATTAACAAATGTCTGCAAATGGGTTCAATCTTAGCACTTTTCACGAATTACTAGCAAAATTTTTCAAAATAAAGAAACGAATACTACAAAATAGACCGATTTCAAGGAACAGAAAGAAAATCAAGGAATATATAAAGTTAATAATAAAAACGTATAATGATATTATAGAATACACAAGGTCTCACATTAATGACGTAGATGACAATGTAAAACAGGAAATACATAGGAATATAATAAACTGTCGGAAATTAACATTAGAATGCTTTGGCAAATTGAAGTGCAAGGTAGAAATCCCGAGTGGTGAAGACCTACTTGTTCTAATACAGAGAGACATTTTAACAGATTCTGGATCAGGGGAAGATATAAGTGACAGTGGGACTGACTTAGAAACAGAAACCAAGAAGGATTTTATAGTTGATTCTAACACTGCGAACACTAGACAGACAGATTGTTTCACGATGGCATCTATAGAAGAAAAAACTAAATTCATAACTATGTGCTCCAATATCATACGCGAGAATTATGATGGAAATCCATTAACCCTTAATTCTTTCCTTGATAAAATAAACTTAATCGAAGAAATAACGGCAGAAAGTCTAAATAATTGTTTCATTTCATTCATTAAATCTAAATTAGATGGCAAGGCAAGAGAGGTTTTACCAGACAATATAAGCAGTGTTGATCAGATTAAGAGTGCACTAAAGAGTAGAATAAGACCAGACAGCTCTAAAATTGTCGCAGGTCGAATGACATCCTTATATGTGAGAGAAAATAATTATGCGAGTTTCGCTAAAGATGTTGAGGAGTTGGCGGATGCCTTACAACGTTCCCTTGTCATTGAAGGCATGACAAAAGAAAAAGCACATGAAATGGCTATAGAGTCAACCGTACAAATATGTAGGAAAAACGCAAAATCTGATATGGTGAAGGCAATTATAGCCTCTACTGTTTTTAATGAGCCTAAAGATGTAATTGCAAAACTGATTATTGAAGAATCAGCTAATGAAAAACATAGCCAAGTTTTATTTATGCACCACAATCGACATAGATCAAATTTTCATAGGCAGAACAATAATTTTCGTTTTTCGCGGGGCAGCAACCATAACTATTATGGAAATAGATCTCATAACAATAATCGCGGTCAACAGGTACCCAATAGATTTCACAATCGCAACTATGATAGGCGGGGTAATCAAAATAGAAACAATGACAATCGGAGTGTGAGAAGTAATTTTCGTCAGCAGGGAGCTTCCGTGAGGACTTTAAACTCGGAAGTCCCTCAACAAGCTATGTTGAGGGAAGAAGAGAACTAAATACGTACGACGAAACTATAGTCAAACCAGTATATACTTTAAATTTAAACTTTTCAGATTTCATTAATTTACAATGTTCTGCAACCAGCAAAATAAAATCTTTTCTAGTAGACACCCAGGCTGATATTTCTGTTTTAAAATTTTCATGTATAAAAGACAGTATATTTATAAACGAACGAAACAAAATCGGTATTGTAGGTATAACACCAAATACAACAGAAACATTAGGTACAATAGCTACAACATTAATTTTTCTTGATTATAAAATATCACAAATTTTCCATGTCGTATCAGACAATTTTAATATACCCTCCGATGGAATTTTAGGAAAAGATTTTTTGAAGACGAATAAGTGCCAAATCGATAACACAATGACAGTATCTTTTCACGGTTGTGGGAAAAAAGTAATTCTCCCAATTTTTCATGGTTTTAGCAAAAATTCATTCTTTGTGCCTCCCAGATGTGAAGTGTTCAGAGAAGTTAAGCTAGAAAATATTACTGAACCAGTTTTTATCGATTGTCAAGAGCTTTGCGATGGAGTAATGATAGGTAAATGCATCATCAATTCGGAAAATCCAGTTATACGAATTTTGAATACAACAAACGAAATAAAGTTTGTGCAAGATTGTAACATTAGAACAGAAAAGTTGTCAAATTTTTTCATTTACTCAATTAATAAAACGTTTTGCAATAACGACCGCGCTCAGATCTTGAGAACTGTTTTAAACGACAAAGTGCCAGATTACGTAAAGGAAGATTTGATTACATTATGCCAACAATACGCAGATATTTTTACTTTAGAGAATGACAAAATGACCGTAAATAACTTTTATGAGCAGAAATTGAGGCTTAAGAACGATGAGCCAGTCTATATTAAAAATTACCGTTTGCCACACACATCAAGAAATGAAATTAAGCGACAGGTACAGAAGCTGCTCGATAACGATTTAATAGAGCCAAGTACATCAGAATATAACAGTCCGTTAATTCTAGTTCCAAAAAAAAGTGTGAATGATACCAAGTCATACCGTATGTGTGTTGATTTTAGAGCCGTTAATAAAAAGTTAATACCAGATAAATTTCCGTTACCTAGGATTGACGATATTCTCGACAACCTTGGAAGAGCAAAACATTTTTCAATTATAGACTTGTTTTCAGGGTTTCATCAGATACCGCTCCATATTGATTCTAGAGATATAACATCTTTTAGTACTAACCAAGGTTCATTCCGATGGCAGGTGTTACCCTTTGGACTTAATGTCGCACCAAATTCCTTTTCTCGGATGATGTCATTGGCTTTTTCAGGACTTGAGCCCAATAAAGCTTTTTTGTATATAGATGATATCATCGTAGTTGGTTGTAGTAAAAAAACATCATTTGGAGAATTTACGGACAGTTTTCGATATTTTAAGGAAGTATAATTTGAAAATCAACCCCCAAAAATGTAATTTTTTTCGTCCAGAAGTGACATTTCTCGGACATAGATGCACGTCAACCGGATTGTTACCAGATACCACAAAAATTAAAGCTATTGAAAAATATTCAGTTCCACAGGATAAAGACTCTGTTAAGCGGTTCGTTGCTTTCGCAAATTATTATAGAAGGTTTATTCCAAATTTTGCATCAATTGCAGCGCCTTTGAATTATATCACGCGTAAGAAAGTAAACTTTCAATGGAATGAAAAGTGCCAGAAATCTTTTGAAACCTTGAAATCAGAACTAATCTCCCCTAAAATTCTGCAATATCCCGATTTTACAAAGCAATTTTTCATTACAGTCGATGCCTCCAAAACTGGATGCGGTGCAATTTTAAGCCAAAATTTCAATGGTCACGATTTGCCAGTTTATTTTGCGTCTAAAAGTTTTAGCTCTGCAGAACAGAAGAAACCAGTTATTGAACAGGAATTACTTGCAATACATTTTGCAATCAATCAATTCCGCCCTTACGTTTACGGAACAGAATTCATTGTTAGAACCGATCACCGACCCTTAGTGTACCTTTTCAATATGAGAGATCCCTCCTCCAAATTAACGAAGATAAGATTACAACTATCCGAGTACAACTTTTCCATAGAATATATTAAAGGCAAAAATAATGTAGCAGCAGATGCTTTGTCACGCATTTCATTTAACGATATAAAAAATGCAACAGTTAATGAAAATATTTTTGCCGTAACAAGATCAATGTCAAAGCAAGATCGTAAAGCAACGCATGCGGCTTTGAAAGACAATTCCGATATAAAATTGCAAGTCTATAACAAATTTTCACATGATTTCAACAAAGGGAATTCAAAAATCAAATCAGAACTGTTTTATAATAATAATAAATTAACAAACATAAGAATTAAAATATATAACAAATTCAAATGTAAATTTCATATAAATGTTAAAATTGTTAACGAAACATTAAATTTCGAGGAAATGCTTTTGTTGCTCCAAAAAGAAGCAAACAATAATAACATTTATAAGATAGAATGGGCAAAGAACGATTCTTTTTTTAATATCTACAGTATTCAAGATCTTACCAACAATGGCAATAAAGTGCTTAAAACCCTTGAGATTATATTGGTAGAACCAATAGAAACGGTATTTGATAAAGATAAACGATTTAAACTGTTGAAAATTTATCATAATGATCCTATTATTGGTGGACATTGTGGAAGGAAAAGACTGTATGCTAAATTAAAAACAAAGTATTATTGGAAGGGAATGACTAAGGACATAGCTACCTTCGTGAAAGACTGTAGCGAATGCAATCTCAACAAGGTTAAAAAAGGCAATAAGGAAAAACTTGTGCACACCCCAACTCCTGTCAAGCCTTTTGATATCGTAGTGTTAGATACAATAGGTCCACTGCCAACGTCGGAAAGAGGCAGTAAATATGCTTTAACAATTATTTGTGATTTTAGTAAATATCTCGTAACGGTATCTATTCCAGATAAGAGTGCAAAGACTGTAGCGCAGGCAATTTTCGAAAATTTCATTCTAGTCTACGGACAGATGAAAACCATTAAAAGTGATTTAGGGACAGAATTTAAAAATGACATATTTTGTGAATTGTGTAAATTATTATACCACCACCAAACTGTAGGTACAATCGAAAGGAATCATCGCGTTTTTAATGAATATGTTAGATCATATATAAAAGACAATATAACAGACTGGGATACATATCTCAAGTATTTTACATTTTTTTCACAATACCACTCATAACTCCACTTTTGATAACAAATACACACCCTTTGAGCTTGTTTTCGGAAAAGAAGCCACAATTTTAAACGACTTTAAAGCTGAGCAAATTGATCCCCTTTACAATACAGATAATTACAGCAAGGAAATTAAATATCGTTTACAAAAAACTCATATGTTGACACGAGAATTAATAGAAAAACATAAAACAAGAAACAAAAAATTGTATGATAAAAGTTCCAAACCATGTAACATAAAAATAAATGATTCTGTATTTATTAAAAAGGAACCTTACGACAAATTTAATAATATATACGAAGGTCCTTTTATTGTTAAACATATTGATGGAGTTAATGTAACCTTATATAATGAAAACTCAAAAAGAGAAAAGGTCTTACATAAAGATAGAATAAGAAAAGCCAATTAAATTGAATGTACAATAAACATCTTAAAGAATTAAACAAAATTTCTTAAAACAAGTTAAACTTTTGATTTTGTTGTAAAGTTAAAATGTAAATTTTACAAAGAAATTTTACATATATGTATGGATAAAACTTACTTGTTAACAAAAAAAAAATAATATTTTATAAATTACTATACGAATTTCGGAAAATACTTTGAATTGAAATTTGAATTGGAAAAAAAATTGAAAAAATATTGAATCAACCAGCCTGATCACCTGCTTGATTCAACATTTTTTCTCCAATAAAAAGGGAGGTGTAATGCAAAGGCATCACCCCTTATTTTAATTTCTTTTGTTTATAATATTCTCTTTATAATATTCTAGCTGTTAAGTTAATATTCTATAAAAATGAGTTGAGTTACTTATCTTAATTCCTTTTGTTCTTCTCTTTATAATATTCTAGCTGTTAAGTTAATATTCTATAAAAATGAGTTGAGTTACTTATCTTAATTCCTTTTGTTCTTCTCTTTATAATATTCTAGTTGTTAAGTGAATATTCTATAATAAATGAGTAGAGTTACATTTGGACTGTCAACTTTCACGGTTGTGTTTGATTTTTTAAGAAGAACCACTACAGAGTGTTCCCGTAAATGATGAAAGGCTGACTTCCAAAACGTCAATTGCTTTGTATTCGAACAAAGTACAATGTTTCATAACGCCGCAGTACAAAATATTTACAATGTATACGATTTCAAAACGTCGCCAATGAGTATTTTTAAAGCAGTAAAAAAGCAAGCAGGCATCACTTTTTTAGTTGATGCATTGTTTGGTAATCGTTTGTTTAGTCATAAAAACAACCCAACCAAAGCGTTTGCAGAGAAAAAAAAAAAATTAAAAACAAAAATAATGACCGACACACAAAAGTAAGTTAATTTGTTTTTAATAATTAATATATATAAACAGCAAATAATTGTTTTTAAACATATTTTAGCGAAAAAAAATGGAATCATGAGCAAAAAAATATTGCTCCTCATAACAAGGTTGCGAAATGAACCCGATTTTTGCGATTTTTGAATAGAATGTTGTACAGAGTTTCCATCGGAACTCTCTGATAAATTCAAGAAATTATCTAGTAAAATTTTAAATTCTTTGCTGTTTATTTTTTCTTCTTTCATAACAAAACAGAAATTTTTATATGATGCATAACATCACCAACATTTCATATTGTTGAAATAAACAAAGCACATGGTTGCATTGTGTTTTAACTTTGCATACGTACATTGTTTGAACACAGTAGCAAAACTGTATACAAACTTTGTATTGATACGTTTTGGAAGTCAGCCAAATAGTGAAAGAAATAAAGTGTGGTAGAACCAAAACAGCAGAGACAATTAATGGTGTATTGGCTGAAAATTTTATGGAAGATATGGCTAATTGTTTAAGACACAATAAGTTTTCGCTTATTTTAGACGAATCTACTGACATAAGTACCTTAAAATGCCTAGGAGTAGTTGCTCGATATTTTGATCAACAAAAAGGCAAAATTCGAGACCGTTTTCTAAGACTGATTGAAGTACAAAAATGTGATGCAAGATGATTATTTGAGGCGCTAAAAAAATTGTTTATTGATTTGAAAATACCATTTGAAAATGTTGTTGGATTTGCCGCCGATAATGCCGCTGTAATGATGGGTGGCGTTTCAGGTGTTAAAACCTTATTAAAAGAATGGAACCCCAATCTTTATGTGATTGGCTGCATTTGCCATTCAATGCACCTATGTGTGCTTCAACAGCCACGAAAACCATACCTCCAGAAATAGAATAATGAGTAAGAAACATTTATTATTTTTTTGCACATAGTAGTAAGAGGCAAGTGGAATTTCAAGAATTTCAAGATTACTTTTACTTAAAAAAGTATAAGATTTTAAAAAGAGCTGACACTAGATGGCTTAGTTTGGAACACGCCATAGTAAGAGTGTTAAAACAATGGCCAGCTCTTCAAACTTATTTGGCTAGCGCTGCTTTTGAGGAAAATAATAACATTGCTAAAAAAATCTTAGAACAAATGACACCGTTAAATAAATGCTAATTGCTGTTTTTAAGCAACAGTCTAAAAAACGTAAATAAAATAAATTTAGAGTTTCAGGCTAGAGGTGCGCATGGGCCGTGCTTTTTTTCGTGACCCAACGGGCCCCCTTGTGGCACACTGGGCTTGGGCCTCAAAATTCATTTTCGTGCGTGTTTCGTGCGGGCCTGGGCCTCACCTCAAAAGCACGAAAAACACAGGCACGAAAAAGCCCGAAAAACACGAAAAAGCAAGGAAGGCACGAAAGGCACGAACAATTTTTTAATCTAATTACTAATACTTTTTCGATATTATTTCCCATCACTTATATCGATACTACAAAAACGTTTATTTTGCTTTCTCATCACTGATATCGATAAACTACAAGACAGATAAACTACAGAAATTGGAAACATTCAATTTGTGACGTCACTTGTTCTTTATTTGCGTTTTTCCTTTGCTTTTTATGGAACAACGAACGTCACGAACACACGCATTTTGCATGTGTTAGAGAGAGACAACAAATGTTTACTTTTTATGTTCCCTAAATTCTGCAGGTTGCAGAATTTATACGTTTTACTTTTTGGCTTTAACGATCAGCTGTTTTTTGATATTGGTTTCTCTTTGAACTGTTTTTGTTTTGTTTTTCACATACTGTCTCTTTTGTCTCTATTTGTCTCTTTTTTTTGTCCTAAGTTAGAAAGAAAAAAAGGGACGAATACTAAAATAGTAGTATACCGACAGCACTGCTGTCAAACCGTCATAACTAATTGGGCCTTTACCCAGATACGACACAGGAGTTATCGTGGCGTGGAAAAGAGTTATTGCTGTGCTTTTTTATATGGTGTAAAAGAGAAAACAACATAAAATAATTATTATTATTTAAACGTATTTATTTGCTGCTCTCTTCTACCCAAACGTCGTAGATTTCCATTTATTTACATATTTCGTTTGTCTTTGGTGGCGTATCTAGGTAATCTGTGGTCACTAAGAGAAAATACAGAGCAAAACAAAAACTACAAAAAAAAAATAACTTTAACAAAATAAAAGCAATGTCTAAGCAATTCATACAGGACGGGATCAGAAATAATGATCCAGATATAGTATTAATTGAAAACCCAAACGCAAAAAGCGATGTATGGCGTACATTTATTTTAATTGAGTTTAAAAAAGTCTCTGTTGACTTTGTGTGTTGCAGAAAATGCAAAACTATCTTGGCGTATACGAAAAAGCATGGAACGGGAACTCTTTTACGCCACAAATGTACATTGCCAGCCATTGCGGTGACATGTGCAAGGCAAGGCACATTAGATATGTTTTCTAAGAAATTGGTGCCTAAGAGGGTGCTAGAGGACTTAGTATGCAAGCAATTGGCCTTCGTGGCAAAAGATTTAAACCCACTTAACATTAGTGAAGGTAAGTGAAACATACACAGAACATGTATCAAAATTAATTCGTTGGTTTTGGCAACTAGATTGTGGTTTTCGCGATTATGCACAGGCTCTTGTCAATATTGGCGTTCAATACGGTATGCAAAAAATAGAAGACTTGGTCATTTCCAGAAAAACTTTAACAACCAAAGTTTTGGTGGCTGAATACAAAAAATTAAAGGGACAACTAATATTAGATTTGACGGATCAGACCGTCTCGTTTACAACTGATATGTGGACAGATAGCCACACTCAAAAGAGTTTTGTGTCCCTTAGTTCCCATTACATTAGCACGGAGTTAAAGAATTTTTAGATGACCAAAAAACAGGTGATAATATTTTCAAAAGTCTGAGTGAAATTTTAGACGACTTTAACTTAGCAGATAAATTGAAAAACTCAGTTATAGTAACAGATAATGGTGCAAATGTTGTAAATACATTTTCTCATTACAAAAGACTTTCATGTGCATGTCACAACTTAAATTTAGTAATGAATGACGTCTTTGAGAAGCACCCAGTTCTTAACGTTAAAACTTTGATTGACAGTTCGAAAAAACTTGTTAAATTTTTTAAACACTCTGAACTAAATAATAAGTTGTCGAAAACTTTAAAACAAGACATAAAGACTCGCTGGAACTCCATTTATATAATGCTCAATAGCATCAACGAAGTGAAGCAAGAAATAAAAAATATTTTGTTAAAGAAAGATGAATTGCACCGAATTTCCGACATTGATTTCAACTTGTTGGAAATGCTACTTTTATTTTTAAAACCCTTCAAGGAATGCTCTGAAGAGTTAAGCTCCGATAAAGAGCCTACCATTCATATATTCACACTGTGGTCAGAAAAACTAATAAAACATTGTAGTACGTCTACTTTCGATTCGGAGGTTATAACGGAGCTTAAATGTACTACACTAAACTCTTTAAAAAAACGATTTATGTCTACAACAGTTCATTTAGTCGGCGTGTTTCTTAATCCGCCATTTAAAAAACTTAGTTTCTTATCTGATGAGCAAAAACAGCATGTCCTTAACACTGTCAAGAGTATGGCTTTAGAATTTTTTGAAGGTGATAAGTATTACGCTATTTCAGAAAATGTTGCCCTTTATACAGGAGAGCAAAAGTTCGGCGAGTTTTTAGATGATAATTTTAGAAAAAAAATTAAAAAGGAAAGGAGTCTTATAGATGTCGAAATTGAAAAGTATTACAATTCATCTTTGGCCCCAGGGCAGAGTGTTTTAGAATTTTGGCAAAATGCCAAAGAAATGGATTTGTTAAGAACATTAGCTAAAGCCGTATTAGCAATTCCAGTTAGCTCGGCAACCAGCGAGCGTATTTTTTCTACGTCAGGAATAATATTAAATGAAAGGTGTGCCAGGCTCTTAAGCAGTAACTTAGATAAGATTATATTTTTGTATAAAAATATGTAATTTACGTTATTTTAAAACTCATGTACGCATTTTATACTTATATCAATAAACAGAAAAAAATTGTACTTATATTTTCATATATTAGTTTCCTGTTGGGCTGGGCTGGGCGGGCTGGGCCTTTTCAAAAAATGATCGTGCGGGCTCGGGCCTTTTTTTAAAAATGAATTTCGTGCTTGTGCTGGGCTGGGCCTCATAAGTGAGGCCCATGCCCATCTCTATTTCAGGCAACAGAAACACGCTTCCATCAGCTCTTAAAAACATTAAAATTTTATTTAAAAAGTATTTTAAACAATTTCATGCGCATAAACCTATTAAATTTTTAATCATTAAGTGAATATACTATAGAAGATAGTACAATGTACAAAAAACTTGAAGATCTCTATCTTGGAGCGCAAACTGAAATGTTTATTCTAGGAGGCACTTTAACCGCGGAAGAGATTTACTCTATGCAAAAAAAATTGTTTACGTTTTTACATTTCGCTAAGCAAGCAAAATTTAAAAAGAATAAATTTTGGCGCCGTGTTGCAATCCCATATACCATAACCCCATATTGGCTTTATAACACCAGCGATGTGTTATAGTCCCATATGGGTTTATTTCTTTCAAATAAGTGCGATAGTACCATATTAAAAATTTAAAATTTATGCTATAACCCCATATTGGCTTTATTGCACTTTTTTCTGTGCGATAACCTCATAATTAAAAAATTTTGTATCACATGCATTATCTTATGAATTATGTTCCATATTCATTTGTTAGGAATAATAATATGTTTTGTACATAACTGTACATAAACAACAAAAACTATTTAAAACAAAATATTGTTCCTTTTACAAAATAAACCTATTGTGAATTTCTTTTTATGGAATAAATATATTATAAATTGAACTTGTTGTTATGAACGTCCTGTTGTGCTCTTCTAACTCTAATGTAATATATTATCAAATTGTTTATCAAATTTACAGTTACATTTGTATATATGTACACTCATCTATTTCTTATTAGTTTATATCAGCATTTTGCAATCAATTAGTTCAGTGTCCAACGTGTGCTAGAAGTGTTTAAAAGAAACTAATATTAATAGATGAATAACATTAGAAATGGAAGAAGAAATATTTGAATTTAAATTTATCCCTGGATTTCGGACAAACAGTAATTTATTATATATAGAAGCACAAGAACAAATTTTTGCATTTAAATATAAAAAAATGAATACAGCATATTATTACTGCTACAATAAAAATTGTAACGTTGGAGTCGCGATTGATTTTAACAGCACAATGTATTGCCGTCGATGTGGTAAAAATAAAGTGCATAATCATGGATCTCAAATCGAAATAATTAAAAAATTGAAAATTATGAATTCAGTGAAATGTGAAGTTCGTAAAGCTCCACTAAAAAGATCAAACGTTCGTGAGATTTTTGACGAGCAATGCAAAAAATTCAAAGACGCGGCTCATACCATTAATTACGGAAATATGCGTAGGCAATTGTTCAAAATAAGACAAGATAAGATGCCGAAAAATCCAAATGATGTAGTTGATATTATTGACAACTTTAAAAACGAAGAAATTTTGAAAGAATTTGGTATGTCGAGGTATGAGAAAGACAAATCGTTTTATTTGGATTCTGTGATAACAAATGACTTCTCATATACCTCATTCGTATCACCGACAATATCAAAAAGTATACAATCACTGAGCTCATCTGAGCCACGAAATTATATAATGGATGCAACCTTCAACGTTCTACCAAGATCGAAAACTCTTAAGCAATTATTGATAATTCATTTCATTCACGCAGATCATGTAAGTACTAGATATACGTATTTATATGTACTTTGTTAAAAATAATTTCATTTATTCTTCTTTTCAGGTGTTTCCATTTATTTATGCGTTGATGTCTAATAAAACAGAAGAAGCGTATTTACATATGTTTCAATATATAAAATCTAATGTCTTTGATTTGCGACCAACAACCATTATAACCGATTATGAAAATGCATTACGTAATGCTAATAAAATAATATATCCTACGGTGAAAATGGTTGGTTGTTGGTTCCATTACACCAATGCATTACGGAGAAAGGCATCAAAAATAACTGGCTTTATACAGCATCTAAATCGTTATAAAAACGCTAAAAACTTTTTTAATAAGTTTTTATACCTTCCATTGTTAAAGGCAAGTGATATAGAAGCAGCATACCAATGCTTAAAGACTGATATAACAAATGATGAATGTGGAAAAAAATTTCAACAGTTTTTTAAATATTATGAATTTTATTGGCTTAAAAAGGTATGATTCCCTCTTTGTTTACCGAATAATTATTTATACACATTATTATTTATTTTTTTAAGGAAAAAGTGGCAAATTTTTCGGTTTATAAGGAGCCGTATAGAACAAGCAATGGTGCAGAAAATTTTCATAGCCAACTCAATATGAAACTTAGAAAACATGGAAATTTTTATAAATTTGTCGATGCTTTATGTGAAATTGATGCCGCTAAGTCATGTAATTTTTTAAAATCTATTTCTGGATGTACATCATTGTATACGAAAAAAAATTAACTATTGAAAATAGGGATACATTTTTAAAAAAAACATATGACTTATTAAAAGAAAATAAAATATCATTTCAAACAGCTCTCGCTCAGTTTTCGAATATTAAAAACTGCAAGCTAGAAGCCGATTTCATTAACACAATTGACAGTAATAATGATGAATCAGATGCAGATGAACAAATTGAGACCGAAGCACTGTACCAAAATTATTTGCAATGTGTTATATGTTGTGATAGGGAACGTCAACTTATGTTTCAGCCATGTAAACATTTTAAAGTTTGTAAAACCTGTTACGATACCATGAAGGAAGATGCTGAAGTAAAGAAAATTAAACCATTGTGCCCAGTTTGTCGCTCCGTTATTATTGATGCCGTAGTTATATTTTGTTAAACGTATAATTCTTTCTTTGTTGATTATTTGTTGGTGAATTTTGTATTGAGTTTAATTTATTGCGTTGAATATTATACTCTTTGTTGAATAAATATATTTTGTTATGTTTTTGTAAAAGACAAAATAATTTGGTTTCCTTTTTATAGAAATAACATAGTATGACTGATTTTAACTTTTCGTACAAGGGAAAATTCCCTTCTATTATAATATTTTTTTTGCAAAATTATGGTTTCCCCTTTTACGAAATGCGGAATATAAGTGATTTAAACTTTTCATATATTTTGAAAATAATCGAAATCAATCCCTTACAACTATTTTTTCATGGCATACTGAATTTTCTGCTGGGTTTTTTTTTTTGCAATCAATAATAGAGAGTGAACTAACTGTTAAACCTGTTTTGCATTGAATTGCCTAATAACTATGTTATCACATAAAAAGCGAATATTAAAAACAGTTTTGCGTATGCTGCTTAAAAATAAATATGGAAAATTTTAAAAGAAGGGAGAGTAATCGTTTAAACGCAAGGAAGATCTTACTAAATAAAAGCGATATTATAAATTTTTCTAATGTTCCCGGATTTATAATTGATTCTTTTTTCGGAAAAAGAACTTATAAAGCGCAACTAATAGCTTGTGCTTTTGCTTTTGTTAATGGAATCAGCGAGTCGCAAATCCTTCAACTCATACGATGGATACCTTTCACAAAAACTCACGAAAAAAAAATAACAGAATTACTCTTATGGTTGGCATATTCTCCGAACGCTCACAAGTACTATAGCTATAATGTCGAACTTAATCAAGTAATATTTTGTAACGGAGATTTACGAAAATATGGCGTAAGAAAACAAAGAAATTAAATAAAATTTTTAATTTATAACTGTTCGTGGGGGCTAATTCGCACACCCTACAAAATCATTTGGTTTCATTTGTATACAAATGTCTAATAATACAATATGAGTTTATTCCCTTCAAATAAGTGAGATAATACCATATTTAAAATTTAAAATTTGTGCTATAACCCCATATTGGCTTTATTGCATTTTATTTTGTGCGATAACCCCAAACCCAAATTATGGGTTTATAGCATAGGAAAAAGTGCTATAAAGCCAATATGGGGTTACGGTATATGGGATTGCAACACGGCGCCTAAATTTTACGGACCCAGTTTTGAAAGCACTACAAATAATTGATCCATTATCGTTAGGGCCAAGCCTTGTGCCACTTATAAATATATTCCCTAATCTCGTTGGAAATATGAACATTGAAGATATTAATGAAGAATGGAGACTTTTATTATTACATGCATTTTCCGAGGAAGAGATGACTCTTGAAATGTTTTGGCAAAATGTTTTTAAAGTAAAAAATAGTTTAGGAGAGCACATGTATCCACATTTGCGGCAATTTATAAGTTCTTTACTTTGCTTGCCTCATAGCAGTGCTTCCACGGAGCGTGTATTCTCCCAAATGAAATTAAATAAAACGGCTATCCGAAATTGTCTTACCGTAGAAACAGTGAGTTCTATACTTCTAATTAAAGAAATAATGTCAGAATTTGAACTTGAAAACTGGGTTCCACCCAAAGAAATCATAAATAAATACCAAAAAATTAAGACCAATTAAAATTTAAAATTATTTTAACATATTTGTATACATATATGTACTTATCATAGTAACGAAATGTGATTTATATTATTATTTGTATGTTTATTTTATTATATGTATCTATATTTAAAATGAAATGTCATTTTTTTTTGTTTTTCTTATTAAATAAAATGAATTATATTGTTTTGTTTTCAAAAATGTATACTACTTCAATTTTATTCAATCTACTCCACTTTTTTCCAAAATCTACTTCACTCAATTTTTCTCTAGCAGCAGCACTGATGATAGCATTTATAAAGGTACGCTTTTTATATTAGATTTAAATTGGAAAAATTTAATTGGATTGGATTTAGCAACACAAATGAAGTTAATCAAAAATGTTAATATGATATCTTCTGATAACATAATAGAAAATTATTCCAATATATTTGAAGGATTAGGTCACCTAAAAACAGAATGTCGTTTAGAGCTCAAACCAAATGAAAATCCCATAGTAGACGCACCAAGGAAAATACCCTTCAGACTTCATTACAAGTTAAAAGAAAAGTTGGACAGAATGGTTAAACTTAATATTATAAAGCCAGTTAGTGAGCCTACAGAATGGGTCAGTTCCATCGTATTAGTCACTAAGCAAAATGGTCAGTTGAGAATACGATTAGATCCTCTGAATTTGAACAAGAGCAAACTATGGCAAGGACTAAAAATTCGTCTGCAGCTCATACTTATATGTATGAAATAAACAATCGATCTAACAATCCACACGGATCGGCTTGTAGGTTAATGGCCGAAACACGTGTGTTGTGTAAATAAGATTTTACATTATTTACACTTATATTATTTACATTAGTGTACGTTATTTACATACTGTGTATTTTAATATATACTAATCACCATATTATATTATTATCTTTAAGTTATTCTACGATTATTCCATAAATCTTTTTCTACTACTTAACAACATGGTCCACATATTTGTAATCCTGTAAAATAGTCGATTTTTAGTGATTATTATAAAAAAAATCACATTTCCTTTATATAATATAATATATTAGATCAGAGTGGTCTCACTAAAATAAAGTAATCTCACTAAAATAAATTACACATCAATATTCTTCCTTTTAATATCCTTTAAAGTCCTTAAACCAGCATACGCCGTTCAGACATATCGTTATATTTTCAGTACAAAAAAACAACGTTATCTACGTAGGGTTAAAACAAGATTTTTGTGTTTATTTATATTGTAATTTATATTTTTTAATGTTATTGTATTATTCATACATATTATGTTATTGTAGCTTGTTATTAACTTAGCTATTTGGTATTTTCCATAACATGTACCAACTTTATTTATAATAAGTTAACGACCTCTATTGTTTATTATTTGAAACTTTGACAACTCCCTCTATTTGTCGTTATATGTTTTACACTACGCTTTAAGCAACCTTGCCCAGAAACGTACGTTTTAAGCGCCTATGCAAAGAGCTCGACATTTTGTAAAAAAAAACCAGATTGTAATTAATAAAGCTGCTAAGCAGACATGACTAAGGAAAAAACGTTTTTGATTCCACCATTACAACGTCAGAAGTTGGATAACCTAAAAATTTTTTTCTCTTCTTCCTCTTCAAACGGAAAATAACATGGAGTCAACTTTAATCAGGAAACAATTACAAGACGCATTGAAATCTGTTGGAATTCAGACCTCTACCAAATCTTCCACATAAGTTCTTCGTAAAGTGTTTGCAGAAAACCGAAGTTTAGTTGAAGCCGCGTTAAAAGAGAATCCTTGTATCATAAACAGTGAATACACCTCCGCCCCAAGTGATTCTGCTACAACTAATGTAGAGCCTCCGCCTGATTCTAATTTAGAATCCATTGATGTAACTGTCGATAATTGTTTGTATCCTCCGTCCACTGATGCGACCACTTCCAGTTATATAAACCCTCCGTCCACCACATACTCCGCTATAACATGTTCGAAACCATCTGTAGCTAATTTGCCGAAAGAAATCTCTTCCAATTTTTATTTACCTACAAACTCTGCTGCTGCAAAAACATCAGTCACTGGTGATAAAACAAAAGCTTTATCGATGACGTCAGTATGTGATAAATTTAAAACCGAGGCGCAAAAAGCTAGATGATGAAATTGAAATTTTACGACGACGTCATGAAGTTTTACGTTTACGCAGAGAAATAGAAGAAATGGAACAAAATGTGGAAACTGCACAGCATAATTCTACTACGACTGAACGTGTTATTCGTTATCAAGATATTGAACATGCATGCCATTGTAAAATTTAGTGGGGAAGATCGTTCGTTTGGAATAGTAGAATTCTTCCGAAACCTTGAGGAGCTGTTAGAGCATGTACAAGCCGATGAGTTACTAAAACTTATAACACCGAGAAATTTCTTATCTGGCTCTGCAAGATTAATTCTTGGAAGAGGAGCAATGTCATATACAGAACTTAAAGCGAAACTCATTAAAGAATTCGGATGGACCGTCAGCCGTCAAGAAATTTACAATGCATTACGGCGTAGAGTGAAAAAAACCGATGAATGAAAGCGTCCGACGATATGTTATGGAAATGGAATCTCTTGCCATGCGTAGTGATGTGACAGACTTTGAGCTTGTAGCATTTGTACAAGAAGGTCTGCAGGGGCGTATATCTGACTTTATTCTTTTTGCCGCAGCAAAAACGATGGATGATGTGAAAAATGCGATTCGAATGTACGAACAACGACAAAGTGTGAGAGGGGACGGAGTGGGTTTTGTGAATAATAAGCCTAATATGAATGAAGTGAAAACGAATACGCCAAAAACAAACAACGATGGTATACGTTGTTATAATTGCTCCAGAATGGGACAAATGAAACCGCAGTGTCCGTATGAATATATGTTTATATGTTTTAAACTACGTTTTAAGCAACCATGCCCAGAAACGTACGTTTTAAGCGCCTATGCAATGAGGTCGACATTTTGTAAAAAAACGAGACTGTAATTAATAAAGCTGCTGAGCAGACGTGACTAAGGGAAACACGTTTTTGATTCCACCATTACAATATTTTTTTTTTGCATATTTGTTTTTTTATAAAGCATATTTTGAGATTTTTTAGGCATGTTGTATGCGCATATTGCTGGTTTTTCGTGCATATAAATATCCGCTCTGTTCATCAACAACAACAGTGCAGTCGCTGCGGTCAACAGCATAGGAGAAAATGCCCTGCTGAACACGTCAATTGTCATCTTTGCAGTAAAAGAGGTCATTATGCAAAAATGTGTTTTTCAAAGTCGCCGCAAAAACAATCAAAAAAGCTATTCAAACAAATACAATGTGAAGATGATGAGAATGAAGGAAGCTTTCAAGATCTATTTATCGGCACTTTCACCAACTCTCATAGCAAACAGTGAATGGTATATTGAGGTTTTTGTAAACAAGGCGAAAATCACTCTGCAAATTGATACTGAAGCGCAAGCAAATATACTTTCAAAATAAACTTCAAAAATATTAAATTTATGTAAGCTTTTAAAATCGACTAACACGAATATTTTAATATTCAGCGGCCAAAAGCTGCCTCTGTTAGGTAAAATTGATTTAATATTTTCTTTTCATGAAAGCATTTATAAAGGTACGCTTTTTATATTAGATTTAAATTGCAAAAATTTAATTGGATTGGATTTAGCAACAGAAATGAAGTTAATCAAAAATGTTAATATGATATCTTCTGATAAAATAATAGAAAATTATTCCAATGTATTTGAAGGATTAGGTCACCTAAAAACAGAATGTCGTTTAGAGCTCAAGCCAAATGTAAATCCCATAGTAGACGCACCAAGGAAAATACCCTTCAGACTTCATGACAAGTTAAAAGAAGAGTTGGACAGAATGGTTAAACTTAATATTATAAAGCCAGTTAGTGAGCCTACAGAATGGGTCAGTTCCATCGTATTAGTCACTAAGCCAAATGGTCAGTTAAGAATGCGATTAGATCCTCGGAGTTTGAACAAGAGCAAACTATGGCAAGGACTAAAAATTCGTCTGCAGCTCATACGTATATGAAATAAACAATCGATCTAACAATCCACATGGATCGGCTTGTGGATTAATGACCGAAACACGTGTGTTGCGTAAAGATTTTACATTATTTACATTTATATTATTTACATTAGTATACGTTATTTACATACTGTGTATTTTAATATATACTAACCACCCTAATTCCTAATTGTATGTAACTACGATTATTCAATAAAGCTTTTTCTACTACTTAACACCATATTTGTAATCCTGTAAAATAGTAAATTTTTAGTGATAATTATAAAAAAAATCACATTTCCTTCAAATAATATGTATTAGATCAGAGTGGTTAAAAATCAGAACTAGTTGTAATGTTAATTTATTTTATGGTACTTAATTTAAAATGTTAATAATTAATGGATAATTTTCGATTTAATGTTGAAAAACTTAATGTTAGCTGAATTAATATTTCAGATTCAATGTAGGTGTAGCAATAATGTTCGCTCCTAGGTGATTGCAGGTAGCGCGATATGTGGTCACCGAACCGTTTGTGTGATGGGACTATAACTTTTTCTGAAAGTCTCCCGGTATATACCCTATACATCAATCGCGTATTAATGTCAGCTTTTGATTGCAAGTAGCTTGGTGTGTGGTCACCGAAGGTCTTGCGTGTTATGGGCGCAAAACTAAATGTGTACTTTTGGGCAACGTTTTTCATAATTTCTTGGTCTAAAAATTTTATCCTAAAGCCTCCCGTGCAAAAACTTTTACTACATTTGCTATCGATCGAAGGTAGCACCATATGATTTGGAAGTTTTGTTCTCCTATTATTGATAAAAAAACTCGATACAAACGTGGTCCAAGTAAATCTTAGATACTTATGTTCTGAATTCCTCAAATAATTTTAGTGACAACTAGAAAATTTGATTTAGGACCCCGCGTGCTACAAATATCCGCCCATGTTCTGAGAAACGCATATCGCTAAAATTTACGTTTTCGATTTGAAAGCGTCAAATATGTGTTCTGAAAAACGCATATCGATGGAAGTTCGCGTTTTCGATTTGAAAACGCCAAACAGGTGTTCTGGCAAATGAAAACCCTAAAAATTCAAATATAATTTAAAATCTATTTAAGCACCTACAAACATTTACGAGAGATCAAAAAAAATTGTGCAAGATCCTATTTAAAAACCGGCTACCCGTGATGAAACTTACCAATTATTCGCAAATGTTTATATGTAACATCTCTAAATAAAAAGAAGAAACATTTGCGGCCATTGCACTGATATTATATTTTATTTAAAATTTAAATGTATTCTTACATACATATATGTGGGAACACAGCTTGTAGCGGACAGATATCTCAAATACAACACTGACATACCAAGTGATACAACACTGACGTAAAAAAGGAACGAACAACAAACAGGCAGTCTTAAGAAAGTAAAAAAGAAGCCATTAGTAGAAAAACGTTGCTTGGATTGTATAAAAGTTGAAAGTTGTGAATTACTTGCAAAGTGTTACGGACAGGCATTGGGACAATTCCCTTTTTTGTGTTAATAAACGTTTGATTAAATAAATCTAATTTAACAAAACTTTTTTTTATATGAATTTAAACATTTCTTAAATAAATAATACTTAACGCTATGAAAGCGTAAAAACAAAGGAGTCAAGTGTTTTAATAGTATTTCCTACGTAAGTATATGTAAGTAAATAAAGAAATATTTTTTATGTTTAATAATAAATATAGTTTTCCATGAAGGGCGCCTCAAAAGACAGTAGAGCTGTGTAAAATATTCCTGCAATTTATGGAAACACATCCAGATATTGCTAGAGGTATGCACAAAGGTGATAAGGTCAAACTAGAAAAATTGTGGGGCGATTTAACCGAACAGCTTAATTCCAGTGGGCCGCCAACTAGAAATGTGGCAACTTTCAAACTTTTTCAAGCCATTATACAGGCGTTTAATTGTATGGGTGTTGAGAGAAAAATAAAATAGACTCACGTTGAGTATAATTGTTTGTTGTGTTGTTTGTATAAAAACATTCTAAGCCTACTATGATTATGTATTTGTTATAATTCATATGCAATATTGAAATTCTCAAATTGTATTTGTTTTGTGTGGCATAAACATACGAGGTTGAATGTTATCAAACTGCTTAAACTTCACTGACGATTTGGTTTTAGCAACCAATGAAATGTCGGCATATGAAGAGCTAAAGCCACAACAAAGATTTTTTCAGTGTGTGATTTTATTTAGATTTGGTGTGATTGAAGACGCAGCATAAAAACAAGACTTACGGAAAACAAGATGTCATTGAAAAAGACGGGAGGGAGAAATTAGCAGCATTTCTTGTCGCAAGTTGAAGAGCAATTGGCTGTAACATGTAATATATTCCACGCAGTCGAGGGTATTTCAAAAGAGAAATCTTTTGGTGCAGAGACAAAAAATAAAAACATTGAGTTCCAAGAAGATATGCAAATTGAATCATTAGAAATTGAACCAGCTGAACCACCAGCGCAAGGTGAAAATGAAAAGCCAATACCTTCAGCTTCCCCTCCATTTACGCCTGAAATATCTCCTCGAAGAAAGAAAGCCCGTTTTACCGGTGACATTCAGCAATTAATGAATGCAGAAACAAAAAATTATAAATTTATAGCTCAATTGGTAGTTTATTAAATATTCTCAATATAAAATTTTTATTTTAAACATAAAAATGTCGGTTTCATTTAAAATAAATTTTATTTTTTGATAATTCCTTTAATTAACGAATTTTTGTGAATAATTTTTTCTGTGTTTATGTTTTGTTATTATAAAACATATGTTTTTTATTTGTTCGAACACAACTTCGAAAAACGCAAAACGCCAGAAACCGCTTCGTTTTCAAATCAACATGCGTTTTGCGTTTTAAAAACGATTTGCGATTTGAAAACGCAGCGTATGTCAGAACATGGGCGATCAATACTATCAATACAGTACATGTTTACATTTTCATACTGCGCGTTACACATACATTCTCAAGAAAAAAAATGTGCTCACATACATATATACAGAAAATGCTTTTATTTTTAGCAAACCGAAAAAGTTTGTCAGTGCTGCTCAGTTTGTTTTCTTCACTTGCGTTGTGTTTTTATCACAAATAAGTTGGCGAGCGATTTGCAAAAATTGGTCGTCAGCATTGCCCGTGGAATCTGACGGTTCATTTAGTTTTTTGTATTGCTGGATGAATAATTACAAGGAAGCCGACACTTACGTGCATTTTCACAAAATTTTTCTGGCCTATTGTTGTAGCTGATGGTGTTGTAGATCGTCGTCCTCTACGTCTGCTTCCACCACGAAATCGGTTTCAACCCTTACTTAAAAGTTGTTCCTATTGTTTTTCTATACGTTGTATACGCAGATTGGCGTCATCTGTTAAGGATTGTTGTTTTGAGACCGCTGCAACTTGTTGATAGTCTCACACTTATAATATTTTGTCCGCAAGCTTCGCTAGCTCCGGCTATATGAATATACGCTGCAGAAGTTGGTGATACACCAGCTGTTCGTCATGAAATTTCTAATTTAGCTAGAGAGACTAATTTTGAAGATATGAAGGAGACTGACATAAATGTGCTAAGCTCGCACAATCAAGAATTGTCTAATGAAGAATTATTGCAACTGGAATTGCAATTTGCTAATGAAGAAGATGACAGGGACCGCTCAATAGAACTCTTCGAAGAACAAAATTTAACCTTCAAACAAATTTCCAACGCGATGTGTTTGATTGATGAATCTATGGAGATTCTGACAGCAAAAGGTGTTTTAAAAGTTTTATGAGAAAACATTTTCTTATAAACGATTTTTTAATGCATGTGTACTCAATTGTCTCATTGCAGAACATGAAAAATTAAATGTTTTTGTTCCATAGGATAAACTATTGTCTGGATTGATTACGTTATTAACAAAATTTAGTAAATAAGAATATACTTTTTCTGTAATCTATTATTTGCTAGAGCAACAACAATTGTTAACGTTGGCGCCACGATGCAAAATGCACAGTTTTGTGTCACCACAGGACAGTTCGTCTGTGTGAAGCACAAAAGAATTATTCTGGCAACCCATTGTTATCGAAACTGGGCGGTCAACATCAATGTAGATTGCGTTAGCGCCAACGGGTTTAAGAGCCTATGAGTTGCTCACATCCACGCCACTAGCAGCCGTAGATTGGAACTTTCAAGTTTGTGTTTTGAGTTTCGTCACAAGGACCATTATTTAAGTTTTAAAATTGAAAAGTAAGAATTTTTAACAACCAAGCAAAACGCTACCTGCAGTGTTTTATATGGTGCTTGGGTTACATTAATTTCACTTTGTTTTGTAACAATCTACCACAAGGAAACTTAAAAACATAATAAAAGAAAAACCCCAAAACTTGGACTGGGCAGACAAAGGGTTGGAAACAGAAGCGAACTTTACAAGTGATCCAGGGAACAATTAAAATCATATGATTTTTTTTAAAGTTTAAAGTTAACAACGCTGATAAATAGGAGTTCAAAAGACATTGATCGTTAACTTAAAAAGATAAATGGATACACTAAATGTAATTGAAATTGTATTATTTTCATTTTTGTTAAATTTAAAATAATTTTTTAAAGGACCCTACAAACAAACCCATTGCTAACAACTCAAAAGAAATAAAATCAGAAGTATTGTCCGCTGAATACAAAATCATCTCAAGGCGAGGACGCAGCATAATATGGAACGTTTTCAAAGTATTGAGACTGATCGCGGTGTGGACACACCCAGCTTTTTAATTTGTATTAAATACACATACATACATTTATAAACATAAATCATCGCTATTGGATAACATCAGTGTCGCCATCTACTTGTCAACTTTTCATAAAACAAACTTTTTCTGCTGGTTCGGGACATTGTGGTCATTGTGCATTTTTATTGCATAAAATCGATTTTGTATCTGTAATTTTTTCAACGAATTTATACAACATGAATTGTAACATGGTAACATGTTGGCTATGCGATGATGTTTATCATATAAAATGCTGTGGCCTAAGAGCGCGTGATGCGGATGCTTTATTGGATGCTTCAAAATCGCTTCATTGGACTTGCCCAAAATGTAAACACATTAGTATTGAGTTTTACAATATGTTCAAAAACACTAAGAATGAATTCAACAAAATTAATAACGAGTTTCAAGAACTACAATAAAAACGTAAACTTTTTACGAATTATCCTTACTTGGAGAAATTTTCTACTGGCCAAAATAAATCGACCTCTCTAGCAACAGAAAATCAGGGGGTGTACTGATAGCCGTATCTAATATTCCCCAAGCGGAATCAACAGTTTATGAAACGTCATCTAATCTTGAATTTCTTGCAGTAGTCATAAAAATTAATAACAGAAAATTTTTCATTAGTTGTTCTTATATTCCCCCGTCATCATTTTTCTCAACGTACATGGAACATGCTGATGCCATTAAATGTGCAATTCGTGATATTAGACAAAATGATTTATTTATCTCTGTTGGTGATTTCAACATGCCTGCTGTTACATGGAATTATTCTACTGATGATGGGTTCTGTACACCAGTTTTGGCAACAAATAACTTAATATGCGAAGAATTTCTTACTTCTCAGAATAGATTACTGGACTTAATGTTTTTTAACGAGTTTATGGATATTTCTGTGGAACGTTCTATACCCATTGTCTTACCGGAAGAACTGTATCATCTAACAATCGAAGTAAATTTACCTATCTCACTTGAGTCTACTGATAAAACCTCTAGTACAAATTATGCATTGCTTTTAAAAAAACAAATTGTCAATTACTTAATCATTCGCCCTTATTCTATTTGTCGTTGTCGACGTCACACGAAGCCAACACCAATACTTCGGCAACTGTAGGATCGATGTCGACAACAATTATATATTATTTATAAGCTGTTAATATTCCAAAGGCTTAAAAAATGGGAAGTGGTCATCATTAACAATCAATTGTTGTTCACATCGAGCACAGAACTTACATTTTTTTAATGTCGACATAATGTGACGACGATGACGACAATTGGAATAAGCGAGATTATTTGAGTCATACAAATTGGATGGAGTTATTTTCACCTGACAAATCTTACATTGGATGAAATATCCAATATATTAAAAAAACAGTATTTTACAAGACATTGGAAAAATTACACAAAACAATACAAGAATTAATTAATATAATCCCATTAAAGTGCTAAAATAAAAGAAAACAAAATTTCTCCTTGAAAAAACACGAGAGTGATGGCAGGCGTAAGAGGAAAACTAAAATATGACTTCAGCGAAAAGAAAACGGTGAGTGTTGCGGATAAAATTTTATATTTACCTACCTTTTTTTGTAACTCTATTTATCGTATTTGAATGTACTACTTTTTGTTACGACTCTACTTATCTCAGGGTTACCTGACTTGTTTTTTCTTTGTAAACTGACAGCTAACCACACCCCTATGACAACCTGAACTGAATTTGAATTTAACGTAGCCATTTTTAATGGTGAATTCGCAGGGATAAGACGCAATTCTTTTAATACTACTTATTTGAACGATTGGAAGGGATAAAATTGTGTAAGTACAGTATACATACCTTTGCTGCTTACATGTATTAATAGAAAGAAACATTGTTTAGATAATTATTCTGCCGCCTTAAACTATTGCTGCCGCAATTACAATTTTTTATTATACAATTTTTGTATGCCGCCAAAGGAAGTTGTTAAACACCCTTATTTGTTTACTTGATGCCTCGCCGTAGCAATAGACTGATGAAGATGTCCACACAAGAAAGCGCACTCAAAACACCTGAAGCCGAAGATGACTTGTCACAAAGCGAGAGTGAACATGAGAAGACAGTATTGCAACACGATGCCGTTGCAGAGTTAAAAGAGGAAATACAAACGCTAAAAAACTCCCTGGATGTTTTGTTCAAAAATTGTGCCACATTGCAGAGTCCCGCATTACGCCCGTCACAAAATAGTGCAGATGACTTGCCGCCGTTAACTACAGTACCGCCAACCATAACACCACCAACTGCATCATTGCATTTTACAGCGCCTCTGACCACATTGCCAACAACATCGACTATGCCCTCCCCTGCAGACAGACAGATAAGTATGCCAAGTAGTTATTTTAGTTTAAACTATATGCCACATAATTATATACCACAAACCACGAGTGTGCCATCGTATTGTCAGCCTCAAAACACGCAGCCCTACTTTGGGGCATTTTTACCGTCTACAGACACATATACACAGCCACGATTTTCCAATTTTTTACCGTCCCAATCAGCGCAGAGGTGTACAACGACATTTCAACCACCTCCGACACCAATTAATAGCGTAGGAGCTATGAACGAACAGCAACAAGCTGTTCAACCTTTTCGCAAATTGTACGATCTACCGGAGTTCAGGGGAAATGCCCGAACAATGGCCAATGTTTGCAGTTTCATATAGGGAGACAACTCAGTACTATAATTATACAAAATTGGAGAATTTGTTTCGTTTGCGAAAGGCCTTGAAGGGAAATGCTAAAGCCAAGGTAGAAGCTTACCTTATACACCCGGAGAGTATTGAACAAGTGATGAGTACTCTCGAGTTTCATTACGGCCGCCCGCATATAATGATACGCAGCCAGATCGCAAAAGTTAAAGCCTTTCCAGCTATCTCCGGAAGAAAAATTTGCGAAATCGTAAATTTTGCCACTATGGTCTCAAACCTCACTGTGTTTCTGGAAAATGCAGGAGCTACAACACACTTGTCCAACCCGACTTTGGTTGATGAGCTAGTAAATAAGTTACCATTTACAAAACGTGAAGAATGGATAAAATATGCATTATCTAACCTGGGCCAATATCCAACAGTACGTCAATTTAGTGAGTAAAAAGACATTGTTTAAATATTTGCCAGTATGCTTGAAAGGACCCAAAGGCAGCATTGAGGTTATGGCATTTGTTGATGATGGCTCTAAAGTATCATTATTAGAGGAGGAAGTCGCCAATAAAATAGGTTTAAAAGGGCCAAAGAATAATTTGTCGCTGGGTTGGATAGGTGGCAAAAAATCGAATGAAATGTCAATGAAAATAGAAATGGAAATTATAGGTGAGGACAATTGCAGCTTCCACATGCGAAACATCAGGACAACCGAACATTTAAAATTACCGCCACAAAGTTTAGATTTGAAAGTTTTTAAAGAAAAGTTTCCAGTTTTGAAGAACATTCATATTGATGAGTATTTCGAAGTAACGCCCAAATTGCTGATTGGTTTGCCACACGTGAGATTGGTTCGCCCACACCAAGTTTTAAATTTAGATGATTGCTTCTCTGTTCATAAAACAGCACTTGGAAATATACTATTCGGTTCAAATGAAGATAGCTCAGAACATAGTGTTTTTTTGATCGAAGTTAAAATTTTGGATGATATTAAAGAACAAATGAACGAATATTTTTCACTTGAAGGGTTTGGAATGAAGCCAGTAATTCCTATTACTTCGGAGGAGGATCTAAGGGCTGAAAAAATGTTAAGAGACACCACAATTAAAATTGGACAACAATATGAAACCGGGCTCCTGTGGAAGCAAGACAATTATGAATTTAAAGAGACTTATAAGTTGGCCTATAAGCGTTTACAGAACGCAGAGATCAAAATGAAAAAAGATCCAGAACTGGCAGAATGGTATAGGAACAAAATCGAAGAATATTTACAAAAAGGGTATGCAAGAAAATTATCGGTTGAAGAGGCTGCGGTGGAAACTACCCGAACCTGGTACTTGCCGCATTTCGTGATTACAAACGCTAATAAGGGTAATAAAAAACGTCTGGTATTTGACGCTGCTGCAACCAATGAAGGAGAATCATTCAACTCGCGTTTACTAAAAGGGCCAACGAAGTACCAGCCAAATCCACTTCTTTCAATTTTGTTCAGATTTCGTCAGCGGCAAATAGCAGTTTGCGGGGATATACGTGAAATGTTTCACCGTGTGCGTTTTGCTGAGAAGGACCAAACCGCACAACGATTTTTATGGAGAACGAATGCATGCGATAGCATCCCCGATATATATGTGATGCAAGCGATGATATTTGGGTCTGCATGTTCACCGTGTTCTGCGCAGTATGTGAAAAACTTTAATGCTAAATTCTTTGAGGATAGTGATGCCAGAGCCTACAAGGCGATTGTAGATTGCCACTACGTGGATGACTACGTCGATTGTTTTGATACAATTGCTGAAGCTATTGCCGTAACAAAGAATGTAATTCACATTCATAATAATGCCGGGTTCGAGCTGCGTGGTTTTGTCTCAAATTCATTAGAATTTTGTCATGCAGTTGAAGGCCGAGAATTTGATAGTGAAATGAAATTGAAAGATCTGAGCATAAGTGAATGTACGACTGAAAAGGTTCTTGGCCTCCACTGGGTGCCAAAGGATGATTCATTCCATTTTATTTTGAAGTTTACGAGGGTTCCAGAAACGGTTTTAAACGGTTATCGCAGACCTACAAAGAGTGAAGTTCTCAGCTTGGTTATGTCGATTTTCGACCCATTTGGGTTTTTGGCAAATATCGTTATACGGTCTAAGATTATACTGCAGGAACTTTGGATTTACAATATCGACTGGAGCACACCTATTCCTGATAAAATATATCTTAAGTGGCGCGATTGGTATAAGGAATTACAAAATGCACAACATGTAAAGATTCCCAGGTGCTATGGGAAAATGTTTACTAATCAGTCGACTGTTGTTGAATTACATATTTTCGTGGATGCGAGCGAAGTTGCATTTGCTGCAGTTGCTTACTGGAGAGCACTTTTAGGAGATCGTACTGATATAATATTTGTTGCCGGCAAATCTAAGTGTGCCCCAATAAAGCCCCTTTCGATACCAAGGTTAGAGCTTCAAGCAGCAGTGCTTGGAGTAAGATTGAAGGATGCTATCATTTCAAGCCATGATGTAATGCCAACGAGAACAATATTTTGGTCCGACTCGAGAACGGTGGTAAAGTGGATCCAGTCTGACAGCCGCATTTATAAACAATTTGTTGCACACCGGGTTACGGAAATTTTAGAACACTCAGACCTGAACCAATGGCGATGGGTGCCTGGGTCCCTGAACCCCGCCGATGACGCGACACGGCCTCAGCACTTTTCGGGGAATATCAAAGAATCTCGTTGGTTAAACGGGCCGTCATTTTTAAAGTCCGGAGAGGATAATTGGCCAAAGCAATGTGGAGAAGCCGATAAACATATGTGTGAGTCTGAAGTGCGATCAAAGTTTCTATGCACAGTTACAGCAGAGATGCAGGCAATTATACCATACGAAAAATATTCCAAATATTACAAGTTATTGAGAATAACGTGTTGGATCACTCGAGCCGTTAAAATATTTAAAAATTTAGCTACACAGCGGGACAAATCTATTTTAAATCTGCAGCCATATCTTACTGTTCATGAAATTAATGAGGCTGAAATGTATTGGTGCAAAATAGCTCAAAGGGAAAGTTTTGAAAGAGAGTACCGAATTCTAAAATCCGGCCAAGCGGTGTCTAAGAAAAGTACCATCTATAACTTGAGCCCATATCTGAAAGTCGATGGACTGATACGAATTTCGGGTCGTATAAGAAAGGCTACATACGTGGGAGAGGGTACTAGGGAACCAATTATTATGCCAAAGGACCATATAACTACTAGGCTTATAGTGAAGCACTACCACGAAAAATATATTCATCAGAATCAAGAGGCAATACGTGCTGCCATTCGAACAAAATTTTGGATTCCAAGCTTAAGGCAGCTAATAAGAAGTGCCAGAAAAAATTGCCAGGTTTGCAAGAATAAGAACGCTGTTCCCGAAACGCCACTAATGGGACAACTGCCGGTAGATCGTATAACTCCGTTTGTAAGACCCTTTACATACACAGGCGTTGATTATTTGGGGCCCTACACGGTGACGATTGGGCGGAGGTGTGAAAAGAGATGGGTATCACTGTTTACGTGCATGACAACCAGAGCAGTCCATCTGGAGCTCGCTACGGGTTTGTCAACAGACGCCGTAATTCTATGCATCAGGAACTTTGTTAATAGGAGAGGGGTGCCAATCAGAATAAGGAGTGATAGGGGAACAAAATTCGTTGGAGCCAGTAAGGAAGATTTTATACGTGTGGGTTCACAAGTGGCCGATGAGTGCACGCGACAGGGCATAGAATGGGTATTTAATACCCCAGCTGACCCTTCAGCAGGAGGTGCCTGGGAAAGGATGGTCCGTGCCATAAAAAAATGTATTGGCGTTCACTTTGAAGGAAAAATCTCCACAGGTCGATACGCTGAATAGTCTACTAATTGAGGCAGAGAATTTGGTGAATTCCCGCCCTCTGACGCATTTACCTATTGAATGTTCTGATAGCGAGCCCCTTACACCGAATCACTTCTTACTTGGGTCACCAAATATAGTACAAACACCAGCAGTAAACGAGAAGGTATGTCTCAGAAAACAATGGCAAATTATGCAGCAGCTTAAGCAGGCATTTTGGAGAAGATGGGTTTTGGAATACCTCCCAGATTTGACAAGGCGCACAAAATGGCACCAACCCGTGAAACCGTTGCAAAAGGGCGATGTTGTGGTTATATGTGATGAGGCTGAGGAGCGAGGAAAGTGGAAACGGGGTGTAGTTGAGGAGATCTTCAGAGCGGATGACGGCCAGGTTCGTTCGGCTGTGGTTAGAACATCAGTTGGACAGTTGAGGCGTCCAGCATCTAAATTGGCAGTTCTCGATGTGTTGAGTGAGTCTCCCTGATCGACTCACGGCCGGTGGAATGTTACGGATAAAATTTTATATTTACCTACCTTTTTTTGTAACTCTATTTATCGTATTTGAATGTACTACTTTTTGTTACGACTCTACTTATCTCAGGGTTACCTGACTTGTTTTTTCTTTGTAAACTGACAGCTAACCACACCCCTATGACAACCTGAACTGAATTTGAATTTAACGTAGCCATTTTTAATGGTGAATTCGCAGGGATAAGACGCAATTCTTTTAATACTACTTATTTGAACGATTGGAAGGGATAAAATTGTGTAAGTACAGTATACATACCTTTGCTGCTTACATGTATTAATAGAAAGAAACATTGTTTAGATAATAAAACCCACTCAATCTCTGACAATTCAAAATATCTGGTGTTTTATTATAATTTTATTCTGCCGCCTTAAACTATTGCTGCCGCAATTACAATTTTCATTATAATTTTATTCTGCCGCCTTAAACTATTGCTGCCGCAATTACAGTGAGTGAAGAAAGTTGTTGAAGTATTTGAAGATTAGGAGGAAATTTAGTGAGGGAATAAATGAATTTGATAATTTATTCAAAAGAAAACAAAAAATAATACGACAGGTAAAAAGTGGTGTAATAGTTTTTTTTAGCATAGAGTTGCATGGGAGGCTCAAAGCAAATGAGAAAAAAATAATAATAATAAAAATTGAATAAGGGGAGCGATTATTCTACTTTAATTTTTTAATATTTTATTTTGAAAATTAAAATTAAAATGACATCCAAAAGACGGTGCCAATACGATATCCAGCAACTTGTGGCATTTTGCAAAAATTTTGACAATATCCCAGCAAATTCTTTAACGATTTCTTTGTTAGAAGTAAAGCAAGCCGAGTTGGAGAGAAGATGGTAAAAAATGGTAGCGACCTACGAAGAATTTATGATGTGACAAAAAGTTGAAGGAAGAAGAAAACTCTAAAAGCAAGGATTTTAGACATAATCAAGGCTGAAGCTCCTAGTAGAAACACAACGGTCACCAGTCAAACCTCACTTAAATTACCCGCAGAGGAAATTCAAAATTTTGAAGGGGTATATGATAAATGGCCAGCATTTCGGGATATGTTTATGGCAGCCGTAGGTAATGAGCAGTCAGTACCTCCAGCTCACAAATTATATTACCTGCACAGCAAGACAAAGGGAGGCCTACCAACTCATAAAAGATTATGAGTTAGTAGATGCTAATTTTGAGCTAGCATGGCAAGCTTTAAAAAATCGCTACGAAAATAAAAGAATTTTAATAAACAATCAAATCAAGAAGATTTATAACATCCAGTCGCCCCCAAGTGAAAATTTGAAATTTTTGAAATTGCTTAAGAATACAGTTAGTGATGGGTTGTCCATCATACAGTCGTTTCAAATAAATGTAGAGGAAAATGACCCCTTCCTTATGCATATTTGTACTTCAAAGCTGCCTGAAGAAACATCGCGCGCATGGGAAGAGTCCTTGACTGATCACAAGGAACTGCCCACTTGGCAACAACTATGCAACTTTTTGTCTAGAAGAATTGAAACTCTGGAAACGTTTAACAATTTAAGAAAACCGTTAGGCAGGGATAATAATATTTCAAAATCTCAATCGTTTAATGCTCAGAATGAACTCGACAAAAGCAAATTTAAATGCAGGAAGTTCAAGCAGAACCATCCCCTAAAATATTGCTAATATTTCAAGTCGCTGTCAGTCCACGATCGATTAAAATTTGTATACGCAAACAAATATTGTGCAAACTGTTTTTCCACTACTCACTACAAAACGAAATGCCCAAGTATGAACAACTGCTCTCGGTGCAATCAAAGGCATCATACCATGCGGAAGTGGAAAAGAGCATATCAGAGTCTGAAACCGATATTTTGTGTGAGACCTTTTTTCAACAAACTGTCAGCTGGCAACAAGATGGTCGTTATGTAGTACGACTTCCATTTAAAGAAAATTTTCCAGACGAAACATATTTGGGTCCCTCCCGACATATAGCCCTCGGACAATACCAGAGAATGGAAAAAACATTAGCCAAAATGCCAGAGTTAGAGACTGAGTACAATAAAGTTCTCCAGGAATATTTAAATCTGGGACACATAGAACCGGTTGAACATTACGAATCCAAAGGTAAAAAATATTCTTCATTTTTTCTCTCGCACCACGCAGTCATTAGGCCCGAAAGCCACTCGACTAAGGTTCGCGTTGTGTTTAATGCTTCAAAAAAGACGGGGAGTGGTTTCTCCCTGAACGATGTTTTATACCAAGGCCCCACCCTCCAAGCGGATTTGTTGCAAATTATCTTGCGCTGGCGATTTTATAAATACGTGTTTACCGGCGATGTAGTATGTCTATAGTGCCACCACTACAATCTGGCAACCTTCTTCATTTTTATGTAATAACGCCCTAGAAATAAGTAATAACTCCCTAGAAATAAGTAGTCATAAGCAACCGACAATAAAGAAAAAACAGTTGTAAACCAACCATTAACGACAGAGCATCTTTCTTTGTTTAACCAAGAGGTTTTACCTTACATGGAGACCGTGACAGGACTGTCACACAGATAATAGAAGCAAACAAAAGCCACATAAAAAGCTAGAAACAAAAAACACGTGAAATACATAAAAACCGTTTTAAACCGTTATTCTTAGTACAGTCACACAGATAATATAAGCAAACAAAAGCCATATAAAAAGAGAAGAAAACGAAAACAATAAATGCAAGAACACAAGGAAAGAAAACAAAATAAAAACAACAACGAAATTCGCATACCTACATGATATATATAAAAAACTAAACAACCAATAAATTTTTGGAAAAGCACGAGAAAATGAAATCAACAAAAAAAAACCCCTTTAGCTGATATAAAGACGAGGAAACCAGAACAAAAACAACAGTTGGATGTTAAACAGGCGGTAGCTGAAGTAACTTAAGTAACAAATAATATTTGAATTTATTATTATTACTATTTAAACGTAATACATATTACTGAAAAATATGTACATATGTCCATAATTATAATTCTATCACTATGATTATAAAGCTATGTACAGACGGTTGTAAGATCTGACAATATTGTCAGTAAAATATGCCTTACAATGTCTTGCAACTGTGTGAACTGCCAATTTCCGTCTTACAACGTTGGTAGAAAAAGCATTGTCAGCCTATTGTAAGCCAATAATATTGTTAGATATCTGCCAATCGTGGGAACACTCTTCTTTGCTATTGCCAGGTAATTGTCAGACGTTGTAAGTTCATTTTTTATTGGTAGGTGTGCTTAAAGTAATGCACCTGACAATGGAATCATTGTCAGACAAATATTTCTACTGGCAACAACAACCGTGTGAGCTGACAATTTTTATTGGTAGGTAAATTTATTGCCAGACAGTTGTCTGACAATGAAATTGTAGGCTTTTCTTACAATCGTCTGAACTAACAATGTACCTTTTTGTTGCCATATTGAATTGTCAGTGCATTGCCAGCACGTTGGTAAATCAAACAACATTGTCAGATCTTACAACCGTCTGTACATAGCTTAAGTATTATTTAATATCATTATTCTAACTATTCTACTCCATTCAAATATTCAAAAAAAAAAAAAAACAAAAAACAAAACACAGAACACAGAACATAAAAGTCACTCACGATAATAACAATTGAGAATATATTTCACAATTTTGGTATTTACTTACAGTTTCAATACCGGACAAATCGGCGGCAACAATTGCTCGCGCGATGTTCGAAAATTTTATTTTAATATATGGTAAAATGAACATAGTAAAAAGCGACTTGGGAACGGAATTTAGGAATGAAATTTTTTTGTGAAATTTGTAAATTCTTACAGATTGAACTTAAGTTTTTTACAAGTTATCATCATGAAACCGTTGGTACCGTAGAACGTAATTATCGCGTATTTAATGAATATATCCGTGCATACCTGCAGGAAAACATAACTGACTGGGACACATATTTAAAATATTTCACTTTCTATCACAATACGACACCAAACGCAGTTTTTGACAACGAATTCACTACATTCGAACTTGTTTTTGGGAAAAATATAAACATGCAACACAAAAAGAGAAAATAGTCCATAAGAATCGGGTAAGAAAATCTAACCAAATGTAAAAAAAATTTTACTTTAGAAATATGTATGTATGTATATGAAACAAAAATCAAATAAATTTGCTTTATTAATTTCAATATTATACACATATATGTACAAATGTATTTAAATATTATATATATGTACATACATAATATATTTCCAAAATTTTTAAAATTTTGGTAAAAACTGGAAAATAATAATACATATGCATAAACACATACGTAGTAAAAAAAAAAAAAAATATGTAATGTAAAATCGCATACTATCTTCTTATGATTGTGAATTGATATAAACTTTTATTCAGATTTCTAAACCAACTATAATTATAAGAATTAGAAATTACATTTTTATATAATTTTAATCGCAACCTCATATTTGCCGAACATGAATTCAAAATAAGTTTGCACTAATCCAAAAAAACAATGTTTATATGGCACATACTTATACATTCCATCGAATCGGTACATTCCGATCTCCCCGTACACCAGTCGTCTTTCACTCATTAAGCTGCCAACTCTTAGAAGTCGTAGAACTATGCTGAATGTATCATTTGTTCACCTTACCTACTTAATAATATTTTGCTGAATGTTCCTAACCGTCCGTCTACACATTATGAGTTGCTGTTTATTAAATACTACAAATCTAATTATGCAAATGCCGATCCATTCAGGAGGATGTGCTGCCAGTTTAATAAATTTTATAAAGTCATAGATTTTTTTTCTTTCCTAATTTAATTAAAAGTAAAATTATTAGTCTGTTAAATGAATTGTAATGTATAATATTTTCAATGTTTGGTTATACATATTTCAATGTACATTTGAATATCTGTCTGTAAGGAGATATTTATCCATAGACATATTATTAAATAAATAAATAAAAAAAATAAACAGACCACTTCCAAGCATTGGTGCTACATTAAGGCCGAGGTATAAAACGTTTCGGTAACATCCCTAATTATGCCAGACAATGCTAAAAATGCCGTTGATATGTTTACAAAATGGGTGATGATTAAAAGAAATCCCAGAGTTTTATATCTATTGGAGCTAAAGTTGGTACAAATATTTATATCCGATCCAACAGCAATTTCACGCAATGTCGAGTTAATGTACAAATATAAATTTCATGAAATAAAAAGTAGAGTAAAAAGTAAAAAAGAGTAAAGCTCTCCGAGAAAATAATAGAGGTCATAAAGAGTATTTACTATGAAGCCAATTGCCGAGTACTGAACGAAAATATACATACATAATTGGCGGCATAACTGCAGTCAGAAAAGGCGTTAGACAGGGCTGTGTATTGTCAGCTCTATTGTTTAATATGCAACACGTACTAATAGTTGTGATTGGAAGAACTTTGTTGTGGTCCTATGTTCCTTATAAAAACTACAGGATATTGGGAATGAAAGCAGGATATTGGAAATGAAAGCAATGAACAACGAAAGGAACACATATTAGTTTTTTAATAATATCCTTTAAAATAGTAAATAATTATATTAATTTTTTTAGGTGGATCTGCTTTAGGCAACAATGGTAACTGACAGAGGTTCGAATATACCCAGCGCTTTTCGACCTTACAATCACTTGCTTTCCATTAATTATTTTGTTGCAAAATACATTATAGAAATCGATGGATAAAGCAAATGAGATATGTATTTGGTATGTGCGGTACTAGCTCTAACTACAAAGTTGGATACTTCAAAAGATCTGGAAACATTTAAAATTTTAAATCAAATTTAAAAAGTTATAACGTGTTTGGGTATATAAAAGATAATTGGAATGAAATAACTCAAATATTTTAAAAGACGAATGAGCTACATATACAGATTAGGTTACCTTAACGTGTAGCAGGGTGATTTTATTATATGTATGTATATGGCTATTAATGCGGGTGTACATTAGGAATGTAGAATAACGGTTTCTATATTTTATATTTCTATATTTTATATTATGTATGGCTGCGAGTGTACATTTGGAATGTAGGATAACGGTTTCTATATTTTATACTTTGCCTACTACATTATTCTATGTATGTGTTTTTATCTCTTTCCTATACAGGCTTTAGAATAGTATTGTTATATATTGTATTTATATTTTTATATTTTGCCTACTACATTATTCTATGTAAGTGTTTTATCTCTTTCTTATATAAGCTTTAGAATAGAACAGTCATACATTTGCATTCATGTTTAGCTTTAGTTTTTAAGTGATGATGTAAAGAGGAATGAAATAAAGAGTTAGTTGAATGGTGATCGCCAAGCAACGAAGTTCATTTTTAAGGCATATCCTTCAAAATCAGAAGTGGGATCGCGAAAAAATTTTTTTCTATCTATAAAGAATAAACTTTCAAAGTAATAAAATAATGGATAACACCAGAGAACGTCAAAATGATGGTAGTGAGATCGAGTGGGCAGAAAATAACCAAGATGGAGAAAATGAGTGTGCCATGATACAAGGAGCAACAAACGAGTGTTATAAAATAAAAAATGATAGCGAAGTGCACAAAAATGAGTGTCTACAAAAACGTAAAGATGGATACGTATTTTTGGGTGAGATCATGAAAAGGGAATTGGAGGTAATAAAACGTGAACAGGAGCTACTCCATAGAGAAAACCAACTACTTAAATTAAAAAAGAAAATGAAAAGAAGCAGCAAATTGAATTAGTCGAGAAGGCAGCAGAAGTCGGAAAAGAAATTAGTGAAGAAAAAACAATTAAAAGTCGTAATACCGACAAGAGATGTAATGTGTCTTTTGGTGTCTTGAAGGACATGATTCCAGACTATGATGGTGCGTTATTTACAGAAGTTTTGATCAGTCAATTTAGGAGCATAAGCGGTTTGTACAACGTTGACAAAAACACAATGAAAATTAATTTGTAAAATAAAAGGCAGAGCCCAAGCATGGCTACATTCTAAACCTAATTTTGTTAACGAAGATTCAAATAAAATTTTAGAAGAGATGGCTGAAATTTCTGTACAAAAGAGAATAAACTTACATATAATGCGCCGTAGCTTCGAGGAGCGTAAATGGAAATTCGGCGAATCGTTTATAGACTACTATAACGAGAAAATAATGCTATCCATTTAAATTGGTATCGACGAAGAAAATTTTGTTGACCAGATAATTGAGGGTATTCCTGATGTGCAGTTGAAAGTGCAAGCAAAGCTACAATGTTTTACTGACAAATCACGATTTTTACAAGCCTTTTCAAAAATTGAACTGAGACGACCAGTGCAACAGTTCCAAAAAGGTAGTCAGCCTAGCAATAGCAACGAAAAGGAGCTGAGATGTTACAATTGCAACTCTTTTGGGCACTTTGCTTCAGAATGCGAAAAACCAAAACGAGAAATGGGAGCCTGCTATGGTTGTGGGTGTACCAATCATCCTGCCCTGACGGGAAGAAAACGATCAATCTTTTAAATGAATATGTAAGACATTTTAAGTTTTATTGCAAATATAGTGTTAATTCTGAATTTTCCTTAGAATGCTTGATAGACTCGGGTAGCAGTGTCAGCTTTGTGAGGCGGTCGATTATTTTGAAATATTTGAATTTGAATAATGTATTATTTTTCTATGGTAACTTTTTTGGAATAAATGGTTGTTCGAAGTTAAATGTTCATGGAAAATTTGATTGTTGTACTGTTGTTGATAACAAGGTGGTTTCTTTTGAGATGTTGGTGATGTCTGACGATACAATGTCATATGATTGCATTTTGGGTAGGGATTTTTTGAAGGCAGGATTTAAGTTGACATCTTGTGTAAACAATGATGAGGGGCTGGGCGATTTCAGCAAGGCTATTTTGTCCCTTTATGTGAGGGATAATACCCATTGTGAGTTGATTGTTGGAGATAGCATCGGGTATAATGATAGGAAAAGACTTAGCAATATGTTTGATGAATGCCTTTAAGTGATGATGTAAGTGATGATGTAAAGAAGAATGTGACTTACCATTATTTAAGCTTTTTAAATAGAAAATTTTATTTTATTTAAAGAACTTAGTTTTAGAAAATTTAAAAATTTTCCGAAAAGTAACCCTTTTCCAATACAAAGACGAGGAAAAGTTAGCCATAAAGAAGCAATAATAGAAATTATGTCCGAATTCTCTGACAACAATTAATTAAGTACTGTAGCAGGGTGTAGGGTTATTTTATTATGTATGGCTAGACTTACAGCCAGGCCCACGATATCGAAAGCAAAAGAAAACCAGTCACTCACTTTCGTTTAAAAAAGCGGCCCACTATCGTTCCACTTGTCGTTCGCTTGCCTTTACGTTGCTAACGTAGTTATAATAAATTAATGTGTTACCTTATCTACAGTTCCACAAATTAATCGCCAATATTTAAGAAAAAGCACTAAAATGTAAAAATTCTATTATGAAAAATGCAACTATGCGCTACTTAAAATTGACAGTAAAAAAGTAAACAAATCTTCAATTTTGTCCATTGTGTGATTTGTAAAAAAAAGAGAAACAAAAATAATAAAACAAAAGAGTTAATTTGTGAAATAGTGTCTTTGTTATAATCCAAAAAATAAAATCTAAAAGTATAACGGCCTGTTTCACAATCTGGAAGTAGTATTTTCGTTCGCATTCTAAGCGAATGAAAATCGAATTCCGTTTCTCTATCTGTGTTCTATGCGACAAATCACTCGAACGTCGGTGCGAAATAAGACGTAAGCGTTTTCATGTAAATTTGGGTTTCACAATATCGAAGGTGTTGTCAACGCTGCGAACGCAAATGTCAAAATTACTCACTTGTTGTTTTGCTTTCGCATATGATAATTTCAACAAAATATAAAAAAAAGGTTTGAATTATTTAAAATACATATTAAAGAGGTCATGGATAAGTGGTAAGTAAATACAAAAATATAATTAGATACATATGTATTTATATAAATGCAGTTGATAAAAATTGATAATTGGTTTTTGTTACTTTAAAAAAATCAACATTACAGCAACTGCAGACTCCATTACTTGCCAAGGGAGCACCAGTTTTTGGAAGCAACAAAGCAGCAGTAGATGAAAGTTGGGAAACTCTTTGCCAAAAGCTGAACTAAATTGGACTACCTACTCGCTCAATTGGCAACAATCAGGAGCAGTCAAGCTCTTTGAAGAAATTAGCTGATGCTGCCGAAACCACAGCCGAAATGGCGAAAAGAAAAGCCGAAGCTGCTGAAGCAACAGCATCTTCAATTGGAGAAATCCACAAAACCACACAACGCATAGAAGAGGTCATGAAAATTCTTTTGCACAACTTACCAAAATAAATATGTTTTTTTTTTCACTTTTTCAAGTTCTTTATTTCTTGGTTGATAAAATTTGTCTATACAGCTGTTCACTTTCAAAAAGGGTTGTATTTCTCTTAAAGCAATTTAGTAGTTATTTGTGATTATTTTTTTTAAATCGCTTGATATGGCAACACCGATTTATGTTATCACGTAACAACTATACATTAGCACTCGTAACTTTAAGAGAACGTTGGCTTGCGACATCGTGAAACCCAAATTAGGAGGACATAAGTCTCGTCGAAGTATTGAAGGAATACATACATACATACATACATTATGGATTTGACGGTGGCAGTTCATTTTTTGGAAGAAACGGAGCAGCTGGAACAAGTGTCTCGCAGGCAATTGCGTCACATCTCCGATGTTTTCAATATGCCAACAAACCAGTAAGTAACAAGACATTACTATTTTGTAATATGTGAGTTCATGTAAAAATAAATACCCACTCGAATTATACTAGATTTTTGGCAAACTTTCGAGTATCAAAGGATATATTTGCTTTGATACTCAAAGTAATGCAAGAAAAGTGCTGTAGAGGTTTCCGAAGCACGCATATTCACCTGGATATTAAGCTGGCAACATTTCTGATATTCTTGGCTACGGGAAGCTACCAACGTTCAATAGGGAACGAAAGTGTATCATCTACAGGTAAAGCTTCAGTATACAGGATTATCAAAGAATGTTTGCAGCTTTTTGAAGACCATGTATGTCCCCAATGGATTAAAATGCCTCCCCCAGAAGAAGAGCGAGAAATAATTGAGGAATTTTTCTCACGCACTGGTTTCCGGGGAGTAATAGGATGCGTTGACGGAACACATATACGCATCAAGTCTCCGGGCGACGATATAAAGCGTTTGTACTATAACAGAAAGGGGTATTACAGCATAAACACAATGGTGGTAAGTATATAACTTTCAAATTCAAAAAATAAAATATAAACAAACAGCAATTTTTGACTATCAGATTTGTGGCTATCAGCTACGTAGACGCTAGGTATCCCGGCTCTAACAATAATGCATTTATATGGGAATATAGTGTGGTCGACGAAAAATTGCACAATGCCTTTGACAATGGAAGACGGAACGCTTGGATTCTAGTCCTTTATAGCTCACTGTGACATAACGTCACAAACCAAAAAAAATGCCCTAAGTTGTAAAATAACTATGCTTTTGCGATTTAAAACTATATAACATTATGTCAACACACTTTTTATGATCTTCGTACACAATTAGCTCTTTAGGTGACGACGTTATTGAACTGAAAAGTCCCGTTTTTCGAATTTTAAATTTTAAAATATTATATAAAAATTGAATAAGATTTCCTGTTCTGTTAAAAAACCTATAGGTAAATGGATTATTTTCGGCATTCTATTATTTGCAGTAAGTAAGTAAGTAAATTTTATTGAGCCTTTTTTCTGAAGAAACGTTACAAAAAGTAAAATGAAAGCTTAAGAAAATGAAAACTTAGAACTAAAATGTATTATCCTAATCCATAGTTGTAAATTACTATCACACAAAGTAAATATTTCCGTTTGTAACATTTCTGTTACAATGAGTTGAAACTGGAAAAAATAATTTGTGGCGAGTAATGTACATATATGTGTGGTTAGTTTTTTTCTAGAATGGCGTCTAGAGAGTATTGCGAGAAAGTGAAATATATGACATACTTTGTCAATATGATAGTGAAGATGCGCTAGAAGATGATGATGACAGCATTATTGACCCCGACTTTCAACCAACACCAGATGACGAAGAAGAAATCGTAGAAGATGTTATTGAAAGCAATGAATTCAGGTTCCTCATGTTCAAAACAGGCTGAAGAAACAATTAAATTAGCTTCGACAATGCCACAATCGATATGGAAACAAAAGAGTTTCGTACTAAGTCAGAAGCAACTGCAATTTACGGGAGATACTACACTAACAACAAATTTATTAGACCTAGAGTCACCAATAGACTTTTTTTATTTTTTCCCAAACGAGCTGAGCAAACAAATCTATACGCAATTTAAAAAAATCCGAATCAACCATTGAATGTAACACATGTTGATATCCAGCAATTTATTAGGATAATATACATTATGTCACTGATAAAACTACCGAGTGTAATCAGCCATTGGACCTCATCAATTGGTACACCCATGATACAGGAAATAATGCCAAGACATAAGTTTGAGAAAATTAGGCAGTTCATCCATTTTAATGACAATTCTAATTTACCAGTTTGCAATGCCCCAAATGCTGATAGACTTTACAAGATAAGACCTATGGTAGATAAATTAAACGAAACCTTTAGTGGAGTTCCAATGGAGCAATGTCTCTGTGTTGATGAGCAAATTTGCTCCACTAAGGCGAGAAATAGTTTGAAAAGGTATAATCCCCAAATACCACATAAATGGGGTTATAAAATATATGTTCTTAGTGGAGTTTCAGGATTTGCTTATAAAATTGAACCCGAAACAGGAGCTGAAAACCTTGTTCTTAGCAACGAACCAAATTTAGGGGCATCATCAAATGTAGTCATGAGAATGTCGAGAATCATACCAAGATAGCAAAACTATAGGTTATACTTTGACAATTATTTTACATCATTACCGTTGTTAGAGTATTTATCTAAGCAGGGTATATTCAGTCTTGGAACAGCACGACGCAACCGAATTCCTGACTGTAAAATGCCAACTGACAAGTAAGTCCAAAAAAAAAGAAAGAGGGTATACTACAGAATATGTTGCTGACAACAATGGTACTGATATTGCCAATGTCATATGGAAAGACAACAAAGCTTTGATGCTCTTGTCAACTTTTGCTGGTGAGTTGCCAAAGACCAAAGTTAGAAGATATGACAAGACAAACAAACAATATGTGGAAATTGATCGCCCTTTTGTTGTTGGCGAGTATAATCGACATATGGGAGGAGTCGATCTAATAGACAATATTATGGGAAGATACAAAATACATGTACGGAACAAAAGATGGCAAGTTAGGATGTTTTATCATTTACTGGACTTAACCATGGCAAACTGTTGGCTAATATATCGTAGAGTTAGAACATCAAAAAACATGGAAGGTAAACATATGTCTTCAGCAGATTTTAGACTTGACATTGGTGAAATATTATGCAAGCTTGGTTTAAAGCCTAGTATAAAAAAGAGAAACTCTTTTGAAAATGTTCTTCAAGCAAAAAGACATAAGGGTCCAGCACAACATGTCCCGCCAATGGCAGTACGGCAGGATCAAATAGGGCACTGGCCGATTTGGGCTGAAAAGAGAGTACGCTGCAAATTTCCCCAGTGCACAGGCGTATCACAAACTATTTGCGAAAAATGTGGCGTCGCATTGTGCTACAACAAACAAAATAATTGTTTCAAATTATTTCATACCATTTAACAATTTTCTTGAACTTTTAACTGTTACAATGTTACAGAAATGTTACAATCCTTAAAAACCTAAATAAAAACTTGAAATAAACTTTTTCTAAAATTCTAAAAAATATGTTTGTTTTTTTTTACATAAGTCAACGTTATTTTGAAAAAATTTTGATTTTGATTATCATGAGTTATTAAGGGCTAGGTAATATAATGTTGATATTCAAATAAATTATGTAGCTGAAAACAATTTTGCTTGTTACAGTGGATGGTGGCTACAAACTAAAGCCTTTTCTAATGACTCCTTGCAGGAGTCCAACAGACGGTATTGAAAGGCGGTACAATAAGAAGCATGCCAGTGCACGCAATGTAGTAGAGCGATGTTTTGGGGTCCTGAAAAATAGATTTCGATGCATCCTTTCCTCCCGGGGTCTGCATTACAGTCCTGAGAAAACGGTACAAATAATAAATGCTTGTTGTGCAGTACACAACATGTGCATTAAATTTAACTGTAGACAGAAGGAATGTGATGACATTGACGAAAATGTGGGCGTAACTGATGTGGAAGGCGGTGATGAAGGAGACGGAACTGCCATAACTTCATATTATATACTAAACAATTTGAATGTTTAATTTAACTTTTATAAACAAGCAAGCACGTCTGAAACGGTGAGCTGAGTGGAGTTACAGATTTTTATTTTGAATTCAGATTACATTTTTAAAGAACTTCCAATATTTAACCCTACACACACTTTCTTCGTCGAATCGACGAACACCGTTTTCTAATTGTCTGTTAATTGATATTTTACTCAGGAAAGCTTGCTCATTTAGCTTTAGTTGTTGCCCAGCTGCTGAAGTGTTAAAATATACAGCTACCTAACTTGTGTGTAAGTGTGATTTTTTTAAGTTGGTGTTCGTCGAAACGACGAACAAAGTTCTTTACGTAACTTTTTGAATTTTAGATTTAAAATTTAAGCGTTCTGTTTTTTAGTGTAATCATGAATAGCAGCAACAAATTAAATGAAGAAGAAATTGAGAAATTCCTTGCTTTGTGTGATGACAGTAACTTAGACTGGGAAGCAGAGAGTGACAATAGTCTAGCTGAAGAAGACGCGATACCAAATGAAGTCCATGCAGAATCTGCAGATGAATACGATTCGTCAGAAGAAATATCAAATAATGAAGATTTTCTCCGACAGCAGTCTTCAATTATTCAGATTTCAAAAAAAAATTTTACGCGGAAAAAATAACCATAAATGGTCAGCAGAGAAAGGGAAATCACATCGTTATGGTTAAAATATTGTACATCAACGACGTGGTCCAAATATTTCGTGCAGAGGTGTTATCGAGCCATTTGAGGTATTTAAACTTTTCATAACGAATGAAATTATAGATGAAATAGTCGAATGGACAAATGTGCAAATATCAAACAGCACAGAATCAGGTATAAAAAAGGCAACGTCTGAAGAAATACATGCTTTATTGGATATACTGACATTAACTGCGGCTTTGAAGGATAATCATCTGTCCGCTGATGAATTGTTACAAGTAAGTATGGGAACTGTTTGTTGCAAAGTGTCGTGAAAATTACTCACCTGGGTTATATGTCACTATTGACGAGCAGCTGTTGTCATTTAGAGGCAGATACGGCTTTAAAATGTATATCCCTAATAAACCATCTAAATTTGGCCTTAAAATAGTAATGATGTGTGACAGTGGTACCAAATATATGCTTAATGCAATGCCATATTTAGGTAAAGGCACAAACAACACCGACTTGCCGCTTGGAGAATATTACGTCAAAGAATTGACCAAAACTATTTATGGTACAAACAGAAATGTGACGGTCGACAATTGGTTCACTTCAGTACAGCTTGCTAAAACACTTTTAAGAGAACCATACAAGCTTACATTGGTAGGGACATTACGATCAAACAAAAAAGAGATTCCACCAGAGATGAGAGACTTTAAAGGGCGTAAATCGGGTACTTCGGCCTTCATTCAAGCCAAAGCCATCTAAAGTTATATACCTCCTGTCGTCGTGCAATGAAGAAGGGACAATTAATAATGACACCAACAAACCTCATATAGTAGAGTTTTACAATTCCACAAAAGGAGGAGTAGACACATGTGCAGCATTATGAGCTGCTCACGCAAAACCAATCGATGGCCAATGTGCTTGTTTTTTGGCATGCTGAATATGGCATTTATAAATAGCTATGTTATTTATACTCATAACAAGTTTCAGTTAGGAAGAAAGCCATTGAATCGAATAAACTTTATGAAGACTTTGCATTCTAGTTTAATTCAAAAAACTTTAAGTAACAAACTACAAGTTCCAACTTTAAAATCGTCCACTCGGCAAAATATTTCATATGCTATGAAAAGTATTGAGGAAGTTGATGCAGACAATAGCACAGAGCCAAAAACTAGCCTCAAAAGAAAAATATGTGCATTTTGCCCATATAAAAAACGACGAATGACAAAATCGGCATGTGCAATATGCAAAAAACACATCTGTGGGGAACACAAAATTGATATCTGTGCCTCTTGAAATAAATAACGTGCAAATCAAACAAGACTGGACTTATTTTTTAGCTTTAAGTATATATTTTAAGAATATCTACAATACCTGAACACTTTGTGATTTGAAGTACCGCCTTTTGAGACTTTTTAAAATTATTAATAGAATTAAAATTTAGTAATAAGTTCTTAAGTTACATGAATAAAAATAAACTAATATTGATATCTAAAAAACAAAAAAAAAATATTTTTTTTACATTCTGTTGGATCTGGGACGAATTTTATCTTTTTAAATGGGCTTCGTCGATGCGACGAAGAAAGTACCTAGTGTATTAAAAATAGGAAAGTCCGTCTAGGGTTAAGGGCTAAATATGTAAAAAAAAAAAAACATTTAACTGTTTCATGCTAAATTTAAAAGCCTTGTACAGACTGGAAGTAGGTAGTCGGGGTTATTTATGAATTTATATTTTCTGTGAGAAGCTTAGCTTTTATGATGTGTGCAACTATTATGCTTATAACAACATGTTAGGCAACAATGTTGCATGTTTATAACAAAAAAAATAATAATAAAGCAACACTAAAAGCCGTTACAAAATCGCAATATTTTTTTGGGGGGTTACTCATAGAAACAAGACGTCTATACACGTCTATACACACCGTCGTCAACTCGGTGCGTTTCGCACCGTTTTTAGTGCTTTTTGAAAGTTTTGGTGCGAAAAATTCTTTAGTCAGTGCTCGGTGCTTTTTTTTAAATTTTTGGTGCTTTTTTAATTTTCAGTGGCGCCAAATCTAATTCTAATAAACTTATGAGGTTGCTGATGTCGAAGGAATGATTGTAATGAAATTAATTCTGAGTTTAATGAAGGTAAGCGGTATTTATTTAATACTATAAAAATTATTAACCCTAGAAGGCTTATCTACGCCTGCGAGGCGTACAAGAAATTAAATTTTATTTCTCTCTCCTTAACGAATGAAGTTAGGCACTCGTGCTGCTTATTCAACTTAGTAAGTAAAGTTTGTACAGTATTGTTTTATTAAGACAGTGTACGCCTGACAGACGTATGTTTAGTCTTTGTGAAACTTTTAAAAGAAATGTTGTGATTTAGTTTTTGTTCGGTAATGCTTTAATTTCATTTATTTTATATTATATTGTAGGTAGAATATTATAGCCTAATATACCGGTATGTCGCGACCTAATAGATTGAAAATTGACGATATTTTGTCAATTTTAAACGAAGACGATAACTTTTCACTAGAAGAATCAGCATCTGAACAAGAGGATAATGAGATTGTGGACGTCGTTCAAAGCGAAGATGAAAACAGTTATGTTACTGAAGAGGTGTCCATAATACTTACACCTAACCCTAATGAAGAAACTTCCAATTTTGACCAGCCTTCGGGAAGTGTCAACTCAGGACGAATTTATCGCGTCCCAAATAAAACTCTTCGTGGCAAGAATGGACATGTTTGGTCATCTGAAAAGTGTCAGTTATCTCACCGAACTGCAGAAATAAATATAGTTCGATCCTCTAGAGGACCAGCTCGCGGATGTAAGAATGTTTTTGATCCTGTCAATGTCTTTCAGCTTTTTATAACGGATGAAATTTTAACTGAAATTGTCAAATGGACTAATGTTGAAATGATATCTAAGCGGCAAAAAGTAGGAAAAATTGCAGCGACTCATAAGGATACAACAGACTTAGAGATTCGTGCATTTGTTGGCCTATTAACTTTAACAGCAGCCATGAAGGACAATCATCTCTCAGTAGATGAGCTGTGTGACCCTACTTTTTCTGGTACAAGATACATTGCAGTTATGAGTAAACAACGATTTGAGTTTTTAGTAAGATGCTTGAGAATGGATGATAAGACTTTAAGACCAAGTCTCCAACCAAGTGACGCATTTGTTCCAGCGAGAAACGTCTGGGAACTGTTCATAAAACAATGTCGAGAAAATTATATCCCAGGATCAGAAGTAACAATTGACGAGCAGTTGCTCGGATTTAGAGGCAGATGCCCATTTCGGATTTACATTCCAAATAAACCAGACAAATATGGAATCAAATTTCCAATGATGTGTGATGCAACCTCTAAATATATGATTGACGCTGACCCATACACAGGTAGGACCACAAATACTGATGGGGTACCGCTAGGTGAATTTTATGTAAAGAAACTAACGAAAACTATTCATGGATCTCACAGGAATATTACATGTGATAACTGGTTTACGTCAGTACCATTGGCCAAAAATTTACTTCAGCAGCCTTACAAATTGACTATTGTCGGTACCATTCGATCGAATAAGAGGGAAATACCCGAGCAGATGAAAAACTCAAAATGTCGACCTGTTGGTAGTTCTATGTTTTGCTTCAATGGTCAACTGACACTCTTATCTTACAAACCAAAGCCTGCAAAGATGGTTTATTTATTATCATCTTGTGATGAAAACGCCTTAATCAATGATTCAAGCGGCAAACCCGACATGATTCACTTCTATAACCAGACAAAAGGAGATGTTGATTCATTTGATCAAATGTGTTCGTCAATGTCTTGTAGTCGGAAGACAAACAGATGGCCCATGGCTGTCTTTTATGGAATATTAAACATGGCTTTTGTGAATTCTGCAATAATTTACGTTCATAATATGATAACAAATGGAAAGAAACCTTTAAATAGAAGAGAATTCATGAAGCAAATCAGCACAGATTTAGTTAAGCCTTGGATGGAGGTTAGGCTGCAAGCCCCAACATTGAAAAAATCATTAAGAGAAAACATAACTGAAGTCCTAGATAACCCAGCTACTCCTAGTGAAGAGTCTGCGCCAGAAGAAAACGAAGCCAAGAAACGTAAATATTGTTCTTTTTGCTCCTATAAAAAAAAAAAGAATCTCAAAATTAGTGTGCCATAAGTGCAAAAAGCCAGTATGTTGCGAGCACAAAATCAATGTATGTGTAAACTGCTCTTAAGTTCTACTCTATCACTGAAAGTCTGATTAATTTTAATTTAAAGTATTACTAAGAAATTTATGACAAAAAAAATGAATTGTTAGAAAAAGATACCTCGTTTGGTTGATTTTTGTGAAGTAGATGTTTAGGTTTTGACAATGGAATGTCTTTTTATGTTGATTAAATAAATAAGTTTGATTTTATTTTTCATTACTTAGTGTTTGTTATTATCATATAATGCCTCAAAGTTCAAGTTCGTAAAAAATTATGTGACACTACCACCTTATTTCAGCCCAGAGGTTGCGACTTATATGTATACGTCTCGCAGACGTATGTTAAGACTTTATGTATCTCCACATAGAAGCTGTCAGCCTATTTAGCGATAAACGTCATCAACAACTAAAATTAAGTTTTGAAGCTTTACCTAAGACAGCGGATGAAATGCAAAAGGCTCAAGGGCAGTTAGCACTTTTTTCGCATCTCATTGTTCGTTTACTAATATTGACCATCTATCAGGTATTTGCAATAAAGTATTTCTGGATAACAAAGCAAGTGGTTTCTCAATGCACAAAACGAAATGCACTTGCATAATAAAAAACATTTTAGGGCCATATTTCATCTACAAGTTACTGAATGATATTGAAAAATCCTATTACAGTATCATAATTGATGAAAGTACTGATATTTCTGTAACGAAACTGTAAGGCATAGTAATAAGATATTATAGTGAAGAGCAAAAGAAAATTGAAACCACATTTTTGGCCTTATCGGATTTATATTCTGGAACATCTGATGGTATAGTTGATGGAATAGAAAGAATTCTAAAGCTTTTCAAATTACCAATTAAAAAAATGATAGGTGTTGCTACAGATAATGCTGCTGTTATGACAGGAGTTAATAATGGAGTTTATGCGAAACTAAAATCAAAATATAATTTAAAATCGTTGGTTTTAATAAGATGTTAAAAATATTTAATACCATTTCAAAAATGATATCATGCCGTTAGCTACATATTTTGAGTCCGATGCCGAAATATTATGTAGTATTGAAAATGGATGGCGAATGATTCACCGTATGCAATGGCATAATATTGGCCCATATTCAGAACTGATATCTAAGTGTTAACTTCTTTAAGTACCTATTTAAGTTATTCTTAGTTGATTACTTTCAGCACGACAAGTTTTAACTTAATTATGGGTAAAGCTGTAACTAAATGTCAACTAACAAATACATTTAAAGAACAGCTGATTGATTTCATTTCATTATTTCTGCCTTGCGCTTTTTGGGGCGTAATGTTCATCAAAGTGATATACAAGTGGGGTACATTGATAGACATACAAATTCTTCTTAACAGATTTTCAATTTTTAGCTGGTTTGCACGGTTTGTCGCAACCATCAGTGAGTCGCATAATAAAAAATGTGACAAAAAAAATTAGCATTACGACTTCCGGATTTTGTAAAATTTCCACAGGAACCTGAAGAACTCAATAAAATAAAAAGTAGTTTTTATAATATAGCCCGCTTTCCCTGCGTTATTGGTGCTATCGATTGCACGCATGTGCGTATTAAATGTCCATCAAGAAATGTGGGTCCGATAATGGCTGGACATTTTAGAAATAGAAAAGGATATTATTCCTTAAACGTACAGGTAAATACTTTGAAACACATTAATGAATATAAAGTAAATACATAAACAATTTCCAGATTGTTTGTGATGCTGATTGCAAAATTTTGGACATTGTCGCTCGCACCAGGGGTTCTGTTTACGATGCAAGGATTTGGTCTATGTGTTCTTTGAAATGTAAGCTTGAAGCATCACAATGTCAACATAAAGGTGTAGTACTGGGAGATGGCGGATATCCGCAATTTTTTTATTTGGTATAAAGAAGGCTACATTTTTTGTAAACAAAATCTCTATTAATCCTTCACCTTCATTGTTTTTAAATCTGAATTAAAGATATAACAGAAGTCACACGGCAACAAGAGTCAAAATTGAATGTTTAAATGGCCAGCTTAAGTCTAAATTCCAATCTGTGTTGGAAAGGATTCGTATAGACCTTGATACCGCCAAAAACATTATTGTAGCTGTTGCAGTCTTGCATAATATAGCTAAGGAGAAAAACATGCAATGTAAACTTTTAACAGATTACATAAAAAATCCCGAATTACACTTTTCCATTTTGCAGATCTGAATGAAATTCCACACAATCGAGCAGCTTTGTTACAAACGCAAGATATTGATAACCTCATTGAAGGTGAAACTGGCAGAGCTTTTAGATCAGGATTTATTGAAAAACATTTCTAATGGTTTTATTTAAACATTGCATTTATTTTCAAAATATGTATGTATGTAGAAAAATGTATTATATAATACACACATATACATTACATATACATATATAAAGCGTTAAAAATAAAAACTAAAACAAAAAATTACTTTTTCAAATAATTAAAATGAGGAGATTATAGAATCTTTTTACTCTATGAAAAATATAACAAAAATTTAATTCATTTCACTGCGCCATTGATTCCACATTAGATTTTTGGACTGAAGTTAGATGTTATAAGAATGCTGTTAATATTAATCCTTTTCAGGCATTAGCAAATATTGCAATTTTGTCACTTCCATATTCAAATGCAGAAGTTGAGCGTGTTTTTAGTGCAATGAATTTGTTCAAATCCAAAATTCGTAACCGAATGTGTTTAAACGCGGTTAATGCTTTACTACATATTAAAAATGGTCTAAAACGAGAAAATTGCTGTTATGAAACATACCAAATACCTGATAGTGTAAATATTTACATCAATAGCAATGATGTTTATAAAACATCAGAATTTGAAATTGAAACTGTATTATGGCCAGACGATAATAATAATGAAGAAAGTATGGATTTTATTAATTTTGATGTGATATCTCTTTTGATCTCGAATTATAATTTTTGTATCCAATACATAAAATTAAATACAAACAAATATTTTATTGTTTCATAAAAATAAATAAGTATTTTTTAGCTATTGCTTATTTTAAATTACTTATTCTTTATTTTTGTTAATTTTTATTTGTTTTAAAAACTTAAACTGGAAAAGACTTTTGTTATGTTTTATTTTATTATTAATTTTCTCTTATATGTAAATATGTACAACTTTTACTGAAAAAAAATTTAAAAAATAAGTTTTTCTATAAATTTCAAACAAAACTAAAAATTTTATATTTAGTGTTTTTTTTTTGTCGGAAATACGCGTTTTTTTCGATTTTGGTGCGATTTGAAATTTGAAAGTTGACAACGCTGAGTAAAAAGTGTGTGTTTACGAGTAGACGCATGAAAAAGCAAAGGATCGTAATTGTTTAGCTTGTAAGTATATATTTTTTGTAACTTTTTTGCTGGCGAAATCGATTGCTAAATTTTATTTATTATGTGTAAGGCATTAAAAATGGCATATGAAAATCAAAAGAAAAAATTAGAGAAGTTGTTTGCTGAAGCAGACTCTAGTGAACGCTTCTTCAGATTCATCTGATCCATTTGCAGATGACGCAGAATATTTTGGGAATGATCCAAATTATATACCAGAAAGACAAAGCTCAGACACCTTTTCTATTAGTTCAAAAGAAAAGGAATTTGTTGAACCATCTGAAGAAACTGCAGTTAATGGTGGGGAAGTAAATTTAGATAAAAATGAAAAAAGTGTGGAAAATGCAGATAAAGATAATTCGACTTCTGATACTGAAAGTATCCCTGATTTTCAATTTGATAAAAGTCAAACAGGTATACAAATGTCATTACCTGAAAATCCATCATTAGTCGAAGTATTTTCCAAGCTTTGGACTCCTGATATCGTTTCAACTTTCGTTGAATATACCAACAAATATGGGAAAGCCTTTTACAAAACTTAGGAAAAAGGACAAGAAATATATTTTACCATATATGAACGTCATGTGCAGCATCATACCACTTTTTTTTACGTATATCAGCAATGACGTCTATATCCGTCTGACGTCTATTAACGTCATGACGCAGCACATCAATTCCAGAATACAAGCAGAGTCATGACGTTTATGAACGTCAAAAATTAAACACTGATTTTATTCTTGAGATCGATTTATTTTTCAATTTCCAGTAATTTGGTGTTTTCAGAATTTTTTTCTATCCTACCAAATAGGGAAGATACTGCAAGTGTCCCACGGGAAGTCCTCTTAAAAATAAGGTGTCCGCGAAAGGGTTAAGATGTCTTTACACAAGTTTGAGAAAAAACACACCTATAAAAGATACACCAAGTGGTCCCGATCTCCCCAGAGAAAAGATTGTTTACACTTCTTAATTGTGATTGAAAAACTCTGTTGAAAATTAAATTAATAAAAGGAAAATCTACCCCCAACACCAAAAATTTTTTTATACAACCACCCAGCGAGCTCCACAGGCAAACAATTTCTATGCAAAAGGTGAATTCTTCCTTATTTTTAGACCTAAGTAGCTATGAAGATTATAAAATATGCATTTATGCAAACAAAAATTCAGCGTCGAACAATATTTTGCATTTGACAAGACACATCTATACACTACAGTTTGCACTTCCTGCATCCAATATGTCTCGAATGCTACGCGAATACACAATAAAATTTTGCATTCACTGAATGGTAACATATTCGCGAATGATTTTGAAGATACATATTTCAATAGTTATTCAAAGTTAGAATGTCGTAGAAAGAAAAAGAAAAAATTGAATAAGCAATACAGAACGAAATTAGTGAAAATTATAAAAAAGAAGTTCCATCCCTGATAAAGTATATACAAGTGTTTTCTTATCGCTCCGTAATTGTTCTGATTTAAAGTGTTTATATTTGCCTAATTGGTCCGTAAATTGTCTAACAACAGTGACTACATACTGTTGTTATAAAGTTTTTATTGTGTTGCCTGCCTGTTTATTGGAAACTTGATTTTATTTTGCTTCATATGAGACATATTGTTTTTTTTTTATTAATTATTAAACAACAACATTTTAATCAATACCAGTAAATACAAGCGTGTAAACGTCATACTGATTCTCTTAAGAATTAATACAATATTGTAAGATCATTCTGGAATTACAACCGTATTGGTTTATGTACCTGCTAACGTTTTCTGATTGCGCCATCTATTTGTGAGTTTAAACAACATCCCAGCAAACATTTCATTTATTACTTTAATAACAAGTTATTACTTCAATAATCAGTTATTTTGTAATTAATAATGGCTTGTATGAATGCAAATTGTAATATTACCAGCAATGATCGCTTGATTTATTGCTGGTTATGTCTCGGGTGCTATCATCTGAAATGCAGTGGTCTTAAGGCCCGTAATACTGATGCACTTGCTGATCCGGCAAAAATCATTACAATGGTGTTGTCCCCGCTGTAAAATGATTAATGTTGAATTCTACAAGTTTTTCAAAAGTTTTAAAGATGAGTTTAGCATACTTAATAAGGACTTCTCATCAGTACAAAATAGGATTTCAGAAATTGGCAATTTGTGTACTAATTTCCCAAATTTGGATAAATTTGCAAGTGCCCAACATCTCTCTTCGCCTTTTAACAAACCGAGGATAAGACCCCAGCTACACCACAAATAACCGTATCTGCAGCAATAACCCCTAACAGTGTTGTTGAAGTTAATTCATCGGCTGTGCAAATCGTTGACAACTCTATTTCCCTGTCTTCTACAACTGATTGTGTTGCGTCATCTGTAACTGGAAGCGAATATTCTGGCTCATTGTCATCACCAACTGGTCCTCCAACCACTAATGAAAACTACAACCGCATAATTGTTTACGCCACAATCTCCGTACTATATCAGCCAGGAAAACAATATTTGCTACTCGTTTTTGTCATGACACAACGGTTGATGATATTACTGGCTACATTCAGTCTAAACTAAATATGGTCCAACCTTACAACGTTAGAGTGTTCAAAATTAATTCAAGAAGAGCTTCTTTTAAAATAATTGTTCCAATAGAATGCTTTGAAATGATCGTTGACAAAAACTTTCGGCCGAAATATACGATGGTTCGCGAGTTTATTTACAACGAAGAAAATTTTGCACGTATTCCTCCTCAAAATTCAAAAATTGTTTTCTAGCCTCAGTATAGTACAGTATTTTTTCGTTTATAGCGAACCCGCTTAAAACAAACTTTCGCCTAAAACGAACCATTTTCGAAAGTACGAACTTTTATTTTTATAAAACCATGAAAATTTTTTCACTTATGACGAACCCGCTTAAAGCGAACTTTCGGTTATAACAAACTTTTTTTTGCATGTAAATTGTTCTTTTTTCGTTAAAAACGAACCAAGAAGTGTGTTGCCATGAACAAAAAATTATATTTTTTAATTTGGTAACGCTGTATTTTATTTGTCGTATGCGCTATAATCAGGTACTTCCCTTAGGTTTAATTGTTTTTGTGTGAAGGCGATGTGAGTTCAGCAGTTGAAAATTACAAAGTTAGAAGATGGCCGTAGCAGCGTTTGCAAAACAAAGAAAGTGTTTTTCTTTAAAAGAGAAATTTGATATAATAAAACGCTTACAAGATGGAGTAAAACAAAAACAAATATGCCAATAAATGGGCATCAGCAAGTCAACAATAGCTACAATTTGGAAAAATAAGCACCTGGTGCTAAATAATTTTGAGCAAAACACCACAAGTGTAAAGAAAGTTAAAAACCCTTCCTTCAAGGAACTAGATAATTGTCTTCTAAAATGGTTTACCCAGAAAAGAGCCAATAATGTGACTGTAAGTAATGCCGTTTTACAATCGAAAGCACAAGAATTTGGCTTAAAACGATTTTAAGTGCAGCGAAAGTTGGATTGTTCGATTTAAAAGACGCCACAACATCACCAGCGGAAAAATAGTTGGAGAGGCGGCTGAAGTCAATATACTAATGTGGTCAATGATTGCTTGCAAAATAAGTGGCCGGTATAAGAAACAATTTTAAAGATGAGGATATTTTTAATGGCGATGAAACTGGTTTATTTTATAAACGCACTCCGAATAATACACTTCGCTTCAAAGGTGACACCTGTGTAGGTGGTACACTATCAAAGGAACGTCTAACAGTGCTCCTAGTAGCAAATATGACGGGAACACAGAAACGAAAACTTTTAGTAATCGGAAAATCAAAATAGTTTTATTTATAGAAGTAGCGGTAGGATTTACAAGAAAGAAATACTTGATAGAGTTTGCACAAAATTTTACGGCACCTTTGTCATTTGAATTTGAAAGTCAAGTAAGAATGTCGCGTAAAGTTGAATTGTTATCACAAAGACAATACAAACATTTGTCTGATGAAGAAAAAGCGAATTATATCGAATCTAAGTATTTTCGATGAACAATTGTCTAAAGGAGAAACCGAAGAAGCATATTAAAACTATTTTAAAATGCTTTGCATGTCCGTCAACAATTATAATGATGAAACAAACTTGTAAAAATTAAAAATAAAATAAAGTGCTTGAAAATGATCGTTACGTCGTTGAGAGCTTACCCTGTAACAAAGGGAAAGGTCGTCATTACTGCTCGGTCTATGCTTCAGATGGTATCAAGCCTTGGTGCAGTCTCCCGCCCTTGGACGATGATGATGTCAGTTACCTCAGCGAGGACGCTGAATAATCAGGAAGGGCCGAATGTAAACTACCACATGAAATTTTATTTTAGTTTATTCTCTTTCCTTATATACATTGTATTTTCTATTTTCAATGGCAGTATCATTCTGACTGCCGACAAAGCAACATTCAAATAAATTGTGTTAATCTTATTCGGTTGGTGTATTTCTTATTTCACTTATCAGACAGGCTCGTAAGACTACGTCTTAATGACGCAAAGCTTTTTGGACGCTCTAGCCGGAAGAAGCCACTTCTGTCAAAAAATATAACTAAGCGTTGTGGGTGCGAGCAAAAGCACCCACAATAATAAAGACCTCTCATTCTGGAAAAAAATACTTTGAAGTGATGAAACAAAGGTCAATCGTATGGGACCAGATGGTAGAGTATTTGTTCATCGACCAAAACACCAGGCATTAAATCCACGTTACACTCGGAAGACCATAAAGCGTGGTACGGTGTGGGTCCAATTGTTAAAATAAATGGAAAAATGGATCGGTATCAGTATTTGGATATCCTAAAGAACAAAATGGAACCATATGCTTTTGAATACATGCCAGTTTCATTCACATTCATGAATGACATGACAATGACCCCAAACACACGTCTAAGCTGGTAAAGGAATAGTTTTTGAAAGAACACATTCTCGTTTTAGACTGGCCGGCGCAAAGTCCTGACTTGAACCCGATAGAAAACCTCTGGAACGATGTAAAATATGCAATTGCTAAGCAAAAGTTCAAAAACTTAGACGATTTGTAGACTGGAATACAAAAAGTCTGGTCCTCGATTCCCAAAGAACGTTGTCAGAATTTGATTCAAAGTATGCCCCGTAAATGCCAGGCAGTGCTTGAAAATAAAGGCTACCCTACTAAATATTAAGTAGTTAAACTAAAAACATAAATATTTTATTTTTAATCAATTAATGTATAATATTTTTATTCCAGAAATTTAAATTTGTGCTATTTTACTGTCCAGCTAAAATCCTGCAAATGATATGTTGCAGGCCTTAGTGAGCAGGCGATTGGAAATTTCGTCAAGTTTTTATATTTTTTTTTAAAGAAGAGTATGCGCTTTAAGTTTTTATGTTTAATTTTTTTTGTTGCTCGATTAAAAGTATAATAAAAAAATATGATTGTTTTAACGACAAAATTTTGTGCTAATTTAATGCCCATGGCTATACAGTGTCTCAAAGTTATAATGGGACACAGCAAAAATTTTGTTAATTTTAGATGTTTTTTCTTACACTTATAGTTTTAATTCACAGTTTCTATGTTTTTATGTAGATAATATACCTGTTATTGTTATGTCAAAATGTTATCCCTATTTGTTAAAAAAAAAAAAAAAAAATAAATTAACAGATCTTAATTCACAATAACATATAATTGCAACACAAAGTAATAATGGGACATATGACAACTTCGTTATATTTTGCGCTTTATAACGGCACAATTTGCAAATATTTTTTATTTAATATTTCAAGAGATCATCTGATATTATTTTTAAATAATTAAACAAAAAAAATTAATATGGCGCCTCGTGGTTCACAAACTTCGCCAGAAATTAGAAAATTGATAATTGAACACTCAAAATCCGGAAAAACTGTGCGAAATATTGCAGAAATAGTTAATAAACCTAAGAGTACAGTGTTTAATATCATAAAACGTTATTCAGGTACAGAAATTTTCGAAAATGTTTCAAAACCAAGCAAAAGAAAGATATTTTCGGATGCAGATGAACGATGGTTAATAAGACAAGTTAAACAAAGACCTCATATAAGCGCTCCTAAACTTGCTGCTGAAGCTGAAGTAAGTTTAGGAAAGAAAGCTAATCCGGAAACGATAAGAAACATTTTGAGAAAGCATGATTACAATGGCCGAGTAGCTAGAAAAAAGCCCTATGTAAATAAGGTAAATAAACTTAAACGTGTACAATTTGCTAAAGAACACAAACACAAGGACTCTTCGTTTTGGAGTAAAGTAATATTTACTGACGAAAGTAAATTTAATATATTCCGGTCGGATGGACGTTCTTACGTATGGAGAAAGCCGAAAAGTACAGTGAACGACATGTCTTTAATGCGGATGAAACAGAAGTGTTTTTTAAATGTTTGCTGGATAAAAGGCTAACTTTTAAAAACCAGCAAAAATAGCAAACAGCGTGTTACGTGAGTTCGGCCAAATCAATATCAGAACTTTCAAAGAGTATCAGTGTGCTGTATGCAATATATTTTATAAATACTGCTTGGAATAAAGTGGAATCTTCCACTATCAAAAACTGTTTTCGCAAAGCAGGATTTCGTAATCGAAACCAAAATGTCAGCGAATTTGATGCGAAAGATGATATACTATTAGCAACACTAACTAAAAACGAGACTATCGATTAAAATTAAATAGTTTGATGAAACAATAACACAGATTGCGCGTTTGAAAGCTTTTGTTTTAGATGATTTTGGTTCATATGAAAAACTTAATAATTTGGAATGCCGTTTTGAGGAAATGCAAAAAAATGGAGGCAAGCAAACTCTTATCAGACTAAAATCCACCAGTTCTTTTCCACTACCACTTAAATTTACGGTTCAAAAAAATTTTGTCTGGAAAGATCTGGCTTATATTATAATTTGTGTTTATATAAATGTGTGTATGAATCGTTAAACTAAAATGAATTAAAAAAGTAAATAAACATACATACATACAGTGCCATTTTAATTAGTATGCACTTTATGTTTTGCATCATCACAAAAGAAGCTATGGGTACTGTTTTGCAAGCGAGTAAAACTCGTAACTGCGAATAGAGAGAAACTTTGTGCTGTACATTTCATACAAAAAGATTTTGAAAGAAACTTTAAATTTGAAATGGTTAAGTTATAACAATTTAATTTTTTTAGTTCACTACTAAAGTACCATGAATGGGCGTTAGCAATCGGCGTGCGCAAAAGCTAACACACGGTGCACTTCCGTCCGTAGACACAAGTGCTATTGAAAGTAAAATAAAAGTTGTTAATGAAAATGAAATTGCAAATGAATCTGAAATTTTAAATCAAATTAATGTTACAACTGAGTTTGAAATTTCCAATGATTTTGACGAAAAATGCATCGAGAAAAATACTTCAATGACGACTAACATTAAGGAAGATGGCCTTCAGACATACATAAAAACTTTGGAATTGAAAATGTATGTAAGTTTGTAAAAATTAATAAATATTTATTTAAATCTTTTTTAGAGATGCACTTCGCCAGGAGAATGTTGCGCTGAAAATGTCAAAATCAAATCAAAGTACAAAATTTGTCTCGTAAAGTTCAGAAGTTAAATCTTGAGAAAGCATTTGCGACGTTTGTTTACTGAAGGCCAAATGAAAAAAACTTAAGAGCGGCGATAAAATGAAGAATTTTTCATTACCCAATCAATAAATAATTTGTATTCATCAAGAGCCTACTTCTCTCACTGAGAACATTACAAAGATGGTCGCAAAAATTAGATAAGTATGTCAACAGGTATTTTAGATCCTGTTGTAAAATTACTATCTGGGGCTAGCCAAATGTCTGAATCAGAAAAGCTACATATGTGTATTTAATGTGTATTGGTGAAATAATGTGTATTGCTAAAAATATTGAAAGGTAAGCTATAGTCTGGAGATCTTTATTTTAATGATGTTATTGAATAAATGCAATATTTTTGATAAATACTGTATGTTGCCAAATGTTACAATTTGTTTATTTTTTTTTTTAGTTTATTTACTTTGATATTAAATGCCTAGAAGATTAGAAGACAAAGACATAGAGGATTTGCTTTCCTTCCTGGAGGATGGTGATATTTCAGAAGATGAAGAGGATATTGGTGACGAAAATGATATTGATTATTTTCCAGACCAACATTTGTTGCAAGAATCGAAAGACATTAGGGATGATGACAAAGAGCTTGGCAATGACGAATTAGTTTTAGAAGAGGAACCAGGCCAATTGTTGAATGATGATCAGTTAGATATTCCAGGTCCTAGTACCTCAAGTATTACTGGTGTTGCAGCCTGGAAGCAACGAAATAGGAACCGGTTCAACCGGTGCTGAGCGAAGCAGAAGAGCAAACTCTCGCTCTCCAAATGATGAGAGCCATAAACTTTAATATGTAATTCAGGAACTATAGTAAAGCTAAACAACCACAGCAACCTTAATCTTTACCTAAATGTTTTTAATTTGTAATGATTTGACAATCGCTTTATTGTGATTGCTGTTAGGATAATTTCCAACATTGTTTTAGGAAGCCAATATGGCGTTTGGCGTCATAATTTTTTTTTTTTTTTAAAGAAGTGATAGAGCTCACATCTACAAAATAAATAAATTTCAAAAATTGAAAAGTGTTTGTTATAATTCAGGTGTGGGGTTGAACACAATGTCTAAGTACATACACAAGCAGAGAATTATGGATGCTCTGAAAGAGGCAGGTATTCAATTCAATGAAAATAGTACTGTCATTGAATTGCGGAAAATGTATGATGAAATCTGTCCGCCTGGCTACAAACTATCTGAAATTGATGATCCTGCTATGATGCCCGAAGAGACCGCTAGAGTAAAGGTTGCAGATGCTGATGTTTTGCCCGTAGTTCCCGCTGATTTAATAAAAACTATTGTTGATGCTTTTCTGAAGTCCCATCCTGGATTTTGTATGAATAGTGCTGGTCCTGCTGTCAATACTAATTTGGTTATAGATAATAATATTGTTGATGAAACTGAAGCCAGCAACGATATCCGCCGTGCTGAAATTGAACGCTTAAATGGTGAAATTGATGCTCTACAAAAACGACGAGAAATCCTGACGGTAGGGGAAGAATTTGATCGCCTCAATATAAGAAGATTTGACTTTGTTACATGAGTCTATGATGCACCGGTTTACCGGGGATGACTCCTATGATATGCGGAAATGGTTTGACGATTTGGAAGATGCCTTTTGTATGTTTGATTGCACTCAGTCTGAGAAGTTCATTGCAACACGCCGTTTGCTTCATGGGACTGCAAAATTGTTCCTGCGTACGATATCAGTCAACTCCTATGACGAGCTGAAAAAGGAACTCTTGCAAGAATTTGGAAAAGTTTTTACAATGCAGGAAGTTTTCTGTCAATTAAAAGCCCGTACGCTGAAACCATCTGAATCAGTTAAACGATATGTAATTGAAATGCAAGAAATTGCAATGCGGTCTACCATTCCTGAAACTGATTTAATTGATATAATAATTGATGGTCTCAACAATAGATCACAACATGTGTCCATGCTCTATAGTGCCAGAAATATGAAGGACTTCAAAGTTTTGCTGGAGCGATATGAAAAAAAAAGATATTCCAGTGGAAATATAACACAAATCAGTGCAACCAAACCAAAATTTCCATCCAACTCAACTGCGGTAAAGAAAACTGGCGACGTGAAATCCGACTCACAAATACGGTGTTTTAATTGTTCACAATTTGGCCATTACCAGGGCAAATGTCAGATGCCGAAGAGACCTCAAAACTCCTGCTTTATATGTGCTGAGGATGGACACTACCACCAAGATTGTCCTATGAAAAAACGTGCTGTAGCTACTGTGGAATCTTGCTGCGAGGAAAACGGCGCCACTGTTGATGCCTTCCAATCAGTAAGTATTGTCCTCATCCATCAAAATAAGTGCACTGATGTAATAATTGTGTTTCTTTATTCGACACTGGCAGCCCAACTAGTTTCATACAAAAGTCCTTAATTCCTTTTGAAATTGGTAGTGCAAAAACTTTGTTGGAGTGGGGAGAAAGAAAATTAGTACTTATGGATCTGTGGAATGTAATTTAATTTTTAGAAACTGTGTGTTTAGTCACAATTTAATTGTTTTGCCGGATGAAGAAACCGTCGTACCTTTGCTCATTAGTCGCGATCTCTTGTATAAAATGAATATAAGTTTATGTCAAGTAAAACAATTCGATCTAAATGAAAAAAATAAATATATTGAATTAAATAATAGAACTGTCAGTGCACTTAAGTTTGATTTTAATGTTTGTCAGAGGGAATCTATTTCCGGGGTTCCCATCATTAACCACATTGATTGCAAGGGTGGAAGTTGTTTATTAAAATTAAATAAAATTGACTCGGGTGTTTTCGAACGAATCAATCACAGTAAGATTGATACCTCCGATTTGGAGGTCCTAGATATAAGTGATACTGACGATGTGGCTTATGGCGATTATCAAGGTGCTGTTGATATAAGGGACTTTTGTGAGATAGAATATCAGGTATGTAATGTAGAGAGTGTCACCAATATTGATGTGGATGTTCTGTTGGACTCAGGTGATGCAAATAGGTTGAGGTCTGTTATTATTGACAGTTATATTAATGGTGTTAATGAGCCCATTAAATCGTTGGAATACTCAATGAAGATAAGTTTAACAAATGATACTCCCATATATTGCGGGCCACGCAGATTGTCGTATCGTGAGAAGGATTCTGTGAAGAAGACTTTAGATGAACTATTAAATCAGGGTGTAATTAGGCCAAATATATCCCCTTACGCTTCGCCGATAGTTTTGGTAAAGAGAAGGAATGGTGATCTGCGCATGTGCGTGCATTATCGCGCTCTGAATAAGGTAACAGTTAGAGATAATTATCCCTTACCAGTGATTGAGGATTGTTAGGCACATTTGGGGGGAAAGAGATATTTTACTACTTTGGACTTACGAAACGTATTCCATCATGTTAAGATGCATGATGATTCCATATCCTATACGTCATTCGTTACACCTCTTGGCCAGTATGAATACTGTCGTATGCCATTCGGTCTTAAAAACGCCCCCGCGGTATTCCAAAGGTATATTAATACCATATTTAGGGAATTGATTGATGCAGGGAAAGTTGTGATATATCTCGATGACATAAGTATTGCTACAGAGACGTGGAAAGAACACCTTTCGATTTTGGCAGAGGTTCTTAAACTGGTTGGAGAATATGGATTGCAACTTAATTTGGAAAAGTGTAGGTTCGCTTATAGGGAACTTGAGTACTTAGGGTACTTGGTAAACGAGAATGGTGTTCGTCCTAGTGGTGGTCATATAGAGACTGTTAGCAAATATCCTATGCCAACTAACGGAAAGGAATTACTCAGATGTTTAGGACTCTTTTCTTATTTTCGGAGATTTGTCGAAAACTTTTCACGGAGGGCTAAACCACTTACTCAATTGACGAGGAAAGACTCTGTTTTCCAGTGGACCGATGAGTGTACATCATTTTTCGATTTGAAAAATGCATTGACTAGCCCTCCAGTTTTGGCAGTGTATAGTCCGTTTCATGAAACGGAATTGCACACTGATGCAAGTTCCAAGGGCTTTGGCGCTGTCCTACTGCAGAGGAAGGCTGATGGTAAATTCCATCCCATATCCTACTTTTCTAAGACTACTTCAGCTGAGGAGTCAAGGTATCATAGCTTTGAACTTGACACCTTGGCAATAATTTATGCTCTAGGAAGGTTTAGAGTTTTCTTGGAAGGCATACCATTCACTATAGTGACAGATTGCAATTCTCTAACCCTGACTTTAAATAAGAGACAGTTAAATCCGCGAATAGCCAGGTGGGCACTTGAATTGGAAAATTTTGATTACCAGATTAGGCATCGAAAGGGGCTGCTGATGAGTCACGTTGATGCTTTGAGCAGGGCGTCAGTCATTGGTGCTGTGGATGGCAGCGATGTTGATTTTAATATCCAGGTTGCTCAATCTCGTGATGAAAGCATTAGAACAATAATGGAAAGACTAGAAGGGGGAGAAGTGTATGGTTATGTGTTGGAGAATGGTTTATTATTTAAGCGTGATGTAAAGGGACGCTTGCAACTGTATGTTCCTCGGGAGCTCGAGGATAATGTAATGAGATTGATCCATGAGAAATATGGACATTTGGGTATTGGAAAATGCCAGATACGGAAACATTACTGGTTTCCGAAAATGCGCGAGAAGTTGAATGTATTTATAAGGAATTGTCTGAAATGCATTTTTTATTCCTCCTCTTCAAACAACAATGAACGTAATTTGTACCACATCGAGAAGAGACCAGAACCTTTCGACACAATCCATATTGATCACTTTGGACCACTTCCCTCAATTAGTTCAAAACGTAGGCATATATTAGTTGTCGTTGACGCCTTTACAAAATTTGTAAAGCTTTATGCGGTATTCTCCCGGCACAAAGGAGGCATGCTGTGCACTTAAAAAATATTTTGAAAATTACAGTCGCCCACGTAGTGGTCATAAGTGACCGTGGTACGTGTTTCACGTCAAATGAATTTGCAAACTTTGCATTGCAGAATAATATACGACACATAAAGGTTTCTGTTGCTTCACCACAGTCAAACGGCCAAGTTGAGAGGGTGAATAGGGTGATCAAAGCTATGTTGGCCAAGTTGACTGAGCCAATAGGCCATAGTGATTGGGTTAATCGATTGACTGACGTTGAGTTCGCCATTAACAATAGTGTACATAGTTCTATTAACGAAACTCCGAGTAGAATGTTATTTGGTGTGGATCAGAGGGGTAGTGTCATTGATGAAATCTCTGAACACTTGGATTCTTATTCTGCCCCTGATGGTGATTTACAACCAATTAGAGAAAAAGCATCAAAGGAAATGCAGAAGTCCCAGACCTATAACCAGCAGTACTTTGGGAAGCGCCATAAGCCAGCTAGATTGTTCCAAGTTGGGGATATTGTTGTAATGAAAAATGTTGATGCAACAGTGGGTACGAATAAAAAGTTCATATCAAAATATCGCGGTCCCTATGTCGTTCAAGAACAGTTGGGTAATGACCGCTTTCTGATAACGGATGTTGACGGTTGTCAGGTAACCCAAATGCCCTATAATGGGGTAGTCGACTCCACCAGGTTAAAAAAATCGTTAGAACCCCATGGAAATGGGGTTATAATGATGATGAGGGCAATGCTTCTGATGTTTGTGAGGATTATGAATTTTTGGACAACGAATTTGACCTTGAAGATTGACAATAGAGGTCGATTGTCAGGTCAGATTGGTCGAGCTGTAATGATTTGAAAATCGCTTTATTGTGATTGCTGTTAGGATAATTTGCAACATTGTTTTAGGAAGCCAATATGGCGTAAATGGCGTTTGGCGTCATTATTGTTTTTTTTTTTTTTAAGAAGTGATACAGCCCATATCTACAAAATAAATAAATTTCAAAAATTGAAAAGTGTTTGTTATAAATGGTAACAGTTATAACAACAATTTCTATTGCTACAATAAAAGCATGCAGAAAAAATCTCCGGTCCCCAATAAAGATGCAGAAGGTCCTTGTAGTAATGAGATTTCAGAGAAAGGAGGAGGAGTTAACGAATAATAAGTTGAAATGGCAGCAAAAAGGTACTTGCAACATTTAATTACAAACTGCTGACAAAGCGTATGGTTTTTTAGCGTGAGACAGACGATATTGATAAAACATAATAAAATGTAATATAAAACTTATTTCCTGTTTAAACAATTTGCAACACTTAACACACTTAATATAAAAGCATTAATAAAAAGCATTTATTAATAGCCAATCATATTGTAGAATAAATATTAAACGCTGAACAGGCAAAAATAAAGCAAGAAAGGTGATGTTATCGGCCGTGAGTGTTCAGGGATTGTAGTAATGAAATGGAGAGATAAGAGAGATGTACTCATGCTAAGTACCAGACATGATTTGAACGAAGTTTCCACTGGAAAATGGAATAGAAACAATGAGGTCATCCAGAAGCTTCAAATGGTTATTGATTACAATAAGGTAAAGCAAGGTATAGATTTATCAGACCAAATGGCTAGTTATTTCTCTCCTTTACGTAAAACTATTCTATGGTACCACAAGATAGCTTTCGAGTTCCTTTTGAGCACTGCCGTTGTAAACATTGTGGTATTATATAAACAATACAAACCCAATACAAAGATAGCTAATTTTAGAAAAAGTATTTGCGAGTACATTTGTGAAGCACCAGAGCAAGCATCAGAATCCTCCGTGGAGCACCAGAGCAAGCTCAGGATCCTCCGGGTCTAAAACTCATTTTTTACAAATTTATGAGATAAAAGAAATAGGATTTTCAGGAAACGATGCACCAGATGTTATAATAAAATAAAACAGGAAGACGGCCGAAAAGAGGCAATAAAAAAACCAAAAAGATAACAATATTTTGCAATGGCTGTAAGGATCATCCAGGTCTTTGCCTGGACTGTTTCAACAAAATTCATTATTTATATTGTAGAATTAATATTGTAGAATTAATATTAATCGCTGAAGAAGCAAATATGTACATTAGCCTAAAGCTATGTACAGACGGTAGTCGCAATGGAAGATTTTCTGATGGTGGTGTATTTAACCGTTGTACATTTGGGCAAGCGCTGGATACTAACTAACTAGGTTTACCACTTCCTAATGCACTACTCAGTCGACAGCAGCCTGTTCCAATACGTGCTCGTTGCCGATGATGCATTCGCTATGCGTCACATCCTTTTGAAACCATATAGTCAACGCGGGCTCACAATGGTACAACGTGTTTTCAATTATCGGTTAAGTCGTGCTCGCCGTATTATTGAAAATGTATTTGGAATCATGTCTGCACGCTTCCGGGTACTGCGCAAGCCAATATGCCTGAATGCGGAAAAAAACTAAAGCGGCACTTGCATGTTGCGTGCTTCACAACTTTTTCATAACAACTAACAAAAATAAGTATGCACCGGCAAGTGTATTTGATCATTACGACGACAACGGCGCGGTTATAGCAGGTGATTGGCGTAGCGAGGAAGTAACGCGGAATTCAATGTATTCTATACAAAAACCGCGCAATGACATTTTGACTAACAAAGATGTTCAAAAGGAATTCAGTAAATATTTCGTTGAAGAAGGTGAATTGGATTTTCAGTACACGCAGATAAGGCGACAATAAACAATTACTATGTATGTATTTCAAAATTCACCTAATAAATAAAAGCAATATACTTATAAAATGAGTTAAAGTATATACATATGTATGTATATCAGTGTTTTCTTCCACATCTTTTAAGAACATCAAGGTAAAATAAGGAAGAACACTAGAACTTATTTATTCCAAATTATTGTTTTTATTATATAGCAGTTATTTGTGTACTATACTATAGATATAAACAAATCAAAAATTTACAGCAAAAGAATAAGAAAAGATAAACGCATACAAGCTTTTATAAATATTAAAAATTACTTCAAAGTTTAAAAATATAAAAAATGAGTCAAGAAAATTTAGTGAATTTTATCACAACAATTGTTAAAATAGCTCAGACTATAGCTGAAGTGTATAAAGCCCATAAGTCGAACAGTACAAGAAACCGAAGATGGTGGGTTCGCCCAGTAAATATAACCGGTGATGAAGAGGGCTTTTACAAAACATGTGTACAACAGCTTAAGGAAAAGGATGAAGAAGACTTTTTTAAAGCAACCATGGTGAACGTAGGTAGTTTCAATTAAATATAACCCGTGATGAAGAGGGCTTTAACAAAACATGTGTACAACAGCTTAAGGAAAAGGATGAAGAAGACTTTTTTAAAGCAACTAGGGTGAACGTAGGTAGTTTCAATTTACTATTGGAACTAGTAAAATTTAAAGCTTTAAAAATGTTTATAGTGCCATCCCTGCGATACAAATCATATGTTTACTTTAACATAGACATTATGTATATATTGTGTAGTCTCGGCCAAATTGAAAATGAACGAATGATAATAAAGAGCACCGTAAGCATAAGCATTCGGTACTTAACAATCAAGAGAACAAGTTGTGTTATTCCCAAAAGATGAACAGAGGGGTTTTTCTTAACTTTAAATGTTGTTTGTATTTTTATTTATTTTTATTTGTTTGACGTTTATGCGCGCGCAGTGTTGCCTGTAGAAATATTTGTCTGACAATGATGGCATTGTCAGGTGCATTACTTTAAGCACACCTACCAATAAAAAATGAACTTACAACGTCTGACAATTATCTGGCCATAGCAAAGAAGAGTGTTCTCACGATTTGCAGACTGACAATATTGTTAGATCTTACAACCGTCTGTACATAGCTTAAGTCTGATTGTAATAGTACGAAAAGAAAATAAAGTGAGTTGCTAAAAAGCTTTGTTTGGTTCCTCACAAAAAGTTTGTAATTAATCTTTTTTTAAAATTCTCTTGCTGAAACAGAAAATATAATTCGCGTGCAAGATGTTTGGAATGCAATGTATTTAAGCTTGCTTTAAGTTATTGATGTGTTAACATCTATACGCGCGCCTCTAGGGCAGTAAACTATCAGTTTCAATACATACGCAAGTGTTAGGTGTAAGATATGTAAGAGTAAATCATCGTTTGTTTGTTCGTTGCTTGGCAGTTGTATTGAAAGTGATTATTGGTCGATTTTCATATAATTTTCCCACGCGATTTTCTCCGGAAATTCATAGCCGATTTTATTAATTTTTGGATTAAAACGCTAATGCGGGTTTCGGCGAAGAGTTTAGGCCAAAAATTAAGGCGATCCGATATCGGCGAGCGGAGATTTAAGTGTTTTAATTCGGAGGATTAATTTGGAGTAATATTAAAAAAGTGTTTTATGTTGATCTTCGGTTTTGTCTTATGCATAGCAAAGAGAATAGTGACGTGGTTATACGTACATATGTATATGAAAATGAGATAGCAAGACAGCAACGTATGTAGCTTATGTACAAACATAACAATGTATGTATGTACATTACAATCGCAAGAGGCACGAGAGCGTTCGCCGGGTCAGCGAGTTCCATGTATAATTGAAGTAAGTACATTTCGTATAATGGTCATTATACTGCAATATACTTTTTTACGATATAACATCATGCAAAAATGTACCACCCTAGTAAACGAATTTCGTTTTTGCAAAATAGGCATCAGCGAAGATTAATTAAATTTCTTATAGTTCTTGTATGCTTGTCATGTGTATTAAGTGATTGCGAATGGTGGAAATATATAACCCGGATAATAATTCAGTTTTGTGAAACAGAGTTTAAAATTACAACTAATTTGAAATTAAAACTAAATAGAGAATGTGCCGATAAAGATTGGTTATATGGTTTTATGCGACGGCATAACAATGAACTAAGTTTGAGGGAGCCAACCGGCACTTCCTTCGATAGAGCAAAAGGCCTTACGAAGGAAAATGTTGAATTGTTCTTTAATATTTTGGAAAGCGAATACAACGAAAAAAAATTTCCTGCAACATCTTCATGGAATGTGGACGAAACTGGAATTTCTATTGTTCCATCTAAAATTCCAAAAGTGCTAGCCACTAAGGAAAAACGGCAAATTGTAGCAATGACTTCTGCAGAACGTGGATCATTAATAATGGTAATTAAGTGCATGAGTTCCGCTGGATCGTTCATTCCTACATTTTTCATCCTTCCACGAAAAAACATGAATGCCCACCTGGTTCTGAATATGCTTGTCATTTATCCGGATCGGTTCAGACCGATATATTCACTAACTGTTTTCGTAAATTTTTAAAAATAACAAAAGCTTCACCTGGGGAGCCAAGTTTACTAATTTTGGATGGACATTATAGTCACACTAGAAATATAGATCTTTTAAATCTTGCTCGTGAAAGTGGAGTAACTATAATTTCTTTACCACCTCATTCATGTCACAAGATGCAGCCTTTGGACAGATCTTTTATGGGTCCATTAAGAGCTTATTATAGTGAAGCAACAAGATAACTTTTACGTGAGAACGTAAGAAAAATAACACACTTTGACATCACAGAACTTTTTTCAAAAGCTTACCTCAAAGTCCAGCAAGGTCAAATCGCCGTGAATGGAATTTATCCATTCAATAGAAATATTTTTGATGAAGCAGATTTCATAGCCGAGCAAGCAAATGAAATAAATGAAAATAGTGCTATTTTACAAAGTGCTAGCCAATTAACTGAACAAGAAATAAAAGATTGTTCTGACATACCACAAAATATGAAGAGCGTAATAATAAATGAATGTCAACATTCAACAAAAAGCACTATAACCGATTTTGCATTAGATTTGGAAGCAAGCACAAGTAAATATGTTACACCCTGGCAATTATATCCAGTTCCTAAAACTAAAGCTAATTTTGCCACTCATAAGCGAAGAAAAACAAAACCAACCGTTCTGACAAAGTCTCCATATAAAAATGATTTGGAAGCATTTCAATCACAAAAAATTATGAAAGAACCAAAAGCGGCGAAAGCCAATAAGAAACAGGAGAGAAAGAAAAATGGTACAAAGAATAAAATGAAAGTTAAGACAGAGAATTTATCAAAACACAGAAAAAACAAAGTTGTACATCAGAAGTAATTCTATTTGAAGCGAGTCAGATTCTACACTCGTTTTAACAGACTTTGACGACGACACCATTTTTCAAAATATTCCGCAGAATAAATAAGACTGAGTGCGAATTTTGTGATATTTCATGTAATTGAACACATTGAACATTGAACACAAAACATGTTCCCAATGTTTACAATGCGATTTAACTTGGGCTCACGATAAACGCCATTTTTATTTGTAAATCATGTGCTAATATCTAATATTGAAAACAATGTAATACTTTAATTTTTATAACCTTTATATTATTCAAGTCATTTTTAGCCACGGAGGCAATTCCTATTTTGTTTTATGTTTTTAGTTAACGTTATCTAAATATTCCTGTTTGGAAAAAGATATATTTTATTTATATTATTGTTATTATCCTTAATTAGTTAATAAAAATTTATTATCTAGAGTTATTCTATAACTTTTGTTTCATAATTTGTTTGCGGGTAACGTGGACCAGTACTCCACGTTACCCGCACATACTAATCCACAATACCATACATTTTGGATTTTTCAAATGTCTTGCATTCATCGTGCCTTTGACAAAACAAGACGAAACACTTTCATAACCTCAGAGGAGCGAAACTCATCTTTTATTAGAATTGTCTACGACATTCAGCAATCAGCTTTTAAACAAGAAATTGATCAGCTCAAAAAGGGAACAACTTTAAAGCCCAGCTTTCAAAAACTGGCCTCAATTTTGGAAAACGTTCAGTGCTGTAAGTCAACTCTACTCATTGTTCGAGTCGGCGGATGGCTGGCAAATGCACCCCTATCATATGACACCAAATTTCCTATACTCCTGCAAAAGAAAACATGGTTTCACTAAGATTTTTATCGAATATCTTCATCGAAAACATTTACGTGCTGGCGACAAGGCACTTCTTGGAATTCTTCGACAACAAGTTTGGATAATAAACGCCAGAGATCTCACAAGAAAATTGTTAGAAACTGCATTCATTGCTTTAAGTATAACCCACGTTTATCGCAGCAACTCATGGGTGAAGAAGAAATCTGCCACAAGAATTAGTGGATCAAATATTAGAAACCTATGCGGCAAACACCGCGGAGCCATCATCATCATTGCGTCCCACGATTACCACTACCACATTATTCACGACTGTACCTACGAAAACTATACCTGTAGATGTCATCAAATCCTTTGACTCAATTGGGCGTAGATACTCTAGACGAGTTGTTGCCCATTAGGAATTTAATATCGAGCATTGGATTAATTTGTCAATCTATCTCCAGAAGGAAGGGAGATACACTGAGTACCTGGACATCGCCGGGCGAAACTAGATACCAGGTAATCAAGCTCGATGTATACAATTTCAACAAAATTTACAATCAGCCCAAGAAGAATTGGTGGAAGGACGCAGAAATGAGGTCAACCTTTTTTACTTCGTCACCTGTCGATCCGAAAAACATTTTAGTGCAGAAACTGGTAGCAGCTGTGGCGAAGGAAGTATCTCAGTTGCCAGGTTTGAAAAAAGAGGAAACAGCAATGAGCTCGTCCTTTTCTTACGGCGGTTTCCAGTCTCGCCAATAAATCATATATTCTTTTTATCTATTTACTTACAATAAAAACATAAATTTTTCAATAGAATGTGCTTTTATAATGAATTAAGTGTGGAGGAGCTATATACTCATTTTATGAGTGTAAATCCTCAAAATTTAATATTTGGTTCACCTACCACTCATGTGTACAATTATTATATGTCTATTGAAGATTCTATTAATGCACTTGAAAAACTAATATCATATCAATTTTATAATAACAAAGATCATATTGAATATTTTTATAAATGTTTAATATTATAGATAGAAAAATTTTAAAGCAAAATTCTTTATTCATTTTATCAGCACCTATTGCGTTAATTTTGGACAAATGGGAAATTTTAATAGGTATTGCACATTTCCTTTAATGGAATGTGTTGATAAAAGAATTATTCTTTGGAACGAACCAGTAATGGAGCCAGCAGCAGCTGAAACATTAAAATGTATACTAGGTGGAGATACATGCAACGCCAAAGTTAAATATCAAGGAGATGCAGTAATTAGCAGAACTCCTGTTATTATATTATCAAATAATGATGTTTTTCCAAAAGATGAAGCATTTAGATATATAATGTTTAAATTTAACTGGCGTCCAGCTAGCTTTCTAAAAGAATATATTTTACAACCACATCCATTAGCTGTATATCATTTATTTAATCATTATATGTAGATACATATAAAATAAAGCTTTTTGATTTTAAAAGAAAAAGACGGCTTTACTCAAATTCCTGATGAAGAAAATCGATGGTGATCGAAATAATTAATAAAAAAAAATTTAATAAAACAGGAGTTGTACTTAAATTAATATATGATGTAGAGCCTAAATAAAAATAACCATAATTTTAGAATGAAGAAATAAAATAAAAGAATATACAATCAACATTTATTATACTTAAAAAAATGGCAACTGCGGAAGAACAGCAGACTGCAAGCACGAGTCAAGCACAGGCAGAACAGTTTTTCACAATTCTGCAGCCGATCTATCTGAAGTCTACAAAGTTGTCCAGAGTGGCAATTCTGTGGTTCACTCAATTAAAAATATTTTTAAATGTCTCTAATTTCGAAGCACAACTAGACAGACGAAAAGTCGCACTATTACTACATTATCTAGTAGTAGTGATTGTTTAGAAATTTTTAATACTTTTAATGAGGGTTTGGACACTATATTTTATACAGTAGACGACCACAAATTAGAGCTTTCAGTGTTCGACAAGTCGTAGTTACTACCCTGTAGTAAATAAAATAATCAGTTGACAAAATCATAAACTATAAAGTAACTATAATGCAATTGACTACAAATGGTTTAAATCTCATGCAGACATCAACCAAACATATTGAATAGAAAGAAGCAAACGTAAGAAATAAAAAAAGGGGAAAACAGGGCAGCCACTTTGGTCGGACCAACATTGGTATATGTTTTTTTGGTATAAGTCATGATGGCTAGAATTGCATTTTCATTTTTCACACTTCGTTTGTGTAAGAACCCACATAAAATTATTCATGTGTCTAAAAACTCATCTTTGGAAGGATCTTTTGTGAAATTTCTATATAAAAATTAACTCTTATGCCCAGTTTTTAACTTTGTATTTAAATGCCATTTAGCTTTAAATGCCATTTAAATCCGAAATACAGTTCTTCAAGGCTTATTTAATTGCAACTTAAATGAGCAACATTGGGCATTTAAAGTTTATTTAAAGTCCAGAAGTTAACATATGATTTTGCCGTTTGTTTACCTCTCAATTTCTTGGCGTCAAATTAGAGATGGGCGCGTGTTGGATTTTTTCAACACGACACGACACGAACACGAAACCCAAGATGTCAAGCACGAACGAAACACGCACGGCAAAAAATTTCAAAACACGAGACCAACCAACACGCACGAAACTAAATTCAATAAAAAAATTTCAACTTAAATTCACTTATGTATGGATATACATACATATGTACTTATGTACATACAAATATATTTTTGTTTTAACATAAAAGAATCACATAAACTTAAATATATTTAGTTATTTGCAAATAAATATCTATGTGTTATTTACATATTTTTGTTAAGAAATAGTAACTTATCAAGATTTGCGCTCAATAATCAAGTCCAAGAGTTGAGAATACTCTTTCACTAGTCGCGGAACTTATAGGTATATTTTGCACCTGTTTGTAAAATCTTTAAATTGTTTGCAAACTTTCAAAATGTTAATATATCGTTTTCCCATTTTGTTGAGCTATTATAGTAATTTTCAATTTCAACATCAATAATTTTTTTTTGTGATTTTATTCTTTTTGAATTGTATTCATCTCTATACTCAGCGAATTCTTGGTTTTCGTTTTGTGTTAAGATGTTATGATAAAAAATTTCAATAGTGTTTTGCTGATATTTTTTGCATATACAATGACACAAAAAATTGATTTTTTACTGAATACATATTTTACACCTACTATCATTTCGTGTTTTCGTGTTTTTCTTGCTCAACAAGACACGACACGAACACGAAAGAAATCTATTTTTTCAACACGAACACGTCGTGTTGATCGTGCATGTTTCGTGTCACGAAAAAAACACGACTCGCGCCCATCTCTACGTCCAATGAAAGAAATTAAAACATATTTTTTAGAAATTAAAAGTTTTTAAACAAAAGAGAATATATACGTAAATTAAATTAAAAATTATAGATATATGTATGTAAGTATATACATATGCTCATATATATAAATATAAGTATATTTATAAATAAAAAAGGCAACAAAAGGGATTCCTATCAAAAAGACAGCTGTTTTCTTTGAAACTATCGATAAATTTTTTAACATTTCATAGTGCTACCATATTTTCATTGCTATTTAATAGCAAGAATTATTTAACACTGAAAAACTGAAGCTGTATTTAAATACAATTTAAATTTATGTTAAATTTAACTAATTGCATATTTAAATATTAAGTTAAAAACTGGGCATTAGTTAAGAAGTAGTTCTGTGAGTAAATGAAAAGAAAATATAAAAAAGCACATGTCAATCAAAGTAAACGAAGTTAGACAGTGCTAGTTTTTTGTAGAACTATCAAATAATTGCTAAATATTAAAGTTTATAATAAAATATATAATAAAGTAAATATAAAAGTGGTATTGTTAGCTATAAAATATTTTATTAAATAAAAATACAGGAAATTGTATATAGTAAAAGGCACTTGGCACGAAAATGAAATGACGGCGAATTTTTCTGAAATTAATGCGAAATTTACAAAAATCACATGTAAGATGAAAATATTGCCTAAAATGTTATAATGTTCATTTTTTCAACATTTATATTTAAAGATGATATTAAGGAGCTCAAAGACATTGTTCAGATTCAAAATGAAACAATAATGGCAGCAATGTCTGCCCAGAAAGTACTGACCGAAAACCTTGTACGTCAAGAAAAAAACAATGTTGCAATAAAGAATGTTTTCCCAATAAAAAGCGCGGAGGAGTTGAAAGCACTTAATGACACCATCACTGATGAAAATAAGCAAATTTGTGTGAGTTTTTTTTTACTTTTACACATGTAAGATGAAAATATTGCCTAAAATGTTATAAAATTATTTATTTTTTCAACATTTATATTTAAAGATGATATTAAGGAGCTCAAAGACATTGTTCAGATTCAAAATGAAACAATAATGGCAGCAATGTCTGCCCAGAAAGTACTGACCGAAAACCTTGTACGTCAAGAAAAAAACAATGTTGCAATAAAGAATGTTTTCCCAATAAAAAGCGCGGAGGAGTTGAAAGCACTTAATGACACCATCACTGATGAAAATAAGCAAATTTATGTGAGTTTTTTTTACTTTTACCATTTTACAATTTTTAATTTTTATTTTTTATTTTTTTTATTTTTTACAGGTCAATACCATGAGATTCTCTATAAAAATTAATTTAAAAATAATTTCATTATGTACATATGTACTTAATGTACTTACATTGGTATAATACTGTACAATATAAGAGTACAAATTTTATTTATAGTATATATTTTCTATATTTTCTTTTTTTTATAGATATAGTAATTGTTTTTCTATTTAATAAATTAAATAAAAATTATTTCAAATGAAAGTGCTTAAAAAATCATTTAAAAAATGGGTTATTAATTAATTTAATATAAACCTACTATAATTTGGTTGAAAAGTAAGTACAGTGCACTCGCGGTAACGTGAACACCGCCTAACGTGAACACCGCTTAACGTGAACACGCTTTTTTACATTACCTACTCTGTAACGTGAACAAACTTGAAAGCTCTATAAGATGAACAAATTTTTTCACTGCATTTGCTGTCATAAAGTGTTAGGCAATACTGAAATCCATGAAATTGTATTTTAAATGTTTGGGGAGTCCCCTTTCAAGAGGGTCCGTTAAACTCATTCAACCACAATATGTGTTTGTGTGTGAGATTTACATTTATTCTCTCCTTAAGTTAGAGAAAGAGTTGCCTTGATTGGTAAACACTGAGCGTAAAAGTAAACTACTTGCTATACTCTCAGTCTATGTGAGATCCCATGTAGGGTTGTGAGCAAAACTTTAAAAGTACGGGGAGTCCCCTTACTTTGAAAAATGCGTGTCTATGATCTACAAATTCTTAATGTCTGTCTTCGATTGAGTTCGTTTAACGTTTTCTTCTCGCGAGGGGTAGTCGCTTTATCGGCATGAGTGTTAAAAAACCAATTTGTTTGCAGTCAAAAGATAAAGCAGACATTTTAGACTGCTTACAAAAAGGAACAAGTGTAACTAGCTTAGCAAAAAAATACAATGTCGCAAAATCAACGATATTCAGTATAAAAAAAAGAATCGATTTTGACATGTGTAAATAACACATACCAAGGAGCGGGGAAAAGACGAACTCTTAAATCGTCACAATTTTCTGTTATGGAAAAAAGTTTATATCGATGGTTCATCCGAATGCGTAATAGGAATTGGCCTGTAAGTGGATTGATGATCAAAGAAAAGGCTAAGGAATTGCATTCCCAACTTAAAGAAAATGAAACAAGCTTTAATGCTAGTGACGGTTGGCTCCAGCGATTTAAGAAAAGGTACGGAGTTCGTTTGCTGAAAGTAACTCGAGAGAAACTCTCGTCACAGCCTCAATTAGTAGATCCATTTAAACAAAAAATTTACGAAATGGACTTATGTAAGGATCAAATATATAATGCTGATGAGTCAGGTTTATTTTGGAAGCTTTTGCCAGCTAGGACGTACGTGTCATCGCAGGAGAAAACAGCTCCTGGTGCAAAGACAGAGAAGCAGCGTATAACGTTCCTGTGTTGTGCAAATGCATCTGGGGCGCATAAACTAAAACTTTTGGTAATCGGTAAAGCAAAAAATCCACGTTGTTTTAAAAACTTCAATTGTCCTTCGGATTATCAGAGCTCTAAATCAGCCTGGATGACGTCTGCCATTTTTAAGCATTGGTTTCATCATTCATTTGTGCAACAGGTACACAAGTTTTTTTTTTTATTTAAAAACCTATTAATATATTCTGTTTGTAATCAGGTAAAATTGTTTCTGAAGAAGAAAAACCTACCAATGAAGGCACTGCTACTTCTTGACCCAAGCCAAACAGAGCTAAAAACAGAAGATGGCAATATAATTGCTATGTTTATGCCACTGAATGTCACTCCTCTCATTCAACCGATGAACCAAAATGCTATTAAAATAACAAAGCTATATTACAGAAACATTTTACTGGCTTCAATATCGGCAAAAAAATCTGATTTGATAGAATCGATGCGAAATGTAACATTGAAAGATGCTGTAACCCTTTTAACTATCTCGTGGGATCGGGTCAGCACAACAACTCTTGCCAATTGCTGGAATAATGTTTTAAGCTTAACGGAAATCCAGGAGGACCCAGAATGGAACATTCCCTTAAGTAAACTGAAAGAGAAATGGGATGAAGAAATAAACTCTTTAATGAGAATGTCAATGGATCTCCTTCAAGATATGTGCCCTCAGGTAGAAATTTTAAGACACACTGTTAAATCGTAATTCAAAGTGTGCTACTAACTCTTTTCTAGGTTGAGTTTACATTGCCAATTTTTCAAGAGTGGAATAACGATCATTGTGAAGATAACTCCAGCGAAATCCTTGAAATTGATCGAAACGAAGAAAGTGATGACGATGATTGCATTGCCGATAATCATGTTAATAAAATTACCGCAAGTGGGGCAATTGATGTCTTTGACAAGGCTTTGCAATGGGCTGGAGAGGCAATTGTGGACCAAAGCGACATGAATGCACTCAGACGCTTGAGGGAGAAAGCAGTATTCCAACTATTAGAGAAGAAAAAGCAGCAGAAAAAGACTACGGACTTTTTTAATGGATAAATTTGATTTATAATAATGGGGTACTATGTTTGCTTTTGAATTTCAAACCTATGGATATTTTTATGATCTCTTTTCTTTTCGTGAATTTTAGTCATTAATTTAAACTACTTTACAATTCCATACATGATACATACATTTGTTATCTGTTTTTTTTTTCTTGAAGAAATTGAATTTATGATTTAAGATTTTAATATTACTAATGACAATAAAAAAAAGACTATCACGCTTAAACTTGTAAAACTCCTGAATACAGTAATACATATGTATAAGGTTATTTTTTGTTCTGAAATTAAACGTTCGCTAACGTGAACATTTTCGCTAGCGTGAACTCTTTTGGTTTTAATTGGTTCACGTTACCGCGAGTGCACTGTAATTAGTAGTCAATTAAAAAGTCATGCAGAGATGACCAATTGACTACTGCCTATGACATGCCTATGTTAAAATAATGAGTTGGCGACAAGAAAAATAGTCACATAATCAACTGGATGTGGCTACAAAAAAATCAGTTTTAAGTTATTTAACCTACAGGTTATACCTTCTGTATGTAACACGAGCTTTACACTTTGTTGAAGCAACATTGTACACACAGACTGGGAATGTGCTGACTGGCTCATTCCCATCCTAATGTTTACATTATAAGTATCATATTTATAATACTCTGTTGTATTAGTATTAGTTTATTTTTAATAGCCAGTTTCTAAATAACAAGTTACTAAAATCGCTTGTTCAATTGAGCACAAATTCATGTTTTGCATTTTTATTAAATAAGTGTCAAATGCTGTTTTTTGTGGTTTCTACATTGCAGTTTCAATTGTCAAAATTGTCAAAAGAAGACAACCAGAAAAAAGTAATTGTGTGCAAAGTTATTTGTGAAAATTTAGCAAACTGTTAAAAAATATATAAATTGCAGCAAAAATTTTTTTTAATATAGAAAACAGTTATACCAAAATATGGAAGATTCGATAAAAAAAATTTTAAGTAAATACATGCTTATGTATGTACTTATGTATAATTGTGTGCATTGCAAATAAAAATATTTTTGGAAATGAATTAACAATAAAATAAATATTTCCAGCGTGAAGAATACTAATCACATTCAGTTTCAAAAGTTAGTAGAACTGATGGAGGAAAATCCACAATTATCAACCAACATTCCGGTGTTTGGAAGCTGCAGTGGTGCAAACATGGGACAATGTGGCGAAAAAAGTAAATACCTTAGGGCCACCAGTAAGAAGCGGACAAGAGTGGAAGAGAGTAGGGCTGACTTCCAAAATGTTAATTGCTTTGTATTCGAACAAAGTATACTGTTTCAAAATGCCGCTGTACAAAATATTTACAATGTATATACACCAATCGGACGCAATTTTTATTGTGCTGAATTGGTGCACAATAATAAAATTGTCCCAATCAAATTCTCAGCTGTCACATGATTGACTCATTTTACATAAATTTGATTGTCCCGAATTGACGCAAAAGGATTAAGTGGCAATAATTGTCGCACTACAGTCACACGATTGTTCTACTGTAGGGCAAATCTCTGAAACAGCTGTTGTGGTAGGTTTTAGTTTGTTTTGTTTTGCGTGCAAATTGTTTTTTTTAAGAATTTTGTTTAAAAAGGTTTATTCTTTAAAAAGAAAAAAAGTTGCCTCTGCTTTGTATATTTTATGCGCATTGAGTATACAAAAAAGTGAAAGGAAAAAAAGGAATAAAAAAAAACGAAGTACATATGTATATGGGTGAAAAATTGGCTAACAAAAAGGTCCATTGATAGCGCATATGAGAAGACACTAAGGGTGCGTACAGAGTGGCCGCTTGTTGCCGAGCCGAGCCGACTGACGCCGCTTATTGCGAGAGCCAATGCGAGAATACTGGTAATATACAAATTAGTACAAATAAGCGCAAACAGGTCATAGTAGGCGCCGAGCTGGTCAGAGCGCAAAGCTGATTGAGTGCGAGAAAACAGTTCTAAAGCGTATTTCAGGGCTGAAAACATTGTTTATGTTGTTGTTATGATTTCAACTTGTTTGGAAAACATAAAAATTAAAAACAAGTATTTAAGAAAAAGTACAAAAATGTTTTTCGCTTTTTGTCTATTGCATTTCGGTTGTTGTAATTTTGAGTTGTTGTTGTTTTCTTGAAAACAGTCCTGTGTTTTGGTTTATTTTAAACAGGTGCCGAGCTGGTCAGAGCGGAAAGATGATTGGGTACGAAAACATTGTTTATGTTGTTGTTATGAATTCAACTTGTTTGGAAAACATAAAAAAATAAAAACAAATATTTAAGAAAAAGTAGAAAAAATGCTTTTTCTCTTTTCATCAATTGCATTTCAGTTGTTGCAATTTTAGGCATAAAATTCTTTGTAAAAATTTAAAGCAACTATTATATGCTGTCATTCATCATTTAATGTCATTCTTGTTGAACTTTTCTTGAAAACAGTCGTCTGTTTATGTTTATTTAAAATGAATATAGAACAATTAATAAGTGTTTTCTCGGCCTTCTTTGCGGGATCAGAAAAATAGCCGAAGCTAAATACTCATCATCTGACGAATCCATACCTTTTCACTTCAATTTCACAAACACAAATGAACAACAAACCCAAATGCATCCAAACATACATAAAACACAAATAATAGATAAAATATCAGCGCTGATTCTCCCATCCACTATGCACACTCAAACTTGTTGCACGCATGAACAAGTTCTCGCAATAAGCGTCAGTCAGCTCGGCTCGGCAACAAGCGGCCACTCTGTACGCACCCTAAGGGAATTTAGGGAAATAGACAACCAGAATTGTTTGTTTAAAAATTTTATTAGAATGGACGACGAAACCTTTGAAGATAGCTTCACCATACATTCGCAAGCAGGACACGAACATGCGCAATGTTATTACAGCACGTGAAAAATTAGCTACAACACTAAGGTTTCTTGCTTCCGGAGATAGCTACAAAAGCCTCTCGGTCTTTTACCGTATCGCGCCAAGCACCATATCGCAATTTATACCAGATGTGTGTGATGCGATTTATAAAGCGTTGAAAGGTGCTTATTTAAAGGCACGACAATACTATAGTTATTTCGTTAAGTATAAATAATGGTAGTGTTCGAACACTACGCCCCTAGTCGACAAGAACATTATTAGTTACAGACACATTGACAAAGACATAACGGACATTCACATTCCTGGAAGCGACAAGAAAGACAGACATTCACATTCCTGGAAGTGATGGGAAAGACAGAACGAAGATTGAAACTGACAACAGCTTACACAGGACAGTATACCAATAGCTTCGAAAGCAAGCGCTCGTGTGTGCGGAGAGTTGTGTTAGAGAAGAATCTTAATTATAATTTATAAATAATATTGTTGATAACAGTTTTGTAAACTCAAGTGATGAGATTAACTTTATATGACAAGATACATCTAATGAAATAAAATACATAGAAATATTGTATTCTTAATGTACTTATATACATATGTGGTAACTTCAATAAATAAACCTACATGTATTTACTCGTACATACATACGTATGTTTGTAAATACTACATGGGCTGGGCTGGACTGGGCCTTTTCAAAAAATGATCGTGCGGGCTCGGGCCTTTTTTTAAAAATGAATTTCGTGCTTGTGCTAGTTTGTAGGTTCCATCAACATCAGAAGAGTGGAATGAGGTAGCTTAGAACTTTGAAAAGCTGTGAAATTTTCCTAATTGCATAGGAGCGGCTGACGGGAAACATGTTCTTTTCTCAGGAAAATATAAATAATTGCACCGCTCATGCACCCACTTAAAAGTGACGATGGAAACATAGTTGCCGTATTCTTTCCACCAAATGTGACAGCAGCTTTACAACCAATGGATCAAAACCCTATTAAGTTAACAAAGCTCAATTACGGAAGTATGTTTCTCTCTCAATTAATTGTTGAAGGTGGTGAACTGAAGAATCATTTAAAATCCAATTCAATCCGCAATGCAATATTATTACTGAAACAAAGCTTGGGATGAAGTACCAAAAAGTGTTATGAAGAAATCTTGGTCAAAGTTGTCCAATTGGGACTCTAACCAATACGACAGCGACGATGACATGCCAATAGCAAAATTGTTGCAAATATATCAGGATTACAAAGAAGTTATTCAGAGAACTCAAGCTCTTTTAGAAGAAATAGCTCCAAACGATTGTATTGGTATAGAAGACATCGACAGATGAAATGAAGATATGTTAGATGACGGATCGGTATATCTTCTCAGTGACTCTTCAGATAGCAGCGAAGTCGATGTTGTTGAAGTCTCACCAGTTGTCTCTCATACTACAGCCATTAAAAGCGTAAATAATTTAATAAAATGGTGCAATAACAGTGAATTGATTTCCACTGAGCACATAAGCAATCTTTTGGCTCTCGATGAAACCAAAAATACAAACAAATATAACTTAATATATGTATGTCAAACAAAGATTAGTTGTAAATTTGGCCATTGTGCAGTCTATCCCTCAACATACTTAATAAATATAAATACTTATGTAAAATATTTAAGTTTTTAATAAAAAAAAAATAAGTACATGTGATGTAATTGAACTGAATTGTTATGTTTTGTTTTCTTTTTATCAAAATTGAATTAAAAAAATTTAGAAGTGTTTTATTTTAGTTTTTGGAAGTAAATTTTCGCTATTTTTTATTTGTTATATGAAAAAAGGCCAGCAATTAGAATAATTCAGAAATTAGAATTGCCTCAAACACAGAGGGGTTATAATTTGCGAGCGTCTACTATAGTACTTTAACTAAAAAGTTGGAAAAATTTTTCATACATAAAGTAAATATAGCTATGGAGACATAAATTTTTCACATGCAAGGAGGAACCTCAACAAACTATAGATGAATATGTAACAACTTTGAGGGGGATATATATTTTTTGAGGGATATATTCACCTAAAATGCATGGTATTCGTGAGCGATTATTAGCTGAAGCGGAATTGCACGTGATAAGGTAGTAGTTATTGCTAAAACGATATCAATGGCCAAAGAAAATGTTCTTAAACTGGGGGAAATTCATGAAGATGAGCCAGTTATAAGTACACTGCGAAAACAGAATCTTAACCCTATACCGCATACAACGCCAAATATGGCTTTTTACTTTTATTGTGATTTCTCTTTACAGTAACGGTACTTTTGCAAATGTTTGTCTTATCTATCATTCTTTCTGTTCGGTCAGAATATTACTACTATTATTAATTAAAATTATGTTTTTCTAATTTATTTCTTTAATAAATTCATTACTTTAAATATTTCCTTTTTTTGTGTGTGTCAGTTATTATATACAAAATTCCAGCATCTATTTGTACTTATGTATATACTTATATTTCTTTCTCTCTTTATTAACATACACAGAATTCTAACGGGATTAAATTCCTTAGCTTAAGTCATTTTCAACTTAAAACATTTTTGTCATTGTCGAAGTAGAAGTGTTGGAATAAAGAGGCAAACATTATTAAATTTTCGTGTTGGTTTTTTTTAAAACTTATAAGTATAAGAATTCAAATTATTTATGTTCAAACATAAAATTGGCGACCGTGACAGGACATAGTGATAAATAAATATAAAAGTTAATTAATCTTAAAGACAATTGAAATAAAATAAAATAACCCTATTATTGAAAAGTGATATAATTTGATGATTGGTTTAGTGGTTTATAACTTTTTCATTGTGTCCTAACAACAAGGGACCATAACCTTACCAATAAAAAATACTAAAGACAATATCACTTAAACATTTGTATTAAAACAAACGAAGTTATTCAACTTTTAATACAAATAAAAAAAACTTGATTATAATCCTCATCATCATTGTTGTGCATTTGCCAGCTACCTTCGAAGTTTTTAGAATTTACAATCAAAATCATCGTCATCGCAATCAGAATCAACATCATCATCGTATTCTTCACATCATCATCGTATTCTTTACATCATCATCGTATTCTTCACATGTCGTTTTGCATATTGCTAGCCGCTGTCCTCTGCTGCAGTTACTCATACATATTTAAGCATCTCTGAGAAGCATCAACCTAGTCAAGAGCAATTGTTGTTTAACATTTTCCCACACCTTTATCTGTTACATACATACATACGCAAGTAATTCAAGTAAGTATTCAAGAGAACACTGAAGATGGCACAAAGCCGAAACCGGTCTGTTTACAAACCAAATTTGACGTGGGATGACGGAAAATCGTCCCAAATTCAACAATATAATCTCTTACTGTATACTTCTCTTTGCTTGCTCTTAAATTGCATATTTTGTATTTGCTAATAAAACTAAATAGTGTTGGCCGCTGGAAATATACATAGTCAGTGTTGGCACATAAATTTAACAATTGGTATTTTTTACGAAAATCAGTACCATTTGCATTTGTAGACAAAATACCACTATATAAAAATTTGGGCACATTTTCTCACTGATAAAACGTTTTAAATTACAAAGAAGAAAAAATGAATAATGAAAAGGTCGATAAAAACGAAAAGGGCGAGAAAGCTGAGATTAATGTAAATTCACTTGCTTCATTGAAGTCACAACGGTCAACAATGAAGCGCAACATAACGCAAATCAAATCAAAGATAGATAGGGAGGGTGCCGCTTCCGATTTTACAATTTTAGAATGTAGGCTACAAATCCTCGAGTCATACTTCAAACAGATAAGCCATATTCAAAGCCAAATTGAAAAGTTGGATGAAAATGACACGAATCGATCGGAGCTAAGGCTCCTTTAATAAATCTTTTAAATAAAAAACGTGATGCTGCTGATATCGATCAAAGTTTTTTGAATGCTACACAAGCTTGTGTATCCTGGCAGAACCGTCTACCTCAATTGAAATTACCCAAGTTCGACGGCAAGTACGCAGATTTTTCCAGGTACATTAGCACATTCAAAACTTTAGTTCATAATGAGCCTGGTATCCCTGTTATGGATAAGTTTAACTATCTACTTAGTTGTTTGTCGGGACAGGCACTAGCCGTAATAGCGCCCTTCCAAGTAATTGATTCAAACTATCAGAAAGCCTTCGATCGTTTAGTCGAACGATACGACAACAAAACATTAATGTTCATAGATCATATTAATTCCTTATTTTCGATAACACCCATGACAAAACCAAATGCTTCATCATTACGTTCAATTCTCGATAACGTATCAGCCCTTCGTAGTTCACTTCTATCATTGGGATCTGAGCTCGATGTCATGAATGCCATCCTCATCCACATTGTTCTATCAAAAATTGATGGAGAATCAAATAAGGTTTATGATGAGAAACATCAGTGCTATTCAATTCTAAGCCGTCGTTGCCAGTTTCTCGAAAGTCGATCAGATGAAACCGAATCATATCATAGTCATGATCAGAAATTTAAGCACAAAGGTAAACGCCCAGGTTTATCACTTGTTACGTTGAAGACATTGTGTGAATATTGCCAAAGCAAAGAGCATTTTATTAGCAGTTGCTCTTCATACTTATCGTTGCCTATACCTCGTCGTTTCGATTTTGTCAAGTCAACTAGTCTTTGTATCAACTGTCTTCGCAAGGGTCACGTAGTTGCAAAATGTCAATCAAAATCTCGATGTCGCACATGTCGTGTTTCTCATCACTCAACTTTACACAATCCCAGTTCACAGTTCTCGAGTAATCCAAAGCATTTATCGGATGCTGTGGCACAGTTTTACCCGTTCTCAAACTCGTCGCCCGTTCATCGGGCTTCGTCATCGTTACAAGCGTCATCACAGGCATTTCAGCCTTCAATCCCGTCACATCAATCACAGTTAAATCAACAATCAGGTTCATCGCCATGTCAACCATCATATTCTTCTTCACAGCAACCAGTACTTTTTAAGCCTGCAAATTCAGCTTCGAACCATCTTACAAGGTTTTCGTCATTTGTTACGTGCAGTCGCCGTATAAACTTGCTGCCTACAGCTATCATTTTCGTGCAAGATTTCTTTGGGATTTATCAACCGCTTCGAGCCTTGTTAGATTCATGCTCAGAAATCAATCTTATTACTCAAGAAGCTGCAAATCGTCTTCGTTTGAAACAAAGTCGAGCAACTCAAGAAATTTCTGGGGTATCTGACATTCGAACTCAATTAAAGTATAATGTGACAGCCACGATTAAATCCCGTGTTTCTAATTTTGAGTGGACTTCGATATTTTCAGTTACAAAATCTATTTCGTCTTACCATCCAGCTGAGCAAATTAACGCGGCTCACTGGAACATTCCATTTGGTATTGAATTAGCTGACCCTCATTTTTACATACCTCAACGCATTGATATGTTACTAAGTTCTGAAATTTTCTTCGATTTACTCCTCGATGGCAAAATATCTATTGGAAATGGACTACCATGGCTAATAAACACAGCTCTTGGCTGGGTCATTGGTGGTAATCTCAGGGGTCAACCTTCACAGCAAACATTATCTTGTAACGTTATAACAGCTAATGAGAATCTTGACTCATTATTAAAGGCTTTTTGGGAAATTGAAGAATTTAATAAACATACATCTATTTATACTGAAGAAGAACAACTATGTGAAGATCATTTTGTCCAGCACACGAAGTTTAATCAAAATGGTAAAATTCAAGTACGTTTGCCATTTAAACCTTCAGCAAATCAGCTCGGTAATTCTACTGAAATAGCTCGTCGACGATTTCTATACTTAGAAAAACGCCTTTCCAAGGATGATTATTTACGCAAAATGTACTGTGATTTCATGGACGAATACATTCGACTTGGTCATATGTCGCCTGTTACCGTCGATCGTTTGAGTGTATCGAATTATGTCATTCCTCATCATCCTGTTTTGCGTCCTCAAAGCACGACAACAAAACTTAGAGTGGTGTTCGATGCTTCTTGTCGCACATCAACTAACATTTCTTTGAATGAAACTCTAATGGTCGGTCCAACAATTCAACAAGAGATCATAATAACACTTTTGGCGTTTCGATTGAACAAATTAGCCCTCTCTGCTGACATTTGTAAAATGTATCGTCAGTTCATAGTAGGTGAGAGAGGTCGCAACTTTCAGTTAATCTTATGGAGAAAACAGCCAAGTGATTCACTTGAATTGTACCAGCTAAATACTGTAACCTACGGGACATCAGCTGCTCCCTTTCTCGCGATACGAAGTTTGTTTTTTATTGCTGATTCCTACAAAGATGAATTTCCTGTTGGTTCTAAAATTCTTAAGCAAGATTTATATGTCGATGATTTGCTCACGGGGGCAGATACCTTGTATGAGCTGTCAATAATAAAACGTGAAATTATAGGCATTTTAGCTCAAGCCGGCTTGGAACTTTCGAAGTGGAATTCAAACTGCTCAAATATTGTACCTTCCACTGGAGAAGTGCATTTAAAAACTGATGACGAATATATTACAAAAGCACTTGGAATGTCATGGAAACCCAAGAATGATGTTTTTTTGTTTTTGTTTCGATTTGCCAATCATAGAAGTCCCAACTAAAAGATTAATTTTGTCAGCTGTCGCAAAAATATTCGATATTTTCGGATTCTTAAGTCCAGTTGTAATAACTTGCAAAATTCTAATTCAAGAAATGTGGAAGCAAAATATAGAGTGGGATGCACCTTTGAGTACACGTTTTGTTAATCGTTGGCAACAAATTGAACAAAGTCTGCCGCACATTAATAAAATAGAAATTCCAAGATTTGTAGAAACGTGTCCACAAACAAAGTTTGACATACATGGCTTTGCAGATGCCTCGCAATTGGCATATGGTTGTTGTATTTATATACGAGTCGCTCACAAAGAAGGATTCAAATCAACCCTACTCATTGCCAAATCCAAGGTGGCTCCAGTTGCTCATCAATCATTGCCACGTTTAGAGCTCTGTGCTGCATTATTGCTCAGTCGAACTTGGAATAAAATCAAATATAAATTTAATCGATTTAAATACCGCATTTTGTTTTGGTCAGACTCAAAAATTGTTTTAAATTGGCTTACTAACCATTCGTCGTCATATGTTTGCTTTGTTGCCAACCGAGTCTCTGAAATTCAAAATCTAACTCACAATATTACCTGGATGCATGTACATTCGAAGCAAAACCCAGCTGACATAGTCTCGCGAGGTAGTCTTGCCCATGAATTAATTAACACAATTTGGTTTACTGGCCCTGAATTTCTGTCAAAGCCAGAAGAAAAATGGCCTCGAAATAATGTCGAAATTATTGAACTTCCTCAACAAGAAATAAGAAAAACTTCATTCAAAACTACTGTAGTTTCAGAATCAATCATCAATCAGATCATTTGTCGTCACTCTTCATATTTAAAAATTCTTCGTATCATCGCTTATATACATCGCATGTTCAACAAACAAAAAGTGGATATCTTCGTAACATCTGAAGAGTTAAAATCAGCGTTTTGGAGAGTTATATTCGATATTCAACAATCAGTGTTCAAAGAAGAAATTAATCTGCTCAATAATGGACAATATTTAAAACCAAGTTTTCAAAAGCTGACTCCATTCTTAGACAAAGTGGCGTGCTGCAACTCATCTCTAGTCATCGTTCGAGTTGGTGGTCGGCTAGCAAATGCACCATTAAATTATGACACAAAATTCCCTGCACTATTACCAAACAATCATCAGTTTACACAAATCTTCGTAGAATATCTTCATCGCGAACACCTACATGCCGGTCCAAAAGTACTTATTGGAATTCTTCGGCAACACGTCTGGATAATCAACGCCAGAGACGTAGCTCGAAAGGTAGTACGAAACTGCGTCCATTGCTTCAAATACAGTCCTCGATTAGCGCAACAAATCATGGGTGATCTGCCTGCTGACCGCTTAAAAGCTCAACGCCCATTTCTAATCTCAGGTGTAGACTTTTGCGGACCATTTTATACCTCATATCGAATCCGAGGAAAACCTCCCTATAAAACATACGTAGCTATTTTTGTGTGCTTTACCTCTAAAGCTATTCATATTGAAGTAGTATCAGATCTCTCAACTAATACCTTTCTTTTATGTCTCAAAAGGTTTATAGGCCGACGTGGCATTCCTCACAAGATTTATTGTGACAACGCGACTAATTTCGTCGGTGCCAGTTCAAAGTTACAAGAGTTCAAACAACGGTTTTTCGATGCTGCGAATGTAAAGGAGATCATGCATTATAGCACAGTTACTGGCTTCAAATTTTCGTTCATCCCTCCTCGTGCCCCACACTTCGGTGGTCTGTGGGAATCCGCAGTGAAGTCCACTAAGCGCCTTCTTGTCAAAAATATGTCGGAAGCTGGCATCACATATGAAGAGTTTCAAACCATTCTCATCGAAGTTGAAGCAATTCTCAATTCTCGTCCCTTAGCACCCAGATCAGATGACCCGAATGATGGAGAAGCTCTTACTCCAGCTCACATGAAAATAGGTTCCTCTCTAACGGCTTTGCCAGATGACAACTTAGACACCTACAAAAATGTTACCTATTTAAAACGTTGGCAGCTAGTAACCTATCTCAAACAACAATTTTGGCTACAGTGGGTTCGTGACTACATACTTAACCTCCAACAAAGATGCAAATGGTTCCAGTCCTGTGAAAATATCAAAGAAGGTTCTTTAGTAATCGTCCATGAAGAAAACCTACCACCGCAGCATTGGCTCCTCGCACGTGTCGTTAAATCTATTCCTGGTCGAGATGGAAAAGTCAGAGTGGTCGACCTCAAAACATCAAAAGGAGTTCTTCGACGATCTATTCAGAAAATTGCACCGCTACCAATCGAAGCTAATTGAAACTTCCGTTCAATGGGCGCAGTATGTTCGGTCAGAATATTACTACTATTATTAATTAAAATTATGTTTTTCTAATTTATTTCTTTAATAAATTCATTACTTTAAATATTTCCTTTTTTTGTGTGTATCAGTTATTATATACAAAATTCCAGCATCTATTTGTACTTATATACTTATATTTCTTTCTCTCTTTATTAACATACACAGAATTCTAACGGGATTAAATTCCTTAGCTTAAGTCATTTTCAACTTAAAACATTTTTGTCATTGTAGAAGTAGAAGTGTTGGAATAAAGAGGCAAACATTATTAAATTTTCGTGTTGGTTTTTTTTTAAACTTATAAGTATAAGAATTCAAATTATTTATGTTCAAACACTTTCTATGTTGTTTTCTTCTGAAATTCAAAGTGTGCTTATTTAAAAACGATATATGTATGCTTCTTGTTTTTGCAATTTTTGTGCAAGCGTCTCAGTTGTCCTAATAGAAGTGAGTTTTACAGAAGTTTGCCATCAATTTTAAATATAAAAGAAAGGTATTTTTTTCGAAGAATTTTTTTTATGTAAAAAGTTACATTTATAAATAAAACAATAATATTGATGAAAGGTAAGCATTATAAATACTTTTTTTTTTGCTAAAATTGGCCTTCCATGCAGTTATCCCAAAAATTTTCCAAAAATTAATGTACTATCATTTTATGGTAATTTGAAATGTACTGATGAAATCGCTGATGGAAACTGATGAGAGCGATTTGGAAGACCATTGTGAGAAACCTACTACTTCAAAGAAAAAACAAACCTGAAAAACCAAGAGCCTCAATTTGGAAAGAAATTCATTTGCCTCCGTATTCGAATGAAAACTTTCCATTTCAGGGAAATACGAATCTCCCAGATATTATTGAGGAATTGGACACAGCAGCAGAGTTCTTTAATTTTTTTCAATGACGATTTGATCGAATTCATAGTTGAACAGTCGAACTTATTTGCACTGCATATTGATATAAATAAACCTGCTAACATTACTAAAAACGAAATGGAGCAATTTGTTGGTAAGTGAGACTTATATATACTATCAAAAGATGCTATAAAATATTTTCCAGGAATCGTTATATAAGTACATGTCGTTACTGAAATTACAGTCATCAAGACATTATTGGAATACGTCGATTGGCCAAGATTTTGCACATAGCACTATGACGTGCAACAGATGGGAAGCTATCAAGCGTTTTTTTACATTTTAACAATAATGCAACTATAAGATTACCATGTGAAACAGGATTTGACAAGCTGTTTAAAATACGACCACTTCTAAGCAAAATCCGTGAACAATTACTGCTTATACCCAAAGAAGAATTTTTGGTAGTTGATGAGCAAATTATACCCACAAGGTGCCGTCATCACCTGAAGCAGTATAATCCAGCTAAGCCTCACAAATGGGGTTTAAAAAATTTTGTTTTGAGTGGAGTTTCAGGATTCAGTTACGACTTTGATATATTTGCTGGTACCCAAAGTGACACGTATCCGGAGGAAGCACCTAATATGGGAGTAAGCGGAAATGTTGTTACACGACTTGCAGCAACAGTACCAAAAGGCCAAAATATTTTTTGACAATTGGTTCAACAGCCCTAAACTTCAAGTCCATCTAATGAAAATTGGTTTATTGTCTTTGGGCACAGTAAGAATTAATCGAGTCCCTAACTGCAAGCTCCCATCTGAAAAGAAAATGAAAAACTGGGTCGCGGTAGTATTGTAGAAAAAGTGACTAAAATTGAAGGAGTCAGTTTTAGCCTTGTCTCTTGGTTTGACAATAAAGTGGTTAATTTACTTTCAACTTATATTGGAAGTCAACCTGTTCCGACAATGACTCGTAGTCTATAATAACTACATGGGTGGAGTCGATTTACTCGATTCGTTACTTAGTCTTTATAGGATTCAACTACGTACGAAGAAATGGTATAAACAATTTTTTTCCCATATGGTTGATATGTGCGTTGTAATTTCCTGGATTTTGTGGCGTAAAAAGTCAGGAGAATACATGCCGCTATTTGATTTCAAGCTTGCCATTGCTGAGCATTTTTGCAAGGCTGGGAAGGCCAAAAAACGTGGACGGCCAACGACCACACCATCTAACCCTTCAACACCAACGACAAGCAAAGACTGTACACTCAGCAGCAGCAAAAAAAGGAAGATGCAAGACTTTCAATTGAATTCCGTTAGAGCTGACGGTATTGGTAATTTTCCCAAATGGATGAAAACGAGACAACTTTGTCAAAATAATTGCTCCTTCCGTTCCTATACTTATTGTGAGAAATGTGAAGTATTTTTGTGCTACAATGATAAGAGAAACTGTTTTACAAGTTTTCACACTGATGCATAGAAAGCCATATATGGCAATTAGAAAATACCATTGAATGCATACAAAGCCATATATCGCTTATTTTTTTTCTCGTAAAATATCCAATTATATACATTTTTTTTCTTTCTAAAATATATAAATACATCCTAAATAAACACTAATTTGTGGTCTAAAATTTTTCTTCATTAAAAAATCGATGCTCATGCAGTAGAGGGGGTTAATACAACAACTTATAATTTTACAATTATTTTTTTCAATTAAATTTTTTTTAGTTTCCTTTGATGTGATATCCCCGTTCCCCAGGGAACAAAAATTGCTGAACACACTAAAATACCAAAAGATTTATTCTTCGACATACTTGACTTCAGTATTAAAAATAACAGATACTTTAAGTATGATAATGAGATATATGAACAATTGAAAGGTATGCCAATGGGTTCCCCAGCGTCACCGGTAATTGCAGACATAGTGAAGGAAGAATTGTTAGACAAAAACCAAGAGCATTGACAAAATATATAGATGATCTATTTTGCAAAGCCAAAAGAAATGTTGTGGAAAAAACACTAGAAACTATGAACAGTTTTCATAAACATATACAATTTACCATGAAACTGGAAAAAGATGGAAAGTTGTCATATTTAGATGCACAATAACAATAGACTGGTACCAGAAACCAAATGCTTCAGGTCGCATTATTAATTTTTATTCTAGGCACCCAAAACATGTAAAAATAAACACAGCACAAAATTTTTACAGCTACAGTGCCCCCCGCTTAATTACCCCCACGCTTAATTGCCTTCCACGCTTATATACCTCAATTTCTGAAACCCCATTTATTATGCGCACTTTTCAAAACAAAATTCCACGGTTATTGGCATTTCCCTAATTACCTATTTCGTTTATTTACCCGAAGTATTTTATTCCCAAAATAAAATTGCCTTTACATTTTCCCCGCATATTTACCCGAAACAAATTTTTACAAAGCTGGCAACTGCAATCAATTCCAATTGCCAAAAACATAATTCCTAGAAAGATAAATCTTTGTTGTGTTTAATATTGCATTGTAATAATTCAACGTTTTGGCGAAATGGCACTAAAGAACACAGCTTTGTCAATTAAACAAAAGCTACAGCTTATATCACTATCAAAAAAGAAGGAAAAATCGAAGCATCAATTGGCGAAAGAATTCAAATGTGACATTTCTACGGTTAATCGAATTATTAGAAATGAGCACAAGATTTGTGCCATTGCCGAGTCGAACAAGAACATGGAAATAAAGCGTTGTCGAAAATCCAATCACACTAATGTTGAAAAGGCCCTGGAGATATGGTTTGACTGATTGTATGTATATAGGGAATGCGGTTATTTCTAGTGAAATGGTACTTAATATTGCAAAGGAGTTTGCAATCAAGATGAAATCTGATTGATTTTGAGCCAAACAAAGGTTGGTTGTGGAGGTAGCAGAAAAGAGGAAATATTAAGTTCAAAAAAATTCATGGAGAAAGCAATGAAAATGACAAAGAAGGTGCTCAGAACTATTTGGAAAGGAGTGACTTTTTCGGAAATTCTTGAAGAGTACCCTCCGGAAAATATATGTGTCGCCAAACGGCGTTTGGAAAGTTTATTTAGTTTACTTTATTTCATTTATTTTCATATACTTAGAATTGAATTCATATTATTTATTTGTCTATTTTTTGCACGGCTAAATTTGAGCCAGCTTAATGTATGCTTATTTGTCTTATATACTTAAAATGTTGTGATGCTTATGTAAATATTGTTGTTCTTTTTAACATTGATCTTACGGCAGTGCTTTTGGTTTCGTTAAGTTAAGGTGAATTCACCCATTCGTTTTGAACGTTCCGAACGCTTTTTTTATATGTAGTTTGAAGTCTCTATTTTTTTGAGAGAGAGAAAGAGAGTAAATTTAATGCGGAACAATTTTTGCTTGAATTGGTTTTTACTCTCTTTCTCCCTCTCTCTCTAAAATAGAGACTTCAAACTACATATAAAAAATCGTTCGGAACGTTCAAAACGAATGGGTGAATTCACCTTTAGTACCGTTGGTTCTTGTGTGTTTGCGCTTGCATACATACATGCGCACGTACATAAAGAAATACATATTTAACACTTCGACTAAAAATGTTTTTGAAGTACAGTTTAGTTTGTAAGGGAAAGGCACTGCGGTAAGTAGTTCGCGCATTCAAATTAAGTATATTTGTATTATAACTACATATTTTATTTTAATAGAAAGAAACGCACACGCGCACATATATTATAACGTATATGTACTGTCTTGTTATTTGGTGTTGTTAAATTCGCCCCCTTATAAACTGCAACCGCAGCCAGCGACAATATGTAATAGCATGTTTCCACGATAGCTTGAATCTCCTGTTTCGCTTTCTGAAGCAAGTTTATGAATCATGCTGTTTACACGACTCATCTACCTGGTTCGATTTCATAATTTTTTTTTCTTTCCATTGTTTTTAACTTTTATAAAATTTAAATAAATTAACTTTTCACTGAATTCAATTTTATTATTACGCCTAGGAAACACACACAAAAAACAATATTTTTTAACTTTTCATTTTTAAATTTGCTTTGTTTACAAAAATATTTAATTTTGACAACCAACTAGTGCAGATAAACTTACGATAAAAATTAGAGAAGAGAGGATTTTTTCTTGATTCGCAAGTAGATTCAGTATGAATCTACTTGCTTCGCTTTCAAAATTTTGTATGGCGAAACAAGTTGATTCGCTCATGATTGGTGTGTGAAGCAAGAATAGAGAGCGAAACAGGTGCCGTGGAAACATGCTATAATGCTGATGAGAGTGGGCTTTTTTATAAAGTTTTGCCAAATGGAACTTTGGCGCGTATAGGGGATGAACTCAAAGGTGGTAAATTGCAAAAACAACGCATTACCCTGTTATTTTTGTGCAATTCTTTGGGAACGTACAATAAAGTATTTACAATTTGAAAATTTCGGAATCCTCGTTGCTTTAAAGGGAATAAAGATCTTCCTGTCCAATACTTCGCAAATAAAAATGCTTGGATGACCAATTCTTTATGGATTTCCATCTTACAACAAAACGATGCCGAAATGTGCAAATAGAACCGGGAGATTGTATTATTCATAGACAATGCATCATGTCACAAAATTACAGTTGATTTGCATAATATAAATGTACCATTTCTTCCACCAAAAACAGCGGCACTGATTTAGCACCTAGACCAAGGCATAATACATTCGTTCAAGTCACATTACCGCCAGATTATCGTGAGAAAGCAATTGACCGCTTTGGAAAAGGGTCTTCAATTGCAAGAATTTATAAAATCGATAACAATTTTAGATGCATTGTACTTCATTAAAAGAGCTTGGTCGCTTGTCAAAGAAGAAACTGTTGCTAATTGCTTTCGTAAGGTTTGTATATTTATCAGTGTTTTTCATATAAATGTTATATCTGAATAATGTATACCTTTGTAACTATTTTCAGTGTGGTTTTTCATTGATCAGTGAATTGGAAGAAATCGATGACATTGAAGAACATTTTGTAGATGGTGTCACTGCACCGTATAATTTAGGTGAATACATCAACTGCGATGAAAACATCCAGTGTTATCTGGAAGATGATCCTATTAACGAGACGAACGTCGCAATTCCGCCTTTTAAAGATACTCTTTTAGCAGTTGACGTTCTTCGTCGGTATGTCAAAAATAAAAATTTTGAGTTAGTCGTGAGAGTAAGACGTACTTTCGTTTGAGCTCAGTCTAAAATTTTCATAAGTTTTACATAAAATAAAAAAAGATTGAATTGAATTGAAAAATTATAAACTACAAGATTAAGCATAAATATTAAACCAAGAACCAAGAACTTAAAGCAAGAACCAGAAACTAAATCTAAAATTCAATGTATAAAAATAAATTGCGCGGCCAAAATAAAAGCCTAAACATCGACAGAAATAAAAAACAAATAAACAACAACATATTGTCTGATTTAAGTGCAATGGAAATGACAAATGCACACACAGAAAAACGCATAAGACAAGTTAAGCATTAAACACATTCGACACAGCAAGATACACGAACACCGACTACAAATGTAGCTGGCTACGAATTCTGCCGTGTAGCTGGCTACTTAATTATTTTGAAAGCGGCAGCTACAAAAATAGTTAGTACAGGTTTACAGCTGATCTTGAACGTTTGTGTTTGGTGAAGAGTTATTACAATTTTTGTGTATTTTAATTCTGAAATTAAATAATGGAAAATTCATTAAATTGTGCCGCCGCCATTGGTGAAATATTGCGCATCACCGTTTCAGTATTTGCGCTGAAGAAAAAACTGGTAAAAAGAAGAAACCGAAGGTGGTGGGTTCGTCCAGTGAATATGACTCGAGAAGTCGAAGGATTCTATACAACATGTATACGACAGCTTAAGGAGAAAGATGAGGAGCATTTTTTTAAGGCCACTCGCATGTCGGTGGCGAACTTTAATTTGCTATTGACGCTTTTGAAAGATAAATTGAGAAGATATTCCAACAGAAAGCCCATCGATCCAGAGACGCGCTTGGCCGTAACAATAATGTAAGTACAAATATCAGTTGTTAGTATTTAATACTATATAAAACCGAATAATTTCAGTTATTTGGCGCAAGGATGTAATATACAAATTCTTGCTTGGGCATACAAAATTGGTATATCAACTGTACGTAAAATCGTGTACGAAACATGTGAAGCGATTTGGGACGAGCTAAATAGTGTGTATTTGTCCCCTCCAAATGCGAACGAGCTGAAAACAATATCCAACAAGTTTTATGTCAAAACTGGACTACCAAATTGCTTAGGAGCTATAGACGGCAAACATATTCGAATAGTGTGTCCTAAGAAAAGCGGTTCCTTGTACTTTAATTACAAAAAAACGTTCAGTATTGTATTGATGGCAGCATGTGATGCCAATTATACATTTACTTATATAGATGTTGGAGCTTTTGGTAGTCAAAGTGATGGTGGAGTATTTGCTCGAAGTGTTTTTGGGAAAAAAATATTAAATGAAACTTTGGAAGTCCCATGCAGTGAAAACCTACCTGGAACTACCACAAACTTCCCATTTTATTTCGTCGGGGACAATGCATTTCCTTTAAAAAATAATTTAATGCGACCATATCCTGGACACAACTTGCCACAAGACAAGGAAAAGTTCAACATGATGTTGTCCAAGGCTAGAGTGCACATTGAAAATGCTTTTGGCATATTAGCCAACAGGTGGAGAGTATTACACACAACAATGCACGTATCGCCAATAACTGCAGATAAAATTGTTTTAGCCACTCTTGTGCTTCACAACTTTTTAATGTTAAAAAACGACAGGAACTACTTTACGATCGAGCTTGTTGACCATTCCTTTGATACTCAAAAAATTCCAGGTCAGTGGAGAGAAGAGACACATTCTTTGCCATCTCTTCAAACTAGACTAGCTAACCGATCATCTACTACAGCATTTCAACTTCGTGAAGTTCTAAAAGATTTTATCGCAAATAACAGTATATAATATGAGGATATTGGTTTTTATTAAGTAAAATAATTTTATTAAAAATATTTAATTTAAAATTATGATATATAATTTTTGTAATCAAGCGTTAGGTCTTTTTTTAAAAAATTGTAATTTTATTCAATATTTCGACGCCTCTTTGGGCGTCTTCTTCAGGAAATTTTTAATATTAATATTAAAAATTTCCTGAAGAAGACGCCCAAAGAGGCGTCGAAATATTGAATAAAATTACAATTTTTTAAAAAAAGACCTAACGCTTGATTACAAAAATTATATATTAAAACAAAAAAGGTCGAAAAAATAGTGTTAATTAATTTAAAATTATGTTAAATTTTTCACAGTTTTCCACAATGTGTTGTTATTTAAATGCTGAAAATGAAAACTAAAATTCAAAAAAGGTTTCTATTATATGCTAAGAAAAAACACAGTCAATATTATAAATACATATGTAAATAAAACGAAAAACATAAAACATTCATGCAAAAACAAACAAAAACTTTTATATAAAAATATTATATTATATAAAAATATTATAATTTAATCAATATTTCGCCAAAAATTTGTTAGCCTTTTTTAAACATTTATTATTTATCATTTAAAGAGATTTGGATTATTATTAATAAATGAATATAATAATAATAAATTAAATTAATATTCAGATACATTCACTTCCAATACGATAAACAAATTCTATATCAATAAAGACAATTTTAGATACATATCTGTTTTACATTCTCTGCAATAATCACACATTTATTTCACATTCCACATTGCGTTGACATCACTTGTTGTTTTTTGTCGCCAAGAAAAATAGAAATAGATCTAAATTGGCGACAGCTACATCCGTGGTCGTGTGTTCGTGTAGCTGTGCTGTCGCCAAAATGTTTATTCTCATATGAATGTGTGTATTCTATTTTTGACATTTTGTAGTCGGTATCTTGCTGTGTCGAATGTGTTTAATGCTTTAGTTATCCAAGCTTCTTTTATTGATGATACTCCTAAAATGCGTCGGTGTACAGATGACAAATCCAAAACTCCCCGTGTATCATTTGCCGAATCACCATTCAAATTAGTAACAATGCTAGATAATCGCTTCGAAAAACTTACTGCTCAAATACATACAATAATTGAAAATAAATTCCAAGAACACAAAGCAGAACTCTTAAGTGAAATTGATAAGAGACTTACTGCATTCCAATCCGACTTGAATGCATTGAACGAAAGAGTAACATTATTGGAAAAAAACAACCTTATGTCAACTTAAAGAGAGTGTTAGTAAGTTAGAGAGAGAAACCTCTGAGTTTAAAGACATGAAAAACAAAATTATGGAATTAAGGAGAGAAATAAATAAAAAAGACATCAAAAAAAACTCTGAGCGAAGCAGGTCGTGTTATTTTAATCAAAATAATAAAAAAATTTTACTTTTTTTCTATTGAAAATTAACAAATTTTTTCGTGCATTAAAGTTTTTTCTCGTTAATAGAAAGGATAATATTAAAGAACAGTTACAATTAAGAAAACCATGGCTCCGGGGCCTCCGGAGAAACTCTTTACTAACAGATTTCATGTATTGGGGGATTATATCGATATTCCATCTAAAAAACAAAAGCCCAATGAATTCCCAGACAACACCATCCAATAACAAGAATAACCCTAAATACGTTTTAATTTCATCCAACGACCCAAAAAAGCAATTATCACAAATTAGCCCATTTGCGATTAAAAAAGGAGTGGAAAGTATCAGCAATGAATTCGACTCTATATCTCTATTACGCGACGGAAACCTACTTATACTCGCACGCAGTGCACGTGTTGCCGAAAAATTTATAAAAGCCAAACCATTATCTAACGTATGCCCTATTACATGTAAACTTCACGACTCTCTTAACTCCGTAAAAGGTGTTATCTACGCTCCGTGCTTAATAAATGTTCCACAACAAGAAATCATACAGAAAATGAGAACGCAAGCTGTCATCGATGTATACAAATTCACAAAACCGAGTGAGGATGGAAAGGCACGAATCCCAACTGGTAAAATGATAATCAATTCCGATCTCTATCGCCTGCCCAAGACAGTCGATGTCGCCTGGTACAGGTGCAAAGTAGACTTCTACATTCCGAGCCCAATGAGATGCAAAAATTGCCAAAAATTAGGCCACACAAATATACGCTCAATTAACTGGATAGGGTCCGCGTGGAAATGGATAGCGGAGAATCCTGACGCTACCGATTGGCACAAAATTTTGGAAAAAACTACTGATGTTATTGAAAACAACAATAGGCAATATTCTGTGAACAAATACTTAATCAAAACTACAAATAACCTCTTAGATACTCGTAATTACAATAAAATAGTTACAGATTCCAATAGAGATAATATACTAAGCTACGCGCAAACACTTTTTAACAAACTCGGACTAATAAAGGAAGAAATAGCTCAGATAGTAATGGCAAGTCAGTTGGCCAAAAGAGGTATAGTACATTCGTTTTCTACACACTTAACAACAAAAACAATAACCCAGATATTTAACAAAAACACATCCGACACAAACACATACGACACGCTTAACAACAAAAACAATAAATTCTTTAAGCCCAATTTAAACCCAAATAAACGAATCAAATTACAACCTAGTTTAAGTAAGCATATTTTTATTAAAGTCCAGTTCTCACGCAATTTTATTAATTTTAATTAGCAAGCAAAATTGTAAAGGGTCATCCAAATGTGTCGCCTAGATGTCAGCACTATATAATTTTTACACGTGACATCTTTTCAAATGACATAAGCCATTTTGTTTTATTAGAAGGTAGTACAGTTTTAACCAGTTGAATCATATTGATGTGTCTGACGTCTATTTCCAGCAAGACGGTGCTACATGTCACACAACTGGAGAAAACATTACGCTTTTGCGATTAAAATTTCCTCAACGTGTAATTTCACGAAATGCAGATTTCAATTGGCCTCCAAGGTCATGTGATCTAACACCATTAGATTTTTTTTTGTGGGGTTTTTGGAAAAGTCGAGTGTATGCTAACAAGCCACAAACAATTAATGATCTAAAGAACAACATTCAAGTTGCAATTCGTGAAATAACACCAGCAACATGTCGGAAAGTCATTGAAAATTTCGATATTCGGATTGATGTCTGCAGACGCAGTTATGGTGGACATTTGAATGATATTCTATTCCACTTATAATTGTAATGGGTCATACTTTTAATAAAAAAAAACAGCTTGAAAAAATTGCAAATAGTTTGTGTTTTATTTCAAAGAAACATGTAGGCGCGTTTTTTGGATGACCCTTTATTTAATCCAGACAATATTTTTAACTTTAAATAGTAGTAGTACTCTGTAGCGAGACTGTATTTAGTTCACGAAAAATAAAACTAAATGATTTGTAAGCAAAATTGTATTTAGTTAAAGAAAAATATTGTATAAAATTAAATTATATGCCAATAAAGTTTTAGTTCTGTTCTGAAGTACCAATAAACTCGTTTACTTTGATACATCAAAGTAAACGAGTTTATATTCAATTGTAAGAACATAGGGAATAAAGTGAATTATTTTAAAACATTAAAAGGACTACAGGTATTAAAACATCAACTCGGATTTTTCGAACGGAACTGATTAAGAGGGAACTTTCAATGGGTATAAGTACGTTCGGTGATAATTTTATGTACTGTATTCATAGTTCGTTGGATCATTAAATTGTTTAAACCAAAGTGCATTCTTTTTATTATTTTATTTTCTTATTAAACACCCATAATTATTAAATACTTGTCACAGGATATTTTAAGATTTAATTATTTACTACTACATGAACTTTCATGCTAATTATACCCTCATATGGTCTAAGATTTTGATATATCAAGTGCCGTTTTCTTAATTTAAGAACTTTACAATTCTTGCTTGGACTAGTTGAATGAATTTGAAGAAACTCTTTATTGCCTGGTTCTTTCTTTTATTAAGATATAATTGTTAATTTTCATTTAATAAACTTAATTTATTTCTTAAGCTTAAGGTCTTTTAATTTTTATTTAAATTTTTATCGATATTTCGGTAATCATCGAGTACCATCTTCAGATTGATAAAAATTTAAATAAAAATTAAAAGACCTTAGGCTTAAAAAAAATAAATTAAGTTTATTAATTAAAATAAAATGGTCAAAAAACTAAAACGTATGTTAATTTTCAACATTATAATCGGCATTCAATTGCCGATTATTTGGGCCATTAAAGCATTTGCTAAGATTGAGTGTAATTTAGACAAGTTTTCTTGTCGCAAATGTTATCTTTGTAAAATAAGAAAGCAATTTTAAGTTTATGCGGTCTCCCTACCTCAGATGAAATTATACTTGCGACGAGAATATCTATATCCACCGAGTTGAGAAGTGTTAAATCATGTTATATATTAATGTCAAATTTTTTCCAGTCGAATGTTTGTAAAATCAATTTTTAAAAAGAAATTACGATATAAGTGATTTTGCATATTTCAAGATCTTCATAAATTATTACAAAATGCAAATGAAAGAAAATTATAGTTTTTAGCTGCAGAAATATTACGAAGGTACACAGCAAATAATAACCTTAATATTTACAAATATTTACTAATTATTTTTATATATAAACTATCATAATTGGCAAATTGGAAAATGGATCCTGTTTGTTAATTTAAATTTAAATTTAAAGTTACATACATACATACATAATCATCAGGAAACATCCATCCAAATTGTGCATTCATTAAGATACTCGTTCATAGTATTACATCCATATCAATTGTCATTGAATAATTTATTGGTCATAAAGTTCTTTAATTTTATGACGTTTTATGTTCTTTTGCTCTCGCGTTTGTTCACCCACTTAAACAGCAACAAGCCTTTCTTAAGGGGCCGTGGGTAACTGTCAGTGCCATTTAGATTTTTGAGCATTTATTTCAGCACGTAAGTTTTGAGTAAAAATTATAAATAATATCTGTGTGATAGAAATGAGACAACAGATGATAGATATTAGAATTTTATTGATAATTTAATTAATTAGAATAAATAACAATAGAATTAATTAGAATAAATAACATTAAAAACAGAAATAAATAAAAATAACATAAATGAAAAATAAACAAACCTGAAAGAAAATTGTAATAATAGCGCTGGTTGATATTATAATAAGATTTCTTTCCATCCATTCTTCACCAGCTTGAACACAGCCTTTTTCATAAATTATTTTCGAAATTTCAAAATTCTTAAAATAAAAAGAAAAATAATACGAAATGTATATAAAATTAAAGAGTAATTAAAAATTATAAAAGCATTTACCACAACTTGATTTATAGAACAAAAAGACAACAAATCTCATTGAAAAAAGAACTTAAAAAAACGTCATAAGAACGTAGAGATAATTATCCGGAAATAGTGAGAATTCGGATTATTTTCAAAGATTTTAATACAAACTTTCAATTGCTTTTTTGTTAATTATTCAACGAAAAGTACTTTAACAATGAAAATAGTTCTATATTACGATAACAATATTTTTTTTATTGCTTTTCATATATGATTTGGCTAAAGTGCACGGATGACTCGGTTAGAGCCAACAAAAAGCAGGCATATACACAAGTAAGCCAACAGTAAAAAAAAATTTTTATGCAATAATTTATTTTCGATATGGAATCCACTTACGATTAGAAAGAGTTTATATTTATCAACTGTCACAATTTGTTTTTTCTTAAGCGAAAATCATAGTTTAAATTTTAAATCGGAGAAAAACTTTCTGAGTAATGGAAAAATAAATATTTATAATTCCAATTAGAATTATCAATTGATGCAATTGGTTTATATTCTCTAGTTCATCAAACAATTAGAATTAGTTCTACTAATTCCCATTAGATAATTGAACTTTTTATTCCAATGGTAAAACTAATTACAATTAGTTGCCATTAGCAAAAAAAAATTGTTTACCTTTAAAATTAGAAATCTAATTGATTTCTGCCAATGCAATTAGATATTCAATTAGCTCGAATGAAATTCAATTATTTTGATATACATATATGGTATTTTTAGTAAACCAGATTACTGTACTGCTTCATTGGCAAAATTAACAGAGGAGGCTGAAATCCTGCATTTTATTTCGAATATGATGCATCAATATTTGAATGACGCTGATAAAACTTCCAATATATGGTCCATATATCCTACATATTCGAAATAAAATGCAGGCTTTCAGCCTCCTCCTCCGCAAAGAAATATGTATATGATTAATAAAAATCATTACGGCAATTTTGCATTAATTCCAGCTTAATTCTTAAAATTTTTTAATATAAATTTTTTTATCTTGAGAATTTTAATGTATGGTTTTTAAATTATTATATTATATTTACTACTATAATGTTCAATATGATTGTTTCAACAATATTATAAGAAATAAAGTTTCTGTGGCAATACAATTTTTGGTTAGCAACTAGCAACGCAACCGGGATTAGTTAGTCTCCATGATCGCCCATTGGACGAAAACAAATTTTATTTACCAAACCAAAATATAAAACAACAAAAAAAATAAATAAATAAATAAATAAAAATGTGATAAATATATTAAAAAAGATATTATGAAAAGTTAAAATTTTAACCTGCCAAAATATTGTTATCATTATATATATCCATACAGACACAATATGACTTTCTAAGTACTCTTCACCAGCTCGCAAACAACCACGTTCGTAAATGTGCCTATCAATTGGCTTTGGTTTGAATCGTGTAGTAAAAAGATTCAATTATAAAAGAAAACAATTGAAATGCAAGAATTTGAAGAAAAAAAATAAAAGAAATAAACACACAAATTCATTAGCAAGAAATGTGCTGTACTGTTAAAAGAAAATATTTCAATCAATTTGTTTCATTATAAAGACATATAAAATTATCAATATAAAGTCATAATCCTCCTTCAAAATATTTATTTTATTTAAATTAGTGATTTCAATCTTACAATCTAAAAGCGGGGTTTTATTACCAGTAGATATATAATCAAGACCAAATTCAAAAGAAATAAAAACTATGGAACAAAATATATAATTGTTGCAATGTATATCATTTCGAAAGCTTCGCTGCACTGGAGAGCAACAGATACTTTCAATATTACATACTTATTCATATAGTAGCTGCTTCCACCGCATTTTCTTTCGCCCGCCTTTTACCAGATTCACTTGCAATACGGATTCCATTTTGGAATCAAATTTGTAGCCAATACAGATTGGTTAACAGGACAACACAGAGGTCGTTGTTTCTAGGCAACAACAGATGGCAGCCCCATTATCCTAGGACCTGCTACAGCAGACCAATCATCTATTTAGTTGGAAAAACAACACATAAACGAAACTGACACAAGGCAAAAATAACGATGGAAAACAACTCCAACAACTCGTGTAAGATGGAGATGATTTGTGGAAGCCAAATGCTTCCAAGAGGGGTAAAGGAAAAAAACAGATTGGATAACAGTGTAAATTACGAATTTACATGCATATGTTTGCATTAGTATCTGCTCTAATTCTCACTGCAAAGTTAATTCCTTCATTGAATGATGTATTTATTTTGGTCCATTCCAAAAACGTTCGCCCTCTTCTAATGTTTATTATATGATGCATGAACCAGTGTGAAAGCAGTGGGCATATCGGACATTATTGCGAAAAATTTAGTAACACTGGACACTTCATAACGCGTCTTCGAATTCGTTTAGAAGCGTTGAACTTCCTCTAATTTATATATCCCACCATCTTGTTGGAAGGACCTCTTAAATGAGAAAATGTCCCTCATTCCCAAATGTTTTGAAAATTGATCTCGCGATTTTTATATTTTACAGAAAATAAACAACTATGATATTTTTATTTCCTTAAAGTTTCCAATTGGGTTTTCAATAAGTTCGAAGGTTATGTTTTTTTTTTAATTAATATTTTCGCATATAAACTGAAGTTCATACTATTCTATATTACTAAACGCTTTGTACCATAGACAACAGTTCATACTATTTTTTCTTACTAAACATCTCATCACGGTTTGTCCCATAGAGAACACTCCGAAAAATATATATTGTAAAGAAAGTTATATTGTTGGATATCTAACAACGTAACTAAGCTAATTTTTAAATGCAAAAATTCAGTTTTTTTAATGCTCAACTAGTGTTTTTTTTACTTTTAATAACATATTTACGATACCTGAATAACACTATATTTTTTTATGACTATCATATCACTACAAAGAAAGTTTTGACGAAATTTAAATTTCGGTTTTTTAACAAAATTCGGAATTTTTCAAAGAAATCGGACCACCGATTTCGTCAAAGCTTAAAAATTACTTTTATAATTTCGATAAAGAATGTACAAAAAATTTTAATCATGAAATTCTGAATCATACCAACATAATTTTTTAAATACATAACGAATTCGGTATTAATCAGTACGATGTGGCAAAAGAGTATGCAGCATAGTTTTATACACGTCACCAAAAAAAAAACAAAAATGTGAAAATAAGTGCAAGTTACCATTCAAAATTTTCGGTCGTTAGCAGTGCTGAGATCAAAACCAGGGAGGAGAACGCTCTTGCTTGATACAATACCTAGCACTATAAATTCCTATAAATAGCTCATATCTATGTCTCAAAAAATCTCATTACAGCCGTGAATGAAATACAAGTGTGTACATTTGTTTCTTACCTACCAGTAATGAAGCTTTGAATTGATATAGACTAGGATATATCGAGCCTTTGGTGCAATACCGTAGTAACTCAAAATTTGAATTTTTTAAGGTTATATTACGAAATTATTCGCCTTGTCGTTTTTTATATTTTCTGTAAAAGTTTTATAAAAATATTTTGTATACTCAGCTCTTGAGAAAAGAACCAAATTTTCTTTTACCATTCACTTGTGTATAAATTCAAAACTTTAAACTCAATTTCTGCAAAACAACTTTTTTTTGAATTATTGCGTTATTACAGCAAAGGCTCGATATGTATATAAAATTAACAATACATCCTAAGGTGATATACATATTTCCTTTTGTCGCTATCAGGCTGCCACCTCATTTTTAGACAACCTGTTAACTTGGCAACTTTTTTCCATACATAGTTCTTCCCATATTAAAAAGGTAAACAATGTAGCCAAATTAGTAACAACTCCAGAGTGTGGAAAATATTCTTATACTATTTCCACCGATCATTGGTAAAGTGATATTTACATAAACTGAGACTATGGTAAAGGAATAAGAACTCCGATAAGGATTTGCAGAGATCTTTCAAAATAGCATTTTATTTGGTTCTGCTTGTGTTTTTGGAAACAAATTACTTTTTTTCTTCTTAATTTTGTCACATCTTCAAATATCGAATAAATAAACTTTATATCAAAAGCGTTAAAAGTAAATCTAACTGTCCTAAGCTCGTTTATGTTGCAATAAATTTCGAAGATCACTATATTACTTTTGAGATGTTCAGTAGATTAAATGTGCATACATATAAAATGTACGCACATATAGACAGTTTGTATATATCATACAAACTTACAATATACTCATTATCATCTAATTCAAGAATTATGTTTAATGGTAAATTAAAATAAAAGGTATGGTATTTATAATCAGTGTGTAGTACTTACATATCCCTCCTTGCGTACGTCATAACCACATTGTTTATTTTTAATTATTTCGTGAGGCTGGCGGCGACAACACGAAAATGGTACACCACAAGCTTCTCGACTGCCGATAGCAAATGAAGAGCAGTTAAAATAATTGTTGCTATCCCAATCCTTTGGACCGTCGATGCCACAACACTGCAGCCAGTCTTCTTGAATCCAATCAATGAGATTCTGTTGATCAGGATCTTCCCGATAGTGTATAATAAACGCTCGTAAGCCTTCTGTAGCTTGATCTTTAATCTAAAAAGTATAACTGATTGATATTAAGTATCTTAAAAATACTCCCAGTCGACATACCCAGCCTTTATCTTTAAGTACAATATACATTATTCCAAAGCAAACTTCCACTACTAGCAGAGCAATAACAAGTAAAATAAACTAATGAAATAAAACGATACATAAATGAGTTTTTAATATTTTAAATAGAGCATTCATTTGTATGTATGACTTACAGTTCCCAAAAGGCATGTGTTCTCTCGCAAGGCTCCAACGCTTCCAGTAAACCCAATAAGAAATGCACTAATTCCAAGGCATATTAGCACAAACGCTGGATCTAAGACTAGCATCGTTAATTTATTTAAATTACTAAAAGCATCTTTTTCATTCCATGCCCAAATACCAGCCGCCAATATAACCAAGCCAGTCAACTATTCCAAACGAAAACAAATCACGTACATTCATATGTAAGTATATAAAAATTTATTCATGAGATAAGTTCGAAAAATTCAACTCATGTGAAGACAGAAGAACGGTTAGCAGACATTTCATTCAAGTCTAACTTAAGAGACGTACTAAAGTTAGCAAATAATAAACATTTCAAGGGAAGAAGAATTTGCAGGGAAAGGCATCCAACTTTTTGGCATATACTCCATTTGAAACTATTCTAATAAACACGCAATTCCCAAAAAAAAAACTTCAAATCAAATTAACGCACTACTGACAAAATATTCTTACATTTTTTATCAATTTTGAAATTATAAGTTAAATAAGTTAGTAGCCAAAGGCGTAAATGTGGAGGTACATAACACGCGTTAAGTTGGAGGTACATAACACGCGTAAACGCGTTGTAGACTTCTGTCAAAAAAGTTGAACTAGAGTATTTTCAAATAAGAACGCGTCTAACGCATAAAGTTCGTTAACTTTTCACGCGTCATGTTTAAAATGGCGGATACTCAGGTCATATTATGAAGCTTATGTTGTTACCAGCTGATTGAGTATGAACGACTATGAAGCGTTATGTAACTTGACGCGTTTAACGCATAAAAAATCTACAACGCGTTTAACGCCCGCACGCGTCAACGTGTGTTATGTACCTCCACCTTAAGTAGTGCACTTAATTTCAATGAACATGTACTTATAACCGAATTCATTGTTTTTGTTTATGAATGCATATACATATGTAAGTACTTATGTACGTGTACATACTTATATGTATGTATTCATAAATATGCATGTACATACATACATACATACATATGTATGTATATAACATGCGGGATGTCCATCGTCTGCATCAAAAGGAGAATCCAGGTTGCTTCTATTAATGTTCCCTCGTATGCAGCCAGCAAAATGAATACTGGCACTCCTAGGCAGCCACACAAACATGTACATACATATGTATGTATGTATGATTAGTTGATGAAGATCATTAAAACCCTTTCGATAATTTAAAAAATACTCACATTTTTGTGAAACTTCGCCTGTGATTTGCAGGCGAACAAAATTTGAGGAATTAGCAAAACTTTTTGTTCTTTTTATATTCATGGTACTTAGTAGTATTCATTATACTCAATTTATATTAACTTTAAATATATCCACTTTTTTCGCGCCGTTTTCCGCTTCACACAGTTGGTAAAAAAAGGATCGAAAAAATCTTGATGGGTGGAAAGGGAATATTATTTAGTAGCAAGGAATTTTAATGATTGAACTGAATGGACCCTGAATGAGCTGATTCAAAAATTAATAAACATTACGTTGATTGTTACATTTGAAAAGTGTCCTAGCAATTTGATATTGGGTTTTTAACGTAATAATCTAAAAAAAAGACAGTTAAAAATTCAACTCTGCTATTCCAGTAATAAATATATTCTCACAAGTGTTTTCAAATTGTCATCGCTACTATTTACAACTTTCAACAACAAAAATATGGCAAAGCAGACCGGTATATATATATATATATATATATATATATATATATATATATATATATATATATATATATATATGTATATATATATATATATATGTATATATATATATATATATATATATATATATATATGTATATATATATATATATATATATATATATATATATATATATATATATATATATATATATATATATATATATATATATATATATTATTTTTTTCTTTGTGAATTCATTTTGTGTTAACAAAATAGTTTAAGAAATAGTTTAAGAAGATGGTTAAAGAAGTCCCTAGGTACTTGTGGCTGATGAATGTAGTCATTAGAACAACATAAACAAGCAAATGCTGGGCACAATTTCATTGCTTTAAGAAAATCTGAGTTTAATGTTAAAAATAATAATATGTCTACAGTCGTCATGTTACTTTGACAAGGCCTATATTAAAATATTAACACTTACCCATAACGAGGTGTTGCAAACAAACAATACATATTTCATGCAACAATTTACTTCTCGGGTTTCATGGCGATATTTGCGGGCAGACATCTTTTGCATTTTTTAAATTTTAATCTCTATATTCTTAAAAATGTGTTATTCATAGAATTGAACTGAAATATCCTTTACTTTTCAAAAATTTTGTAATCATATAATTGCAATGGATAAAGTCACTGCAGTTATAGGCTAAATATATTATAAATATATATTCTGTGCTGTAGTTAAATATAAGAAATCAAAATTTGCAAATTAAGCAAAATTCTTGCAAGGATTGCACTGACATTTACCAAGAGAGTGTTGCCATATCAGCAGCTTTGCCAAGCAATCGAAACTCGATTTATATAGAGTTTGCAGTAACTTGAATACTGAACCACAGGGTGACACTAAGCCTGAGGATTGTATATGGTTGGGCAATATCTAAGATGGGGTATTATGTGTTTGTTATATGGCACAGTAACTTATTCCATGTCTTCGGTAGTAGTGAATACATAATATTTTTTGCAGTGAAGACTTTTTTCCGGCTAGCAAAAATCACTACTAATTTTACGTTGACAGTTATATGCAGTGAAATTTGGCTGTCAATTCTGTTTGATATTTCTATGGAATGGCGACAATTGAGTAAACAGACTATAAAAAAACTATAGAGAGTAATTTCTATAAAAAAATTACAATGTTTTGATTTAGGAATCTGTTGCTAAAACAACATATTACTGTGTAGATGGCATATGTTTGTTCTTGAACACATATTTGAAAATTATTATCCAAACTCAAGACCGAGCAATTCTCTTAAACGTAAACCATCATACTTGTTGAAAATTTTGTTCTTTCACAGAAAAAGTGTTATATTAAAAAAAATAAGAAAATATTTGTATAGCACATTTTGTTAAAATGGTACATAAAGTTAAAATGTAGTGGTACTGCAGTATGATTTCAAACTATTCCATGTTTAGTATAAACTGTTGAATATTTCAATGTACTTGCATAAGGTACTTGTATGTTGAAGAAAGTTTTATTATATAAAAAAGTGGGCCTTTTTATATTGTTCTGATTTTGCTACTCGTAAATTAATGTTTTTTTAATTTTCTCAAGAAAAATTTTTTCTATTGGCTATTGACTAGATATCGATATTTTTAAATAAATTTGTTTAACCACAAAATAAGACCTGAAGCTTGACTAATATATTAACCAAAATGTAATAAAAAAGGTAAAAAAATATTGAGATATTACTACTTCTTTCATTTTGCACATGAAATTTTTTTAAAGAAAATGTTAATAAAATTTACATTTAAAATAATTTTTCAACAAAAGATTTTAGCAATACCAATAATAAAGAGTTCTAAAGTTGTGCCGTGTAGACTGTATATAATAGATATATACATTTTTATATATGCCTCCCTCATTTAGTGAAAGAACGAGTTATATGTGGGAAACTTTTATGCAATATGAAGAAAATTAACGCAAATTAAAGCTGCGAGCTCAACATTTGGTAACATAATATATGTATGTGTATCACATAATTGTCACCTTTCGCAATTTATATCTGACGAGGAATATCTACTCTGTGTAGTAACTGTTTTCAAACGATCTGGCAGCAATTTTTCGACAGCTGAGAACACTTTTTTCATTATTGGAAATAATTTTTTAGTTATTTATGGTTTTTTGTTGAAAATTAAAGGGAAATTAAAGATTTACCGATTTATAAAAATTGATAAGAAAAATGTCGGATAACGATGATGATTTCATGTGTGAAGATGATGAGGATTATGGTTTGGTAAGTTAAATTGAAATTGTTTTGTCTTGCAAACTATGCCGGTTGTGGCAGGCATCAATTATTGTACATATGTACCATATATTTGTGCTTTATTTTTCAGGAATATTCTGAAGATAGTAATTCCGAACCAGATGTTGATTTGGAAAATCAATACTATAACAGTAAATCCTTAAAAGAAGATGACCCCAAGGCAGCCTTGGCCTCATTCCAAAAAGTTTTAGATTTGGAAAACGGTGAAAAAGGAGAATGGGGCTTTAAGGCTCTTAAACAAATGATTAAGATCAATTTTAAATTGGTGGGTCTATGAATACTCACTCATACATATGTACAAATTTTATGTTTTTTATAACTAAAATATATTTTTAGAATAATTATGAAGAAATGATGGTAAGATACAAACAGCTTTTGACTTATATTAAAAGTGCCGTGACACGGAATCATTCGGAAAAGTCTATTAACTCTATACTGGATTATATATCTACTTCCAAAAATGTAAGTGGATTTATTTAATATTTGTAAATTGGTTTTCTTATCAACATCTTTATACAAGATGGAACTGTTACAAAATTTCTATGAAACCACTTTGGAAGCCTTAAAGGATGCAAAAAATGATCGCCTATGGTTCAAGACCAATACCAAATTAGGCAAACTCTATTTCGATCGCAGCGAATTTGGCAAATTACAGAAAATTCTTAAGCAACTTCATTCATCCTGTCAAACAGATGATGGTGAAGATGATTTAAAGAAAGGCACACAACTCTTAGAAATCTATGCCTTGGAAATTCAAATGTACACAGTGCAAAAGAATAATAAAAAACTTAAAGCTTTGTACGAGCAATCGTTACATATTAAGTCTGCCATACCGCATCCTTTGATTATGGGTGTTATTAGAGAATGCGGCGGCAAAATGCATTTGCGTGAAGGTGAATTTGAAAAGGCTCATACAGATTTCTTTGAGGCGTTTAAAAATTATGATGAATCTGGATCGCCAAGACGAACGACGTGTTTGAAATATTTGGTATTAGCAAATATGTAAGTAAATTTATTTATAAAAAGATTATATTAAATATTTTGATCTTGATTTAAATTAAACTTTAATACATTTTTCTTTTTCGGTTATATAAAATAAATTTTTATTTACCAAATCAAATATTACTAAACAAAATTTATACATTGAAAGAAGTGCTGTTCTGTATTCTACGTTCAATTCACTCGGAACGGTTATATTATTGTTATAAATGTTAATTTGTAATGATTTCGATATCGGTCGATTTTATGTAGAATACGGGGCAGCATTTAGGAGTATGGTATTGATTTCTGCAGAGAAAAATAGTCTATGGTGTTGGAATATATTTTTATACATGCAAAAATCATTAACGTTTAAATGAAAAGATTAGTAATAAGCTTTAGATTATTTAAGAGGCAAAAAATGGGATATATATTCCTTGCTTGTCTACAAAACTAAGTACCCCAGATTCGTTCCCTGGCTGCGGACAATAAATTTTCGCCAAAATTTTTTCGAGTTTTAAAATTAAGTGAAGTCACTTTCCCGTCCCAAAAGAAATCAATCCAAGAAAACCCCCTGACCACCCGTCTCTCTAAAAAAGTGTTTAACATTATAACAAAGATCACGCAACTACCACCCATTGGGAACAAAGGTAGGAATCAAAGATTAACAAGGTTCCTCACCACTACAACAAATACACAGAGGGCGTTGTTTCTAGGCAACAACAGATGGCAGCACCATTATCGTAGAACGTGCCACAGTAGACCAATCATATACTTAGATGGAACAACAACCGATTAACGAAACTGATACGAGGCAAAAATAACAATGCGAAGACAACTGCAACAACTCGTGTAAAATGGAGATGCTTTGTGGAAGCCAATTGACTAGACGTTAAACATTTGTTTCAGTGAAATGAAAAAGCCTAAGCTTAAATTCCAGACATTTAATGAAATGTCTAGCTCCAAGAGATCTAGTTTAATCTATTCAAGTCAGCCAGGTCGTTAGGGTGACTGTTCTTGGAATTTAGGTTAGCCTTGGGAGAGCACCAGCTGTTCTATCCAATATGGTGGCAGAAGTCTCAGCTCAGTACAGTAATGGAAATAGGTAAACAGGCTTCAATGGAGGAAAATCCTGACAGGGATATCCCTCAATACGTAACATATGGCGCCAGGCACCTCATCGGCACACCACGAATATCCACTGACACAACTTTATTTACTTAGTTATGAACACGAAATAAATTGTTGATAAAGTTTTTAATAGTAATTTTCTGATAAGTTAAAAATATATGATATATTGTTTCAGGCTTATGAAATCTGGCATCAATCCTTTCGATTCTCAAGAAGCCAAACCCTACAAAAATGATCCGGAAATTTTAGCCATGACCAATTTGGTCGTCTCGTATCAGAATAATGACATTAACGAATTCGAGTCTATTTTAAGGCATAATCGTAGTAATATAATGGCCGACCCATTCATAAGGGAGCACATCGAAGATTTATTGCGGAATATACGAACGCAGGTGTTGATAAAACTGATAAGGCCTTACAAAAACATTGCTATACCCTTTATAGCAAATGCTCTCAATATCGAACCAGCCGAAGTGGAAAGTTTACTAGTTTCCTGCATATTGGATAAGTAAGAATGAAAATGAGTCTTTAATAAATATGATATTAATTTTATTGTTGCACATTTTCTTGTAGCACCATCCAGGGGCGCATTGACCAAGTTAATCAGGTCTTACAATTGGACAAAGAAAACAGCACCGGCTCCCGTTATAATGCCATTGACAAATGGTCAAATCAAATACAATCTTTACAAATGGCAGTCATCAATAAGATGGCCTGAATGTGACCGATCAAAAAGTTTTTCATAAAAATTCAAATCAATAAAAAACAATTTAACAGTTAAAAACCTTATATTTATTATTTTTAAGCCTTTACTATCGTCAATTTGGAATTATTGCACTTTCTATAAATGGCTTGTCTTAATTTATACATAAAAAACAACAGGACAGAAAACACTGAGAGCAAAATCAGAGCACCCAAAAGAGATAATATTGCCCACGCAGGTTTAGACCAATCAAAAATTTCATATATATAATGATCGCCGTTGCTGGAAGAAATAGTTTTGTTGAAATATTACAAAAATTGAAATGCATTCCGTTTCTATGATCTTTACTTACATATTCACGCCACCCGCAAAATAGTAGATTAGAGAGAAAATTCCATAAATAAGACCTAGTATTAAAGGATAGATGAAATGTAGAATACGTGTGGGAAATGCGACCAAACAGTGGTCTAGTAGCATTAAGATCGAATTGAAACCATGTGCCCATAAATTGTACAAGTCCGAAGAGCTGGCATTATCGGCTGTAATGAAATAGAAAAAAAATCCCAATTGTTGCATTTATGACTTCTTATCAAATTATTCAAATGTGAACAGACTAAGTAAACGTAACGAATATTTGTATTCGCATTCCCGAATATTCGTACATTCCGGGCACAGGACAACAATTTTTCACCATGGTTTTTCAAGTTTTAAAGAAAGAAGTCACAACCCCCTCCCAAAAATTCTTCCACCCCCTGTCCCTGGAAAAGAGGATAATATCATGACAAACAAAGGTCAGGCAGAGCCACCACCTTCCGGGGGGAAAGAAGATAGGAATCAAAGATTAGTGAGGTTCCTTCCTCACCACTACACCAAAATAAGGAGGGGGCGTTGTTTCTAGGCAGATGGCAGCCCCATTTTCCTAGACCTGCTACAGCAGACCAATCATCTACTTAGCTGGAACAAGAACCGGTTACCGAAACTGATACCATTAAAAAAAACAAATAATAACAATGCGAAAATAACTGCAACAACAATACGTATAAAAAGACGGATATGCTTTGTAGAAGCCCTATGCTCTCTCCCTCCAGGAGTGAAAGGAACATATAAAATAATAATGACATTCCGATCCGTGTTCGCCTAATTTAGGCGGATATTTGTTAAATATGTTTGTAATATTCGTACTCATTAAGTTGTTCTTTTCAATCTTTTATACTCGTATGCTGAATTTTTTATATTTCACTGTTTGTATTGTATGTTTGTGCAATTTAATTCTCATTAAGAATCGACAAATAATGTCGCTATTTGTTTTGATCTCCTGTTATTTGTCGGCATATTTTAAATGACATATTTAGGAGTGCAATTAAACAAAAGACTTTGTTTTGCTTTAGTTTGCAAACTATTGAAAGGAATTGTTGAATTTGTTTTTTTTTAATTCTCATATAATTCTAATAATTCGTAAAATAAAAGTTTATCGTTGTTGTATTTTTCAACATATGTATGTATATAAAATAGGATGTGTGTAAGTATGTAACGTAATGGCTCCAAAACGGCTGGGCCAAAATTTTCAGGGAACCTTCAGAATAATCGGGCGGGTGACACTGTGAAGTCCCATTTTTTATTTTCGGTAGTGGCAAAATTCAATAATTCATCAAATGAGAACGGCTTGGCCGATTTCTATAAAACTTTTTGTCAATTGTTCGTATTTGCGAGGAGAAGGTTTTTATGGAAGAAAATCCCTCCAGAAAAGTCGGAAAATTGGAAAAATCGAAAATCGAGTTTTTGTATGAAATTTAGTTTGAATTTATTCCTTAATGGTTTTTCAAATGAAAAAATAGAAAGTTTGTCTGAAGGCTTAAAATTGGAGCGAGGCGAAGTTCGCCTGGTCCGCTAGTATAAAATAATTTAAGAATTAAAAACAGCGTTCACACTCACAGTATAAAATGACGATTATTGTTGAAACATGTTCAGGACGTTCTTTTAAAAATCAAGAGATCGCTCATCTCTATCGCACACCTGATGATCAATTCAATAGAGTAATGTCATAATTTGTCATAATTTGCCAAATGTCACTTTGCTTTGACATTTATGATGTAGATCTATAAAAAATTAGTTGCACAACAAGCCATGGAGCGATACACACCTCTTCTTTTTCTTTATTTGTCAATCCATATTCAGATATTAGCGATCATACAATTAATTTTTATTATTTTTATTTATTTATTTATATTTTTTTTTTATTCAGCTATAGAGAGTTGTCTATTTTTGGCTGCCCTCTTGAATGTTTTTTCAACCATGTCATTTCTCTTCTTCCTCTCGGGCGTCTTCCTTCAATTTTAGCCTGTATAATGGTTTGGGGAATTCTGTATTTTTCATTTCTCATTATGTGTCCCAAATAAGATGTTTTTCGTGCTTTTATATTTCTTATTATTTCACGTCCTACATTCATACGTCTCAGTACTTCCTCATTCGTAACGCGGTCAGTCCATGGGATCTTTAATATTCGCTAGAAAATCCACATTTCAAACGAATTTATTATCTTTTCATCGGACGTCCTTATCGTCCATTTTTCTGCCGAATAATACGGGCCATATATAACATTTTATGGAACGTATTTTTGTTGTTAGGTTTATGTCGTGACTAGTTAATGCTTTACTATATGTAAAAAAGCATTCCTAGCCATTTCAATCCTACATTTAATTTCTTTAGACATATCCCATTGATATATTTTATTTCTATTTCGAAATTATTTATCCGTATTGATTTATTAGTTTGGACCTTCATGTATTTCGTCTTCTTAATGTTAATTTTTAAGCCATATATCTCGCTTGCGTAAGTGCATCAACTAATTTCTGTAGTCCTGACAAGCTGCTTGCTAGTAATGTAGTGTCATCGGCATATCGTATGTATTGTTTACTCTAATACCGATATTCTTTCCACTAAGTGATTCTCGAAATATTTTCTTCGAGTATAAATTAAATAAAAGAGGTGATAATATACACCCTTGTCTTACTCCTTTCGAGATTGGAACATTTTCAGTCAGTTCACCGTCAACTTGAATGTGTGATATCTGTTTCTAATATAGGTTTTTGATACATCTTATATCCTTTTCTTTCAGTCCAATAGAGGTTAAGATTTCCATTAATTTCTCATGTTTTACCGTATCAAATGCTTTCTCGTAATCAACGAAGGAGAGATATATATCTATTTGAACTCCTCGACAGTTTTGGATTAATATACTCAGCAGTGCCTCTCGTGTTCCCATGCCTTCTTTGAAATCAAATTGTGTCTCCCCCACATATGCCTCACATACTGGGTATATTCGTCTATGTATAATTTTTAAAAATATTTTCAAAGCATGGCTCATTAGACTTATTAGTCTATAATCACCGCATGTCCTCAAGAAGGTGGAACTATTTTTGCTGCTTATTTGCCAAATGTCCAGTCTGTTGTTTTAACGCAGCATACATTTTGTTTTCTTCGTCATCGTGTTCCATGTGCTGGAACAATTAAGTATTTGGCTGAGCACTACAGATGTCGCAAGAAGTGGCCGGCATCGTATTGCTCGATCGACTGAGGACATCGTTGCTGATGCCGACGACGTTAGAGAGAATCCACAAACATCAACGTGACGACGACGCAAACAATTAGGCATCAGCAGACATTCGTTGTAACGAATTTTGGCGAAAGATTTGAAAATGTTCCTCAACAAAGTACAAACTGTCCATCGGACAAGAATAACTTAGTGCCATACCCTGCCAAACTTGGTGCAAGAAGAGGATGATTTCGTATCAAAAATCATAATGAGTGGCGAAGCCATTTCCATTTAAATTGGGTGTGTTTCTAGGGCACAGAGAAAATAATTTTTCTTTTAAACGCCGATGACTCCATCATAACCGTAAATTGTGAGAGTTGCAGGCAGATGCTGAACGAGTTTTTTTTCCCACAAGTTGCCGCATTGAGTCTTTATTATTGATAGTTGCAACAGAACAAAGCAAATCCAGGTTGAAATATCTCCGCATGATTAAAACTGGCCATCTAGACCGCCAGATCTGACAGCAGCAGACTTCCTCCTTTGGAGCTTTTTAAAATCCTGCGTTTGCCACAACACACGACGAACCTTGCAAGTCTTGAAGAATGACATTGAAGAAGAAATCGCCAATTTGGAGCCAAATGTTTTGCGAACAACAATTCAAAATGCCGTAAAATGAGCGCAATGAAGCATCAACTCGGGAGGTGGCCATTTGAGCGATATAATTTTTTTCAATTAATGACATCAATTTTACATATTCAATTAAACTTTTTATGAAAAAAGAGCTCTTTGTTTTTCTTGAAATAAATAACAAAATGGCAATCAGCTGAAGTTATGACATTACTTTGGCGCTACCCTGTACCCTGGGAATTTTGTTCACCATGATTGTAGTTAAAAAAAAAATTAAATCAAATAGGATTTACTTACTTGGATAAATAAAAAGCCAATACATAAATGTTATCACTGTGGCGGTTGCCAAAGTACACCAGTGGGAAAGCCAATACAATTTTATAACACAACTATTCTCCGCTAAGAAGAAGAACTATCTAGCTCAAGAATTTAAATTTGCAAACACCAAAGTAGGCAAACTTACCAAGTTTATAAAGTTTCAGGTAATAAATAGTCACCAGTACAGCACCAAATATACTTGTAATCATGCAGAGAAGAAAACCCCAATCGGTTAAATAAACAAACCAGAGACCCTGATACCATTGTTGGACTAAGCTCCCAATTACTCCAACTGTGAAGCAAGCAGCTAGAGCCCAGCGATATAGTAGCCATAAGTAGGATTTTTGAGAAGTTTGCCACTAAGAAAGAAGATGAATGGAGAGTTTAAATGGAATTTCAGATGGATGGAATTTCGATCTAGTACCTGTGATTTGAGGAAATCATCGACAGGTTCATGACTTAAAGTTAATTTTTCTATTTGAAACTCTTTAGCTAATGGATGGAATATGCGGTACCAACAGCTTTGTTCATTATTGGGCATCTGGAATAACAAAGTTTTAGGCAGACTTTTTTAATTTTTTTTTTTTAAAGAGATCCTGTAATGATTTCATTGAAGAATATAATTAAAATAACGGCGCCAGAACTCAAAATATAAATACTCCTGAAGTATATTTGATATTTCGTATTAAATATGGGATTATTTCAATTAATATACAATATCAGTTTGGAATTTGAACTATATTTAACAAGATTAAATCGATAATTGTCTTGGGAAATCCAAAAATAGCGATCGGTTGCGCCAGTTGGAAATTTCATTGCAGTTGCAGGGAAATGAGCCGCCAAAAAATTTTTTGCAGTATAGTTGGGCATTTGGATCAGCATCGAAGGACCATAGATTTGGCATTAACAAATCGAAACTGAAGGCGATTTTAAACGTGAGATGTCAGACATCATTAAAACTGATACAGTTGAATTCGGATATATGTAAGAAAATGGGAAATTTCAGTAGTTGTTTTTCACTTCAGCAAGATTTTCGCAAGTATTTCGATAAATAAATATTTTTTCTTTTAGCGATATTTGCTTCTTATACTAATAATCACACACTTAAATATTTTTAATTTTTTTCGTTTAAGCGATTTTTCGCTAAAGCTGATTTGCCTTTAAGCGAAATCAAATGCTTTAAATTTAATCAAAAACAAAAGTTAAGAATTTTCATTTTCTTACTAGCGGACCAGGCGAACTTCGCCTCGCCCCAATTTTAAGCCTTCAGACAAACTTTCTATTTTTTCATTTAAAAAGCCATTAAGGAATAATTTCAAACAAAATTTCATACAAAAACTCGATTTTCGATTTTTCCAATTTTCCGACTTTTCCGGAGGGATGTTCCAAAATTTTCTTCCATAAAAACCTTCTCCTCGAAAATACAAACAACTGACAAAAAGTTTTACAGAAATCGGCCAAGCCGTTCTCATTTTATGAATTATTGGATTTTGCCACGCCCCTCCGCCCACAGACCTTAAATAAAAAATCGGACTTCACAGTGTCACCCGCCCAAGTATTCTGAAGGTTCCCTGAAAATTTCGTCAAAATCGGCCCAGCCGTTTTGGAGCCATTACGTTACATACATACATACATACACACATCCTATTTTATATATATAGATAATCGATCTATTCTTTTCTTTCCTTTTTATACGAATTCACAGTATTATCGAAATTGCTACGGAATTTCTTAAATGGATGAAAAAATTAAAATGGGAAGTTTCGATATCGAGAAGTTGTGGAATTTAATTAGAAGGGTAGCCAGTTTGTGTCGCACCAAAGACTCTCCGCGTTTTTGCAATAAAATAAAAAACAATTCTGAAATAAAAATTTAATACAAATTAAGCGAAATTTTACTCCAAAATTAAAAAAAAATTATTTGTTTTTTTGAGCACTAATTTTAGTTTTCAAATATAAAATGTATTTTATTCCAATACTAGCGGACCAGGCGAACTTCGCCTCGCCCCAATTTTAAGCCTTTAGACAAACTTTCTATTTTTTAATTTGAAAAGCCATTAAGGAATAATTTCAAACAAAATTTCATACAAAAACTTGATTTTCGATTTTTCCAATTTTCCGACTTTTCCGGAGGGATTTTCCAAAATTTTCTTCCATAAAAACCTTCTCTTCGAAAATACGAACAACTGACAAAAAGTTTTACAGAAAAAGGCCAAGCCGTTCCCATTTTGTGAATTATTGGATTTTGCCACGCCCCTCCGCCCACAGACCGAAAATAAAAAATCGGACTTCACAGTGTCACCCGCCCGAGTATTCTGAAGGTTCCCTGAGAATTTCGTCAAAATCGGCCCAGCCATTTTGGAGCCATTACGTTACATACATACATACATACATACATACATACATACATACACACATCCTATTTTATATATATAGATTTCTTCAGGAAATATAAATAATAATAATAAAAAATTGTCATCACTAAGAAAATATTATTTGAATTAAAAATTTAAATAATTTTTAATATAAAACAAAAAGTTTAGTTCTATAATAAATTCTAATAAAGTTCCATTCGTCTATTATTATTGCTGTTCTTTGCAATTAAGTGTCTGTAATTTTGAGCAACATTATCGGTAGCCGATTTGAAGTTTCTTGTATGTTCTAATGGTGTATTAATGATTTGTATCATGTGATTATATTCTGTATTTAATATTAAGATAATAAGATAGACAAGATTTTTGATTCCATCTCGGTCCTGCATTCATAATCTTCAATTCGTAGATGTGGATATATATAACGGGTTATCCATAACGGGTTTCAAAACCGCCGTTCTACCAAGGCTGCCAGCTGCTAAATATCTGTCATTTAAAATGTCATTTATTTGGTAATTGTGACCACTGTGATCAATTTTTGCGCATTACGGGTTGATGATGGTAATCATACTCGACCTACTGTGCAAGGAATTGGCAAGAGTATAAGGAAATTTGATGAAGCTGAAAGCGTTACAGATGTGGTAAGGTCTGGGCATCATCGCAATGTGCGTACTGACGAAAATATCGCTTCTCATAGTAAAAGTGTGGCGTATAGCCCCGAATTTGTCACTTCCACTTCGTTCTTTGCAATTGGGCCCAACTTACGGCTCATTATGGCATTTTTTACATTTAGATTTTCACCTCCATCCATATAGAGTCCAATTAATGAAGCAATTAAAACCGGATGAGTGCTGATTGGGTGCTAGAGCAACAGGCTTCCAATGTCGATTTTTCGAACAGCATTTTCTACAGCGATGAAACTTATTTGTCATTCGGTGGTTACGTCAAGAAGCGAAATTGTCGAATATGGAGCGTGGGAGCACTGAAGTGATTTTGAAAAAATGACTGTTTGGTGCTCATTATGGTCTGTAAGTGCCATTGGGCCGCATTTTTTTACATAATTAATATTGAAATATATACTCGTATTTTTTGACTTTGAATAAAGAAAATGACTGATAATATAATGTTTTTTTTTTTCAATAATAGACCAATATAATAAATATTTATTACGTGCAATCTGAAAGGTCAACAAATAAGGGGCAGGCTAATGTTTACACATACTACTACAACAAAAAAGTTGTAAATTGAAATTTAATATATTTTATTTATTTGCAAAAGTGATATGGACGCTTATATAACTTTTGAACCATCTATTAACAATACAAGTTAATTCTTAAGGTTTAATTTCCCTTTGGATAGATTTATAAAATATATATTTACACTAAAATACATACAAATATTAAAAGAATTGTCATACAGAAATACGACAATTTCTGTCAAAAATCATTTTTCGATCAAAAAAAAAATTTCTACAAGTCATAGACAAAACTTTAGAACTGTATGTGTATTTAGTTTACTTTTATTTTGAAAATATAAATTAATAATAAAGGGTGATTTATTAAGAGCTTTCGGATTTGATTTAAAATATATGAAATCTTTATTTGAGTCGATAGAACATTTTGATGATTTCATGTACGTGTAAATGTTGACCGCAGCTACAGCTCAAATGGTTCATACGCTGGGTCCAATTTCGGCATACTCTCTCCAACATATCAGCCGGTATCTCACGAATAAATTTTTCAATACTGGCTTCCAGTGCGTCAACCGTTTTCGGAGTTGTCCCTGTAGACATAACCCTTAACATGGCCCCACAAAAATAATCTAAAGGCGTTAAATTGCACGTTCTAGGCGGCCAATTGGCAGACCCCAAATGTGAAATAAACTGTTCACCTAACTCGCCCCTCAATTGGGACATTGTTTCTCGTGCTGTGCGTCATGTGGCACCGTCTTGTTGAAACCACATGTCATCAACTCCATCTCTTCTACATTCGACCAAAAAAAATTTTGTAATCATCGCATGGTAGCTCTCACCACTTACAGTAACGTTCCTGCCTTCGTCGTCTTTGAACAAGTATGGTCCAATGAAGTCACTGCCCATAATCCACACCAAACAGTGCATTTTTCGGGATGCAGTTGTGCTCTTAACACAAACTATGCCAATTTTGCTTTGTCACGTGTCCGTTCAACCACGTATGAGTTTCTTCACTGAACACAATTTTCGGATAAAAAAGTGGACCGAGCAAGCGTTATTTGTTTGTAAGTCAATTCATGATTAAATTACAGACCAAACTGAACATGTTTAACAGTAACAGCTGATCTTCCCAAAAATTGTGTTACCAAAAAGAAAGTTGCTAAAAAATTACCCTTTATATTACATACACATATGGTACACATATGTTTTATGTATGTATGTCTGTATAATGTATAAAACAAATCAAATTCTACGAATAAATTGATTGATATCAATTATGAAGTTCACTTACATACTGATAACGAACTCAATATCAAAATCTATATACAGTTTGTAAAAAAAATGTTTTCAACACAGAAGAAAACTTAAAAGCTTTAAGATAAATTTTTATTTTTAAGTAAAGCACATATATATTATTATTATTTTCTTTTTATTTATGCGATCGAAGACGTTTCTAATCATATTTCACTAAGAAAATAAAGTCATTCTAATAACAAAATGACAATCGCAATAAAAAAAAATAGTTAAATTTGTATGCTGTTAAATAAATGTTTTCGAAAGTGTATTATATATAATATAATTAAATTTTTTTTGCATCTGCTGTATTTTGTGTGCCCTCCTTGAGCATCAATTAGAGCTTCTAAGCGTCTACCCATTAAATGTATCAGTTTTCTATACGAATATCATATTCTTCAGTTATTTTTTCCCACTCTTCTTTTCTAATTAATTGTATTTTTCTTCTTAAGGTAGATCCACAAATTTTTTATTGGGTCAGTCAGGATTTTATGGTTGGATATCAATTACTTTTCTGCAGTTATATAATAACCAGGATCTACAAATGTACGACTTGTGTTTTGGGGTCATTGTCTAGATAAAATTTATATTTAAACTTTTCGGTGTTGACCCAGAAAGTCAACAAACACCGAATTTTCGGGTACTGCTACTAAATTTTTTTAAATATTCAGATAGAATTCCATCGTCATTATATCATCTAAAATCTTTATATCGCCAACGGGCTTACTTGATATACAGCCCCACGCCATAAGAGATAATTTTAAAAATTTCACAGTGATTTTTATTTTCTAAAGCCGTCAGAAGTTTGCGTCAAATTTTTGGGGGTCTATCGTGGTAGTAAAACTTCATTGTTGTCTCGTAGCATAATATTACTTCCATTGCTCCGGAGGGAAAGAAATATGTTCAATGGGAAATCTATATATTTTTCAATGTTTTGTGCGGACATTTATGCCTTTGCAGCTCATTTTGGACATTCTGATGAGAGATACTTACTCCACATTCATTACTAGTATTAAGTGATATTCCTCTAGTGCTGAAATGTGGGTTTTTATTAATAATTTTCAAAAATTTTCCTCTCAATACTCAAAATTACTTTTTTGTTTGTCTGCCTGGTACAAGTCATCCTTTTTCATCTCGTTTAATAACGTTATATATCGTCCTTATTTTAAGGAAGAACATTTCAGCAATTTCTCTATGAGATTTTACTTTGAAATAATTGAAATACACTTGCTGTGTAATATTTTTTTTAAGTCGTTTTCCTGGCATTGCTTAAATTTATTTGCATTATCACTTGTTGCAAATACTGGATTAATTTGATGAATAAACGCTACCCACTACCTTTTACGTGCAACACCATCCGTATAAAATGCATACATGCTTTAAATGTGCAAGAGACTAATGGATCTTTTTTGCGGCGCATTCATACCGGGAAAATACATGACAGCAATTACACACAAAAGCAAAATGCAAATAAATTATTTTGTTGTTATTATTTTTTATTTAAAGTGAAATTCGTAAAAAAAATTTGTTTTGAAAACATATTTCTTACAAACTGTAGGCATATAACGGTAATACTGTGTTAATACTTGTTAAACTTCAAAGCAATTTTTTTATTTTTGATGCCAGGAAATTGTAGAAATAACTGAAGGTACTTTATTTAATTTATAATAGTTGGTAAAAATATTCCCTAAACAATTTATTCAAATAAATAAAAACTTCAGATCCATTACATCGTTTTGTTTTTTTTTAACTAAAACAGGCCTAGAAAAAGCATCATTGTTTCATTATTTTTTTTTTTAAAACATACTCGTACATATACATACATATAGTATATTTGAAAAAAAAAATTTGTTGGAAAAAAAAACATAAAACTCTTGCAAAAAAATATAAATTTTGCAATATGACAACGATGAGTGTTATCCGAAATTGCTGAAACGCGAAGTGCCAGAATCAGGGTACACTAACTGCCTGTTTCACGATGTCGAACGACATCGTTCGTTCGCATAAATACATTAAAACCAAAAACAACATTTTAAAATTTGTTGCTGTTTAAAACGTATTTATGCGAACGAACGATGTCATTCGACATCGTGAAACAGGCAGTAACATACTAGGAACGAGTAGCAGCGGTTCTGCATGATCATATGAGCTCCCTAATCACATTCCCGAACTGTCAAGATTTGTTTATGTTTTACAAATTTGTTTACAATATTTTCTCAATTTGTTTTTTTTTCAACTTGTAAGTGAGAAAATATGAGTGAAATAAAACAAATAATATAATATTAGGTTGTTGGGAATATAGTTTCATTATTTCCCAACACAGGAGTCAATTCATTTCTCCACTGACAACTTCACATTTTAGGCCCACACAAGCGAATGACAGCTCGTTGAGATTAAATTTGTCCAATTTGACAGTTCATTATTTACAATTTGATTTTCATAAAACTAAAAGAAATTACTTTCCAAACAACTTTGCAATTTACTCAACGTGTTGAGAGAAAAATAAAATAGACTCACGTTGTGTAAATTGTTTGTTGTGTTGGTTTGTATAGAAACATTCTAAACCTACTATTACTACGTTTATACGCATGTCTTATTTGCAAATAGAACTATTTGCAAATAACTAATTCACTGTTTATACGGGTAATTGCATACAGAACTTATGTTATTATTAGTGATGCCATGTGACGAAAATATGATTGTTTGGTAAGTAAAACACAAAAAACGTTCATGTAGTGGCAACGTCTTACTTTTTATTTGCAAATAGTGTCGTTATTCACGACTTGTTTAAGTGAGTTAATAAGTTACAATAAAAAAGTTATACGGCAACATTCTTCTTTTTTATTTGCAAATAAGACGTGCGTATAAACGTAGTATATGATTATGTATTTGTTGTAATTCATATGCAATATTGAAATTCTCATATTGTATTTGATTTATGTGGCATAAACATCCGAGGTTAAATGTTTTCAAACTGCTTAAACTTCACTGACGATTTGGTTTTAGCAACCAATGAAATGTCGGCATATGAAGAGCTAAAGCCGCCACAACAAACTTTTGATTTTTTCTATGCATTGTGAGAGAATATTATTAAAGTTCTTATAATAATCGTTCACTTAGTTTTTAATTAAAAACTTTTTGAAAAAAAATCGATTATTAATTATTTTTCCACAATCACTGTAATTTCAACTCTGGATGCATTTAACATTAATTTGTAATGTGTGTATGTACCTTTATAATTTCCCTGTTCGTGCCTCCACAATATACTGTAATTACCACGAAGCAAGTTGCCGTTTAACTGACACCAAAAATAATTTCTAACCAAAACCTCCATTCCAAAATTTATATGCGTGAGTATTAACAAATCTAATCAATTTTTGATTCAGTCTACGGGCAATTTTTACAAATGAAATCGAAACTCACTGACAATTGTGATTCTTATCAAAGTTGTAAATAAATTTTCGACGATGGTTTTGATTGCGATATATTTTAACAACTTATACATTCAATCATTTTCAAATATTGATTCCATTCAATCACTTTTACACCATGAAGAAACTAGTAGCCGCAGAGCGAATAGAGCACATAGAGAGAGGCGAAATAGTTTGAGCGAATGCGATTGAAAGAGAAGCCCAATTCAAATAATGTGCCATATGGGAGAATAATAGGAGAATATATCGTGCCTTAAACGTCAAACCAAAAGCTCAAAGGACAAACACAATATTTTACAGGACAAGAGTTTTTATTAATTGCATTTGACAATTATGATGACATTTCTAACGATTACAAAATTTAAAGATTTAATTTTAGTGATCAGAAATTGTAGAGGTGAATATCAAAAAAGATATTACTTAAAAAAAGATATTACTTATGCCTTTTTAGCGGAAATGGAACGATATATTTAATTTAATGCATTTTCTTTTCAAACCAAATGTTGCACATGTCTTGCCCCTCTTGCAGGTTTGTGTTCTGTTCTCCAAAAAAACGGTACGAAAATGGACGTGTTCATTTCTGAATACGGACCACATAAAACATGTAAATATGCTACATCTGTTGCACTCAACTTTATTCCAAAATGTGTTTGAAAATACTATTTTTTTCAACTGTGTTAGATCTGTGGGTGGAACGTACGAGTCACATTTTGGAAATTTTACAGGAGATACCAAAACCTGTTAAAACTCATTAAGACGCTTTAATTAGTTTCACTATATATGTAAAGGGTCTCTCATTAAACACTACCTATTTTGAAATTGTGTGAGATAATATTTAAAAAAATTTCAATTTCCTTAAAAGGCCTATCAATGCCATTATGTATGATTGATTTACGTTGTGCAACGTTAAAAATCATTAAGACGCATTCATTATTTTCACTTGTATCTATGTATGTAAAGGGTCTCACTTTAAACACCACCAATTTTTAAATTGTGTGAGATAACATTGAAAAAATTTCAATTTCCTTAAAAGGCCTATCAATGCCATTATGTATGATTGATTTACATTGTGCAATTCCTACAGCGGCTTTGGTGGGTGGCGCGCATTCGAAATGTAAAATTTTCCATGGAGCTTAAATAAGGCTGAATTTGTTTACAAATTTATTTTCTTATGGTTTATGGCTGATTGGCATGGCCCTGCAACTTAAGAAAGTGCCAAAACAAAAGGTCTAACGGGGTCATATCGCACAATCTCGGCGACCAGTTCACATTACCTCCAGGTGAGATGACCATGCAATAAAATCCTTCGTCCAGAATGTAAAATGTAATGTGAGCTGTTTGCGCCGCACAGTGGTTCAGCTTCATATGATTGGTGGCATTAAATATAAGGAAACATCGTAGAGTCTTGAATTTTGGTATATACTAACATTGGGTTGTGATAAACAAATACTGCAAATATGGAAAAAATCTGAGCACAACCACGCCTACTTCACATATAACACAAAAGTTAAAAATCATCGTACAGTCACAACTTTTTGCTCATTGCAATTTTATGATAATATTAATGAATGGTGAAAAAATTCGCAAAATCTGCTAACAGCCACGCCCACCTCCCACATAAAATAATCACATAAAATGCAAAATTTTTCTTCTTAAAAAGCTATGTCGGTTAAAAAAGCTGATGAAATAAGTTCTGCTGAATTACCATCACATAACTGCTTTACTTTACTCCTTTTAGCACGAGATTTGCAAAGTTCAAAAGCCTTAAAAGGGCGACCACGTTTGACTTCATGAGAACACATTGGTTGTTCATATTCCGGAAGATCTTCACCAAAAAAATATATATTTTCCAACCAAACTTTATTTTTTTCAAGAAATCTATCTTTTATACGTCTTGCACTGGCCCACTTAGTTTTCAATCTTGGTAAAAATTGTTTACGTAAAATTTTTTTAAATTGATCCACGTTATTAACTGATAAGTTCGTATTATTTGTTGAAATAATATCGCAAACTACATCAATGTTCTTATCACAATCTAATAAAAGATCAAAAATTTCATAATAAGATAACTGAAGATTGTTCATATTTAAAGATTTTTTTTGCTTCAAAAACAATAAACAAATAAATTCCCTTTAATCACTTAATAACAACTAATAATCACAGCTGATAAGAAATTCAAAACAATAAAGTAATAAGCTGCAATCACAAAAAACAATGCAACTAATAATCACAGCTGATTAAAATATTGAACTTTCAACAACAACAAAAACAACACTATAAATATTGGTTAGAAGTTATTGCTTTGTATTGCAAAAAACATAGGGAGAAATGTGGAGAATAAAAAATACTTAAAGAAGGGAAAAATAGTGATATTTTTTTAAAAGCGTAGGGATTTTTTAAAATTATAAATGGCATCACTGCTAAAAAGTGCAATAATTTCTATGTTATTTAATTAGAAAGCACATATTTTCAAACTTGGGTTTTGATATTGCATTTTGCAACATAGTAAGCAAAAAAAGAAAGTTGTTATTGCATGCGCAATAACATGCTTGTGAAGGAAATTTTTCCTAATTTTTTTAAGTTTTTTATATCGGAATTGCTTACGAGCAAAAACGAGCAGCTGAATTTTTAATAAATCGTTAGCTGAGACTTCAAGCTTTAATGTGATATAAGTCTTGGGCCCAAGCCAGTTTGAGATCAATAGATACAAGCCATAGAAGTTAGAGAAAATAAGTATTTTTGGGCAATTCTTAGTAGTAGAGATATTTTTTTTTTAATTTTGATATTCTTTTATTTGTGTATTTATATATAATTTACAGCATCCAAATGTATATAAAAAATTATTATGGTGTCATTATAAGAGTATTTCAAAAGCACGAAGCGATAGAATGTAGCATATATAATACTGTCATTTGAAACGCATTCACTTAGTACAAATTTGAATGTCTCTGGAGAAAAAAGTAATAAAGATATAAGCCTAATATTTCTGGTACATGATAACTAGATTGTTTATTATAAACTGTAAAAAAATCAGGTAAATCAGAAGACATAAAAAAAAAATGAATTAATGCCGCTCTTGAACCAATGTGCGCCGTACTGTTGAGATACCACATCTCTGTGGTGTTCATATCATTCAATTCAGTTCAAAAGAAGTTGATAATCATTGACCTATAGCGCTCGCCGTTAACGGTGATGGTTCTCAAAAAAATATGGACCGATGATACCGCCAGTTCAAAACCCACACTAAACAGTGACTTTTTCGAGGTTTTTAGGATTTCGTGTGCTTTAGTATCGTCCTAAATTCACAATTTTGTTGGCTGACGCGTTCATTCATGCAGAAATGGGTCTCATCGCTGAAAATAATTTTTTTTATGAAAATTAGGGTTTGTTTCCAACTGCTCCAGGACCTTTTTCACCGAAAAGACCTCGTTGTCTATGATCGTTTACCTTTAGTTCCTGAGTCAGTTGAATTGGGTGCAGACTCCAGTCACAATGGAAAAGTCGACAGGTCGTGGTGTGCAAAATGATGAGTTCTTGTGAGCGACGCGTAATGCACTGCCTCGGATGCTCTTCCACATTATCACGGACAACGGTGACGTTTTCACCAGATCTTGTGGTTCATCACCTTACGGTGTTTGTTTGTTATTTGCCAGTGGACTCAAATTTATCCACCACACTGTGTATTGTCCTCTCGGTAGGACGATTGTGGTGATTGTAAAATGAGCGAGGCACGCGAACAGAAAACCCACTTTGTGAAAACAATTTTATTATTTACAAGTCCGCCCAAGACAATTTTTCAAAACAGACTGAACAAATGACAGCCAATATGACAGATGTAGTTTTAATGTTATGGTCGCTATTAACTGTCAAAGATCGAAAAGTTCTATTAGAAGACCTGTTATGTAGAGGATTCCTTAAACGTTATTTTCACCCTCTCTGAAATGTCTGATAAAGTTCAAATTCAGCACACTTATCAGAGGCAGATTACAACACAAAATGTTGGTAGAAGCGGGGAAGCTGGACCAGCCCTACAAAGTAATTTTTACTGTCTTATATCTTGAAAATTATAACAGTATGGGTATGGCTTTCGTTTTAACAAGACTAGCGTTAAGGAAATGTCTCCTATTAATGCAATGCAATGTGTTAGAACTAAGAAAATAAGGCGACTTGAACTTTTTCAAACTGAAGGTGACAGGGAGATCTGACAGACTAAAGAAAGAATTAAAATTTTTTTACATTAAAGCGATATATATGTACATTAATTTTTTTATGATCAATTATTTTTTCACTTTTTTCAGAAAAGTAAATGTCATTATTTAAGTTCTTTAACAATGCCACACTCTTTTGTCTGAAGAGACTTTCGTCTCTATATGTGAAAGCTTTATGAATATGGTCTAACCAGTCAGTCGTCTGATTCACATTGTGTTTCCTGGATATCGAATTAAAAAAATCGATAGTTTTCGTTTTCATTCATTAAAACAGGGGGAGGTAATTTTAAATTTTCATAGAATTTTTTGTTACAATATGTTTAAGTTCTCAGCCATTAAAGTTTGCCATCAAATATTTAAAAAAAATTAAAGAAATCATTAACGATATGTGATATTATAAGTGTGTAGTATACGTATATCCTTAAACCAGAATTTTGTTTATGAAATATTCATTAGCATTTGTATGTACATAAATATTTTGCTTTGAATAAACTATTTTTAATATTTGATTTTGTAATGAAAAACCACAAAATTATTATTAAAATGTTAGAAATTTTGCGTTCTACTACAAATACAGCATGACGATTACAATTTGTTACGTAAATTCGTCGACTGAATCGCAATTTGGACGAAAAGAAGCTTTTAATGTGATTTGAGTTTTTTTAATTTAATCAAATTTATTTACAAAATATAACAAATAATTTCAAATATATTTATTAAATCCATTAAGTGAGATTTACTCCAAACCAATTATTTAAAAAATTTATTTTTGATTGTTGGCTTAGTTGAGTACTCGCATACGCTTGCATTTGAGAATTCTCATACAGTATTTGTTGATTTTTGTACAAGTATTTATATGAGTTTGAATGCTTTTCAAACATGATTCGGCTAAAGAGCACTTACTGATTATTTACCTAATGTCAGAGAACTGCAGGCATATGCTTAGCTAAACCAACAACAAATAGTAGATTTTATAAAATTGAAACTCGAACATTTGCTTTTCTAAGCCTGCGATTAACAAGGAGATTAGAAAAAGTCCTTTGGCTTCTATGGAGTTGATTTGGAAAACTTCAGGACAGAAATGAGGAGCAATCCCTTAAAGCAACGAAAATGGCGTTGGATAGGTTAGGTTAACCTTTTCTTGAGCTCGTTAATTTGGTTACAAGGTTTTTTGCATGACCAGACTTAATTTTGTCTATTTTTGTGGAAAATCAAATAATATTTGGCTGCTATATTAAACCTAGACTTGTGGCGAGTTGAAAGCATCCGGACGGGTCACAGGAACGGTCTTTAGATATAAAGGTTGGCTGCGAATAAATGTATTTTTTCACAAATAAGTAGATCCGGGCAGATCGGCAAGATCGACTAGGTGAGTGTACTCCTCGAACCGAAAATCCCTCAAACATCGCAGTGTCTGTTCACCTACATAATTGGTGCGGCTGCAAGTGGACGTCTGTACTTACATATATTAAGCGGTTCGATATATAAACGTGGAATATATACAGCCAGTCTGTTGGCTAAGGTGGCACCACCATCATCAGACTAGGATGCAGTAGACTAATTCATTTGTTCATCCGAGATAGAAATGAGGAGGACAGAAATGTGTAGGAATCCTTGACATTCGGATTCATAATCGTCAATTTCAGGCGTATATTTGTTGAATAATGCATAAAGTGTAAAAAAAACATTCCACTTAAATTTCTATGAAGCCAAATTGCAAGCTACACTTTCAAATGAAAAAGAGGGTTTTTTAAAGTCGGTTCGTAAATGGGGAAGTTATGCGATAAGCAATATTCCAGGGAGAAAGGCAAACTAACCGTCCGATTTTAGAAAAAATTATGGGACCATAAATGATAAAGTTATGCGTACACAATAATTAAAAACACGAATTGACAACCTCCTCCATTTTTGATGTCGATTAAAAAAAGAGTTCGTTGCATGCGACGAATTTCGTTTCACGTATTGATTGTGTGCATTTTCATGTATAATTTTGTGTTTCATTTGCAAAAGCGAAACGAAAAATTCGTCGTTCGTCGCAGTTGTGCTTATAGAGTTAATGTATTTTATATTTTGGAAATTATTTTTCATTTTTAGTGCTGTGATCAATATTCGTATTCGTATTCATGTAGTTCGTGCGAATATTGTCGCAAATTTTGTCGCATCGACTTAAAAACAAAGAGCCAATAAATAGATTAAAAAATCGAAGCAAACGCGATAAAATTCATTTATAGTTTATATTTCACTATCAGGAAAGATTGAAATGTCTTCTTAAATAGAAAATTTTTAAAATAGGTCCATAAATGGCTGGAGTTATGTTCTAATAATTATTTCGGGAGGCCACTTTGACCGTCTGACTTCACCATAAATTTCTGTGAAGCCAAACTGCTACACTTTAAAATAAAAAAGAAGATTTCTTTCAAAATCGATCCATAAATGGGGTAGTCATACGATAATCAATGTTTCGGTGGGGAAGGCAAACTATCCGTTCGATTTAAAAAAAATAATATATAAAACCAAACTACAAGCAAAGCCTTTCATACAAAAAATAATTTTGAAAATCGGTCTATAAGTTAAGGAGAAACGCGATAATTAATATTTCGGGAGGGCGAATAGCACGTCCCATTAAAAAAAATATGAAACCACAAATGATCAAACTCCATTTTTAATGTCGGTTAAAAAATGAGTTCGTTACGTGCGACGAATTTCATTCCACGTATTGATTGCGTGAATTTTCACGTACTCGTATACTCTTGTGTTTTTAATTTCCAACAACGAAAAACTCGTCGTTCGTCGCAGTTGTGTTTTTAGCGCTAATCTATGCACTTTATATATTTTTTTTTAAAGAAACTTTATTTTGAATTTAAAATAATATTTTTTTTTATGATAGTGACTTATTATCGGTCGGCATGTCTTGAAAAGTTTTATATATGAGGATTTTTTGTATTTATTGTTATAAAGTACGTTGAGTGCTCTGCCGGTAACAATTATCTAATAATTAGAATAATTAGCTAATTATTCTAATGATTAGTTGGAAGCAATAAAGAAATAACAAAATTCAGCATTAAGTGTTAATAATCTAATGCAGTAATTTTATGATAGAAATTTGTATTTTGTATTGTTTTTTAAAGTAATCGAATAACATCCATTGAAATTTTGTGATAATTTTTACACATTAAATAAAATGAGCGCGAACACGAGTATCGAAGCAAGATGATTTTCTTTCATTTCAGTTTTAAATATTTGATTTTGAGACTTATAAGTTGAGCCACAGCAATATGATCCAAAATCTCAAATTAAATATTCACATTTGTATTCGCGAATAACGCCTTAGAATCGAGAATATCTAAGAACTGGAATTATTAATGTCGGTCTGTGAATATATTGCGCCTTGATCGTCAAAAAGGTTTAAGGACAAACACAAGATGTTACATGAGAAGTGTTTTCATTAACTGCATTTGCACTGAGTGTATGCAAAATTGATTTCGCTCTAAGTTTGTGATGCCTTTTCTAACGATTATAAATATTTAAGGTTCAATTTTCGTGATCGCAAATTATCGATTGCAATGAAAAAGTGAACAACAAAAATGACATCACTGATTATGTTACTTTTTTCACGGCAGGGGCACAACATTCCAAAGGTATATATACATGACATTGGCGAAACATTTGCTTGAAATAAATTCGTTTATATCTAAATAAAGTTTTACGAAACCAGCAAACACTCTTCAGATTTATTTGCCCATTTTATTTTATCAAATAACAGATCTGTTCATTAACAAAAAGTTTTTACTAAGATTTACTGGTTGTTACTGAAGAATGTTTACGTACTCGAATTTTTTTTTACGAAATAGTGAAAAACAACGTAAGAAACTGATTAAAAAAAACTTAAGAAACTGTTACTAGTAAAATTTTTAAACGTAGCAATTATTCGAACAGCTGCTTTATAAAATAAAAATGTTTAAATAACCTCATGTTTTAAAGAAAACATAAGTACAAGGTGGTGCAAGAGTACAGCCATAATTTTAATTGACTGCCATTTTCGCACATGGCGCCAAATATTACTGTGTTTTGACATGTACGATGTACATAGATTTATAAAAAAATAGTTGTAAAAAAGCCATGGAACGATATACACCTCAAGAACGTGGAATTATTGTTACTGCTTATTTGATAAATTTTCAGTCTATTCTTTTAATGCAGCTTGAGTTCTGTCGTCGTTTTCCTCGTTATCCATGTGATCAAACATTTAAGCATATGGCCTATCCCTCAAACTGGGTCTACTACAGATGTTATAAGAAGTTGTCAACCTCGTATTGCTCGATCGACAGAAAACATCGTTGCTGATGCCGACAAAGTCAATGAGAGGACGATGCACACAATTAGGCATCAGCCGAAGTTCGTTGCAACGAATTTGGGTGAAAGATTTGAAAATTTGCTCCCACAAAGTGCAAAGTGTCCACGAATTAGTGCCTGCTAACCGTCATAAAAGGTTAACCTACTGCCATACTCTGATAAACTTACTAAAAGAAGATGATGATTTCGTAACCAAAATTATAATAAGCGGCGAAGCCGATTTCCACTTAACTGGAAACAGAGCTCTTTTTTCATTCATAAACATTCATTCATAGTTGAAATTATGTCATTACTCTTGCACCACCTTGTGTAAGCCATCTGTGTGCCAAATTTTATTCAATTCTATTCAGCCATTTTCGCCTGCTTTCCTGTCATAAGAATTATGTCATTTGCCATAAATCTCTAGGAAATATCAATCTAAATCTATCCATGCAAAGAGTACTATCACTTTGAACTGATGTCATTGTTGCCAAGAGGTTCTTCCATGCTGACGGTCTAAAAAACGTGTAAAGTATTTTTTCCCTTTCAAAGGAAAAGGGAATTATTAGAAAAGGGCACGTAATTCTAGCAGTAAGTTCATTTTTTCAATTAGAGCGATGGACCTTTTTAACCCACTTCAAAGGAGGAGGAGACTATCGATCGCCTTTAGAAGATTATATGTATGTATGTTTGTATAAGCATAATTCTTGTAATTTGTGAACAGATTTTCCAAAATCTTTTTTTATTTGAGGTACAAAGGGACAGAAGTGATTATTTTCTTACAAATCAAAAGCAGTTTAATGAAAATATCAATATTTTTACACCTCGTGCCGATTCCGCAACCAACGGCCAGGATTAAATTTGTGTAAAGCTTTTTAAAATTAAATTTTCACGAATTAATTAACAGATTTCTTGTCGATTATCGTAACACTGATCACTGCAGTACTGGTCAAACGCCTGTTAAATTCTTTTTTTGTCAGATGTTAAAAATGCAATTTGTTAGGCTCTAGCCTTTTTCGACAAAGGATGCAAACAAATAAAATTATTGATTATTAAGGAAAGAGAAATATAGAATTTTTAAGAGGCTAACAAGTCCTTATTCAAGACAAGGAAAATTTCAAGAAGACAAGGTGCCCGAAAGCAATTATAAAACAGCAATTGGAACCACGCTTATATTGCTGCATTATTTCAATCAATAATCGTGAGATCAAATGGCACATAGATCAAATAACAAACATAAGAAGAAAGCAAAATGGTGATAAATAATGTAAGTCCCATTTCCGAGTCACAGATAGTATTTACCGATATTGAAGCCAATAGTAACACAAAGTTAAAAAATTCCCAGAAAGAATTAAGACCCAGACAAGATGGTAGAGCAGCTAAAAAAAAAAAATACAAATTTGCTGCCTTGCACACGATGACGAAAAACTTCTTTCTCTCGTAGAATTACATTTAAAACAAAAAAATTAGATTTTGTTTCAAATGTAATTGCACGAAAGAAAGAATTCTTTCGACTTCGTGGGCCAGGCAGTTAATTTCATTCCTTTCCCATTAAGAGAAATTATTCATTTTAATTTCATTAACTATTTAATCCTTATGAACTCTCTTAAGATGAGGAGGGGACGCTTGGGGTATTGTAGCTTTCATTATCCCTGCGTAATATTGAGAACATATACATATGGCAACTCTAAGAATGCAGCTATTATACTTAGAATGACACTAAAGCACTGACTTGTTGAACTGACGTATAACTCAGCACAGGTGTTTTTATATACTTATTTATGTATGTACATATATGTGTATGTGTATGTGCGTGTGTACAGCATACAACATTCATTTGTATGGGAGGTGTGTAAGTATGTTTTTATGATGAATACGTAAATATTTTATAACTTTTTAGTGATAAAAACATTTTTTCATTATCGTACAAATTAATAGACTTTGGTCTTATTCCAACCATACTGCTAGTCACTGCTAATTTGGTGGTCATAACTAAAAATCGAAATATGGATGTAAGGCCAAACACAATATGTTTGCTACAACTAAACATTGTTGTGTTTTTTTCTGGCGGCGTTTGCTTGAAATTGGAATGATTTTCCGTCATCCCACGTTAAATTTGGCTTTTAAACAGACCAGTTTCGACTATGTACCAGCCACAATGTTCTTTTCCTTACTATATAAATCATATTCCTGTTGTTCGTTGTCTCCATACAGTTTCTTCGGCTATAAATAGCCGCCCGTGTGTCTAACTCTCTCGTCGTTCATCGTTTGCCTATGTCACTCTCACTCTCACTCACCTCACCATCCCTTTCTTTATTCATATCTACGGTTTTCATTTCCTATTTCAAATACGATATCACAAAATAACTGCAATTTATTAGTCTGTAATTTAATCAATTTACAGCGTTATCGATAAATAACGTTAGACAATTAAACGATCCAGACCTCTCAATAAACATTGTCGCACAAATTATGATGAATGTTCAAATTATGATAATTTCATCACACCCAAATGAAAACATTTATTTTTATTTGTAATCATATTGAAAATCAATTTTGTCAACCAATTTTTTCCCCCTTTTTTTTGTTTAAGTTGGAGAAGAGTAAAATTACGCTTAGTGACCTCTTTGGAGCGTTAAGGGTCAATGTGCGCTAAGAATTTTACAGTGGTTAGTAAGCGGATGATTTAGTTCGAAAAATTTATTGTGTAGCAAAAGACACGTTCATGTATCAATTAATTTTTTTTAAAATTAAAATTAGTCCTTACGAAATAATCAGGTCTGCTTTACACACATCAGTTTTTCTTAAAGCAAGTCCGAGTTTGTGGGAGAGAGAGAGAGGAAAAAATAAAAACGAAGGGTACATACTATTTCATTTTAGCGAAACGTTACTGCTATTGTCTTTTGTTATGACGTCCTCATTATGGAGGCATATTAGACTTTGAACAAAAAATTTAACACAAACTGGCTGAGTGTAAACAAACGGGCAGTTTTAAAACTGAGTTGAAGAGACTTGCTTCAAGATAAGCTGATATGTGTAAAAGCAGAATTGGCAATAATGTTCTGTTTGACAGCTAAAAGCTGACAGTTGCTTTCGCTTGCTGTTTTACAAAGAATAGGCTCACGTCAGAGCAAATTGAAAATTGTTGAAATTATGGAGGTATAACTTTACAAGGTGGCATCACTACGCTAGGTATCAAAAATCTATGCATTGGTGTGTATGTGAGATTCGGGTTGCGTCCTTGAGAGTTTCATTGTGGGAGTTTTTTTTATTAGATTTTCTGTTGTTTTTTTCAGTCCCATCCAATTTACCCAAACAAAAATGAATGTATTGTTGTACTTGTAGCCCTGGTGCTGCCACCTTTTAAATTTATTTCACCATCTACACATTTATCAATTAAATTACTCAAAGAAACATTTGATGAATTAATTGGTCACCCAAATCATGTTCGATTATTTTTTGCGATATGTCAAGTCTTTCACCTTCGCTGATAAGCCCGCGATGATTGTTCACTTGGAACAGATCATTCGGTGCATTATAGGCGAATTACGGCCGGCCGTAATTTTAAGCAAAATTTTTATTTGATCCAGATTCAAATTAAAGAACGAGAATGAGTGATGGCTTTGCTATTCCTGCCACAAAATACAAAATCTTGGTCCATACAAAGCATACCTTTGGGTATTCTGATAATATTTTTATAAGTGAAACTAGTATGATTTCAACTTTAATTCGAACGCATTTCTATATGTTTGAATGCGTTGTATTATTTAGTGACCCGCTGTCATTCTCTGATCCAGATTGCGACCAGCGGGCACGTGACCGAAATTGTACTCCCAAATTAATGGCCAACGTAGACAGTTTCATTCATTTGTTTTATTTTAATGCAAAATTGTAAACCTTAAAAAACACTCGGTGCATTCCGAAACGCGAAAAAAACACATCCCAGTGATGCGGTTGTAGAACAAACCAAACCAAGTCTGTTGCTTAATCGGTAATAAAAAAACAGAAATAGTCAGCTGAGCTTTTGCGGTGACCTGTATAGATTTTGACTTTTGACGCTTTTTTTTATATTTACGCTCACGTGATGAAAAGAAAAAAATCACCCCTATCGTGAATAAAACGCGAACAATGTCGTCACGTGAATTATTTCCCATGAACAAAAAATTATGAAAAATTCAATAAAATAGTACACAAAAACAACAACAATACAAAATTGTCGGTCGATATTTTAAGAAAAGGGAACAGATGTCTTCTAAAGTTTTATTCACGATAACTATGATTAATTACATAATTACATACATACATATATAATAACATAATGTTAATAACTTAAGGTTATGTTTGATTAACTTTTTCACTTTAATTTCTATATTAAAACATTTTCGAAGTGTGACCAGATTTGTGAAATAATGTGGAGAAATATATTAAAATAATTTAATTCAAATTTACAAAAAAAGAAAACAAAACAAAATAAAACTATAATAAATAATAAATGAAATTAATTTATTGAGCTAGAAATTTATTTATGAACACAAAAATTATTTTAACGCAAAATGTTTTAATTAAAGTAAACATTTTAATGGAAAGCATTGAGTTAATAAGAAATTATAATTATTTATTGCATAAACAAGACCTTTAACATAAAAATTATTCAACTAAAATGGAAAACAAAAACACAAAATTTCTTTAAATAAAGAAATTCGTATGTAAAAAAAAACCTTGAGGCTTTAGTAAAGTAGCAGATTATCAAAAGCATATTCAGTTGATTGTATAAAATATTCAAAATCACACAAAATAATTATAAAAATGGTTCACAAAGTTCTTAAAACTGCACCCCATAGAAGAATCCCCGTGTAGTCAATCACGTCGTTGTCATCATACCAAGTCGATAAACAATACATTGGCAATTGTGAGCTTGTTGTCGACAACGTTTAACTGTTATTGACAGTTTATTAGGAAGCCTTACAAAATGCCAAATGGAGGTCAATATTAGACAATTATTATCTGCAACGAGTACAGAACTGGCAATTTATTTTTACTATCTAATTGTTCTAATGCCAAAAAATTTGATAAGACTTACTAAAGGCATTTTTGTTTAATATATAGGAATTATTATATAAAAAAATACGGGTCGACATATTAAATATTTCATCAAATGAATATTTTACAAAAAAAAAAAAATAATAATAATAAAATTTTTTTAAATGAGATCCTTACTTCATAATCTTGGTAGCATTTACATTCAAGCCACATCTGCTACAACGAAATGAATATGTAGTATTTAAATTTTTGTTCTTATTAGAATTACTGAATGCGAGTTCAATTTCTGCGTTAACAAAAAGCAAAAGAAGATAATTCTATAAAAGTATTTTTATTCATTGTGTTTTTGTATTAAAAAGCTTTAATTCAAAATCTTATATATAGTTGACTTTTGATTTAGCCACTCATATGAATTTAATATTTGCAACTACAATTGTAAGAGAGTAATGCCATTTATATTTAAAGTTCTTCTCTAAACATAAGTGGCAGTTGATTATAAAAAAAAATAGAAAAACTTAGTTGAATTAAAAAAACGCTAAAAAGAAAGCAAGAAGTTGAATACAAATTTTGAAAATGGTCACACTGCATTTTCGCTTACTGTTCGCATCATCTTTCGTTCACGTTAATTTTTACGAGGAATCGTGATTATACGTTATTTGCGTATACCTTAAACCGGGTGGATGTCTATTAAATACAAAATAAAATAAATAAATACTTCAATTACAATTAATGGGGATTGTACAGGTTGCAAGAAAAATAAAATAGATTCATATTGAATATAAATTGTTTGTATAAAAGCATTCTAAGTTCAATTTGATTATGTACATATTTTATAATATTAATTTGGGATAGAGAATTCTCATATTGTTTTTGCTGGTTTTGGCTTAAAGTTCACTGACGAGTTGGTTTAGCGATCCATGAAATGTTGGCATACATATGTATGTACAGCTAAGGCCGCAGCAAATACATAAATTTTAAAAAATAAAATAAATAAATAAATGGTTAGCGTTAGTTAAATACTATGATTAAAGACAAGTTCACGATGTTTCGCCTTAAATTAAAATTATCTTCTTCTCTTGAGTGTATTTTTGGTTTGTCAACCAAATGCGGATAATTTTTCTTCTAATCTTACCAGACTCCATTAAGGAATAACGTTTATTAACTTTTAATGTGTTCCATGATTAGAAATGTTTGCGTTGTCGCCACAAACCTCATTAGCATTCGCATTTACCACTTGTATAGTTGAACTTTTGCGGTAAGCCCTGGGCAGTGATGAGTATGACGGCAGCGAAAACGTGCGCTGGTTACTCCAACTGGTAATTAAATTTACTTTACCTACTCTTTCTAACGACGAAACATCTGCATAATTAATGAACATCATTCCCCAATGAAGTCGGATGAGATTTGAATTCGAACCCACAAAGAAAAATTATTTTCATTTAGTCAAAATCATTTTCGTTTATCATATTGTACTGCATCTCGTAGATAGATATCGTTGTTGTTTTTATTAAATATTTTCATAAATTTTTTTTATTGTTATTTCGGAAGGGGAAATTTTTAATATAAAAACACTCCATCAGGGAGAATTTTTTAATTAAGCGGGTAATCGTTATCCATACATGTCTTGCATTTACGAGTAATTGGTTCTATCGCATGCTGGGTATCATGTGGCACCGTCATTGCCGAAACCTCATCTACGTAACTGTAGTGCTCTTCACTGCTAATTGTACGAACGAGTAAAATTTCGCTCATTATCATTTGTGGAAAAATAGAGGCCAATCATTCCGTCGCGACGGTTCATTCAGAGAGAAGACCCGTCATAAATTTTAAATAGAGATAAAAACTAAATTAAACTACATGAATTACACTAGTAACTCGATTCTTGCAAATACTTGATACTTGCACACCTCGATTCTTGCAACATAGAAATATTTTTCATTACGCACTGATGCTGAAGAAACCGGTGACATGGTACTCAATACGAAGCAAATTACATCGGAGGAGACTACATCAGCGTTCCATATTTGCTTAGAATGGGCGGAGCATAACAATGCTTCATTAGACGATATTATGATGCTCCAGAGACTAAGAAGCAGTGTAGTACTGAATAAGCGACTTTGTACAAAACAAACAAAAATTTTAAATTTCTTTAATTCCACATATAATATGTATCTACTGTTATACGAATGCGTTCAACTTAAGTGTTTTGAATTGAAATATTAAACTTAGATTCTAAATAGATGTATGTGCCTTTTATTTTGTATTAAAACTCGTTACTTGCGACAACCTCGAAACTTGTACCGAGCCCGGTTTTCATTACGTGCAAGAATCGAGTTTCTACTGTATTTAAATAAATAAAAAAGTAATCAAAATTTGTTTGAAAATATCAACAAATATTTAAATAAAAAATAATACCAAAAAATTTTATATTTGATTAATATTGCATAAGTTATACCAAGTGCAAAAGTATTTAAACAAAAAATTTTGCAATAAAATATTTGGAAGACAAAAGAAAGAAATTGCAAAGTCAGTTGTTAAACAAATTGCTGATTTGATGAAACAATTTGTTTGCATTTCAAAACTGATTAACCCATTAATTGAAAAAATTCTGTCTTTTGATTTGCCATCGTTCCAAACTCTCCATTATTAATTAAAGCTACTGAATCAAGAAAAATATTAATTCAGTTGCTTCGGAAAAATCAATAGTTGTACGCATTAAAAACGAATAACAGATTAAAATATTAAATAAATTTAATTGTTTTTGTTAAAATTTTTTTGCACTTTTTCAGCTCTTTCGACCACAGTGCATTATTACAAACACAGCCATATGAACAAGCATTTATGTAATTATATTTGTATGTTGACATAATACTGAAAATCAAGCTTTTCTTTACACACGTTTCCCATTAAAACAGTGTCGTAATCCAAACCGCTCGATAAGTACTACTCAAATTAATGGGATCCGCAAAGAAAAAATACGCCGGTGTCGAACAACAAATACATATACTCCATTGAACCCAAAAAATATTAATAAGTGATGATATTTGACACATTTACTTTTTCAACAGTAGACAGAGGATGGCTGGCAAACGGTCAGACGGACAGACGGACAGATCGACAGACATAGCAGAAACGATCAATAACATACATATAAAAAATGTCAATACAAAATAAAATTAAACTCATTCGGAAAAAGTCTAGCGGATCTTTAGAACGCATCGGCCGCTTAACAACGAAATTCTAGTTGATTTTTTGCGCATTTTTTTTTTTTGGTTTTTTGGTGACGGAAGCAATTTGATTAAAAATTTATCTTAATAGTTGTAAAAGATAAATGTGGCAATGAAATGTTTTAGTTCATTAAAAAAACTTGTTATATCTGTAATATAAAATTTGATTTGGAGATCAAAAATTTATAATTATTGAAAAGAAAATGAAATTGGCTGACGATCGTGTTAACAATTTGTGCAGTGAATTTAGATTAAAAAATTTTAATTTCGACTACGATCACCACGAAGAATTTTATCGATCACAGGTATTAAGAAAAGTGCCGAAAATACAGTGTAACAAAAAAGAAAGATCGCTATATTCAGCTGTGCCGAATCTTATATACCCTTCAACTATATGTAATGTAAAGAATTTGAGTTGAGAATTGTTTCTTGATGCTACTGAGAAACGATTTTAAAATAAAATTTTTAAAGAATTAAAATTAAAAGCTTCTCGTAAGAGACGTTAAAAGTTAAAGTTAAAGTTTTGCCATATATTGAAATTTCGTTCGCTACACTCAAAGAAAGGCGTTAGTATACATCATGGCTAAAAAATTTACTTACATAAGTAAAATTTTACTAAAACGAGAAAAATTATATTCTAATTTAATTTTCACAAATAATTTCTTGCATTTGAAAAAAATTGTTATTGACTTTGAATATGTATTTAGTGATATTTAGTAGACGCTTATTAATCCAGTTAACAAATGAGTTCCGAAAAAAGTAATGAAAATAAAAATTGCTTTTGATCATTTTCAATGATTTTAAAGCGGCTTGTCAATTCAGCATGTTCTCTTTTTTTTTTTTGATGGTCATTCACCGATTTGGAAGCTGCCTTTAATACCATTGAGAGAAAAATATATATTTTTTGTTTTTGTTTGCAAATAAAATAATTTTTTATTAAATTTAGATCGGGTATTTACCACTGGAAAAATAGTTTCCTTCTGTAAAATACCATAATTTCCTTTTTCATATATGATTTCGATTTTTTTTATTGTTATTTAAACAATAATAATGCTTTCATAAAGATTAAAGGAAAAGAAAATATTTTATTAAAAACAAAATATTTTTTTTATAGATTTTTAAAAGTAATTTATATTTTTAGACAGAATTTTATCAACTTGACTTCCTGGGAAGGTGAAAAAATTCTGTAATGGATTTTGGGAAGCAATAAAAATGTCATCTCCTGAGAATGACTTTTATAATTTAACTTTTCCTTAATTTCATAAAACTTTCCTGGAATAAAAAAAATTTAGAAAATATTTTCCAATAATTTAATGATACAAAAACTAAAGGTCTACGCATTTCAAAGAATATTTAAACTTAAAAATTATATTCTAGTAGACTATAAACTGATCTTCGTAGACTAGTAGGTAGTGTACTAGACTCGTAGTGCGAAGGTCCCAGGTTCGAATCCTGCCGCAGAACTCTGGCAGTTTGTGTTTGATAAATAAAGGGAGCGGACAACAAGCCTTCACTGGCTTAAGTGTATGTCGTATGACATGGGCTATCACACCCCTCCAATCAACCTAACCTAATCTAACCTAGTAGACTATAATATAATAAACTGGATTAGAAGTCTGCAGATCTTGGGTTCGATTCCTGCCAAAGACCCTGGCTGTTTGCAGTATATGTATTTCAGAAAGATTGAAATAAATTCTTTAAATATTTTTACATACTCGTATGTTCGTAGAATCTGTAGTTGACACTATTAAACAGAGGGTTCAATTCATTTATAAAATTTTGTAATTCTCGTTTTGTGAATCAAGAAAAAACTAAATGAATATTGTTGCAGTGTTTTTCTACATCGTTTCAATATTTTTTTACTTAAAATTTGGGAAAGTTTAGTGAATTTGAGTAAAATTTGTAATAAATTTTTCAAAAATTATTTCATAAATTAGTAAAAATGGCTTTCTACTACCATTAAATTAGTTAAAATTAAAAAAAAAATATTTTTATATAAAAAAGATTGTTAAATTGGGCAAATGCGTAAAAAACCTGCGATTATTATATTATCAGCAGCTTTGTTAAGTCAAATAAATAAATAAATAATAAATTAATTTTCCTAAATTTTACTTTATTTTTATTTATTTATTTATTTATTTATATATATATTTTTTTTTGGTATAAATCTGGGCTTTTGATATGCTGAGATTTTTTTCTTAAAATTTTTAATATCTTGAGAATTACGGATGGTGTTTCCGTGAATTTTTGTTATTCCTTGTGAAATTTAAAAAAGAATTATTTTTTAAATGCGATTTTGTTGTGATGTTAAAATTTTTCCTAAAATGACAGATTGTTTTTGGTGTTAATCTTTCTTTGTGTTGTAAACTCTGTTTTTAATGTATCTTATTACGTAAAGTTGTTGATTTTATTCTATATTTTTTGTTAAGAATTTCGAAACTTTTGGAATTAAATATATATTTCGTTTTGTGGTGAAATTCAGATTTTCGTTGCAATTTCAGTGAAATTTCCGTGAAATTTAGATTTGTTAGGTAAAATTTTTATGTTATTTCATACATTTTCTTTTGAAATTTTAATTTAAATATAAATAAGTATGTTTAATTCCGATTTATCTAATTTTTAATCTTTAAAATTTCATTGTGTCTTAAATTTGAAGTCGAAAATATTCATTAACGAATGAATATTTATTTATTTATTTCAAATTTATTATAATTAAAACTATAATAAATAATATACAAAAGCACTAGCTACTATAGGCTATCGGCTTATGGAGTCAGTAAAAATGTAGTTGTTTAAGAAATTTCTTTTTTACACTGGGCAATAGTGGATTTTTATAAGTATATTGTTTAGTGTGACTTATAATTATATTGCACAGTGTTTTGTTTCTCCACGCAAACAATTACAATAAATAATATTGATAAGTAACAGTGTACGGCCGGTCAAGTTCAAGCAAATAAAATTTTGTAATGACAAGGGTAAAGGAATGCAGTATTTCTCATATTGTAAAGTGTTTAAAATCCAATAAAATAGTTTGACACAAATTTATTTAAAAATGTGCTACATAATTCATATATGTATGTATGCTTTATGTGATAAAACTGTTTAATTACTAATTAGAAAAAACTAGAAAATAAAAATTAATTATAAATGCAATAGCACAATTTGTGAAATATTACACTTTTCAAGATAATGCACATTGGGTTGAGGAAAATTTATTTATGAAATACATACATACATAGTTCCATAAAATGAAAATGTTAAAAGCGAAGAGCGAAAAGTGAAGGAATGACGAATGAGCTGAAAAATAAATTTTGGTGTGAAGTCCCATGGGTCGAATGGTTAAGCGGTAGTAACTTTTTCAAGGTTGGTCAAGGATGTATTACTCAGGGCCTTTTTAGTGAGACTGTAGGAACCACACAAGAGTAAATCAAAGCACTATGCTTGAATGCGTGCGACTTCTGGGAGTTTGCCGAATTTAATTGATCACATACAGATCAATTGTGTTCTCACTGTCAGTGATCCAGGAAGTGAGTTGTCATTCAAAATGAAGTTAAATAGATTTTTTCATGCACGTAAAGTTTCTCAAACGTGTTATAAATATGAAAAAAAATTTCTTGTTGTTGTTCACTATTTTATTTTCAACTTGCTGTATCGAAAAAAACAATAAGTTAATGATTGATCGCAGACCAATTTTCCAAAATAGAGTTTTCCCCAGATTTCTGAATATATTCGCTAGGCTGTCCATGACCACCGATAAATCTAAAAATGTCTTCTCACTTCAAGATTCCTGGAAGGCCTAACCTTTTTGATATCTTTATCATTTTTCTTTAACTTCCAAAGAAGGCCTTCAAGAAGGCCTCAGCTCTTCCTTCCAAAAGACGCTGTACACATTCCCAGAGAGAAGGAGTTAATTTTTTTTCTTCTATTTAGCAAAAGAGTGCAGCTACCGTTATAAGAAAATGATCATATTGAGAAATTACAAAACACAAAACGGAATTACAGCCGAACTTCTCTATAACGTAATAGCTGCGGACCTACGAACTTCTACATTATGTTCCATGGAAGCACTTGCTTACTATTTCAATTAAGAGTTTATTGCATTCAAACGAATTCATATGAATACATACAATTATTTGAAAATAAAATTTGTTGTTTTTGTTTGTTTTAAACTTATAAATTTAACTTCATCGTCAGTCTTCACGGGTAATTCAATTATATTATTGAAAAAAGATCGTTATAGAGAAATTTGCTGTATTGAAATAAAAATGTAAAGAAACTATTGCCAAAACAGAGTGTTCTAATAATTCTGGCAAAAACCGACTTCAATACAAAAAGCCAATCGTAGAGATTACAAAACCCAAGTAGTTATGGGTAAGTTTGAAACCCGATATAATCCATTTACATTTTACTCCTAGAAAATATTGAAATGCCTTCTTAAGTAAAAAATTTTGAAAATAAATCCATAAAAGGTAGAGTTATATTATGATCACTACACCGGGCGGCCAATTTGTTTGCCCGCCTTCCACTTAAATTTCTGTGAAACAAAACTGCAAGCTACACTTTCAAATGAAGAAAGTTTTTTTTTTTTTTTAAATCAGTCCATAAATTAGTAGCAGTTATGCGATAATAAATATTTCGGAGAGTGGGGAGCAGCAACTTGTCCGTCCAATTTTCGAAATCGGATTAACCCACTATGGGACTAAACTGAAAGATTTTTAAAATCAATCTATAAATGGAGGAGTTATGCGATAATCAATATTTTATTAAAGCAAATTGCCCGTCGGATTTTTTTTTTATAAATACGAGTAAATTATGAGACAAACCTGCAAGCAAATCATTTCAAACAAAACAATTTCCAAATCCGATCACAACATATAAAGTTATGCGTATATAAACATTAAAATAAAAAATTAAAAAACAAATAGATGAAGAATAACTTTTTTGTAGTCGGTTAAAAAATAACATTTTCCATCCCTGCTGCCAATACAATTCGATCTTTTGATTGTTAGAACAATCTGGGGAACAGCGCCTAAGAGGTAGCCTTAAATTGAATAGGAGAATACTTAAATAAATATGTTTTAATTTGTTTATTTTAATATTTAAGCTTAAGGTCTTTTATTTTTTAATTTTTTAAAAATTTTATTAAAAAATAATAATCAATATTTCCATACTCAGTGAGTATCATCTTCAAGAGAATTGTCCTGATCCATTTGTTTTACGGAAGTTGGGAAACTTCTACGAGTGCCGCAAATGCAAATGTGAGCAGAACTGTTTTTTATTCGTTCGAGAGATGTTGGTGTCGAAAATTTTCGGAATTCGTATTTTTACCAAATAACTCCGAATATTATTATGGTATACCTTTCCTGAACTCGGTCACTTTTTTGTGTGTGTGTGTTTTTTTTACTGAACGGAATGCCATACATTTTTTTCCTAATCGGTTGATTGTTTTGCCAGATATCGCTATTATTGATAAACTTAGAAGATAGTGTTTTTCAATTACTCCGAAAATTACTTTTTCACATTTCCAATGAAATTTATCAAATTAACTTTAACACTGAACTATTTGAAAATGTTTTTTTTTTTTTCATTTCAATTGTATTTTTATTCTTTTAGTGGCAAGGTGGCGAGAGAAGCTGGTTGTTTTTATTTTATCGCTGGACATGGGCCCTATTTTTTATGGCTGTCTTTGTAGTCTGTTCAATTTTACAATTTTCCGAAGGCAAATATTTTATCTTCTTAACAAACTGGGGCATCATAATTTGCCTGCTAACACAACTATTGGCTGCCATTCTGGTGACACGTTGGCACTTTAATTTAGGTGGCACAAGATCGGAACGGCATGAGTTTAAAAGAAAAGAAGACAGACTCATCAGATGTTATTGGCTGCTGTATGAAATGGCATTGCCACTGGCGCTGGTCATAACAACCGTCTATTGGTTATTTCTCCATGGAAAAATGAGTAAGTTGTTAAATTTTAATATGAAAGTATAAAAATATTCTATATTTTTAAGAGATATTAAATATACAGTGGTGTTCACGACCTTAGCACACTTTGTAGATGATGTGTTAAAAAACAAATATTTTTATCGGAATTTATGTAGTTATTGGATGTGTAAATTGTATGATACGATATTTGTTGAATTCATTTCCACTTGATTCTTGTTCTATTACAGCTTGATTGTAAATATTAGTTTAAGGCGAATTCATAACAAGTTTAATTGACAGAACAGCTGATATCTTTTTTTAATTTCTTTGCTGAATGTCAAAATTTGTTCATTTTTGATGATTAGTTTTAAATATTTTCTTTCGTTTTCTACTTTTAGTCTAATGTTTTCTATATTGTGCAATGAGAGAGTCTTAATTGTTTCACTTGTATGAATTCGCCTTGTATTAGGTAAATCAAAGATATGCGTATGGAGCAGAGAATGACAAGGAGTCAGTCATGAAAATCATTCTTTGTCAAGCACGTATTAATGCTTATGTTAGTTAAAGTTGATATTGTACTTATACGCAACTGTTTCATGGGAAGTTGGCATGTTCCTGAGGTGTACTTAAATTGTACCGAGATGGTGTATCTTGTGGCAGGTATGGCAAAAGGATCACTTATTGTTATTCTCGTAATGGGAACGATTACACGGTTAATATTTTTAATTCTGCGGCATCGATCTGTTAATGAATATTTCTAAATATTTTTCATCTCACTGTATATATCGGGTGCTGCAAGTACAAGTATTTATTTATTTTTTAATTAAAAAAGATGTGATGGTATGGTGATGAACTGAGAGATACAGTGCGCCATTCTGCTGCAACCGAAGATTAGGCAAGTTCACATTTTCGATTTTAGGCCATAAAAGGTAATGGTAATGGTCGCTTAAAGCATTTTCACTTCTCCGAAATCCACTCCAAACTACCACTGCCTTTGTATGCATTGAGCTCATGACAATTTTAACGTGGCGGTTGATAAAGCCGCCGAGATAAAAATGTGCATCGTCAGATGATTTTTATGAATATATTCGATGCTTGACTCTTTTGGAATATTTTCCAACGTTTGTTAAATCATAAAGCAACTGATTTTATTCTGCTGAGGAATAATGCTGACCAACAGTAAATATTTCGGAAAGAAAAAGTCTATTAGTGTCGAAATAACATGTGACCTAAAAAAGAGATGAAGTTGGCCCACCGTTTGCGTATATGCATACTTTAGACTTACAAGCAAATAAAGCGGATTTTCGAGATTTTACAGCGTATTGAAAATAATTTTGGCATGTTTTTCCATACACACGCATTCACTAAATATAAAGTATAATTTGTCAAGACGAAAGTAGTAACGTTACTATGAATGGCGAGCGCTACCGTGCGATGATTCCAATTTTTTTTGCTCAAAATAGGAGAGCTGGACGTGGGTTTCAACAGCACGCGAAACAATGGCCCAATTGAGACGCGAGTTCGGTGAACAATTTATTTCACATTTGTTGCCGTTCAATTGGGCCCTTAGATCGTGCGATTTAACGCCTGTAGACTACATTTTGTGGAGCTATATTAAGGCTCACGTCTATAAGCATAAGCTAACAACGATTGACGCACTGGAAGCCAATATTGAGGAATTTATTCGTGAGATACCGGCCGATATGTTGGAGAGAGTATGCCAAAATTGGACCCAGCGTATGAACCATTTGAGCTGTAGCTGCGGTCAACATTTACACGTACATAAAATCATCGTTAAACATTGAATTATATAAAACGTTCTATCGACTCACATAAAGATTTAACGCATTTCTCTAAATTTTATCAAATCAACTCCGAAAGTTCTTAAAAGTAGTGCGAACTTGGGCAATGTCCATTGACTTTACCACAGGCCTGCCAGATGGTTTCTTTTTCGATTCCTATTCACCGATTTGGAAGCTATCTTCATTATGCCGAGAAACATAAACTTCTTATGATTTTTTTGCATAAAAATTAATTTGATATTAAATTAGGATCATTCATTTGCCATGGGAAATAAGCTTTACATCTGTAAGGCGTACAATCTTGCCAATAGTTAGGTTAGGTTAGGTTAGGTTGATTGGAGGGGTGTGATAGCCCATGTCATACGACATACACTTAAGCCAATGAAGGCTTGTTCTGCGCTCCCTTTAATTATCAGACACAAACTGCCAGAGTTCTGCGGCAGGATTCGAACCTGAGACCTTCGCACTACGAGTCTAGTACACTACCTACTAGTCTACGAAGGTCAGTTTGCCAATAGTTAGGATTTCTTTTTCTTTATGTTGAACGTAATTTTACTACTTATTCTTTGAAGAAAAATAACGTATTTATGAAGATTAAAAAATTAATATCTTTATTCAAATTCATTTTCATAAACTTGTAGAGGTGATTAATATTTTAAATTGAAATTTTGTCAATTGGATCATAGAAAGTTGAAAAAGCGCACGAACGGATCTTTTAGAGGCAGGAAAAATGTCATTCCTTGAGAAAAACTTTTATGTTTGTTTTTTCACTGGGTTGTCATGATGAAATAAAGAAATAATAAGTAAAAAATTAAATTACACGAATAAAAATTGTGTGGCAATGAGGGCGCTAAAATGTGTAATGTACTTTGGGACGAATAACATTTGTGAAGTACTCCCAAAAAAAGTGTCTTCATAACATTTTGAATATTGAAAAAGAACATCTTACAATGACAACCCTATATTAAAATCATTGAAAAAGATTCGACTTTTCACTACTGCCGTACCGTGGATCTTATTGACTTCTCTGGAAGTTCTTATTTCACTGGGCTACTAACACATATTACATGGGAATTAAAATGCAAAAATTGCAATCCTTAGTAATGTTTTACTCTTGTAATTAGTATTGAAATCTATAAGTTTTGAGTCAAGAGAAAGCTGATGAAATATTGTTTTTTTTTTTAATAATAGATCAATATAATCAAATAAAAAAATAAGGGACAGGCTAATGGTTAGTCCCCATCTAGAATTGCAATTTTGTTGCATGCAATTTTTTAAAATTTTGCTTTGAAATTGCTTTAGTGTCCACATTAGAAAAAAAATCTAGTATTGCAATTTTTGTATTTCTTATGCCTTCTTTTCTCTTTTCTTAATTTTTCTTTTGTTTAAAACGCCAACAATGAAAATGAATAAAATAAATCGTCAAATACAACAACACCAAATATCAAGTTGAAAAGTGAGAATTGCAAAGCAACAGAAAATTGCAGAGAACATGAAACTCTGTACCACTCCCCAAGCTTCTTAACTCTCTCACCTAAAACAACCAAGAATTGCTGCAACAAAATTGCAAGTCTGGACGGGGACTTACATATGTATATTGCAACAAATAAACTTTTAAATGAAATTGAGTTCGTTTTATTTATTTGCAACAACAAATTCGGTACCCAAATAACTTTCAAATTTTCGATTAAAAATATACAGTGAAACTTCGATATAACGGATCTAGAGGGGATCAAAAAATACTTCGTTATAGCTATTGATTCGTTATACATATGCATTGTGAAACCTTGGTATAATGAAATTTAAAGAAGTACTAAAAAAATTCGTTATAACTACAGTTTTCTTTTGTCCAAATTCTATTTTTAAAAGGGACTTCCCCGTTTTGCTTAAAACTTAATTTTGCTTTACTCTGACTTCGTTGTATGGAGGCTATAGTTGAAGACTTCGTTATGTAGAGGCTTTTGATAATGACTTACACTCTTAAATGTTATATTAAAATGTTATGTATGTATTTCTCAATTATAATTTCGTTGTATAGAGGCTTTTGAAAAAATACTTCGCTATATAGAGGCTTTATAGCTCAGAATTTTTTCGCTATAGCTATAGAGCATTTTTGTATGAAAAACTTTGTAATAAAAAGGTTTTTTCAAGGGACTCAGCTAAAAATTCGTTATATTGAGTTTTTCGTTATAACGAAGTTCGTAATATCAAAGTTTTACTGTAGTTTAATTTATAAATTGTCCAACATAATTCCTATTTAATTTCCTTTTCGATAATTTATAACATCAATTTGCACTAAAATATTGAATTTTTTGGGCGTGAAATTGTTGTTAACATTTATTTCTACTTGACTTCCGGGTTAATCGATTACAAGTTTTGAGCTTCACTAACACAAATATTAAAAGGAAAAGTGAATTAAAAATTGACATATAAAAATATAAAATGCTAAATGTACTTTTAGGATTAGAAACTTATAATAATTGTTTATACACGTAAGACGAAAAGTGTTTAATAACAATTGTGTTCATTGAACCTACAGTAAGACTTTTTTATGAACGCAGCTGTTAAACTTAAAGTCCATTAAACTCGAAAATGTCCAAAATATGCTCGCAAACTTAAAATATGTAAAAACTTAAAATATGTAAAAGTAAGCTGTAAGATTTAAATATGAAAAAAGTTTTTGCTTACAATTCGAAAAGAAAAAAATTCTTTAAAAAATTCTCACACTTAAGAATTTCGCATTCCTGCCTTCAGTAGATTCCCAAGAAAATTTCGTTCGAATATTGCATGAACATTTATTTAAAAAAATTTAAAGGTCAGCTTCAAAATTTGTAAATCACGTTGCGAAAATGAAAATTATAAAAAAACAAAATTTTAAGAATTAAAAAAAATGTATTGGCTTTCTTAAAATTGTTAATACTTATGAAAAATTTTTATAAAATTTTTTTAGAAAAAAATTTTTATGAAAAGCAAACAAACAAAATTAAAATTTTTTTTTTAATTTTGTGTTTCGTTTTTATATAAATTTCACTTGCCTTTGTTCGCTAAACCAAATCGTCAGTGAACTTTAAGCAGTTTGGAAACATTCAACCTGCTATACTTATGGCAAGCAAATCAAATACAATATGAGAATTCTATATTGCATATGATTATTACAAAAAAATATAATCAATGTAGGCTTAGAACGCTTTTATACAAACAACACAATAAACAATTATACTCTATTATATTTTTCTTGCAACATGTATACCATTAAACGCCCGTTGGTGGTTAATTTAATCAAACGAAAGTGTGAAATAAAGTCTTTATTTTAAATTCTTAAATTTAAATTAAAGTTTTTACAAATTTTTGTTGTTTGTTGCGGCCTCAGCTGTTCATATACCGATATTTATTAGTATTTTGTAATAATCATATACGATATAGAATTCTCATATTTTGTTTGCTTGTTTTGGCATAAACATACGAGGTTGAATGTTTTCAAACTACTTGAAGTTCACTGACGATTTGGTTTTGCGAGCAATTGAATGTCGGCATATGAACAGCTAAAGCCACAATTAACAAAACATTTTGTAAAAACTCTAATTGCTTTTAACAATTAGTTGGGGAGAATATCCCGAAATAATAAATTGCAATTTAAGGAGATTTTTTTTTTTATAAATTTATTTTTCGGTTGCCCTGATAATTACTCTGCTTATAATATTGATGTTCTTTCATTAAACTTTTGTGTTCTAATAAATAGATAAACCTACACGATTTCCCATCATAAGTTTCGTAACACACTGCCTTAATTCCGTGTTTATGCTGGTCGATTTTTTGATTGTTGCATTTCCGCTGAGACTGTTGCACACCCTCTATGCCATGCTGTTGCCCACATTTTTTTGCTTCTTTACGGTCATTTATTATTTATGTGGCGGCACTGATGAGTAAGTATTTGGAAACTGTACATTTTATAATGATAATTACTAAATTACACATTTACATACACATATGCACACATACATACATACACGCATGCATACATGCACACAGGCACACATAAGTGTGTAGAAAAATTTTCTTTTTTGCCATTGACTTTCATAAATTATTTTCAATTCATTCAAGGTATGGGAATGATTACGTGTATCCACTATTGGATTGGAAAACACCTCTCCGTGGTATATTGACATTTATTGGGGTCTTCGCCTTATACTGCATTTATGGACTGCTGTTGTTTGGTGTATGCAAACTAAAACGTTTTCTACATCGTTCGTTCAGTGTCATATGGTCACCTCACAGTGTTGGCTTACTTTGATCAATTCGATGCACTTCTTCTATGGCATCAGCCACAATTCAATTCATTTTGCTTTGCTTTGTGTCATAATGAAAGACATGTCAGTAATAAAAAAATAGAAAATTTTATTTTGACTTGAATTTTTAAGTATATTCTTTACACCATTTCCATTTACAAATGTCTGTAGATATTTTATTGAAAGCTACTAAAAATAAAAATAAAATAAATAAATAAATATTTATTACGCCAATTTATCTGTTGAGAGTTCGGTGGGTGGAAAGTGGGTGAAAGTCTTAAAATACTCTTTCTGTAAAAGTCAGATGCCGAGTCAGATGATAAACTATCAATTAGAATGTGTTCTATTTTCATCTGACAAGGCATTTGACATCCGCCATAATATGTGTTGGTCGGAAACACATAAAAATAATATTAAGAAGTAAATGATGGCTCTTAAAAATTATTTTAGTGGATAAGAAATAAGCAAATTAATTATTTATTGTAAATTCGGCAGTTGTGAACATTTATAGATTGTGCCGGGTGTAATTACACATGTACATACGTTTGAAAGTAAAAATTGGAACTTTTGGCAGACATACGAAATTATATGTATATGGAGCGTACATGCCATCTGAAACAATTATAAGCTAGTCTATATGTCAAACATTTCACCGGTCCTCTTACAAATAAAATACAACAAATAATGGGAAAAATTTTCTTAACTTCACCACATAATCGCCTTTAAGCTGGTAATCGATATTCAATAGCTTCGATACCCGGTTTATAGCTCATTAAGATAGCCATCAACCTCATACTCCACCTCTTCAATGTTGAGAAATCTTTTGCCATCCAGCAATTTTTTCAAGTTTGAAAATAGAAAACAATCCGAGGAAGCCTATATCTGGCGAATAAGATGCACGATGAAGCAATTCCAACTTTAATTTATTGATTTTGGACATCGCAATAGTGGATGTGGGAAGTGCAGCCTTTTTTCCTTAATTTCATCACCTAGATGCTGCAACAAGTTGATTGTTTTTCTTTTTTGAAGACAGTCAATAAAAACTATACTACGCGCAAGCCAAAAAAAACAGGCGCCATCATCTTGCCTTTAGATGAAACTGTCTACAGCTGTTTTGGACCCGATTCTCCCATTCCAGTCCACTGCTTTGACTGTTTCATTATCTCAAGTAAGAAATGGTGGACAAATGTCTTATCCATGGTTACGAGTCGGCACAATAATTCGGCTTTATTACGTTGAAACTTCGCCAAACACTCTATTGCAACATCTTTACGATGGTGTGAGCGGCAACCATCTTGCCCACAGCATTCTCATCTTAACATTTTGGGTCAATATGCGATATATAGCACTCTTTCAACAGCCTATCATTTCAACTATCTCACACAATTTTAGCCGACGATCATCCGATACGATTTTTTTGGATTTTTTTAATGTTTCTCGTGTGGATATCTCAATTGGTCGACCACTGCGGTATTCATCTTGGCAACTCGTATGGCCTCATTTAATCTCTTCCACCTAATATTTTGTAATCGTAACCAGAGGAGCAGACCCCCAGTAGTATTTAATTACATGACGATGATCTATTTCTTAAATGTTTAGAAAGAGATCGTATATTTCTTATGTTTCCAAAATAAAATAAACAGCGTGACCTCTTGAAACTTAAAAGCATTTGTTTTATAAGGTTACCACTTTTCACCAGAGCGATTTTTATCTCTTCAAACCACTGCCGCCATCTATACGTCAGATCGGTTAATTTTCGGATGGCTCTCGTAGATAACGCATAAAAATAAAAATTTTTCCTTAAAATCTTTTTGGGATACTAAATGAACATTATTTTGTTGAGCTCGAGTTCAAACCTCATCACACTCCATTGGAGAATGATGTCAATTTATTTTTACTGGGTTTAACGATTACAAATGACAGGAAAGCTGAAGGAATCTGAGCCACACACCTCATCATCATTTGAGCTCGACCATTTGAAGGATTTTTCTTAAACGTCATTATTATTTCAACTAACATTCACTGATCTAGACAAGTGCTTCTAAGTGGACTGAGCTTCACTGTAGCTAAAATTAAATGAGTTACTCAATTGAGAGGAAAAAATTGATAAATTGGAAAATGTTTACTTCTTATTATGTCTATATTAAGTAGAGTTTAATACCCTTGAATTGTTCTTATTAGTCCAAGTGCAGACTCGGTTTCAAAGAATTAATCACGATCATGCGTGAATCACATTTATCACGTACACAATATTCATCTCTAACAGGTAACATTCACATACTTACGTATAGTTGTGCCATTTTCAAATTAAAGACAAACTTGTTTATGTAAATCGTTTGCTTTTTCCCAAATGATATCAGCGCACAATGGGTTAGTGCAAACAATCATTCTTAGATATTCTCTCCGAAAATCTTGCGCTCAAATTTGTGAAAAAAAACTTAATTTTGCTGACTCCAGCCACTCGCAGGCAAGCAATTCACCAAGTTTTATTGTAGCGAATGTGTTTGGGAGTCTTGCCAGTAAAGGCCATGTCACATACAACTTTTGCTTCGCGTTGCGTTACAGCTTCGCTTTGACATTTAAGTTGAAATGTACATACTTATACGAAACATGCCACATAAAACACTTTTAACGCAGCGTGACGCAAAAAGTTCGGCAACTCTCAACTTTTTGCGTGCTTTGACAATCAAAGTTATGTATGTATGTATGTATGTTGGAATATGATATGAAAATGTGATGTGATATGAAAAATACTTATTTTTTTATATTTAAAATTTATTTCCTGTTAAAGAATAGGAGCTTGTTTTTTAAAACAAATTTATAAAATAGTACCTATTTGCATGCTATATGTAAGTATATAGCATAAGATTATTTTATTGTAAAAAATCAGTGGCAGCGTATTATTAATAATATTTTAACTTTTTATATGAATACATACATATGTATGTATGTATGTATTTGAAAATCCAAAAAACAAATGAATTGATGACAATTAAAAGCTTTATATGGTATAGTGGTGTATTTTCAATAAACTACAATAGGTGATAACAAAATAAACACACAAAAGCAAATAATATTTTGACTTTAATTTTTATAATAAAAAATAATTAGCAAAATTCATAACCACCTTTTTGGTAAACATACAATGCGCGCGTTGTGTCAAAGTTTTCATTGTGTCATACACCTTTTGCGTTACGCTTTTCTCTCAAAGTTAAAAACGTCACGCAACGCTACAAAGTTTTATGTGACACGGCCTTAAGTACCCACAGTAAGTTTTGGTGAGTTTCATCGTCATCATGATCAAGCTAATGATGATCATCAACGATCGTTAGAGAACAATATTGAGACACGATAACAATTGTTTAACAAATGCCAACACGTACAAATGTTTTATGTTACGAGTGTATACATACGAATTGAAATAATTTGGCAGTTAGAAAAACAAGTCTTTGGTATAAACAATAACAATAACAAATCAAATAAATTGAAATGAAACTGAGGCCGCCCAACAACAAAAACAAGTTAAGTGGCTATATTCTGCTATACCAAATGAATCTTAAACTTCATTTAGGCACAAAGTAGAGATGGTCACCGCTCATGTGATTCGCATGATCGCGTATGATCTCCCGATCACGAGAATATTTGCGTTACCATTTTTTGGTAAAAAGGTCCCAAAGTGTGTGTGTGTGATAAATTTCGAAATTTCGTCAGGTGGTTGCTTAAGTTCTCACGAACATGAAAGAAAAATGTTGAACAACATTTTACATGCAACATGTGATATATGCTTTTAATTTTTGCTACTTTTACGCGAAAATTGTGCTGTGCTTTCGAGTATACAACATTGTTTTATGTACGTAAAAAAAATATATATATTTTTTTAAATTTTGTTTATTTTGAAAAATTTAAATTTCATATGAAATAAGTGCCATTTGTATGTATAATTTCACAGGTTGAAAAAATGTTGCATGAATGTTGCCAGAGACATTTCATTTGTTTGTGAAAACATAAACAGAATACAATCAGCGCAACATTATTTTGTAACTATTTCGTACGAATTTTTTTTCATACGGATGGATTTTGACAACATTTCTCAAAAGAGTACCGGGCTTAAAATTAACCTTTTTAACTCAAGTTCATGTTCCATATATTTTAACGTCTATGTAAGGCAAATTAATTACAACAAAACCGAGAATGCGATTGTTAAACTCCTTATGAAAAAGTTGACGGAAAAATTGTCGTAAATTTTTCTAAATAGTGTTTCATAAGGCGATGTTAATTGTCCGCCACAATCATGTGATTTGACACCGTCCGACTTCTTTCTTTGGGGATATTTAAAAGAAAGAGTGTACATCAATAAGCCAAGAACAAATCAAGAGCTAAAGAATATCTGTTCTTATATTAAACGGTTCGCTATATAAATGTGGTTTCATCATCAGAATAGGATACAGTAGGCTTATCACCTGCTTATCTGAAATATACGGTAATGTATATCTGTACCCTTCTCCTATCTAGTAAATTTTTCTTGAGACTACGTGCAGTGAATGCATAGTAATTCATACTGATTTTGATCAATCTCACTATTATTTTTAGTCAGTTATACGAATCGAAAGCTTGAACTAGGCGGAAAAATTAAAATTTTTTTTTCAGCAGACCACTGTAAAACGTGAATAAAGTCGAAAAGAACCCGAACATAAACAATCGGTTGATTTTTGGTTTAATTTTTAATTTGGAGAATCCCAGCATGAGATTTCATATGACTTTGCATTCTATACGTACAAGCTTTAGGTGAATAATTATTTTTATTATTATTATTTGTTTATGTTTTGCAAAGGTACATAAAGGGTGATTTTTTGGCAGCTCAGCTGTTTTCGTGTAACATGTTGCTGTTAAACATGTCCAGTTTGGTCTACAATTTAACCATGAATCGGCTTATCGCTTGCAAATTATTGAATTTTATTATCAAAATTCATGCTCGGTCCAGTTTTTTTTATCAAAAAATTGTATTCAGGAAAGAAGCTCATTTCTGGTTTAATGGATACGTGAACAAGCAAAATTGCCGTTTTTGGTGTGAACTGCAGCCAGAAGCATTTCATCCCGAAAAATGCACTGTTTGATGTGGATTATGGGCCGGTGGCATCATTGGACCGTACTTTTCCAAAGACGACAAAGACAGCAACATTATTGTGAATGGTAAGCGCTACCTTGCGATAATTAAAAAATTGTTTACCCAAAACAGAAGAGCTGGACTTGGCTGACATGTGGTTTCAACAAGACGATGCCGCATGCCACACAGAAGGCGAAGCAATGGCAATGGAGCAGTTTATTTCACGTTAGGGGCCCGTCAATTGACTAGGCATTTTAACGCCTTTACACTATTTTTTTGTCAGGCTATATTAAGGCTCATGGCTATTGGGACAAGCTCGCAATGGTTGACGCACTGGAAGCCAATATTGAATAATTTATTCCTGAGATACCGTCCATTATGTTGGAGAGAGTATGCCAAAATTGAGCCCACCATATGAACCATTAGAGTCGAAGCCGCGGTCAACATTTACATGAACTCATTTTTAAACATTCAATTATATAAAATGTTCTATCGATTCAAATAAAGATTTTATACATTTCTCTAAATTTTATGTTTTTTTAAATCAAGTCCGATGCCTTTTAAAAAATCACAGTGAACAATTTATTAAAATGTATTCTGAAAGTTAAAATTCTTAAGTCTTAAAGAAAATCAGATATTATTGGTTGTTTTTTTTTTGCAAAAAGATTGATTTCATTCTAGAAGAGCCAGAATTTAGAAACAAATACACTTATTAATATTTTGATATAGAACGAGAATAAAAATATTGACCAAACTGCAATAAAGAAAACGCAACTGTTTAATCAAATATTTACTTATTCGTTTAAAAAATTATTCCTTTAAAGCAAGGCGAATTCTTACAAGGTAAGATCACTAGTACAATAAGTGCAACTCTCCCTTTAATCAGATTAAAGTGAGAAATCAAGGAAAATTATTCAATAGCAATCAAAACAAATAACCAAAGCAATCGAGCAACGAACGAATATAGAAAAAAGTTATCAGCTGCGTTGCGTTGTAAATTCCACTTGTTATGAATTCGCCTTGATATATAGAAAGTTATTGATTGTTTTTTTACTAAAAACTTTTTAAAAAATTTTTTGCTTGTATTAAAATTGGTTAGTTTTGAGTCAGATTATTAATAATTATTATTATTATATTAAAAATTAATTTTTATTAAGGAAAAAGCTAATTATTACACTAGAAGAAACGAACAGTAATGTTTACAATAATCGCCACACCATCATCGCTCACCAACGCTCATGCGACCGCTTTTTACCATTTTTCATACTAGCAATTTGGGAGTCTCTTGTTAAGTTAATTGTTACAATGTAATCTATTTTAGTAAAACGTAATCCTTTTTTATTGTAAGACACACAATCTCGAAAACAAGATCAAATTTGAAAAATTAGTTCACGTTTTTGCGAGTCACTTAATTTGCTTTCACATCAATTTTGCTCTCTATGCAGCTAAACCACATATCAAAAAAAAGAAGTTATACCTCTGAATTGAAGAGCGACAAAATTGGCAAATACTACCCAAGGACCACCTGCTCGTAGGACGCACCGATCAATAACAATATTCTAAGCACTATTGAGGGTGCTGTTGGCTGAAGTAGTTAACGTTTTGACTACCAAGCAATTTATGACTGAGAACCTGGGTTCGATCCGGGTTCCGGACAAGTCATATCAACATCATGAGTTTTTCCGATTTACGTTAGTGTACGTTGTGTGTTAATTGTTGTTGGACTATTTAAGTGATGTAGGCATAGCACTGGTCACTGAACGGTATCGACAGCAATTGATACTCTTTCTTCTACGCTAATGTACGCTACATCACGGCGCAGTCCTTCGTCAGTGATTTTAGAAAAATCGTCGGTGAGGTAAGAGCTGTTTCATAGAGCTATTTCACACACGTCAAGTTTTCTTGATCAAGTTTCAATTCAGCTGGGAGAAAGATAAAGAAAGGAATACATACTCTCCCTATCGCTCTCCCAGCTGAATTGAAACTTGATCAGGAAAACTTGACGTGTGTGAAACAGCACTTAACACCAGAGGCGCTGCAACTCTGCTATACAAAATTCGTAATAGTAGAGTTGTAAAAAAGAATTTAAGCACTCTCTCCCTCTCTCTCCTTCTCTCTCTCTCGGTGTTCTGATGTCATCACCTGTTTACAAAAGAAGTAACCCCTTAGTAGCAGGTATTCATTGTATGAGTTTTACTTCTCTTAAAAAAAATCAAAGTTCTCCTGTCAAAAAAGAACATCGAAAACTGTACAATCAAATGCTAATAAACGCTCTATAATTAATATTTTCCGTACAAAAATATATTAAAATATGAAAAATCTATTGAAATATCAAATCGGCAACACTGTTGGCTTGTAAACAAAATCATTTTTTTATTTGATTCTCAAGTCAGTCTGTGTTTGCGAGTGGTAACGAAAAGTTGAAAATTTAATTTTGGTTGAGTTGATCGCGTGGATGCTGCTATCGATCGCGCGTCGAAAAGTAAAATTCAAATGTCTGTTCAGCAAAAAAAAAATACAGGTGCAAATATTATGTGGAAATAATTCAACGTTGTATTAGAAGAGCAATAGTTAAATAAATGATGATAATGATGATCTCTCCGTTGAAACGCAAAGTTCGGGTTGAGAGTTGAAACAGCCAGCAATAAAGCAGAATAATAATAGAATAATAATAACAGCAGTTTTGTGAAACGTATTGGCTTAGACGCAGCTGAGGGTTGGTTGGTCGACTGCCGATGGCCAGTTTATAAGCCAAATTTATTCAATTCATAGTTGTTATTTAAACAAATGTTGCTACTGTAACAGTTAAGAAATTTTAAACTAAAAAAAAACATTTAATGATCTAGTGGAAATTTATTGTTGCATGTAATTGACCCACTTGTGGTTGATGTTGCTGGTGCTGGTGTTAAGCAGACATTTAAGGTATGACATCGTTATTATTATTCTTTCATTAAAAGAAAATAAGTACAAGAATGACGAGTTAAAACAAATAGTGTGTTGAATTATGGAAAAAGAAGAATGTTTAACAGACATTAATACTTTTATTTGTATTTTATTATTAACATTCAAATTGACATTCAATGTCACTGTGACAAGTTATTAAAACATGTAGCGTAAACTAAACTCACACAAACTTTTAACTAAACAACTCTCATTTTAAGTGCCGCGCCTCCTCCTGCAGGTTAAGACTGAAGACCAGTTAAACAAACAATTCTAACGATGAACAAACTCACATTGGCTTCAAATCGTTTTATTTTTAAACAATTTGTTATAGTGTGAGTCATTCATGATATCTCAATAAAACGCCGAAAAGTTAAAGCTGAAGTATTTTTGATTCTATATTCAATTATACCATCCCCTTTCTACCTCGTATTTGCAAAATTATACTATCCGCCAAACAAATAAAAACATTAATTATTACTTAATGTATGTAAATATTCATAATAAATGTTAAATTTATAATTTTCAAGGCCATAACAGATATAAAAGGAATATCGGCCTTATTCATAAAAAATATTTTAATTTATAAAAGGTCTAACAAACTAATTTCCATACAAAATTTGATTAATAAACTTTATATAAACTAAAACTATTATTTTTTTGTTTATGAATAAGCCCATATAACATTTAATATAAATAATAATAAATATTTGTATTGATTTTCCGGATATTACGATTTTGAAGATATTTTATTTGATAAAGCTGTATTTGTTTAACCTATGATTTTCAATGTTGTCTAAAGCTATTTTTCTTCGGCTTGAGGTCAAATTTTTCCAAAAGTTTTATAAATAAAAAACCAATTTATATTTGTTTTTTTCGATGATGATCAACGAAGTTGATCGAAATATTGGTGAAAACATTAATAAATGACGAAAAAAACAAATATAAATTGGTGTTTTATTTATAAAACTTTTAGGAAAAATTTGACCTCAAGCCGAAGAAAAATAGCTTTAGACAACGATATTTTATTTGTTTAATTCATTTTCATTCATGTTCATTTATCAGATAGATTTTCTAATACAACAGTAGTAGAATTAGACAAGTCACATGCATATATAAAAGTTGAAGCCGGCAGCTGATTCCACAGACGTACGCTCCGAAACGTGGGCGTGGTAATTTAATTGCATGATATATCACACCCTACACGATCTCGAAAATCTTAAACGCTCGTTACAATAACTTTGTGATGAAAAATCGAAGCTCGAATTTTTGAAATGTTGATGAAAGGGCCGGCGCGGATATGAAGGTTCTCTTGAATTTCTTTAGAGATAAATGCATCGGACCAAGAACAAGAAATGGTGAAAAACAAAATGAAATAGTATGCAAAGGCAACAACATGTCAAATCTTATTAACGATAAGGATATACATATAAAATCTTATTCACAATAAGGGTGAATGTATTCTATTCTGGTTTCGCTGGTAATAATAATACCCGATGGAGCGGTTGTTAATTTCTTAGCGCGGTGTTAGTCCTATACACAAAAAAAATACAGTATTGTCGATCGAAGATATAAGGAAAATGGAATATATTTTTCCCTGGGAAAACATGCCACTCATATGATTTCTTATGCAATAAATAATATTTAATGTTGTTATTAAATATATTTAATTATTAGGTTAGGTTAGGTTAGGTTGATTGGAGGGGTATGACAGCCCATGTCATTACGACATACACCTAAGCCAGTGAAGGCTTGTTGTGCGCTCCCTTGAGTTAACCTTGAGTTAACCATAAGATATTGAACCAAAGTTCTAGAGAAACTCCGTGTCACTCACAAAGTTCCTTAATTTCCTCCAGCATATTCCCCGTAATCGGCTTATGTCCGGTAAGATGTCACTCCCAAGATATCGGGACCTTATTTGTGAGAAGGCGGGGCATTGGCACAAATAGTGTTCCAATGTTTCGCTCTCCTCCCCACATGCTCTACATTCATCTCCTCCCGCTATTCCCAAGCGTTTAAGATGTGCCAGTAGTTGAGAGTGCCCTGTGACCACTCCCATTATTCTACTTAGTTCGAGCTTGCTGAGTCTTAGCAGCTCCCTCGTTCTTCTCTCGTCTGGATCTCCCCATAGAATTTTTGTATTGATTCCCATGGTTCCGTTATTCCAGAGAGTTGAATGGGCCCTTTGTGCCCAAGTCTTTAGCTCTGATTTAACTGCATCGAAAGGTTTCGCGCATTCCAAGCTTATATTACCTAACTCTATTGCCCTAGAAGCAAGTGAGTTTGCCCTCTCATTTCCAGTTATCCCCGCGTGCCCCGGCACCCATATGATGCGCAGTTCACCATGTGTCGAGTAACTGTTAATGGCGTTTTTGCAATCCCAAACTGTACGTGATTTAGTGCGTTCCTCTGAGATTGCTCTGATGGCCATCTGACTATCTGTGAATATATTCACAAGTCCTGACCTCCTCATTACATTGAGTTCCCTGATACACTCCGTTATCGCCCGAACTTCCGCCTGCAAAACTGTGCAATAGTCCGGCAGGCGGAAAAACAGTTCCGTGGTGTTTTCTATATAAACACCAAGTCCCGTTTTCCCTCTCGACCTTGATCCATCCGTGTAGCAATGAAGCCCCATGGGGATCTGGTTCCAAGGGTCGGTCAACCAGGAATGGATGTCGGGAATCAATGTTCCGCAGTTGGCCTCTAGTCTAGTCTCCGGTATGCGGTCATTTGCGACACTTTCCGGTATGGACTCTCCTATGGCCGTAAAGATTCGTTGATGATACGCTTCGTGTTCCTGATCGATCCACTCACCCATCACCTTTAGTCGTTTTGCTGCTAGAGCCGCTTCGTATTTTATACGAATATCGATTGGCTGGATAGATAATATTGTTTCCATCGCACCTGTTGATGTCGTTCGGAAGGCCCCACTTATACCAAGACAGCAGGTTCTCTGAACTTTCTGCATTGTTTTGATGTTGCATTTATATTCCATCGATGTCCACCACACTATAGAGGCATAGGTCATAATCGGCCTGATAACGCTACTATAAAGCCAGTGTGTCATCTCTGGATTCAGCCCCCATCTCGTGCCTATGGCCCGTTTACAGATTGACCAACATATATGAGCCTTTTTGACTCTTTCGTTTATGTGGTCTTTCCATTTTAATTTCCGATCGAGAATGACTCCTAGATATTTCACCCTGTCGGAAATATTTATTGTCCTTTCAAGAAAGCGCGGCTCATCATATGGAGCTATCTTCGTCTTTCTTGTAAATAGGCCAATTTCAGTTTTTTCTGGGTTAACGTTCAACCCTCTTGGTTGAGCCCAGTTGTGTGCCAGGGTTAATGCCTCCTCGGCCTTCCTGCACAAATGATTTGGATCCCTTCCCTTCAGAAGTATCATGACGTCATCTGCGTAGCAGACTGTCTCGAATCCCTCATCGGTCAGAGTCCTAATAAGGGTATGTATTGTTGTGGTCCAGAGAAGGGGTGATAAAATCCCCCCTTGTGGAGTTCCACATTGTACCCTTTTTCTTATACTTACATTGTGCGCCTCACAATTAATCCATCTGTTCCTTAGCATATTGCCAATCCAGTCGCGTATCGCCCGGTTGACATTAAATTGGTCCAGAGAATGGATAAGTGTGTCGGTATGCACGTTGTTGAAAGCCCCCTCAATGTCAATGCAAACCGCGAGTGTGTACATCTTCTCACTAAGTGACCTTTCTATAAAGTACACCACATTATGCAATGCAGTGTCCACTGATCTACCTTTGACATATGCGTGTTGCCTGAACCTCAGCATATGGCCTGCGATCCTGCCCTTAACCATGTCGTCAATTATCCTCTCCATGGTTTTCAGCAGGAAGGAAGTTAGGCTTATTGGCCTATAAGCCTTTGGTGAAGAATAATTTGGCTTGCCAGGTTTGGGGATAAACACTACCCTCGCTTCCTGCCAGCCTACTGGAATATATGCGTGTGTTAGGCATGCATTATAAATTCCTGCAAGATGTGACGAAACTAAATTCATCCCTTTCTGCAGGAGCGCCGGAAAGATACCATCCGGACCCGCAGCCTTAAATGGAGAAAAGCTTTTTATCGCTTCCATAACCATCCTATCGCTGATAATAGGCACCTCATGTTCACCACTTCTCCCATCGTCCAGCCTAGCCGAAAGTTCGGCCGGGCTGCATGGAAAATGTGTATCCATGAGGAGTTTAATGGTTTCCTCCACATTTTCAATTGCCCTGCCCGATTCATCCACTAATGATTCAGCCTGGATGTGGGCTTTTGACAAAAATTTTTTAATTTTAGAAACATCGCTTACACTGTCCACCTGTTCGCAGAAAAGCCTCCAGGATGTACGTTTAGCAGTTCTTATTCTCTTGTTGTAATTTCGGAGTTTATCACGATAATCCTCCCAATATACTGGTAATCTTTTACGTTTCGCTCTATTATAGAGTCGGCGGACTTCCCTCCCCATTGCCCGAATCTCCCCTGTCATCCAGGGTTTTTCGTATGGGGATTTTCTTTCCCGAAGTGGGCAACTCTCTTCAAACGACTCAACTAAAGCGTCCGTAATGATTTTGACTTTACCGTCTATGTCCTCTCTTTCTAGGCGATTGAAAGAAACCTGCCCTAAATGAGAATCAAGTGACCTTTCGAATTTTGCCCAATCAGTTTTAGCCCTGTTTCGAAAGGTTATAGGTTCTGGCGGTTGCCTTGCAATTTTAAACATAATATAACGATGATCTGAGAATGAGTGCTCGTTCAGAACCCTCCATTCAGCAATTTCATCGATTACGTTTTCAGAACATATGGTTACATCCAATACCTCCGCTCTAATTCTATTAATAAAGGTAGGCGTATTACCAGTATTAACAGTTAATAGATCGTTAGTATTTAGAAATTCTAAAAGAGCCTGTCCTCTTTTATTAATGTTAGTACTACCCCATGCAATATGATGCGAATTAGTATCGCATCCGATTAGTACTTTCCTACCTTTTATTCTGCAATCTTCTACCAAGTGTTGTAATTCCGACGTTGGTGGTAGTGTCGGTGCATCATACGGCAAGTATACTGATGCTAGGCATATGTTTCCATTTCCCTGCTTCAGTACTGTTGCGTCTGCTGTTGACAACTCTGTGGATAAAAGAAAGCATAAATTTTTGTGACTAAGAATACAGGTCCTCGGACGATTCCCTGTTTTAGCATAAAATAATTGGTAGTTTACATGGCTTAATCCATTAACCCTGTTTTTTGTCGTCCAGGGTTCTTGTATTAATGCCACATGAATCTTACCTTTGTTAATTTTCTCCATCAAAGCGTGAGTTGCCGTCTCGCTCCGGTGGAGGTTAATTTGGATGACCTCCCACATCATCCTTCTAATAGGCGGTCCTCTTGGGAGTTGGTGATATTTTGCTCCAACTTCTCCTTGGCCGTCTGGACCTCCGAGACACCAGCCTGATTTTGGCTAGCTGCAGCCTGTACTGTGCTTGTCCTGTCGTTGCTGGGGGTGGTTTTCCCCTGGCTGCCGATACAGGACTTGCCTATTTTGACATATACAGCTTTCGACACAAAGAACACCTTCCCTTCAGATTTGGAAAGGCTGGAAATAGATCCTTGGTCGATGCCCACCACAAAAAGAGTTCCATTTTGGTCCTCCTCTCTGTGGAACACCTCCCATTTCTCTACCGCCAGTTCTTTGTTTTGTTTACCAATAACCTCCAAAACACGGTCGGATGTGAATTTGCATCCCCATCCTTTGACGTAGAAGGTTGCCTTGGTAAGAGTTGGTATATTTCTCCCTTCCACCAGTTCCAGCTTACAGCCTTCCCATGGCGGAGGGATTCCTTCTACCAGCTTCTTTAGGGTAGCTGCGCAGGTCTGCGATGCTAATCTTAGCAACAGCACGCCCCTTTGAAACTCGCAGCTATTTATTTTTATTGGAGATCCGTTATCGGTTGCCATAACGTATTCCAATATCGCGTTATTTACCAGATCCTCAACCACTTGCTGTTGATTTTCTGGTATTTTGCCAGTCGGACGTGAGGTGTCAATGACCGCGTAGCGGAGATTGTCCCTGTATTGCCTCCTGGCTACTTTAGCGTAAGATGGCGGCTCTTTTTCCTTAGTTACGTCTAGCTTCCTCTTACGCGTGAAGAGATTCCGCTTTTTGGCGTTCTCTGCTTCCGCGGAAGATTTCACCGACGTGCCCGCCTTCTCAGTAAGTGCTGCTCCTTTGACCCCCTTACTAGAAGGATTCTTCATAGAGACTCCTTTAAGAAGGGAGACGCCCGGTTTTGGCGACTTACTGGTCGACGAGGAGCACCTTTTCTTATGCTTCGGCTCCGCAATGTTCTGCTCTTCTGGAGATCGGATCCTCTTACCAGTCTCTACCGAGGTGGAGGGAGTCTCCGATGCTTCCTTTAGGGCATCTTGCGCATTTTTAGCTGCTGCCTGGTTCTTCTTGGCAAGTTTTCGCCTTTGAGCCCCAGAGAGCCGCTTTTTTCCAGTATTTAGGCTCGCGATTTTGTCGCTCACCTCATCCACCAGTCTGTCTAGATTCTGCGAAGAATCTCTACCTGACTGGCTTATGTCATGAGAGTCAGAGTAGGTGTTCCCACCTGCCACTGAAGGCTGGGTTGACTTTAAGTCCCCCCCGGGTATTACCACCTCTTCCTCTCGTTTTGGTGTCGCTGTCCTTGTCCGATTTTCCGTTCCGTTGTCCGTTTGTGTGTCCATTGTCGTCATCGTTGTACCTTTCGTTTCTGTGTTATTTGGAATACTTTTTTTCATACTAGGTCCCACGAGTGTAGGGGAAAGGGATCTCCTCCACGTCATAGCCCCCGATAACGTGGAGGGGGCGTAGTCTATTTGCTGAGGTGCCCAGGTATCAGCAAAGCTCCGTTTGAATACAGTCTCATGCCCCCGACTGCAAAGAGAACAGATAGGCACGGGTCGCGTAACACCTCTGTTTGGGGGTGGATAACTTTTAGTATGCAGGCTTTTATGCCCACCGCCTTCTTCAGTTAAACTATGGATCCTATAGAGGACCCTCGTTCGCCTTCAGAAGAGGTGTGCAATTCAGCCCACACTTAAGCCCTCACACCACGACAAGGTAGTTATCCCAGCAAGGGTATTTAATTATTAAAGAAAAAAAAAAAAAAAAACAAATGTTCGCCAAAATCTATTTCAATACGCTCTAAAAACTTAGAAATTCCCTAAATTTTTTTCTGAGTCTGAATTATGCGTGTCTGTATGTAAAGGATGGTCCAAGTTCAACTCTGTTAAATTAAACATTTTTTTTAATCATGTGTTATTTTGACACAGGATTTTTAGTTAGTATTATATATTTCGGGGACCAAGATTATTATTGTCTTTACGCTTAATAAACGTTGGAGAAATATTGCGAAACAGATCACATATCGAATTGAACCGAAAAATCTTCTTTTCAAATGAGGCCCATTTTGATCTCGGCATCTATGTCAACAAACAAAATTGTCGCATCTGGAAAACTGAAACCCCGCGCGTATTATTATCGAGAGGTGAATGCATCCAAAGATAATGAGATTTTGGTGGAGATCATCATTCTATTCGAAAAACCTGAAAACGCTATTTCAGTCAATAGCAATCGCTACAAAGCCATAATTACGCAACGTTTATGGAATGAAATGGATGGTATGAACTTGGATCAGCACAGCTCATTTAATTACTGACCTGTGGGAACATGAACATCAATCAACACGTATTCGCCACATGCAAGAAGTAATGAAGTAATTAATACCATTGTGCTGTCATAATTATGTTCTTGGCTTGTTTAGGTCAATGGCTGGTGAAGACGTACGATTATGTTTAATTAATTTTGCTTTAAAGGTCATCCGCTTAAACGAAAACATGTTTAAAAGAAACACATCCTGTTTGTAAAAGTTCAGGATTATTTGAGACAAACGTCGCTTAAAGGAAACAAAAATATTTTTTATCCCTGACGAAACAACAGATCACGTTTGCTTGCTTCAGTTGAATTACATGCGACCGATAAAATCCTACTTTAAATAAAAATTAATTCAAACCCGGAACACATCTATTTTATATTCATTATACTCGTATATCACACTTTCCGTTTTCGGTTTAAAGAATAATTTCGAAGGTGATGAGTTCGTTAGAAAGAAATGTATTTCTCTTATGCGAAGTCCGTTTAAAGGAAAGTCTTGTTTAATCAGAAAACAAACCTGAAGTTTCCACTCTATTTTTCGTTTATCTGAATTCGACTGTATTTCTTCTAAAACTGGATTTAGATGTGCTTATTTTATCCAACAATTTCAATTTGTTTGGATTTCCTGGTTTATTTTTTAAGTCTTATTCACACTTTTCAATATGTTGTTGTTTCTTTTGTGCGTTTATTTTTAAGTTTTTTCTTTTTTTGGGGAAATCCCACGACGTACATATGTTTGGCTCTTAGTCTTAATTCTTAAATAATTTTTTTTTTAATACCAATGGCCTTAAGGTAAGACTTTGTAGGCAATTGCTTTGAGCTTAATCGACAACATTTAAAGGTTTTTATTTAAAAACAAGTATTTTTGCATGTTTTTTTTATGAAATCAAGTTATTGGCACGTCTTGGCAGTTCGCTGCCGTCTGTTACAAAGTTTCGTAATTTAACCAAATTTACTATTCACATCTGGGGCAGAGCAGAATGAGTTGCATGTTTTGAATTTTTTAACGCTTGTTTAATTAATTGTTTTTATTACTTTTATGTTACTGGTAATTTATTTTATTAACTAATGGCCAGTATTCGAATTTGTATTTAAGTTCTACTTAAATATGAAATACATTTTTTTTCAGTGCCTTTTTATATGGAAATGATGATACTTAAATAGATAACATTGCTTATTTAACATTTATTTAAATTAAATTTAAATAAATTTTAGATAATTGGCGGGCAAACAAATGTATGGCCATCAAAATTTTTTTTTACAATTCACAAAAATTAGATTTATGACAAATACAACTACATACACAGGATCAAGAGGGCCATCAGGGCAAGCAAGGGACAGAACAAAGAACAGGGAGAGGATAGAATTACATACATATACAGGCAAAACAACATACAGGATAGCAAAATTTTTTTTTGGAAACACAACATTACAACAGAATTCGGAAGAGGGAATAACTTGGCTAGAATATTAAAGAACAGAACGAACGAAACAGACCCTTTAAACAAACAGGGGGTACACGAATTAACCTGTTCACACACATATGATTATATCGGACATACACGAACGAGGAGCGAAAAATCAATTTCAGGGACATATAAGGAACTACAACGAGAGACTGAGGGAGCTAGGATCGACACCGGAATCGTATTTTGGGAACCATATACATATTTGACAACAAATGTACATCGACATAACTTAGAAAAACGCTTAAACAGCTGCATTTACAACATAACAAAGGACGACTGAACTTATTGGAAAATATGGAAATACACAAACAGAAAACATTTCATGGAAGAATAATAAATGAAGAGATAAACAACGCATCGGACATAATATTCCGACCATTTGATCACATGACCAAAACAGGAGACGAAGGGAAGAAACACCATGCAACTACGGGCTCAGGCAATAAAATAGGAAATACTTACATTTTGATGATGAGAAAAAAGGATACTGAGGAGATAGAGAAACAAGTAGGAGGAGAGACACAAGCAACAAGGAGAGAGAGAGAGAGTGATACAAACTAGATCGGGAGGTATACAGAGCAAAATTCGAAGAAACTTTATAAGAAAAACGAATAACAAGGAAACGATTTAAAAAGAAATGGAACACTGAATATGGCATATGGCCGAAACCGGTCTGTTTACAAACAAAATTTTACGTTGGATGATTAAAAATCAAATCCAAATTAAAAAAATGTTTTATTCGATTGTTTTGGGTTTTTTAAATGTTTATTTTATAGATTTTATTTTTTACCTAAATTACAATCGTCTTCAGCAATATTTCTTTGTTTTTATTAAACAGCTGTTTCTCGAAAAGTTTAAAAGAAGTTTTGGAATATTTTGCAGTGTTGCCATATTTTCACATCACTTAAATAAAATTTGTAATTTATGACTGACAAGCAGAAAGTGTATTTAAATACAACTTAAATTTAAGAACGAATTAAGTATTTAAATACAAAATTAAAAACTGGCCATTAACGGTGGTTGCATCGCCGCCAGATTTAACCATTTAATATTAATTTAACGTTCTCGCGTCTAAACATGGTTTGTGGACAGTTTGAAAATGTTCGGATATTAGAGATTGATAAGTAGTTTCATGCTTAAATATTTTTAAAGCCACTTTTAAACTTGTACCAAATACTATTTGTGTTTTTTCTAAATACATTTTGGTCGCTATACCATAAACAGAATTGGAACGAACGACGGCATTCGCTCAGTACTACGAATTCGTTGATAAAAAATTTGTTGCGTACTGTCATTTAAATTTCTTTTATTTATAAAATAATATAAATTAAGAATATAAAAAGGAACTTGCTCTTAATATTATTATTACTACTACTATTATTACTATTATTATTATTATTATTATTATTATTATTATTATTATTATTATTATTATTATTATTATTATTATTATTATTATTAGATGGATTACGTCAACGTTTAAGGAGAAAATGTATGACTTGCTACAAAAACCCTTGATATCTATTTGAGCTTCAATACGATTGCAAATTCAAAATTACAACGCCTTCAATATCAGATGAACGCGTTTTAACTTCTTTATTAAAACACATACATTACAGCTAAGGATCTGATAAATATATTTTAGGAGTATTGGCGATTGCAGTCTGAAATCTTATCATTGTTTCTCGTAACAAAGCCCCAAACGCGGCTTAAAGGCTGGAGCACAATGTACAGTGAGGCGAGAAGTATACATCTCTCTGTTAAAAGTAAAATACATTGCTTCAAATGTATGCCAGCACAATGTGAATCTGAGGCTGAAGCTGAGGCAAAGCCTGAGGCGCAAAGTTCGAACATTTTAACTTTTTACAGCGCCTCACAATTTTTATTAAGCAGAATTGGCAACAATGAACTCACGCCTCATCATTGTGTTCGTACTTCAACCTCCGCCTCAGCCACAACTTAGCTATTGCCTCAAGTTCAGCCTCAGCTGCACATTGTGTTCCAGCCTTAAGACTTGCATATAACTTGATTAAACTAAGTTCTAAATAATTTATATACTGATGAGCGAACTTATTTTTTTTATAATTTGTGCAAAAGCTTATGCGTTTATACGAGGGTTAAATACCTTTTCCATGGACACCAGATAACTTATGAACCAAGATATTTTGTTGATATAAAAATTTTGAATAGGTATTTTACCTCTTTATGACTGTTTTCCAGACACGATTAACTTGTAAAAAGGAACTACAAAATAACAAATTTTAACCCAATTTTCGTACATAAAAGGTGGCGCAAAAGTAATCTCATAATTTGAATTGGCTGCCATTTTTTCAGATGGCGCCAAATGTTACTGTACTTTGACATAAATTGAGAACTAGTTGTCAACAAGCCAAAAAGCGATACACATCTCAAGAACGTGGAATTATTGTTACTCCTTATTTGATAAATTTTAAGTCTGCTGTTTTAATGCAGCTTGAATTCTGTCGTCGTCGCGTTCCATGTGGTCGAACATTTAAGCATATGAATGGGCCCACTACAGTCGTCATAAGAAGTGGACAATCTCGTATTGCTTGTTCGAACGATAACTTGGCTGCTAATGACGATAACGGCAGAGAGAATCCACAAACATAAACGAGACGAAGACGCACATAGTTTCATAGTTTGGCAGACGTTCGTTGTAACGAATTTTAGTGAAAGATTTGAAAATGTTCCCCTACAAAGTGCAAACTGAATATTTATATTGAAAACAACAGTAAAAAACTAAAAATTCTTTGTGTTTTCAATGCAAATACCCGAACGAACGAACAAATGAATAAAATTTATAGAAAGAGGCAGTCAATTTTATCAATATAAAAGAAACTCTATTAAGAATTAATAAAATGCCAAGTTTGATAGACACATCAGTCTAGCGGTTGTAGGTTCAATCCCCTACAATGGTTGAAGGTCTTGGTTACTATTTATATTCGGTAAATTATGTTATCGAAAATATGCAATTGCATGTGTAATATTTAATAGATGAAAAACTTAACAATACAATCAATCAAAAAACTCAAATATAAAATTAAATTTGACAATATATTATTATTAGTATTTTTGTTTTTGTTGTGCTTTTGTTTTTATGCAACAATTGTGAGTATTTTAACCACTTGCCACCATAATTAACATTCAAAAGTAATGATATGGCCCGGCAATGATATGGACTCTAATATTGTGGAAGCAGTTTTTAAATGTGGCAATAAGTATTCATTAAAATATTTAACATAAAATTACGTCTGTGTATACTAAATTTAACTGAAGGTTAATTTTAATCTCGAAATTCTTTTAATATTTATTTTATTTTATTCTATTTATTTCTAATATTTATTTTAGATTTTATCGATATTTCGGTACTCATAGAATACCATCTTCAGAAAGATAATACTCGATGAGTACCGGAAGATGGTACTCGATGAGTACCGAAATATCGATAAAAGTTAAAATAAATATTAAAAGACCATAAATTAAGTTTATTAATTAAAATAAAACGGACAAAAAACTAGAACGTAAATTGTAAAGATTATCAAGAAGGCAATTGAAATTTGTATAGTTCTTTGGAAAGATAAAAAATATATACTCATATTCAAGAAATATGTATATTTTAATTTCTTTTCTTAATACGTTTGTACACTTCAGCTTCATATCTTTCAATTATTTATAGAGCGGTCTGTGAGAAGAGGTGTCAAATTGGTATTTAAAACTTTTTACTTTTTATAAAAAATACTGATAAGCATACGAACGTGAGTGTTTGAATGAAACACAGGAATCATTTTATTTATTTTTTTTTATAGAAATTCCTTTGATCTCTGTACACTTTGTCCAACGTTTCTCCAATTTATTTATTCCTTCCAAAAAAATTTAATTTTGTCGAGATCAATATAATCGGTATTTGTCTGTTGGCGTTAAATCTCTTTCCAGGTTTGGAAACGAGAAAAAGTCACTCTAAAGTGTATACGGGAGCGATTCATGGAATTTCGCTATAGAAACTGCACATGTGCGAACCTTTGCTTTGTCCTGGTGGAAAAGAACTTTTTTTCTGGCCCAAATGCGCTCGTTTTTTTCACAAATCCTCATTAAATCCGCCCAATAATATTCGTCATTGATTGTTTTGCCCTTTCAAAGTTAGTCAATGTGGATTTGTTGGGTAAAAAACCCACCTTAGCTTTCTTTGGCGTCAATTCAGCCGAAGAAAGCCACAGGTTTAACAGCTTTTTGGTCTCTGGTATGGTGTGTTAGATCCACATTTTGTCCACAGTTACCAAACGGTGTAAAAACTCGTTCATATTGCGGTTGAACAATACCAAACATTCCTGGGAAGTTGTTACACGATTGCAAACCTGACACTTATCTTGACGGAAGCTTCCTCATACTTAAAAGATCATTCAAAATTGAAACTTCTGAGTCATGCGACATGTCTATGGTTTCCACAATCTTTAGCACTTTCGATGTCTGGACTTCCATAACCTTAACAAACTTCTGTGCTTATACGGCCACAATGAAATCCACTTTTTTGCCATTGTAATTGTATTTATAAAGATTAGCCTTGGATTCAGTAATAGTGTTTTTCCGCAAAAAAATAGACGAGATTCACTTTTTTTAATTTCCTCTTTAAATCAAGTGATAGTCTACCGTAAATGCCTGTCAAACCCAAAGTAAATGACGCGTAACTAATTCAAATTTCGACAGGAGTCAACTGATGGCAGCCTCGTTAGGAGAAGCAAAACTCAAAAAGACACGGACTTATTGAGCCACCCTCGTAATTATGTACTCTAAATCAAATAAGTGTTCAGATGTTTTTTTTAGTTCAATAAAGGTATTTGCCCAAAATAACTAAAATTCCTGTCAAATAAACTATTAAACTTAATCTAAAAATAGTAATGAAATAAAGTGTGTCAACCAGTTTTCTGGGTTGTATCGCATACAAAGTATATTTTCAATAAATAATATATTTGTAAATACTTATTGAAAGTTAATTCCTTAAAAAATATAAATTATTCTACAAAATTCGATTAAGGCATTTTATATGCAAGATTAAGATTAATATAAAAAATCATGGAAACACATCGGACGTTACTATTTACGTCATAGACAGATGTTAAACTTAGAACGTAACGTTCTTAAGGCGCTAGCTAAGAATAGGATATATGAAACACTTTAACTCACGTATAAGTATATACATATATACTATTATAAGTAGCCAGTATCCGTGTCATCGTAGAGCAATCTGTTGAATGGCGATCACCACTCTATATAAGTATGCTTTATCGATTTCGAAAAGCCTTCGACAAATTAAATCACAATGTTCTTTGGAGCGCACTACGATGCAAAAACGTCCCTCTTAAATTCATCTCACTTATTAGGTGCCTTTACCACAACGGCAGCTGTCGAATTAAACATGGTAAAACGTTAAGCAAAACGGTAAAAGTGGAAATCGGTGCTCGCCAAGGATATTTAAAACAGTTTTGGACACAATTCTTAAAAGCGCCCTACAAAACGGAAAGGAAATGATCTTGATTACGTAGATGATTTTTGTCTATTGGCTCACAGCTTCTCAGATCTTGCACCAAACCTGCGAAGTATAACGACAAAAACAGATGCAGCTGGATTCAAGATCAACACTGCGAGTTAACGCATCGTCTCAGTAATTATTTACAATAAGAAATAACCAAGTAGAAGATGTCAGCCAGTTTTGTTATCTTGGGAGCATAATTTCCAAAAATGGCGGCTCAAGTGAAGATATTAACAACCGCGTATAGAAAGCGCGACAAACTTTCGGTCGCTTAAGACCCATTTGGAATTCGTCTTCACTCTCTCAGCGCACAAAGTTAAACATCTTTAACACAAATGTCAAGACCACTCTGCTCTACGGTTACGAGACATGGAACGCTGCCACTCTAGATATACAGAAGATCCAGATATTTGTGAATCAACGTCTTCGCAGGGTATTGAGAATATTCTGGCCTAGAGTGGTGTCCAACAATAGGTTTTGGGAACAATCCAACCAACATCTCATGACCACAGAAATAAAAAGACGTAAATGTCGCTGGATTGCCCACACCTTATGGAGATCAACGAACGACATCGCAAGAAATGCCATAGACTGGAACCCGCAGGGAAGCCGAAGAAGAGGACGTAGAAGTGGCTGGAATGGGTAAAACCTGGGGCATTGGCACAAGACAGGAATATGTTCAACCAATTTATTAAGACCCTATGCTCCTTATAGGACCGATGGGAACATATATGTGTATGTATATATATATATATATATATATATATATATATATATATATATATATATATATATATATATATATATATATATATATATATATATATATATACATATATATATATATATATATATATATATATATATATATATATACATATATATATATATATATATATATAAGGAATATGCCAATAGTATGCGTACAAAAATTAAAACATCTTGGTTCCTGGATTAATGAAAACTGGAATCCATCTATGGAAATCGAAAGTAGAATTGAAATTGCTAGATCAGCATTTTGTATATTAAAATACCTTACAAACCGCGACTTCAATATCATTCTAAGACTTTGGTTTGTAAAATGACATGGACGTTAAAAATAGTCAACATAAGTATATAACAAAGTGTATAACAAATGCAGAAGTGCTTCGAAAAATCTGACGAGATAGTATACCATAAAGTGCAGAAAAACATTATAATATATACCATTTAATCCAACTTATACTGCAGGGAAAAAATCGAAGAAATACGTGGCATTATATAGTGTATGGTGCTACGTCATTTTTTAGTTTGATTTAGTTTTATTTTAGGTTAATTAACACTATTTTCTCGACTTTTTTTGTTTAAATACATATAATTTATATAATCAAGCGTTAGGTCTTTTTTTAAAAAAATAATTTTATTCAATATTTCGACGCCTCTTTGGGCGTCTTCTTCAGGAAATTTTTTTATTAATATGACAATTATTTTAGGTTTAATTTTCAGCTTAAGTATTTTTTTGGAACACTATTTGTGCCACTGCCCCGCCTTCTCACAAATAAGGTCCCGATATCTTGGGGGTAACATCTTACCAGACATAAGCCGATTACGGGGAATATGCTGGAGGAAAATAAGGAACTTTGTGAGTGACACAGAGTTTCTCTAGACCTTTGGGTCAATATGTTATGGTTAAACTCAAGGGAGCGCATAACAAGCCTTCACTGGCTTAGGTGTATGTCGTATGATATGGGCTATCATACCCCTCCAGTCAACCTAACCTAACCTAACCTAAGTATTTATTTAGTGTACGGTGCACACAGTGGGAAGGGTTGGAACCCGCTGAGAGTTGCTCTCAGGATAGCGAGCAAGACGTAAAACTCACTGGTCCCTGTGGTCGTGATATTAAATGGCATAGGAAAAGGCTCTGATTTGCTTCGCAATATAAGTCAATGGGTTGGCATAAGCAATGCAGGACAATTACTAATACCCGCAAGAGATAGAAGTATATTTGCCGAAATTGTTAGAAACTTAGAATAGAACGTAATGTTAAGAAGGAAAAAAAAATTTGTGTATGTGTAAGGTTAATTGGAAAAAGTTTGTAAACATCTAATTAAATATTCAGTCAATAATTAATCAATAAATCGTATGATCGCCAACATCCGAAAGCGGATAGACAAATCAAGAAGAAGATATGTATTTATACTATATATAAAAGTGAAATGAATGGTACTATCACAATAATTTTGTATACCAAAATGTATGATTATATAAAATTGTCCATCCCTGATCACTATTGCAAATGTGTACAAGACCCCTTTATTATGATTTTTATCCTTGCAGGGTGGCTCAACTGTAGGAAATAGAAAATGTATATATTTTGCTGGTGTAGTGTAGGAAAATGTAGCATAAATCCTAGACTTGCTAGATTTGCAAGACTTATAAGGGTTGATTACCATCAAGAGTGATTCCCTCTATTATTAATTACAAAAACGTTGTCAAGTCATTGTTTAGTTTGATTTTAATTGTAGCTTTAATTACTACTACATCCAATAAAGTCATTATACATCTATTAAAGTTGGATCTTAAAAAATATTTATTATAAATATTAGTATTGAAAAAGTGTGTCAAACCGCTGTCAACGTTCATAGATGAAATATTGCAAAGTTCATTTTTGAAAACTAGAAATTAAAAAATACAACATTTTAACGTGTTCGTGGGACATGAAACAAAATTTTTTCATTTACCCGTATATGCAAAAAATAACTCTCACACGATCCACGACTGCCACACATATTAGGGAAGTAACTTTTTTAAATATTATTTTTAACATGGATCCATATTTTTTGACCTTTTTTTATTAATTCTGATTAAAATAATATTTAAGCACAAGGTCTTCTTCTTAAACGGGTATAAAGTTTTAGTTTTATTTATAATTATCGATATTTCGATAGTCATTGAGTATCATCTTCAACTTCCTGACCTTATGCTTAAATAATATTTTAATTAAATAGTTTTATTCTAATCGGTACATTGGACTTATTTTTGCACTTGCACAACTATTAAAATAAATTCATTCAACCATTAATGCAATAGTGTTTATGAGGATGATGAACTGTCCTAATGTACGCTTGGAAACGGAGAAGCAAAATTGAATTTCAATTTGAGTTGCTTTTACCACCATAATAATTTTTAGATCATAGTTTTTGTTTTTGAAATTGATTAAGTCTTAAATAATCACTGATATAAATAAATTGTTTTTGTTGAGCGAACAAATAGAAGAATTAATTACCATTTTAATGATTGGCGTGCGAGAAACGTCTTATGGTTGTAAACTTTCCTCAATTCGAATTTGAATTTATTATAGATCACTTTTTGTTATTTTTTGGGACGTTTAACATGAAGCCACTCAATCTGAAGAATGTGCATTTTTTCAACATCCTCAAAAGTAAAATTTAAAAAAATTTTATTAAAAATATGAACTATTTTTACAAATACTTTTAAAATCTATATGCAAATTTTATTTTTCTTTCATCAATTACAGATATAATTCCTTTCACACAAGAAAAAAGAAATCGTAACAAGTGGCAAGTTTTTACGCCTTCCAAATGTGAAGTTTATTCCGCTGGTAAATTACCAAATCGAATTTAATAAATTTATTTTCTTTGAAAAAAATATTAAATTAAACTTTTCTCAACACAATAAATACAGCTTGCAAATCGGCCTTTATTAAAATCATTGAAAATTCTCATAATCTCAGTATTTTGATGACCTATTTTACTGGGAAAATGTAATAAACTTTTCTATATAAAATGTGTGATCTGTTCGGGAAAAATTTCGCATGTTTTAATCATTTTACGGTCGCCATAATCGTTCTACCGAGAGCAATATTCGCAGTGTGCTGGATAAGTTCGAATCCATTGGTTCAGATAACAATGAGCCAAGGCAGTCGATTTTGCGTCGCTCACAAGAACTGGGCCTATCGCAGACCACAACTTGGCGAATTTTGTGTCGCGCCTTGGGCCTGCATACGTACAAACTTTAGCTGAGCCAGGTGCTGGAGGTAAACGACAGTAGACAACGATGTGTGTTCACTTTATGGGCCTTGGAGCAGTTGCAAACCGGCCCTAATTTTCAACACAAAAATAATCTTCAGCGATAAGGTCCATTTCTAGAAAAATGTCTACGTTAAGAAACAAAATTGTCGAGTTCGGAATGATGCCAGTCCACAGGAGTGTCCAATGTGTCCCGAAAAAGTCACTGTGCGGTGTGGATTTTTGCTTTAAGAACGATGTTGGCTAGGGCCATCACCATCAATAGGGCATGATCATCTCACGTGGAGGTGAAATGAACTGGCCACCAAGATATTGCATTTTGACCCCGTGAGACTTTTTCTTGTGGGGTCTTCTTAAATCGCAGGTCTATGCAAATGAGCCGTAAGCCAATGTGGCCCTTGAAGCCAACATTAATCATGCCATCGCTGAAATTAGCCTGATTTATGCATCAGAGTCATGGAAATTTTTACATTTCAGATGCCTACCCCTTAGCAAAGCTGCAGTTGACATTAGCACGATGATATATTTTATTCATAATGGCATGATAACAGACCTTAAAAGTTAATAAAAATTTCAAACACTTTCTTTTATTTAAATTAAAAGATCGGAAGCGCTTAATGAAAGACCCGTTAGTTCCTCTACAGATTTTTTTAGAAGACCAACATGACTCACATTCGAACTTGTCACTGACTCAGACGAAGTCATTTCTCTATTCGGAATGTTATGGCGATCGTAAAATGGGAGAGGCCCAAACAGAAAAACCCACTTTGACAATTTTATCATTTGCACATATTTTTGAACGCTACATTCGTCCATTGTATTTTGGTAAAACAGAATGAGTAAATGACGGTCAATTTGACAGATGTTTATTTTTTCCACAATATGGTCGCTACTCTTATCAACTGTAAAATTTTGCAAGTACCTATCGGAAGACCCATTATTAAATTATTTTTTATTAACGTGTAGTCATTGATCGTGTACAATATTTTAACAATAGTATGTTTGTACTATAATTATTGGTCTATTACATTTAATTGATTTATATTTTATTTATCAATTATTAATCGCATTATTATTATTATTTTTTTGTTTGTTTCAGATCCTACAATTTTGCTCAAATAGATTTAATGATGCCACTGCTACTGATGCATGAGTTTGATGTACGATTAATTGCCAATTTGAAAATAAAACGCGAATTTCCATATTTGAAACATTTTCTTGTTGGATTTTCAACTGCTTGTGAACAAAAAAAATTTTGATTCTCGCATTAAAACGCGAGTTGAAATTCATCGGGGAGTTAAAATATGAAGGCGTTAAGGGATATTTTCCATCCGGTAAAAAAGGAATTGCATCGTGAAAAATGTGGATTTGAACATGCACCGCCGGATGACTTTGTTAAATCGCAAGTAAGTAAAAATTTAATAAGAATTTACTGTTAGAAAAGTTGGGCTTTAGTTTAAGTGATTCTATTTGGTGTAAATACGTGATCTGTTCAAAAGAAGAGGTAAATTTTGAAATTTCTCGTGCTACGTGCATTCGATTAGCGATTTTTTTTTATATTGGCACACTTGTCTCGAACATATGTTCTTAGATGAGTTTGTTTGTGAGAGGCATAACACTTAGACGTGTTTTGCTTGTTCGGCGATTTTCTGTCGATGACAATGTTGCGAAAGTGAAGAAAATTGTTATGGAGAATCATCAAATCACTATTAGAAAAGTTGCAGAGGATGTCGGCATATTGGTTGGCTCTTGCCATACAATTTTTTCTGAAATTTTGGGCATGAAGCGTGTGGCAGCGATGTTCGTTCTCAAATTGCTGAATTTGAATCGCTGAATTGATTAGTTCTAGTTCAACGATCGCCACCTTTGATGTCTATAGCTGAACACTTTCAATGAAGGTCCGTGAATAAATATCGATAAATATCGTTTAAAGTTCAGACTGAAGTTACGCAAAATCATTCATTCACAAGGAATGTGTTTCGTTGTAGGCTGTAAGGGCCAGTTTTTGGATCGAGATCAAATTTAGTTTCACTGTGTAGTTAGTTAATCTGCAAATTGAAATAAATTGTATTAACTGAGTTTAATTTTCTTTGTGGTATTTCAAACCTTCCAGTGTTGCCATACTGAACGACCAAAAAGTGGCAATATATCTTGCAAATGTTAAACGTGTTATCGAAGCAGAGAAGAAGAAAATGTTCCAATTTCATATTGTGCATAAAGTGAATTCTTCGTAAATGTTGATTATACAGATATACATGTAAATGTTTATTTCATTTTCTTAAAAACTCTCTTTTGTTTATAAAGGGCCTTTCGCATCCTATCTTAAAATTTATATAATATAGAAAATATGTGAGTTATTATTAAAATTTTTATTTATTTATGTATAAAATATAATATTATATAACAAATTCATTCAATTTATATACAGGAAGCACAAACAGATACTTTGTTTCATATATAATTCCTCTCCTTTGCTTAAAATATAAAAATATTTATATAAAAATAGTGTAAATAAAACGATTTTAGCAAATACAAAATAAAAACACTGTAATCTTTCATTACGATTGTTATTCTTTATAATTTGGACGAAGCAAACTCCGTAAGTTGCGACATCTCGTCTGTTCTGCACTAGCAGTTACGTTCAGTTGTCTAAAATCCCCCACAGATGCCGGTTTATCCGAATCCAATGGGTTTGACATTAAATAATCTTGAACTGCTTGCTCATTAATATCTGCATTTTTGCCCCTGATCATTTGATTTATATGCCTTTTGATTATCTTGTTATTTCGAGTTAGAACGCAACGTCCCAAGTCGTTTTTCCACTGTAGCTTCTTGCCACGCAGCCTTTTTTGAATTCGTATAAACCCGAACAAAAATATTATTACTGATATCGTGCCTCTTTGTGATTTGTAACATTGGAAAGCTGTCTCCCTTCAATTCGGGTTTTTACTAAGGGCCTAGTAAGGATACTATAACGTGTCCTAATTTCTTTCCCTAATAAAATTTTTGGCCGAGGTTTCACCAATAGTGCAATGTTTCGTCAAATAAAAATGTATTTATGATCTCATCGAGATTTTTACCATACCGCAGATTGGCCAAAAGGGTCTTTTTAAAAATTTTAACAAAACTTTCGGCTTGACAATTAGACCCGGAGCAAAAAAATATGCTTAATGTTATTTACCCTCATGAAAACTTGAAAATCTTCTGCCGTAAACTGTCGACCGTTATCACTTACTAAAGTGTTTATCAAACCAAACCTTGCAAAGACTTCTCGCAACTTTCCAATAGTGAAACTTGCTGTTATATTCTTTATCTTAAATACTTCGACCCAGTTTGAGTACGAATCAATAATTATTAGAAAGCGAAAATCTTTAACCGGTCCTGCGAAATCTATGTGCACCCTTGACCAAGGCGAATCCGTTGGTCCCAATGTCCCAATTAATTTGTTAAACAATTTATTGTTCGTTATTGGCTTAGCTTTGTAGATGGTTAACGCCAGTTAAATGCAGCCACATGCACAGCCAAGCCAACAACAAACAATAAATTTCTTTAAATTGTTTATTTCCATCAGCTGCTGCCAAAAGAGTAATTGAATTTTTTTTATTTTTTTATACTAAATATTACAGTACCGCTCTTGTATTTTTTTAAGCTAAATCGAAAAAAATGCTTAAATCGTCATTTAATGAAAAATGACTGAAAAAATAGGGAAATTTAAATAAAAATATCTAAACGGCTGAACGGTATGAAAAACTACTAAATTTAGACCGAAAATAGCGAAATTGGCAACACTGTATCCAAAGTAGCGTGAGTGAATCTAATTAAACATTATCACAATATTTCCTGTACTTCTTCCTACTTCGTCAATATTCATGATGTTTTTCTTATTAGTTTCGTTCGATGGAAACCTAAACAACAGCAAAACTTTTTATTTCAAATCAAACTTTAAACTTTAAGTGACCCCTCCAATATTTTCTAACGTCAACTTTTCGAGAAAAAATTCCATTGAACAATTATTAGTTTAATAAGTTGAAATAAGCCTCTTTCGGCCATATTGAAAACAATTTAAATATTTATATTTAATTTGAAATAAAGTCGTTTAATGAAATTAATAATAACTTAAACAAACAAAAAAGGTTTAGCCTTTTTCTTGTCGCCTTAAATATGATCGAAGTAAATCGAATTGAAAACCAAAAAACACAATTCGTACAGATGTTTGAAGTCTCAATATTAAAAATTAATATTAAAAAAATTATATATAAACAGAAAGTCCCCCTTTTAATTGGGTCAATGTCTAAAGTTTGGAAAACAAACATCACAAACCTACACGAACCCACCCATAATTCCATTCAATGTGACATTGAAAATGAAGACACGCACGCACACTTTTCATAGATTCCTTTAGTCTCCTGTAATTGTTGTTGGTTTCATTTGTTTCCTTCCTTTCAAACAGCTGCCAAAATTACAAATTAAAAAATTTTTTATGAAGGAGGGGAAGTGGCAATGGGTCACCTTGTAAGGAATATACAGTGGCCGAAAAAAAGTATGCATACGACCCATATTTCTCCAATAAAACAATTTAAAAAATTTGCTCATGCAGATCTGTGTAGAAAAACAAGAAATAAAAAAAGTATCAAAATAAAAACTTTAAAAATTATAACAAAATTACTGGAAAAATGACGTGACGGGAGTTTACGTTTTTCTATTGATCCGCCAAGCTGTTGTAAGCTTGTAATCACATGGGCATTGAAGCAACAAAATTATTCGGGAGGTGATATTTTTTATTTAAATAATATCTCTATATTTGTAACAATTTTAATTAAAATATTTTTTAAGCTCAAGGTCTTATTTAGTGGTTAAACAATTTTATTTGTAATTATCGATATTTCGATACTCATTGAGCATCATCTTCAGGATATTTTCAGGTGATAATTTCTTTGGTATTCCTCTTCTGATTTACTTTTCTGCCTTTGAACGCTGGCATTAGGAATGAATGTCGTTAAATATGGCGTTAAATATTTTGCAAGTCTGGACTCTGGTTGCCTTGGGGCATCAGCAAGTCCATAATCAAATGTTTCATATCACATGGATGATGGTCCTGATGGATGCTCCAACACTTCCCTACAATTAAAATACCGGCCGTTGCCTTATATTTTAATCCTGTATAGATGTACATAAAGTAAAGTGGAGGCACGAATTAAATTCTTCACTCCTATTCAAATGCGGAATATAAATACTTTGGATAGAAATCTGTTGGTGGGAAGGAAACTGCACCAAGTCATATATTTTGAATCAGGATTTTTCTGCTATGGATAAGTAACTAGTACTAAACGTCATTTTTAAAGACGTGCTACATTTTCTAATCAAAGATCTTCGTATATACATATTGACATTTTAGGGGTATGATATCTTCAAAACGCAGATAAATCGGCACTTTTGACAACGGAGATTACATTTAATGGACACTAGTAAAATGTCAGCCTAAATTCGGATTTTTTATAATTTTTTGTGGAGTCGGAAATATATGATATACAATAGTGGATCGGATACCTCAAATTGCTAACTACAACCTGGTATCAGCGGTTGCCCAAATAGCAGGAAATTGGCGAGAAATTAATTAATTGGGTCAGTCCCTTACAGTTGCGAATGCTGGAGAGACGTCTTCGCCCTCTTCAGAGAGTTCTCTTATGCATCAGTGTTTGTGTCTAAAGCCATAACCAGAATCTTATTTATGTAATTTAATAATTTTATTTATTTATTTACATTTATTTCAATGTAAAAAAAGTATTGACCAGCAAAAAAAAATTAATGGGAAATTGTATTTCTAAACTAAACCTTAACATCGTGAACTTGTACTTTAGATTTCCCATTGTCCTCTGAATATTATCAGTTTTTTTTACAGTCAAGTATTTCCTCCATGGGATTATGCATCTTGGACGTTGGGAAAATGCTTAAAATATGGCATTTAGTAATTTGTAAACTGGCCTTCGTAGACTAGTAGGTAGTGTACTAGACTCGTAGTGCGAAGGTTGCAGGTTCGAATTCTGCCGCAGAACTTTGGCAGTTTGCGGTTGATAATTAAAGGGAGCGTACTGGCTTAAGTGTATGTCGTATGACATGGGCTATCGCACCCCTCCAATCAACCTAACCTAATCCAACCTAGTAATTTGTACGAGCATATTTCGGCGGATCAGTCTATCTTTCTAGAGTCTGGAGTTACGTTTAACATACTCAACGACATGTTTGTGTAGCAGTTTTTTTTAAATTCTTTGAAAGACACGACAATACTATTGTAGGACGATATAATTTAGAAGCTTTGGAATTGGCACAATTTCATGTAGTTCCAGTTCAAAAACCTTTGCTGATACATAGACTACGTCTATGTAAAATACTATTACTTTTTTATATTTATTTATTTCAAATGCTTACTGATGCCATTATGCATAAAATGTAACTTTGGGCAAGTGTCCGCCACAGGTTTACTGGGTGGCGCGCATCCCAAATGCCCGATTTTCTTTGACTTTGGCGCAAAAATCAAGCTGAGTGTGACCGATGGCATGCTTTATGCTGACTTTGCAGCCCACTATGGTTTGCGGGTTATTCGCATAGACCTGTGACTTAAGAAAACTTGTCGCTGGCCAGTTAATTTCATCCCCCAAATATCCAAAATGGCGTCATCTGTAGCGCTATCCCGTTGGAATCACATGCTGTTGATGTCCATATCATCCAATTCAGATAAAAAGAGAAGTTGGTAATCATCGTCCTATAGCACTTTGCGTTGAGGGTGATGGCTTGGCCAACAACTTCCTTAAAGAAATATGAACCGATGACGCTGCCAGCCCAATATCCATACCAAATAGTGACTTTTTCGGCATGCATTGGACATTGTGGGGCCTCATGTGTGCTGGTATTGTCCCAAGTTCGACAATTTTGTTTGTTGAATTAACTTTTTATCCAAAAATTGAAGACAATTATGGCGGCCGTAAAATGGACGAAGGGCGCGAAACGTTGCCTGAACAGAATACTCAAGTTGATAAAACAATTTTATCATTTGCACATGTATGTAGTTTATCGCTATAGCCGTCCATGGTGATTTGGGAAAACAGAGTGAATATAACAGCTGATTTGACAGATACAACTTTAACAATATGGCCGCACTCAACTTTCAAAGCTTAGAACACTCTATTGGAAGTCCCATTCGAATAAGTAGAAAGTGGCAGCCCACAAACTTTACTGATAAAAACAAAACTCCTTGAAAGATACCCGGGGTCGGCTATTTATTTTCAAATTGAATTTGTTGATTTGGATGTGAAAATCCGAATTTGTGTTAAAATCCAACCATTAGTCAAGACATTTTTGGGTTAAGAAGTCCTTTTTTAGTCTTTCAGCAGGCACATTTGGCACTTCACTGCGATCCAACTTTCTATATTTTATTCCAAAGTTTGCTAAATTTGTTTTCATAATATGAATATTTGTCTTGCCTCATTGATTTGTGAGATTTTCTGAAGTCGCGGGCTAATGTCATGAGAGTTAACATAAGAATCCATGAATTAATATTCGAACTCCCTGTAGCCCTGTCACCATTCCACAATGAGAAATTTCTATACATAAGGATTTTGTCAGTAACTTCCATACAGCATCTTTTAATCCATTTAACCATCAACCCTCCCTCCTCCGTTGGTAAACCTTTGTAAATTTTGTAAACATTTATTTTTTCATTTACAGTGGCAAAATTGCACGAAAAGTATTATATATTTAATTTATCGTTGGCTGTTGGCTTTATTCTTCACTGGTGTTGTTATTAAATCCATGATCGATTCAGATGAAGGCTCCAATTTCTGGCTGTATTTCATTTACATGACAAACTGGGGCATCATGCTCTGCATGATAACGAATTTATATGCGGCCATTTTAGTATCACTTTGGCATTACCATCCAGAGTATGCGGGTAAGTATTTCGGGCTTAAATTTGAGCCAAATGAAAATTTTATTTTATCGTTTTCAGATAAACTTTTAAATTTTGAATCTTTAAAAAGCCCATTTCGCGTCTACTGGGGTCTACATATAATATCCCTGGTGCTATCGATTGTTATAACAATTATTTATTGGAGCATTTTATACGATGGTGACTGAGACTTGAATTGTTCGACGAATTTGTTAATTTAAATTAATTTTTTTTCTTATTTCAGCTAACGAGGATAGTCTGACTGCTACAAATATTTTGACACATGGTTTCAATTCCATCTGCATGTTTATCGATTTGCTGATTGTGGCTCATCCTTTAAGGCTCTTGCACATATTTCTGCCAATATCTTTTGGTTTATTTTATGTCTTTTTCTCCATCATCTTTCAGCTGTGCGGTGGCCATAACAAGTGAGTTTCATTTTCTATCTGTTAATATTGCATTCCGTTTAATTTTGTTTTAACTTGATTTCTTATAGAAAAGGCAAACCTTATATCTATCATGTAATAGACTGGGATAAGCCCGTAAATGCCACTTTGACTGTTGTGGGCGTTATCTTCCTCACCTGTTGCGTTTATATGTCCTTATTTACGATATACAAAATAAGGACACTGTTTTACCGTCGTCTTAATAATGCCACCTTCATCTTGCCCACCACAGCACCACCACCTATTGGTACAAAACATGTTGGCACTGGCATCAGACACAGCTTTTCGGGCATTTCTATGGTTTTAGGCAACTACGAGGATCACACCAATTTAGCGTTTTCCAAAAGTTCGGAAAATATTACCAAAAATTAAATTAAATTTTATAGATTTTAAGACTAGTCTAGTTTTATTTGCTCACTTAGTGATATTTAGCAAGTAAAAGCTATTCCACTCTTGCTACTATGTAAGTCGTTGTCGACGTTACAATATTGTAAGGGCATGGAAGAGACATTAGTATACTAAATGATATGGTATGGGCCAAGGTACATCATTATACTATGTAGTAGCCAAGGCGAATTCATACTAGGTAGATTCAGCAGTACAATAAAATATAACTCTCTCAGTGCAAAATGTCAAAAACTGCAGAATAAAAGTAGAAAACAAAGAAAAATATTCAAAAGTGATCAAAGCAAGTAACGAATTTTGTTTTTCTGTCTTGAAAAAATTAAAAAAAGGTATCAGCTGCACTGTCAATTCCATGAATTATGAATTCGCCTTGGTAGCAGCGGTAGCATATGTCTCATAATTTCTCATATTTTCAACTGTTTTACAAATACATTTACAATAGACGCGCTTGTTAGCACAGCTGAGATGCTAGAGTAAACGTCAAATATTGTTTATAATTATTGTTTACAATCTTCATAATACATATATAGAGTATTGGAAGAAACTAAATTTTTTTATTTAGAAAAGCTGACGCGAAATTAATGTCATAATCTTAGAAAACAATCAACTTGGCAAAACTCTTTCACATCAAAACTTTCTGGCTTTCGACTCAGTTTCAGAAATAATTCTAATTTATTTTATATGTACATCTAAGGAGGAACACTGTTTCCTGAGTGATTTAAAAAAAAACTAAGTTTCGGAAAAATGACTATGCTGGGATTAAGAAAAGCTAAATGTAAAGACCATAACAAAAATTTTGAGTATTACTTCAGTTTAGCCTCAGAATGATTCCGATTTGTTCCCATATGTAAAAATGATATTCAGGAATATTTTATTTATTATTTATTATCATTAGGAAATATTTACAAATTACAATCTAATGTATAAGGGCCACGGCTACTTGGCCTTAAGTTCAAATATTCGGGAATATTTTGCAATAATAATTCAAAATATAAAATTTTGAGACACACATACATATGTTGCATTAAAGGAGCCACATGTAAACATTTAGAAAAGCCTTGCCACATACAGGAAGTGGAGAAATATTCCAAGAAAAAATATGTGTAATGCTTATTTCAATATATATGGAAGATACATATTTTATAAGCCGACCCATTTCACACATTAATTGGATAAAGCAGGTAGTGTCTAAATTCTTTCTTAAATCAATTATTTGTTCAAGCTCCAAACAATTAACTGCCTGTTTCACAATGTCGAACGACATCGTTCGTTCGCATAAATACATTAAAACCAAAAACAACGTTTTAAAATTTGTTGATGTTTCAAACGTATTTATGCGAACGAACGATATCGTTCGACATCGTGAAACAGGCAGTAATTGCAATATTTCGCTATCACTACGGATAGCTTCTTCAGGGTTATGTTAAAGAAATTAAAATAATCAGTTAACAATATTTATCAAATTTGTTGCTGGATATATTCTCCAAAATAACTATTTAACATTTGATTGTTTGTTGTTGGCTTAGCTGAGTATAGGCCTGCATTTCATTGGCACTAACCAAATCTTCAGTACCCTTTAGCCAAATAATGTTTAAAAAGCTCTCTACAAAAACCCACAAATACTATATGATTTGGCTAAAGGGTACTAAAGATTTGATTAGAGCCAACTAAATGCACTCATATACTTAGTTAAGCCAACAACAAACAATCAAATATTTAATAAAGTCTTATTTTATAATAACTGAAAAAAAATATATTTATGTATATTCAAAATTAATGTGAAAAAGTGGGATTTCTTAAAGACAAGGATGGCAGCACGAATTTGAACTTAAACCTCCACTCTGTTTAATTGTCAGATGTTCATAAGCCACAACAAAACAGAGATAGAAAGAGAGAGAGAGAGAGAGACAGAATGGAACTACCTAGTGTTCTTATACCAACCATAGTTTTTGTAGCTCGAAAATAATAATTTTAAAAGAATATATAAAAAAAATTTTTTTACATAGTGCAATTTTTTTGTAATAAATTTTTCCTCTTGGAAAATAAATTATTTCCAGCGCTCGGAATCGAAAGCTTAATGTCTATGGCATTAAAAAAATTTTAATATGCAAATAATTAATATGTTTATAATGGAATTAAGAGTTATTGGCCCAATTCACCATTTTGTAGAAATATACTTGCATTAGCAAAATGGAAACGATTATTTTCACTATAAAGTTATTGCAAACATTTTCGACAAAAAATTACAAGTTTTGATTCTTACCAAATTCGATATTTGATACATAAGCCAATGCGATAGGACTTAAGGTTCCAAAATCATAGTCCTCCAAGGTTGGACATATCGGGAATTTTTGTGAAAATAACACTGACTACTTTATAATGGATTCAAATAAAATTATAAAATAAATAATTGAGAAGTATTGGACCTCTCTTTTTCAAATAGATAATTACCTTCTTGTCGTCGGTCTCACTAAAATGGGAAAAATTTCTCTTATTCTTAAATATCCTGAAGAAAGATGTATATATATTTCTTCAGAAAATAGACAAATATGATATTCTTATTTGCTGAAAATTTCAGACTGAGTTTTCAGTCCACTGAAAAAAAGTTATTACTATCTCCTTATTGTAAAATAAAAAATAAAATAAAATAAAAATTAAATACGTTTGTAATATATTCTCACAACTGCGTCCTAAATGGTAGGAAAATATTTTCCAACCGACTTCAAATAATTTGTGTCTATATTTTTTAATTTTTTTTAATATTTTTACGTCCATAACCTTATCTTTTGTGAACCGCGTTTCAAAAAAAAAAAAATTTAAATGCTTTGCTTGCATGTTAGTCCCACAATTTGTTTTCGAATATTGGTCGGCAATTTACCCCTCCAATTGTAAAGCAAAAATATGCCATGTCCTTTGGCAAATGCTATGATGCAAGGCCAGTTGCACAAGATTGTGAATTGGGCCGCTATTTTCATTTCAGTAAAATTATAAAATAATATTTGCCGTAGTATAATTTGAAATTATATATAATTTAATTTCAAAAATTTATTCGTAATCGTATTAGTACAAGTATTTAGTGTAGTCTCAGGGGAAAAATTAGAAATTGTAAATATTTATCATAAATAAAACTTATTACAAATAAATTATTTAAAAAAATAAAACTGTAAAGAAGAATTATTTTTGAAAAATAAATCATAGATAAATTCACGATCTCTTAACGGCAAGTTGGACTTTGATGAAACTTCATATATAGAGAAAATAAAATTGAGGTAATTAGCAATGTGGCAGCGCCTCTGGTGTTGAAGAGACACATTAATTTTTGAAAAGCTGTATTTACATATGTGTTGTAGGTATTTTATTAGTTGTTTTACTTCGCCGACGATTCTGCTAACATTACCCACGAAGGAGGGCACTGTGATGTACATCAGCATAGGGGAGCAACCATCGCTACCGATACCAGTGATGGAAAAGTTGTTACGATCGTACTTTTTTTGATACTATTTGATTTGAAAAAATACCGTGTTACTCCCTCTGTTACATTTGATACTCTCAGTGATACGTCTTAAATTCATCTGTTTTAGTATAGCTATTGTTTGTTTTTTACATATGTCCTCTGTTAATTTTTTTTAATTTTTTTTTTTTTTTTAATATGTAAAATTTTATATTGGGTATTTTTTTAAGTATAAAATTTTAAATTGAAATAAATCCTAGGTGAATAACGCTACTGATATAGATTTGGGCTTATTTGAAGGACAATACTCAATGATTTTGACTTTAATGTTATAGAGGAAGTTTTTTTTTTTGGAAATGGTCTTAAAATATAAGAGAAAATTATTTTCGAAATAAACCCAAATCCATTCAATTGACACTATTTATCTAGGGGCTTTTTCAGTTTAAAGTATAAGGTATATCTTAAAAAGTACAAAATAAATTTTAAAAATGATTTGTTTATAGCTAAAATAAACTTTTTATGTATTGGTTTATGGTTTTTGTTAACTTTTTGTTTTCCATAAAGATTTCTTTACTGTTTAATAAAAATTTAAAAAAAACTCGCAGAAAAATTTTTTGATACCGAAATGAAAATCTCATTTCCCATCACTGACCGATACTATTCAGCGACCGCTGCTTTGCTTTCACTTAAACAAGTCCATCACAATTCCAAACTGATCTAAATTACGAAAATGCATTATGTTGATTTGTTGACCTGAACAGAGATCCATAACCAATGTTCTCAGTCATAATTTGATTTGTAATCAACACATTGTATGACGAAATGGATTTCCGATATACTACACACCTCGTGAAATAATTCAATTACTTCTACATGCAGGCATGTGTCAACTTTCGTTTCAGTGTATGGAGTTGGTCCCTCAACACATTTGACTTATTGTCATTGATTTTCATCCTGTAGGATCATGACATAGGCTGACTTCCTAAACGCATGTTGCTTTGTAGTAATACATTGCAGCGTATTCCTAAACGCAACCATAAAATTTTTTACAATGTATTTTGTTCCCATTTGCATCACTGTTGTAGTTAATACGCAAGAAAAAGCAAGAAGAGCATCGAAAAAAATGTAGATGCAAAATGAACACAACACGCGGTACAATGGCGACGCAGAAAGATAAGTAATTTTAATTTTTTATTAAAGTAAAAAATGGTTTTTGTGTGAACCATTTAATAATAATAAACACAGAAGTTGCTAAAAAATTAAAATAAATTAGCTTAGTAAAAAAAATTTAGTGCATCAATTGTTTTCACAAAGCCTTGTTTTTGGTATCCTTTTTGATACCCGTGTTTCTTTTTGCAATAAAATATGCTCTTCTGCCATTGTTCGCTTTATTATGAATGATATAATGCACATAAATATTCCTAAACGATGTAACGGTTGCAAATCAAGTATGCAAAGTATTAAAAAAGCATATACACAATGTATCCACTTGGTATTAATACTGCATTGATACATTGTAAATATACGTTTAGGAAGTCAGCCATACCCATATCCGTGCCGTGCAAGCTAACTGTTCTAAAGTCATGAATGCGTCTCCCCAAGCAATATATCGCATGAACTTATTTTGCTGAACTGACAGCAAAACGGCTTATACATATGTACATATTTGTCAGAACTAACCTTGATACATAATGATGCAAATATGTAAGTATGTACAGAATGATGTAAATATGGCAGAAGCACTAAGTTGGACATTATGGGGAGTTCAATATACAATTTAATAAAATTGTGTTTATTATGTGTGTGAAACAAAAATGTAATACAAAAATAAAACGAAAATGTATTGAAAAACAAATCATAAAAAATAGTAATAATATGTGAATTGCAAATTCAAATAACTTTAAAACAATATGAGAATTCCAATAATATACTTTTATTTGTGAACTACAAGCAAAAATATGCCAGAAACTGACATAAATGATAAGTTTTGGTTTTGTTTTGTATTGTCAAGTGCACAATAGTTGACAATAGTCAACTTCTCTAGCCAATTAAAGTGTTAAGTGAGTAATTAATTAAACTTTTAATCAAAACGATAACATATATAATTAAAGAGTTAAATTGCCCAAACAGTTTGAAAAACTCTTTCTATGCACCATGTTGAATTATAATTTCGTTATTGATTTGGATAACACAAGTAATACGATCTGTCAAAAATCTGTGTAGCGTATAGTGTAAACACTAAATGTTTTAGTAGAGAAGACAATACGTAGGAAAATCTGACAAGTGGATGATGAACCTTAATTTTCGAAACAATTTCAGATAATTACTGATCCTCATCACATCAGAGCTGTATTTTGAAGGTTACGTTGGCCACATTTTCAGTTTGAATCACTCAAACCAAGGCTAAGTTTGATTTTGCCTGGACTATGCTTAGACTATGACTACTATGTAGAGACTATGACCAGGCTATGACTAGACTCTAACTAGACTTTGACTATACTATGGCCAGACTGGGTAGAAGATGACTAGACTTTCTGTACAAATTGTTTAGAATATAATTTGATTTTGCCAGGACTATGCACAGACTATGACTAGAATATGACCGGACTATATATATGCTATAACTTGACTATGACCTGAGTATGACTAGACTTTGACTAAATTATGACTAGAATATGAATTGACTATGACTAAATCATAACTAAAATATGACTAAACTATAACTAGACTACAATTAGACTATAAATCTTAAAAAAAAATAATTTAAAAAATTATCATTTTCACACAATATCTTTTAAACGCATTTTTTGATTATGTTTGATGAGGATACACACCTCATGAACCGGATAATTTGATTCGAACCAATCTAATCAAACATAAAGAAAAAAGCAGACATGAAAATTTGGATGATATTAAATAACACGTTGCACATTTTTCAGAATGTAATAAACTCTAGCAGACATATACATACCGATGTGCTGATATGCCAACAGGATAAAAATTTATATAAGTTAGCAGGAAATTTTAATTTTCCAACAGTCCATTCTAGACTGGGTGCCACTGTTGAATAGGAACACATGTTTTTGCATAAACATGTTTACAAAATAATAACAATAATAACAAACATGTCCAACAACGTATCAAGGACATTATTTATCAATTCCGTTTTGCTCTTTTTTTTGTGCCATTTGTTTCTTTTATAATTTTACTTCAGTACAGACACATTCACACCGCGTTGCGAATAAAAAGTATTAAGAAAAAATGCGAAAGTGTCCTGATACCATACGAAGCAAATATATTGACAGTGATTGAAAGTGTCAATGTCGGCTGTAATATTTTATACAGCAAGGAGGACTAATTAAAGACTACAGTGGGTGTTTTTTTGTGTAAATAAATGCCTCATAAGAAATAAAAAAATTTAACTTATGGCGCTTTCCTTTCTAAAAAAATGTATACAATTTTATGGATAAATTTTTTTAAGTTTATTTATGGTTTTAAGTTAAAAATTTAATTCCCTTACAAAATTGCACGTTCATTGTGCGAACTGCATTACTCCATATCCTTCTCATTAAATACATATGTGTATAACAATTCATTGAAAGTTCCATCTTGTAAGTTCAGTCTTAAAAGGATTCTAATTTTTCAAATTTTCCTTCGACTTATTTAATTGTCTTGATATGATTGCGCCTACTGTATCCACCCAAACACATAAACACATGTATTAGAAAAAAATCAACAACACTGTAATTGTCTTTGACAACGTAATGCAATTTGTGTCAGACAAAGACTCCAGCCACCCCACCCATTGCCACTGTCAATAATGCAATAATTAGCTGTAAGCCATTTCATATATCTCGACATGTACATTTATCCGTTGTGAAATGTAAATTTCTCTCCCCGTCTCTGCGAAAATTTTCACGGACAAGGATAATAATTTCATTAGAATTTTACTTTTTATCATCGTATGAATGAAAGAATAAATGAATGGACGAGTAGTAAAGACATTGAAGCCTTTATAATATTCCCATTTGCACGAGAACAAATCGTTATATTTGCTTCCGTCTGCAAAGTGTCGGTCAGGGATATAGTTTTTACATGCACACATGTATCAGTCCGTTGATACTTTTACGAATACGAGTATGTATGTATGCGTGCATGCATTTGTGAACACACACACACACAACTGAAATTAATTTTCTTGGAAGTCATAATTTATATCAAAAGCATATCGAATGTTAAATAAAATTGTTAGGAAATGGGACATGTGTCTAGATATTCGTGCATACACGAATTTTCGCACCGGCCAATAGAAATTATTAGAGGTCAATTATCGAATTCATTTTCACCCTTTCATTAGAATTTTCTGGTTTTAATTTTCTTTTCATTTCAATTAAAAATTATTACATTTTTATTCCCTTCAATATAATAAAGAGAAGTGACTTTGTTGATTTTTTTTAACTTTTCGCACTTAAGAATCGGATTTCATGCTGATTATCACAACTCGAAATTTTCATTTTGAAAAAAAAAAAACGCAACTCATTCGAATCAACCTGTCGATGTCGTGACCCAAGACTATGTCTCTTAAATAGTACTAGATCTACCCTGTAGTGTTGAGAAATCTGTTAAGGTCACCTAGACCGATCCTTGATAGCTCCGAAAGGCCAACTAGTAAATAATTGGTTAGAATCTCTTCCCTGGAAGAATGGCATACTGGGCTTTGCAGCCTGAAGGTACTGTTTCTAATGGAGTGAAATGGCTTTGCAACCGATACCTCATCAATGGTATTCCAGGTAGATATTCTAGCCCTAGTCTGTTTATCTGTCTGTTCATTTCCAGGAAACCATTATATGCAGAAATGCAAAGAAGAGTGATTTTGGCTTGATGTCCCAATTCATACCGAGAGATTTTTGTCTCTCTGTACGTTTACCGCCTCTCGAATGACCATAATTTCCGCCTGACATTAATTTTCTGCATTAGTAAGGCGTTATGAGTACCCCATGTCAAGATATTCTAAGGGAGTATCAGAGCCAAGCCTAATTTTCTTCCTAGGGAAAATACTTTGAAATTGCTATCAAAATCAAGTCGAGGTACCATATAGTTGGCATGTTTTTGGCATGTTTTCTTAAATTAGAGGAGGAAGCCGCTCCAAGATCCTGATCATCATCATTGATCTCCATTGTCCAGATACGGATCAGCTGAAAACGGCTATTACATATATGTAACTAGGCTAATCGTACTCAAGTTCAATACAACATATAGACCCTCTGGTATGATAGTGCATAATTCGCTTGTAATACTGATACTAGTTGCTCCATGACATATATCCTCCCTATGGCAGTCTACCGTACCATTGATCAGCATATCCAATTCAATATTTTGGAACCTACTACCAATTTTGCAGCAAACTTCTTCGTACAGCTTTAGTACGCATCCGTGGTCTTGTTGTTCATGTGTTGCACGTTCAGTTTTCATGATAGCTTTTTCGCTCTTCGCGACAGGGATAACTCCCGATTCTGCAACCGTGGTAGTCGAAGGGCCGAATCTTTATCCTATTTATGCCACGTCCTTGACTCCCACTTCATTAAGTTTAAATAGGATCGTGTTGATATCCATAGTAAAACAGAGATCACCGCAAGAGTAAAACTATTGTGACTAATTTTGCGATAGTGTCCACATTCTTTTAGGGGTTTACTAAAGTCTCTGGATTTTTATTACGCCCTGGCGCCTTCTCACCTTTACAAGGCTGATGCAACTTGTTCTGATTCTATTTTGTATTGGATAGAGGTAAAAAATTATCCCCCTAAAACATTAAAATCCTTAGGCATTGAAATATTGTATGTCTTAGGACTATATGGTATATAACGATCCTATACGCTAGTCCAAAAAGAATTATTGTCGAGAACATCTGATGTACCCACAAATCATGACTGTGCTCCTCTAAACTACTGCTGAAAACCCAGTTTCAATTGTCATTAAAACGTTAGAAACGTTGAAAGTCGCCTCGAGGGCAGCAAATTTCGAAAACAGAGTTTCTCCCATCTCCTTTTTGAGGGTTAGTTGAGAAAAATTATAGATTTCGATTTGCTCGTACATATATATGTCTAAGATCTTGTAGGCATAAATAAAGGGCATAAATAAAGGGCGATTTTTTAACAACTTTCTTTTTGGCAACACTGTTTTTGGAAGCTCAGCTGTTTACGTGTAACATGTTACTTTTAACCATGTTCAGTTCGGTCTATAATTTCACCATGAATCGACTTACAAACGAACAACGCTGGCAAATTATTAAATTTTATTATCAAAATTCATGCTCGGTTAAGAAAGCGCATCGTGCACTTGTTCCATTTTATTATGGTCAGTTTGGGCGACCTTCTGAGGCGGCTCTTCGGAATCTTGTTACTAAATTTTGCTCCAAATTTACATTATTGGACATTAAACCACTAACACGCATTCGTATAGAGCGCGACAGAGGAAAATATTGCAGCGGTATACGCCTGTGTTGTTGATGACCGTGAAGTAGAGATTCGGCGCCGTTAGCGGCATTTGGGCCTCTGTTAATCCACTATGTGGAAAATACTGCGGAAGGATTTGAGTGTAGAACCTTTTAAAATACAGCTTAACTTTTGGTGAATAGGCGCTGGCCAAGTTGGATGAAGATCCCTTTTTATAGGAAAATTGTGCTCTGCGACGACACTTGTTACTGTTTAAATTGATACTTGAACAAGCAAAATCGCCGTATTTTGGTGAATTGTGGGCCGGTGGCATCATTAGACCGTACGTTTTCAAAGATGATGAAAGCAGGAACTTTCATGAAATCATCTTTAAACATTGAATTATATAGATCGTTCTATCGACTCAAATTAAGATTTCATACATTTCTCTGAATTTCATGTGTCAAAATCATCAAATCAAATCAAAAAGTTCTTAAAAAATCAAATTTCATATGGAATATATACATATGTGACGCTCAAAATAGAAAGGGACCTAAGGGTAAAAACCGATTTTGTTCAGGAGAGCCATTTTAAAGATTTAAATACGTGTATCTTTGGTGTACCATCACTTTCATAAATCGCGCATATCTCTGGGAGGGAACACTTTTGGGGCATGGGATTGGTCTCATTCGATCCTCAGATGTTGTCCAAAAGAGGAAAAATTAATTTTTTTTACCCTTAGGTCCCTTTCTCTATGCGCTGTCACTTATATGGACATGTTTATGACACAAAATATATTATTGACTTACGGAGCCAATGCTAGTGAATTACATCAACAAAATGCTTGTTGTTGTTACATTGTTGTATTTGTTGCAGTATTTGCAGTACCTTATTAATGTGCATATAGTCGCGTCCTCGTCCGCGTTCGTTGAGAAGCCAAATTTTTAATAAATTGTTTAATATTAAAGTCCAATAATTATAAAACAGTAACAGTACATCCCGGTTAAATGCCTCTGTGGGGAAGCATTTAAGCGAATACACTTAACTACCTTCATTCAACGAGGCAATTATGGGAATATACCGCCATGTACGACTGCAATGGCTTTAAAGAACTATTTAATGAAAATTTAAACAGTATTATAACTTTGTATTCATAAAAATAATTTTTTTTAGGTTTAAAGGACCCAATTGATAATAAGATAATAAAGGCAATAATAGATTTTCAGCTCTTGAACATTTTATATTCCTGTATGGCAATTCTTGTTTCATTTTTCCTTTTAACATATTCTTTAGCGATGCTCAAAACCTGTAATCGATTAACCCGGAAGTCAAGTCAAAATAAATGTTATGGTATCGTCCCAAATTTGACAATTTTGTTTATTGCCATACCCATTCATTAAAAAATGAAGGACGAAGCGCCTGAAACGTTGCCCAAACAGAATGTCCCTTTGATAAAACTATTTTATCATTTGCACGATTTGTTGAACGCTGTATCCTTCCCAGATAATTTGGCAACACAGACTGAATAAATGACAGCCAATTCGACAGATGTGGCTTCATCAATATAGACGTTTTTAATTGTCAAATTTGGAAAGACCCAATATGTATATTAAAACCATATTCTAATATTTTAAGATGTAGTTTCATTAGTTTTAGTAAACAAATTTGTAACCTGTGCTTAATATATTTTTTTATTTTTATTTTACAATTGAAAAAATATAAAAATAAAGAATGTTAACAGCATGAAACAAAGCCACATATTGTCAACAACATAGAGGGGAAAAACAACAAAATAATACAAAAAATAAAAAATAAAAGGACACTAATATTTGTTTTTCTTTTTTCTTTTTCAAACAGCATACATCAATTGTGCTAACCTCGTGCCCACTACTGTACAATTATAGATATATACAATTATAGATGTATACACACGCATAGTATGGAAAAGTAAACACCATGTTATATTGCTGATAATTATTTCCAAAAGTTTTGTTTATTAAACTTTAATGACCCTTGGCCGCAATTTCATAATATTTTTTATTGTTGTGTTCAGTTGAAAAGCATCAGTGCTCGTTTTCATCATATGAGCCTTAGCCATGTGACAGGACCTGAAGGCTCTCAATTCAATTAGACGCAAATATGTACTTACACGCATACACTGATCAAAAAAAGTGCAGGATATGATGGAATAAGGCCGATTGACTTTAAAAATATTTCTACAATTATGGCTCCTATTGTAACAAAACTAAAAAACCTGATCATCGACACAACAATAATACCAAAAGTGTAAAAAATATAGATTGTAAGACCAATCTATAAAAATCATTCAAAATCAGACTAAAACACCTACCGACCGATCTCAGTATTATCTCTTGTAGAAAAAGTAATGAAAGAAATAATTTGCAGACGATTAGCCAACTACGCAGAAAAGTACAAAATCATTAACACGAATCAATTTGGATTCCAAAAAGTAAAAAAAACATCAATAAACTTCTTTGTAGTTTCGCAAATTCGCAATTGTGCAAACAACACCACTGTCTCGCTGCCTTCATAGAATTCACCAAAGCTTTTAATGCATTATCACATAAAAATCTACTAACTATGCTTAAGTTTATAGCTTAAAATTATTCGAAAGCTATTTAAAGTGCAGGAAATTCTATGTCCAGGTGTATGGAAATCTAAGTGTAGAAACCAATTTATACCATGGAGTACCACAAGGCTCGAAACTAGGTCCTTTACTGTACATATTATACACAAATGAACTTATGAACATGCTAACAATGCCCAAGATATTTGCGTATACAGATGATACTGTAATAGTAGTTGCCCATAGAAAATTAGACGACGCCACGAGAATAATGCAAGACCAACTAGATAAGGCAATGAGATGGTGTCATGACCATGGACTAGTTAACAATTATGGCTCCTATTGTAACAAAACTAAAAAACCTGATCATCGACACGACAATAATACCAAAAGTGTAAAAAATATAGATTGTAAGACCAATCTATAAAAATCATTCAAAATCAGACTAAAACACCTACCGACCGATCGCAGTATTATTTCTTGTAGAAAAAGTAATGAAAGAAATAATTTGCAGGCGATTAGCCAACTCCGCAGAAAAGTACAAAATCATTAACACCAATCAATTTGGATTCCAAAAAGTAAAAAAAAACATCAATAAACTTCTTTGTAGTTTCGCAAATTTCATAAATTAGTAATTGTGCAAACAACACCACTGTGTCGCTGCCTTCATAGAATTCACCAAAGCTTTTGATGCATTATCAAATAAATATCGACTAACTCTGCTTAAGTTTTTAGTTTAAAATTATTCGAAAGCTATTTAAAGTGCAGCAAATTCTATGTCCAGGTGTATGGAAATCTAAGTGTAGAAACCAATTTATACCATGGAGTACCACAAGGCTCGAAACTAGGTCCTTTACTGTACATATTATACACAAATGAACTTATGAACATGCTAACAATGCCCAAGATATTTGCGTATACAGATGATACTGTAATAGTAGTTGCCCATAGAAAATTAGACGACGCCACGAGAATAATGCAAGACCAACTAGATAAGGCAATGAGATGGTGTCATGACCATGGACTAGTTATAAACGCGACTAAAATTAAACTGATGCATATCAAACCATCGCACTTTACATATGAAGACAAAACTCGTGGATTTCAATTATGATATTGATCAATGCAACAATGGTATAAACAATGGTATAAATATCTAGGGGTATACATCGACCAGAATTTCATATGGAATATGCACATAAAAGAATTTCATAAAAAGTTACGAAAAGTCTCATACATGATGCACCAATTAAGACACTGTGCAAACAATAGTGTATTGCTACAAGCTAATCCCATTGGGGCAAACTGCAGCAAATACAGAACAAAATACTCAAACTACTTGGATCAAAAACTAATACCATTACAGCGAGAGATACTAGAGATGTAAATTACCCTTTTTTTAAATGCCTACTGCTTACTTAAGGTGTTATTCTTTGTGGAAGGGATAGGGCAGAGAGGACAAGCGGTGAAATTAGAAAGATTGTCACGTATTAAATTGTTAAGTACTAAACGTCTTGTGAGGTTTTCTTAGGTCGCAGATCTATGGCAATAAACCACACGGCACAGTGGCCCTCACAGTCAACATAACCCGTTGCATCGCTCAAATTTAGCCTGATTTGCGCAATGTTTGTATATACATATGTATGTATGTACATTATATATATTGGAATTAATGTCCACCAATTTATTTCATTTATTTACTAAGAGATGATTTAGTTTAAAAAAATGTCTTTTAATGTTACATTAAAAATTTATTTAATACAAAACTTTTAATTTAAAACGATAATGAAATGGGACACTGGGGTTCGTTTACCCAAAACAAAATATGAAAAATTACCAAATGAAAATAATGTAAAGGAAACGCAATAGTTGGAATAAATGTACACATACAGCCAAACAAATGTGTAACTACATTCATGTACATACACACTTTCATAAAGGTGGACACATACACACACAAACACGCATATATATATATATATATATATATATATATATATATATATATATATATATATGTATATATATATATATATATATATATGTGTGTGTGTGTGTGTGTTTGTGTGTAAGAGAATTTCAAGTTGAAACTTCCTGGTGCTGGAGAGGTAATTTCATTTTCACTTTCCGTTTGTATTTGTAATATATCCTTTATTTCATTTTCTAAACAAATTATAAATAATACAGCTGTCAACAAGCCTTGTCAGAAACCGAGCCATCCTCTTTTCAAATCGAAACGAATCAAAACACCTGTGAACTCGAAAATAAGTTTGAATTGTAGGCGAACAAAATTCGGGGAATGGCTGCAAGGAAGTATTTATCATTAAATATTTCATAAATAGAGAGCGGTGGGGCAAAACTAACGCACGCAAAGCTGAGCCACACATTCATACACACATACTCGTAGATACGAAATACATATTACATACTTATATGAATGTAGTACATACATTGTATATACATATGTATGGATGTATGTATGTCAAATCAATTAAATAAATTTAGACATTTATATTCAAGTTATGTCAACTCTATCTTTTCCCTACAAAATGTTTTTTTTTTTTTCAATTATATCTCCATATATAAATACATACTCGTATATGTGTATGTGGGTTCTAGTGAAGTAACAAATCAGTCAGAGCATTAGGAGGAGGGGCATTATTATAAGTTATAATACAATATCCTTAACGTCGGACTTCATGATAACCATTCATATTCTTGCTAGTCGGGGACAGTGACTTAAAAAGTGTTCTATACTCTCCTCTTCATCTATATCGTAGCAAGTTCGGCAGCGGTCGTTGTATGCCACTTCTAACCTCCATGGATGCCTACCGGCGAGACAGTTTCTAAATACCACAGACAGCGGTTAATGACATATTTATCTCTTATTCCCATACAGTAGAGGGTTGAGTCCGGTATGTCCTGGGACTCTGCAGTAATTTTTTAGAGCCACCCACTGTTTATCCTCCTCCTCAGTGATGAGTATGAGTTCACAATAAAGGCAATGGAAAACAAACGTGTTTCCATTTTAATTGAATCTGCAAAGATATGCCAGCTCTAGTTGGTTTCTCCCGGATGCTCCTGTTCCCTGAGACCCAAATGATCTTAATGTTAAATAAAAATATCCAAAAGCTGTTCTTATTTTAGAAGCGTGGACTCTAGAGCCGTTAAGGCATTTATACTGTCTGAGTAGATTTTAACGGCAGTGATTGAATGACATTTACTGGCAACCAGTCCGCGACCACTTTGATAAATAGTCTCTTTAACCGGAGAATACCGCTGCGATCCGGAAGGCACTTTGATTATGACCCAAATCCTATGACCTCATGGATTTTAGAGCACCATCATGCCCCTTCTTTTTACTGAAGCAGTTTTAACCCAAACTTCACGAGCTTGTGTTGAGGTTTTGTAGACTCATTCATGAGTCAAGGTAGATGAGGTGTACTACACTGCACCTTGCAGAGATCAGACATATTTCATCCTCTACAGTGTGAGAGGCATCCCAGATGCATTATTGGAGTCATCACCATCGACTTACCAACTAAATCCACCGATACAAATCTCAAGGCTCTGAAACTTCAACTGGTGAAAAAAATCAGTCGCTTAATATTTGCAAAAGATTGCAAGGATTAGAAAAATGTCCACATACGGATCTCTTTAATCCTTTCCTGTAAGTGTGTCGTCTATGCTTGAACGTTCCAAATTCAATGTCTAGTTCGATTTTTGTACACAGCTTATATATATTAATTACAACTTAATTCGCACAAGTGCCCACTGTGCAATATTGAATATTCACTTTTTCGAAGTTTACAAAGAATTCACAAAACTTTCAGTGACAAAGTTACAAACGTGACCACGAACTTAAATACGAGTGTAACAACACACGCCCCCTATTTAAAGCAAATACGGAAAATTATAAAATAACCAAAACTCAAACAACAAGCAATAACAACCACAACAACGACAACAATAAAACACATAAAAGTAAAGAAAATTCAAAAGAAAAATAAACCATGGGAGAGAGAAAAATCAAACTGCTAGAATTATTTATGAACTCCAGGTCTAGCAGTCAGTACGAGCGAACGACCACTGGCAGAGCTAAGAACCCCAATAATAGACAGTGGCAAGATTTATTAGTTGTATTACGGACGTTGAACATATCAAAACATTAATTCGGAATAATTCAGAGTAAAGGAAATTTCCAGGGATAATGTAAAGTACAGACAGTACAGGAATACAATTATTTACTTAAACATTATAATGATTAATTAAAAAAAACAATTAAAGGTTATTAGTAAAGATTTGCAATTTACAAAAAAATAGTGTTAGAAAAAAATATTTAACAAACTAATTTACACGTAAACATGTCTCAAGGAATGATTGTTAAGATATTTAAAGAATAATTCTAAAAATTAAACCAACCAACATATTTTATGCAAATCGATATACAAATTTATTGAAATTTCAATTTATACAATTTCGAAATCATGGGAGAGTTTATAATTAAAGAATTTAAAAGATATTTAAAAAAAATTCTTTACAATTCATTACACTAAGTGCAGTTAAAATGAAATAATATTTATTAAAATAATTTAATTAAAATAAAAAAATAAAAACCAAATAAAAAAAATTATTCAATAATTATTGAAAGAAACCATTAAATTAAATTTTGACAAATTGTGCGGTGTCGAAAATTGTATCTTAAAAAAATAGACGAAATAGTTAAGAAAACAAAAGGATAAGAGAACGGGAAATAGAATAACAGTTACAAACAGAAAAACAATAAAAACAAAAGCGGAAGTAGCTGTGATTCCGCTATATTAGCCACCGAATGGATAATGGGTATTTGCTTAGACACAGGTGGGTAATTTAGTTTTTCTTTTCGTTCAAGTTTTCCTCTTTTAACTCCTGCCTCCAATATAATTTGCTTTGGTAAACTAATAGGACTGGTCAAAATACACTCTTACACCGTTTCCAACGAGATTTCCCTTCTCCGAATTTTCCACAGAACGACTTAAATTGTTGTGAAATTGATTTAAAATTTTTGTTTTTATTTTGCAAAAACAGAAATTAAAACTATTCATTATTGAGTACACTGAGATATTTTAAACTATGCACATTGGGGCAAAACAGTTCGAATAAGGCGCTTAATTGAGGAAAGAACAATACTGAATTTCTTTTTTATTGTGTATGAATAAACTGGTTGCAAGTAGTGGAAAAAGAATTATTTTTCTAAATTATAAATAAATTTTTAAGCGTAATGCAACGGTCCATCTGTTTGTTAAAGTTGGGAAAAATAATTGTAACAATCTTATTAGGTCCTGAGAGTGCATCTTACTAAATGCTCAATCGAATATCTCTTTCAAAAAAATTTCTTCTCGGAACAGGACCTTAACTTTATTTAATCTCTTATATATATCGGCAACTAAACAAATTTTCGGATAGTACCATGGGTCCATAATTTATAAGTCCCGAAATATAAATCAACGTAATATACTTATTCGTCCTTATTACAATATTCTTGTGTTATAAGCAAATAGATCTTGGTGTAAATCCACCACGAATAGTAAAAGTCTACACCCTTTTAATAATAATTTTTAAAAAACGAAACATGATTAAACTTAATAAAAATTTTTATTTCTGACTTTTGCTTTTTTTAATAAACTTTTCTTTAAATATTTTCTCATTACATCTACTCACTATCTTCACTATCGTAATTGTCGTTGCAACCATCATCACCCGTAAATTAATAATTTTCATTAGAGCCTTCATTAGGACAGTCACTTTAAGTAATAAGTAAATTTAGTACAGAACGGGCAAGAGTATATATGCCTTTAGAGGCTAAGCCAACAACAAAAAAAATTTTTTTAAACTAATTATATGTGACAGTTTCCTGAAGAATTTTTAATGAATGTAATTATAATTAATATTACTTTCTTTAGCCGTTTTATTTATTTAAAAAAATTTAAACTTAGAGGGGCAAGTTTTTATATTAAAAATCATAATTTTAATAACATCAACATTTCAATGCCACTTTGAGCGTATCCATTGGGAATATAAATATTACAATAATTTCAATTTATTTTTACAATAAAAGAAAAAATTTCAATTTGTTTTTACAATACAAAAAAAAAAAAAAACAAAATATTGGTGAAGAAAGCGCCCGAAAAAGGCACCCAAAGATGCATAGAAGTATTGATTTAAATAAAATTGCTTTTTATACAAAGATTTATCTAATGTTTGGTAATAAATTTTTTTACAAGAAACGATATATAAAAGACAAAGAACGTTACAAAAGCTTTACTTGAAATTAAGAATTCCATTTGAAATTTTTAATTTATTAAAAAAAATTTTTAAATGTTTGTTTTTCTGTTTTTTTTTAAACATGAAAAAAATCATATTTGACAATACAACACCAAAAAAAAAACAATAATAAAAAAACATTCCCTCTTATCATGATTGTCGCGTCGACGCCACATCATGTCGACAGTAAAGAAAGACAGCAGTTCTGAACTCCTTGTAGGCAATAATTAACTAATATTGATGGCCACTTGTCATTTTATAAGCCATAGTTGTAGTAATATCCTGTCAATAATATTTAATAGATCTCGATAACGATTCCACAATTGCCAATATATTGATGTGGACTTGATGTGACGTCGACGTCGACAATCATAATAAGGGCTATTATAACTTTTCGCTTAGTGATAATAAATTTTGTAAATTTTATTTGGAAAAGTTCATTCCAAAATTGCAATTATGCGTCACTTTAGTACCTCTTGTCCCAATGTGTCATGTATATATGTAAAAATAAAATAATGACAACATCAAATTTTCATTAAATAAGAAAATCGCCTCAGCGAATTTGCCTAAAAATGATGAATGAATGATGAACATCAAAAAAAAATTAATTCCTTGACTTGGGGCGATCTTACTCGTATATAAATATATATATATTTTAATATTTGGTTATTTGTTTACCATGAATTATTGCCAAATTATCCCAAAATGTTAAATGATCTCGACATTTTATATTCGGGCTATTGTTCATTTTCATTTGCGCTATTGTTCATTGTGATATTGTTCACCAGAGCATTCATTTACCAATCTTCCTTTATATTTTTGACAATTGGGTAGATCTTTTTTGTGTATTTCAACATGGCGTCGGACCGGCCAAAATTTTTGATCGCTTGGGCAATTTTCTATTTTAGATGAGATTTTGAACATCGATAATGGTAAATTGGCAGAAATGTACATTTCGGAATCCAATAATGTGCTGCATTAGAAATTTCAAAATTTATATGGAAAAATGTTAAAGTGTAAACATTTTCATTGAATTCTAATTAAAAATTAAAAACTGTTAAGTTTGTCAAAAAATCAAACGTAACATTTTATTACACAGTATTACTATCGCACGCAAAATAAATAGTTGTTCTGAATAAATGTATAGTATATAAAATTAATATCACTATATTTTTGATCTTTTCATAACAATTTTAATTAAAGAAACACAATATCCTGAAGAAGATACTCAATGACGAAATATCGATATTAAAAAAATAATTTGTTTAGTCTGTAATGTAAAAATGACATCTCGATTATATGAAAAAACTTAATTTTAAAAAAAAATTAATTAATTTTTATAAAATGTATTGTTTGCCGACATTTTATTTGTCGCTAAACCAAACATTATAGAATTCTCATATTGTATTTGCTTTGTTTGGCATAAGTATACCATGTTGACTACACAGTGTTACAAAATTGAATGAAATAGAAAAACCTGGGACCTCCAAAATCCGGATTTACGGTTAAAAAACCGGTTTTTTACCTTTGCGCACTTATAAGCCTGTAACTTCGTTGATAATAATCCGATTTTCAACTTTTTTCTAGATTTGGAAAAAAGAAACTGAGATCTTTCAAATAATATATAACTTATTTAAGAAAATTTGGGTGTTATTGTCGAGCAAACACAAATCTTGTAGATTTTTAAACAATTTTTCAAATTCGGTGGCGTTTTTATACATTATTTTATTAAGAAACTATAATACTATTGAATTTATTAAAAAAGTACGTTTATTTACAATTACAATGCATATTTGCGGTTAAAAATAGATATGCAATTGACTGAGTTATTTAACTTTTCATGAAAATAAATTTTTAAACATTTTATACAAAATTTTATTTTTTGTTATTTAACTCAAAAGTGTTTGCTTGAAATTTTGCTTTATTTGTGGCTTATTTACTACATCAGTCACCGGCGTGATTTTAAAAACAATATTGGAGTGGCAGAAGTGTACAATAAAGTATTTATTCGTTCTTTTGACACTAGTCGCTGGTGCGAACCAGAATTTGTTTGTCAATATTGCTGTAATACATTAAAAAAAGAGAGTTAAACCTTCGTTTGTTTTGCCCTTTTCTACGCCTATGATTTGGCATCATCAGCCATATCATAATCCAAATGATTGCGAGACGAGTTCCTTCCATGCAGATCTACAACAAAGGAGCGGCACTTTGGGTCAAAAGCTGATTTCGACGATCTTGTTCGGGATTTACACTTGTCAAAGCGGGTCGCGATTAAAACAGTGGAATTTGGTGGAAAAAGATTTCGTTATAACATATGGCAGAAAAAGTGACCGGACTTGATTACTTGCAGAGAGTTTTAAGACTAGTTCCAATGACTGTGATCTCGTGTATTGCGTTGATGTACCAAATCTATTTTCGGCATTAAATCACAATTATAATGCAGATGAATGGCGACTTTTCATTGATGGTTCATGTAAAAGTAAGTTTTCTTATAAAAATGTATGACTATATTTTTACTAATTTAAGATTTGTAATGTAATATCTAGGCTTAAAAGCTGTTTCATTGCATAACCAAAAGAAATTACCTTCAGTTCCAATCGCATATGCGACTAATACAAAAGAAACTTACGAAGTGATCAAAAATATACTAATGTTTGTCAGCTATACCATCCATAAATGGAAAGTCGTCGCTGACTTGAAGGTGTTGACAATTTTGTTTGGTATTTTTTTACATATCTAGTACGTTTTTCATCGTTTTTATCTGCTTTGATAACTTTTAGATATCTTTATTGGACCTCAAATTCGAAAAATTATGAGAGATGCTAAATTCCGTTGAAAGACGTGCATGGAAGAGTTTTGTTGCGCTATGCGATAATTTCCTTGGAAATCACAGAAGCGACGACTATGTTACAGTTGTCAATGAGTTTTTAAGTGCTTATAGTGAAATGGGCTGCGGCATGTCCATAAAAATTCATTTTGTGCATTCGCATTTGGACTTACCCAGATAACCTGGGCCAGTTCAGTGATAAACAAGGTGAACATTTTCACCAGGAAATGGCAACTATTGAAAAACGCTTTGAAGGCAAAAATAAGATAAAAATGATTTCAGAATATTGCTGATCACTTAAACGAGAAACTGATGATGCTGATTTAAAAAAAACGGTCAAGCTAACATTTTTGAGTTAAATAACCAAAAATAAAATTTTGTATAAAATGTTTATTTTCATGAAAAGTTAAATAACTCAGTCAATTGCATATCTATTTTTAGCCCCAAATATGCATTATAATTGTTAATAAACGTACTTTTTGAATAAATTTAATAGTATTATAGTTTCTTAATAAAATAATGTATAAAAACGTCACCGAATTTGAAATTTTTTTTAAAAATCTACAAAATTTGTGTTTGCTCGACAATAACACCCAAATTTCCCAAATTTTCTTAAATAAGTTATATATTATTTGAAAGATCTTAATTTCTTTTTTCCAAATCTAGAAAGAAGTTGAAAATCGGATTATTATCAACGATGTTACAGGCTTATAAGTGCGCAAAGGTAAAAAAACCGGTTTTTTAACCGTAAATCCGGATTTTGGAGGTGTCCGGCAAATTTCACTATTGGAATCTTGTTTTACTCGACAAGCCCTACAAGAAAAATAATATCCGGTCCCAGGTTTTTTGGACTGTCGCACAGTGCTATTGAAATAAAAAAAAAATAATAATAGTTTTATTTGATATTTGATTCTATGCTACACTCTTTCTACACCATTTTTTTCTGAAGAAGACACCCACAGAGTGTTGAAATATTAAAAAATCAAAACAAAATAAATATAGTGTTAAAAAAAATAATAAAATAATTTAATTAAATTGATGATTTAATTTTTTTATAAATATTATTATGGATTAAGGATGCCCAATTTCTTCCCGTTTTATTTGATATTTTCATAACATATTGCCTTCACACTATCCTTTTATTTAAGTTTTTGAAAAAGCTTAACATTCAATTTTAAAATGTGAAATGTGCTAAATTCAAATTAAAAAAAAATAACGCATTGGAAATCGAACATGCAATTTTCGGAAAATAATTAATAGTTCTCCGCTTAATGTACAAAAGAAAAATATTTTTTTCAGAATGTTTGAGAATAAAGGATATTTTTTTAAATTTAAATATCTTTGCGACAAGAAGGTATGACATTTAAATTGGTTATTTAAATAGAATATGTCTAAGATTTTCCAACGACGCCACTTTTATTTGAATCTGCTAACGTGTTGCAAGGATATGAAGTATTCAATATCAATAATTTTGTTTAAAAATTCCCGATATATCCAAATTTTTAGGTTAGGTTATGTTAGGTTAGGTTGATTGGAGCGGTGTGATAGCCCAAGTCATACGACATACACTTAAGCCAGTGAAGTTTTGTTGTGCGCTCCCTTTAATCATCAGACACAAACTGCCAGAGTTCTGTGGCAGGATTCGAACCTGGGACCATCGCACTACGAGTCTAGTACACTACCTACTAGTCTACGAAGGTCAGTAATTTTTAGGTTTATACTACCGAAAAAAACTACAGCTTTTAGATTTTTCTGATTTCTTATCCCACAAGACCTGGTACCTGGGTACCAAATTTCAGCCCTCTAGCTGTAGTAGAACAGCCCCATGATATTGATAAATGAGTCAGTGAATATGTATTAAAATACACACTTTTTACACATTCAATCTCTTATATAAAGTATTATTATGTTTCAAGTTTCATTATTTCTATAGTTAAATGAAGCAAAGTTGTGAGGGGCGAAAAATATCGGGAATGGTTTCTTGTGCATAACCGCACTACTGAGCGGCTTAATAATTCCAAAGTACTGGACGAAAACATATTAAAAATTTCCCGGTCCAGGTGTCAAGTTATTATTGTTAATAGTGAAAAAAACAAATCTTGAGAGATTTTTTATAGCGCTCTTTTTAATAAAACAAGACAGATGATACACACGTATATCTAGGAACCCCTTCATTCCCTGAGTTGTTTCAGAGCCTCAAGTCCAACAAAATGCCTTCTAATCATCACGGCAATTAAATATTATTTCTTATATTTAAGAGTTTCTAGTTGCACCTTCTACACTTCTAGTGTCAGTAGCAGATCTCCTGCTAGGATTTACACACTCCATCCAGTAGACGGACATCAAATATTTCCTACAACCCAACGAAAATAGTCCAAAGCCATCTGATCCATTTAACATTACGATGTCCTTGAGCCTAACCACGTACTCCTGTTTTGCATTATTTGGGACTATCCCCCACAACACTACTCTATCTAATCAATCCAAGGAGCAACCACTAAAAAACGATTATAGTCATGACATGTACGAGTGCATATCGTGTAGCAGCAATTACTTATTTAAAAACGTCATGGTCAATGACTGCATTAGATGGGACCATATTGTAGCCACTCTCTTTTAAGTAAATTATGCCACGTAGTCCAACAATTTTTGCAGGAACAGTTGCATTCTAAAACATTCAAATTCTCTTCATATGCCTCTTCCTCTTTCGCTCTTTCGCTCTTAATGGAAGTTAACGCATTAGAAATGGTGTTCCATATTCATTAAAAACATGTGGTTTTGTTGACAACACGAGCGCTTATTGTGGGTGGTGGATATGGCGTAACTGGCGCTTGCTTCTCTCTGCCTTATCGTTTCATTTTCTTTTATAAACATTCAATTCAGTGCCTGTTGGTCATTCCTTTAGTCACATTCATGTGTACATGTGTACATCCATACATACATACGTTTTGTTTTCAATCCTCGTTTAACACATACACACCCACACACACACATTCCAAATGTGACCTTGATCCTATTATAATTTTATTTTTGTTGCCATTAGTTTTATTTGATATTTCATTCTATTCTACACTCTTTCTACACCATTTTTGTTTTTTTACTGGGAAAAGAAAAATTATGTTTTTTATAAAAGTACGAGTAATCGTAAGTGGATAATCGTATCAAGTATTTTTTACCTTACGAGTTACACGGAGAGAATTATTGGCAAAAAAATATCAAACAAATATTTTTTATAAATTAAATTTTATTTTCAGTGAAACTTTTCTGCTTCCCTGTTAATAGTTTGTTTGAGTTTTTAGAATACAAGTAAAAGTGAAATTTTTTCACATAAAGTCTTTACAAAATTGTTGTCAGAATTTCCCGAATTATTTGTAGGTCTGCTCTCATGCACACAAAACATTTACAACGAATTCGGTTACTGAATTTAAAGTTTGTTTTTCCTGTGTAATCTATTTAATCCTGGAAAATTTGTTTCACTCTACAGAAAACAATTTTTTTTTAATTTTTGATTTCAATACAAATCGAAGAAAGGAATGTTCCATTTGTTTTACATAAACGGGCAGTATGTTTCCAACTCTGATACGAATTTAATTTCCAAATTTAATTTCACAAATTACTGCATCTCTATCTCAGTGCAATTTAAATTTTTGCCAATGTGATACATGCTGGAAAAGGTTGAAACTGCTTCAACAACATCCTATACCAGGTCTACCACAGTTGCATATTTGTTTACCCTGCGTCAATTTTCTCCCCATACCAGGCTTACCCTGCAGCTACTACTTCCTATGCAAGGACTACAAAAGTGCACAGTGGCTTACCCTGCGGCTACTACTTTCTATAGCAGGACTACTACAGTCGCACAGTGGCTTACTCTGCGGTTACTACTTTCTATAGCAGGACTACTACAGTCGCACAGTGGCTTGCCCTGCGGTTACTACTTTCTATAGCAGAACTACTAAAGTCGCGCATTGGTTTACCCTGCGGCTACTACTTTCTATAGCAGAACTACTACAGTCGCACATTGGTTTACCCTGCGGCTACTTCTTATTTCACCAGACTACAACAATTGCACACTGGTTTACGCTGCGCCAATTTCCTCCTATACCAGGACTACCCCAGTCGCACACTGGTTTAGCCTGCGCCAATTTCCTCTTATACCATGAATACCACAGTCGCACAGCGGCTTACCCTGCCGTTACTACTTTCTATAGCAGGACTACTAAAGTCGCGCATTGGTTTACCCTGCGGCTACTACTTTCTATAGCAGAACTACTACAGTCACACATTGGTTTACCCTGCGGCTACTTCTTATTTCACCAGACTACAACAATTGCACACTGGTTTACCCTGCGGCTACTTCTTCCTTTACCAGGACTACCACAGTCGCACAGTGGCTTGCCCTGTGGGTACTACTTTCTATACCAGGACTACCACATTCATTCATAGTGTCATAAAAAAACAAACAATAAACTGATAAAAAGCCAGCAACTTTTAAATTATTAAGCCGATTCGCACGAAACAAAATTGCCATGCAGAGAAGTCTTAAATTTTTTGACAATTGTATTTTAAAACATACTGTCATAGCAAAAGGCAGCGCAAAATTACATCAAAGGCGACAACTGCGTGTATAAAATATCCGGAAATATGAACCAATAAAAAAATACCAGCACACCAATTAAGGCTAAGCTTGATAAATGCTCGTACATGCACTGAAGATGTCGAACGTCCTGGTCACACAACATTGGTCTCTACACTCGAAACAATCGGAAAAAATCACGTTTTGGTGTTGGCCGATCAAAGATTGAAAGTGCGAGAGATTGTGGAAGCCATAGGCATCATAAGACCCAGTGGTTTCAGTTTTTAATGATCACTTGGGTATGAGAAAGCGTTTGCTCACAGCTGACCACAAACGCAATCTTGTGACCACTTCGCAGTGTTTGTGGCGTTAAGCCGTTTCGTAATAGTGTACGATACGTGATTCCTTCACAATACAATACAGACCACAATACAATACGTGCTGAATCGATGCCAAAGAATACAAAAGTGTGTTTGTCAGCCAATAAAGTAATGACGACCTTTTTTTGGGGTGCACTTGGTGTAATGCCCATTGACTATCTTCAAAAGAGCACAACAAACAATCGTGGATATCGGGTCGACTTTATGAAGATTTAAAAAAAAACGACTTCATGTGGTCAAGAAAAAAGTTACTTTCCATCAGGAGAAAGCAAGGGCAGACACATGCGCACTTTTAATTCCATGAATTAAGCTACGAATTGCTCCCTCATCCGGATTTCGACCCGAATGACTATTTCTTAATTCCAAACCTGAAGAAATGGTCCGGTTGCACCCCAACTAAATACTATTTTTTTGGTGACAAATCTAATTTTTTGTAAGAGAAATATGTTGAGAAATAAAATAATTTGTTACCCAAAAACCTGTGTTTAATTCAAAAAGTCGAGAACTTGTTGAACCGCCCTCGTAGCTTTTACGGTATTTTTCCACTTTTACAACTGTTTTGCAAAACGCTCTAAGCAGCAATTTGCGTATAAGACTTTGTGCGAAAGTTTAGTTAAAAAGCTTTGCAATAAATACCCTCTTTATTTATAAAAATATGTTTGTTCTAGTAGCAGGTCTTTTTAATTTAAAGAAATATTTTTTAGTTCTATTTTTCCAATATTTAATTTTAATTTTAATTAATAAATGAAAGAAGGTTAAATTCCAAATTTAAGTAGGCAGCTTTCGCATACTTTCGTAACTTTGTGATGCAAGAAACAGATAGAGAATTAAAAAATTTTAAAGAAGACAGAAAGCAAAACATACCCACCCATAGTCTGCGTCAGGGATCGAACCTGTGACCCTCTTGACGACTGGTATAATCGTAGTACACTAGCCACTAGTCTACGAGGGCACTCTAACTTGAAATAAACTTTAAAGCATAATATGTAACACATTTAAATTTTTTATGTGCAACAAATTTAGAAAAGAACATGCTCTTCCTTGCACTACTGCTAATTTTTATTAGAACAAATTGTGTGTAACATTTTTTACGGGAAATTAAAATACCATAATATGCTGGGAATAATTTGTGATATTTGGATTGGAGGCAGTCACATGTCCAACATTATAAAGTTCCTGAGGAGTAAATACAGTTTTCAGGATCCTATTATATTATAATGATCGATGTCTTTTATAAAAAATTCTTACATTTATAAGTGAAGAATCTATGCTTGAAACTATTCCAACATTAATGGCTTAGAACAAATTTTTTTCTCAATCTTAATCAGTTTCTATATCTTTATCTCTGATTGATTTCCCATCTCTAGTGTTCGACTAAGGGCAAAAGTGTCCTTATTTCGCCGCCGAGTGTGCGAGTGTGGCCTCAACAATTTAGAATATTTAAGGCTAGTGCGTTTCCAAGATATTCAAGTGTCTTTATGTATAGTTTTAACCAATTAAAGGTCCAGGGAGCTGCAGAAAGGATTTTATTTTGTCACATTTAAATTTTTCTATCTTAAATGCCGAGGCCGTGTCCCATATCTGAATTCTATGACACCATGAGTGTTGTATTATTCCCAATAAAAATTTTAATGGTTTTTATTTCAATTTGCATGAACTTGGCATCTATGCATGATTAACCTGTTAAACTACGATCCAGGAGAATATCCGAAGTATTGGGTGATTTTTAGGAGCTTTTGGATTTGATTTAAAAAAAAAAACACATAAAATTTAGGGAAATACAAGAAATTTTTATTTGAGTCGATAGAAGGTTTTATATAATTCAATGTTTAAAGATGATTTCATCTAAATGTTGACTGCGGCTACGCCTGAAATGGTTTATACGCTGGTATACTCTCTCCAACATATTGGCCGGTATCTCACGAATAAATTTCTCAATATTGGCTCCTAAGGCGTCACCCGTTGCGGGATTGTCTCTATATTCATGCGCCTTATACATAACCCAAAAAAAATAGTCTAAAGGCGGTAAATCGCACGATCTAGGCGGCCAATTTACCGGCCCCAAACGTAACATAAACTGTTCACTGAATTCGCCCCTCAATTGGGCCATTATTTCGCATGCTATGTGCCATGTGTCACCGTTTTGTGCAATAAGCACTCAAGTCCAACTCTTCTATTTTGACAAAAAAAAATTGTAATCATCGTTTTCTTTGAAAAAGTACGGTCCAATGATTCCTACGGCCCATAATCCATACCAAACAGTGCATTTTTTGGTATGTAATGCTTCTGCATGCTTTTCACACCAAATACCGCAATTTTTCTAATTCAAGATGAGCTTCGTGGCTCATGCGTGATACACTTTCTTAAACGAACATGAATCTGCAAGCGTTGCTCGCTTGTAAGTCGATTCGTTGTTAAATTGTAGACCAAACTGGACATGTTTAACAGTGAAATGTTACACGAAAACAGCTGAGTTGCCAAAAACAGTGTTGCCAAAAAGAAAATTGCTAAAAAAATCACTCTTTATTTGGCCTCAATGTGTTGAGGTATAAATTGATTAGTAATTTCTATTTTGGGCACATGTTTCGCCTCGCAACGTAAACGTAATATCGACAAAATTTTCCCCCTTTCTATTCGCACAATTTTTATAAGCAAAATCGAAGAAAAACTGAATATTAATGCATGAACTAATGCCATCTTATATCCAAATGAATTTTTGCCTCAATCATCTATTAACATTTTCCCCGGTTGCTAGTGGGAATAAAAATATAAAACATATCAGCGGGTGCATACGAGAATTAGAATAATGAAACTTCATTGGAAAAAAACGTTTACGTGGGAATTGTGCCATAAAAAGTGAAAACAAAACAAAATATTTGGGGAAAAACATGGAAAGGCATGAACTAAATCACAAAACATAAAAAAGTCATATTCAAAAAGTCATATTGACAACTACTCAAACAAATATTTAGTTGATAATCACTCACACTCATTCGCATTCACATCGAACGAAATAAATCTTAAATATCATAAAATGTGTCCTTGCGTGCTCACGGATGTTCATTGACCACTTAAATACTATTTGCCGTTCTCCGTGGGTGTAGTGGAAACTAAATACTCGCTATTCTAGTCTCTCGTGCCGCAAACGCCCCCACGTCTATTATGACAATCCTTTAAATAAATGGTAAACAAATACTTTTTTGTTAAACAACAAAAAGAGCAAAATATATCGAAAGCATCGGGTGCTCTTTTTAGAAATACCAAGGGTTTTAAAGTAGCCGTTCCGTTTTTTATTCCAACGGGGTACTTCACACTTCTTGGCTGTTTTAGAAATATTTTGAAAAACTTGATACAAAGAGAAAAATATTTAATATCCAATTATTTCGATAACCCAAAGCACATGTTTGTCTTAATATTTCTGACAATAAGGAAAACCACAATTTTCGGAGAACCATTCAAACCCAGATTTCTAAATTATGTAGGGCACACACGGCTGAGAAGGAGGGACACTCTTGCTCTTAGGCGAACACGAGAGATGTGAAAACAACAGAAACGAGTGTTTTTTTTTTTTTTTGGCTGGCATTGGTTGGACTCAAATAAATAATAATATCGAATTTTTGATTTGAATACTTATTGTTAGTTGAACTTCTATTGAAGATTCAACAAATAAAATATTGAAGACAAAACATTTTCGGAGTGATAATAATCAACAAGTATCTTAAAGTCCACATTACACTGGTGCTCCTAATGGTCTAGTGAAATCATTTTACCGCCCACATATAAAGGGCTTTTCGTTAAGATCTTCTTAAATTTAATTTTAAATAAAATAAAGTGTGTGTGAGATGTTACTGAAATTTTATATTCATTTGAAAGGCCTATCGAGGCCATTATGTATGTATGGAACATCTTACAAATCTCCGCGCGGCTTCGCTGCATGATGCTTATCCAAAATGTCCAGAGTTCCATGACTCTAGCGCACAAATCAGGCTTCATTGACAAATGCCATGAATATTTTGTCTGTTGGTTTTGGCTTATTCGCAAATACCTCTGACTTAAGAAAACCTTACAAGAAAAAGTGTAACGAGGTGAAGTCCCATGATCTGGTTGGCCAGTCAACATTATTCCCACGTAAAATCATCATGCCTTCAAATCGTTCGTGACGAATGTCCAAAGTGCAGGAGTGGCATGACCGTCATCCTATTGAAATCATATGCCGCTGGTATCCTTATCATCCAAATCAGGCTAAAAGATGTTGATAATCATAGACCAATGGCGATCGCATTCACGCCGATATCCTGGCCAACATCTTTCATCAAAGTAATATGAACCGATGACCTCTGTCAGACTAACATCCACAAAAAACAGTGACTTTTTCGGAATGCATTAGACGCTCTTGAATCTCATGTGGACGATTCAATGATTTCGGGACAATTCATCCAGAAATAGAGCACGATTATACCAACCGTAAGCTGGGCGTAACGCGCGGAACGTGCCCCGAGCAGAACATACCTTTTGATAACACAACTTTATCACTTGCACGTGTTGTTTGTCAAATTCTAAGTCCATCCATAGTGATTTGTCGAAACAGACTGCATAATTGACAGCCAATTCGACAATGTTCAAGAGTTTCTCTTGTAGGACCCATTACTTACAGACTACTCTTTATGATATGAAACTCAATAGACCGATGAAAAAATTTCAATATTTGCGAGTTCCAAATGGAGTTCAAGTAGCCAAGAGGGAAGCGGAAGAAATTCATGATTTTTTATTTCGAAACTTTGTACAGTTGTTACTTCTTTTCGACTATTGACATTTCACTTCAGGCGAATAGACTACTGCGTATATGGCTACTCCGACCACTTGGAAATATGAGAGCATTTGAAAGTCAACCTTCATTGTTGCCGAATTACTTATTAACTTACTGGAATCACGTACCAAACGTATACCCAAAATCACATTCGATTTTTTTCTCCATTACCCCTCTTGGGAGCATTTGTCTTCCACAAAGCATCACCATCTTACACGAGTTGTTGCAGTTGTCTTCGCATTGTTATATTTACCTTGTATCAGTTTCGTTAATCGGTGGTTGTTCCAGCTAAGAAGATGATTTGTCTGCTGTAGCAGGTCTAGGATAATGGGCTGTCATCTGTCGTTGCCTAGAAATAACGCCCTCTGTTTATTTGGTGAAGTTGTGAGGAACCTTGATAATCTTTAATTCCTACCTTTTCTCCCAGGGGGTGGTGGTAGCGGCTTGACCTTTTTCATGATGTTATCTTCTTTTCCATGGAGAGGGCAGTTCATGGGCTTTTTGGATGGAATTTCTGGAGGGGGTTGAAGCCACTTAATTTTAAAACTTGAAAAACCATAGTGAAAATTTTTTTCCTATGCCAGGGAACGAACCTGGGGTAATTGGTTTTGTAGCCAATCACTTTATCCTACACTACACCACGCAATCTTTAGGTTAGGTTAGGTTAGATTAATTGGAGGGGTGTGATAGCCCATGTCATACGACAAACACTTAAGCCAGTGAAGGCTTGTTGTGCGCTCCCTTTAATTATCAAACACAACTGCCAGAGTTCTGCGGCAGGATACGAACCTGCTACCTTCGCACTACGAGTCTAGTACACTACCTACTAGTCTACGAAGTCCAAGATAGTTAATCAATTATATTTATTTTTTAAAGAAATATTTAGTGATATCGTTAAAGTTGTTCGCTACAAATATCAAATCAAACATTTAAGATCAAGAAGTTTAATAATTCTTTTTCGTTTCACTAGCAATAGTCGTTCTCGAACGTATTATCCGAGAAACGTTTGCCAATTGTTCGATATCAATATTATTTTCGTCTGCCGTGGTCAAGCGGGAGGTAGAAGTATAAATACTAGAGATTTTTAAAGTTTCACTACATTTTTTTATGCTGTCATACCTACATTTTTATATAACGAATCACCAGTCATTACAGCCATGTTCAGAGATATTGAAGAGGTTCCTACATCCTTGAGGGTGCTCATGCAATCAGTCATCTCAAAACTTACAACACTTCACTAAAAAAAAGGTCCATACACCCAGTATTAAATGTATTTCAAATTTCAATGGAAGCTTGTTTTTCTCATTTTATGATGAGGAGGTGTGGGATCACACCGGTTGTAGTTTGTTGAATATGAAGGGCGTATCGAAATATTAGTTTATAGTGGAAAATTTCATTATTTTGGCTAAAATTCGGGAACTTAGTTTGATATTTCAGGTAAAAATGTTTCTTGTTATTTTATTTTATTGAGGAAGAGATATGAGGAGAAACTATTTATTACAGTAGCAGAACGGAGCAGAACTGTTTTCAATGGTCGTCACAGTCCCATCGTCAGAGTTCATGTATCCGTTGTTTGCCAATTTTTAGTTGGCTGCTAGTATTTAGCTATCACGACATCGGATGTGGACTGAGAAATGCACGAAAATGGGATTTAAGGTCTTGTTTAAGCGAGCTCATTCCACGACATAAGGAAGCATAGCTGAATGCTACCGCCCGCGTCCACAGGTTGCGAATAGTAGAAAGTTCCGTAGATATGCGGAGCAGCTGCCATGGCAGTCGCGAAAAATCAGTGGATCTGTGTGGAGAGTCTCAGAAGATTTTCTGATGGCGTCGAACTCCTAACAAGTTCTAAGTGCCTACGATACTTGATACATCAAGGCGAGTGATTGTCCCCTTCAAATAATCAATAGCCAACAAATACCAGCGACTGCTGCTCATGTTAGAGGCGGCTGGAAGCGTGCGTCGGATCTTGTAACAAGCGGCTCGCTACATAAAAGTAATGCAAGGCTTCTAAGCCATTTGCATGATCGGATGCAGAATCCTAATCAGCTAATCATCTAAAACCGACGACGCCATATGCTCCTTATAGGAACTATAAGCTTTTTAACATACCTGCGTATGAAGGAAGCACACAAGAAGCGAAATGATTTGTGTAATTTTTTATTTTAAATGTATTAAATTCATTATTCGAGATATTCTCCACAAATAACTATTTAAATAAAAAGTATATAATTTTTCAAATATGATTGGGCTGAAGAGTAATGATGATTTGGTTGGCGCCAATGATATGCAGGCATATACTCAGCTAAGCCAACAACAAACAATTAATTATTTTAATAGAATAAATTTATAATTTTTGTGAAGAATTATAAAAGTTTAAAGCAAAAAATTTCAAAAAAAAATAATATTAATAATGTGTGATGTTGGCGTGGTGTAGTGGTTAAAGTGCTTGCCTATAACACGAAGTACCCCAGATTCGTTCCTTGGTAGAGGACAAAAATTGTTCACCATGGTTTTTCGAATTTTAAAATTAAGTGACTTTAATCCTCCTCCAAAAAATCCATCCAAGAAGCCCCCTGACTTCCCGTCTGCCTGGAAAAGGGTATAACATCATGACCACCCCTGGGAAAAAACGGTAGGAACAAAAGATTAGCAAGGTTCCTCACAACTACACCAAATACACAGAGGGCGTTGTTTCTAGGTAATCACAGATTGCAGTGCCATTATCCTAGGACTGCTACAGCAGACCTGGAACAACAGCCGATTAACGAAACTGAAACAAGGCAAAAGAAAAACAATGCGAAAACAACTGCAACAACTCGTGTAAGATGGAGACGCTTTGTGGAAGCCAAATGCTCCCAAGAGGGGTAATGGAGAAAATAAATATTAATATTATTTCAATTATAAAGTGCAATGATGAGATTCAACTGGCCAAATATTTTCGGTCTATCTCAGTTACATATTAAAAAAAATAGTGGATTATTTTCGTACGTTTTATTTCTAGAAAAACTTCTCCATCCACGAAAACAAATACCCGATACGGCGTGCCTGTGTGCCTGGAAGAAAAAAACATGTCAATTAAACCGTTGACTGACTCTAACTAAAATTACAACAACACCAACAGCATTAATAACAACGTGCACGCAACAAGAGAACAAAATCAACGAAATCAATAAAAAACAAATACTTGCATACATACAAACGTTTGTACGTACTCGTATGTATATATGTATGTATCTGTGTGTATTAAAAAAATGACATCCGTGTGTTAGGGAATGAATTCCACGTGTAAGCGTATAGTTGAATGTAAAAGTGTACATGCAGGTTTTTCTTAAAACGATTTTCAAACTTAATTTAAATCGATTCGAAAATCGCATTTCTCTGTAGTGGATCCATTGTGAAGTCCCTGTGTGCACAATAATTACAGACCCAAACACGTTTGTTAAGTGGGAGTTTAAAAAAACGACTACAAACTGAATGACACACTACCCACAATTTCAAAGTGAAATAATATAATAAATTTAAAAAAATCCGTGCTCTTTTTAGGAGCTCCTAGTTCTTAAGCTTTTTTATATTTTTGCTAAATACTATTAAGTATCTTCTTTATTTAAGAAGGGTTTATTTTAAAATATTATATATTTAAATTTCACATCACTTGTTGATTCTATCAAACGAGACGTCATCGAAAACTCTGATCAGAGTTACCGAAATGAGGGGAAAATCTCTACATGCACAAAAGTAGCAGCGTAGGAAAAATCGGATATTTTTTATATTTTAAAAAAAATTAACTTAAAGTAAGAAGAGGTTACAAATTATTTTTTCTTTTTTAATGTTTGTACACGCATAACTTTATCACATCTCAAGCAATTAAAAGAAATTATTTAAAAAGGAGGGGGAACAATTTGCCTGCCCGAAATATTAACTCCCCCATTTATAGCCGATTTTAAAAATAATTTTTTGTTTGAAAGTGTGTGCTTGTAGCTTCGTCCCGGGCAATTCGCCCTACAGAAAAAATTTACTATCGTATAACTTCTCCACTTATAGAGCAGTTTTCAATATAATTATTTTTTTAAAGGTTTTCTTGCAGGTTAGTCCCCTACATTTTTTTCAAAACTCGGGCGTGCAATTTGTCCCTCCCCCGAAATATTATTTATCGCATAACTCACCCATTTACGAACCGATGTTGAAAAAAAAATTTATTTGAAAGTGTAGCTTGCAAATTGGTTTTACAGAAATTTGAGTCGAAATTGGACTGACAAAGTGCCCGTCCGAAATAATAAATGTATGGACCTATTTTCAACATTTTTATTTAAGAAGCTATTATAATATTTCCTGGGAATCAAATATAAACTAGAAATGGATTATATCAGGCTTAAGACTAACCCATAGTTGCTTCGGTAATCTGTGCGATTGGCTCTATGTATTGAAGTCGCGTTTTTTTTTTGCCAGAATTATTTTATTCCACCGATGGATGACAATATCCTTATAGACACAGAAATATACAATTTAAGAATATATTTAATAAGTCCTTTTTATCTAATAACAATTTAAAATTATTCTAAGACAATGCACAATGTACCATATTCTAATAATATTAATCATATTATTTACCATATTTAAAGCATTTAAAATAGACTCACGCATGGCATAATTAGTAACATGTGTAGACACATAAAATAAATTATTTCATCTGAGAGATATGAGAGGTATACAAAAATAAATCAAATAAGTATTCAAAATCAATTAAACCATTAATCAAATTAGAAAGTGTTATGACGGAGTGTATAGATAGTTCTTTTTAAAATAAAGAGGTTTTAAGCCCAAAAGCAAAAAAGAGGTATTAGACAACAAAATGATACGATTATCACGAAGAAGAAACTTAATAAATTTATTTTGAATTCTTTTAATTCTATTCATATGGACGCCTTAAATAAGTTTCGATACGAAGGAACCGTATTTTAATTTAGAGCGAACAAAAACATACAGTCCAGATGGGCATTAAAATTTAACTCGCAATCAAGAACAAGGCCAATATCAAAATTTTCGTAATGTAATTTGCATTAGAAAATCTTAAGGTTACGAATACTAGGTTTCTGAAAAGTCATCTCGTAATATATCTTTATACTTAAGGATAAAATACACTGTACAACACAAACAAAAAATATAACAAAATTCTATCGGCACCATAAAATATAAACGTTTTATTAATACAAATTATTTACACAGATTTCTTTTGTCTAGTGACATATATTAACATTTTTTTTATAATAAAATAGTCTCATAAAATTCACTTTTGTAGGATATTTTAGTAATTATCATGAATACGTACAAAATTAACCTTTAAGGGCATTTTAAAGCTTCAATAATATTTTTGGGTGTTCAATTTTAATTTAGAGATTTAGTGTGTTTGGGTACCCATACCAAAATTTCATAGCATATATTTTTGTACAACAATTTAGCCCGCTAAAGCGCTAGAGAGCCGCCAAAGGAAAGCTTTTCAAAAAAGGGCCAAATAAATAACCATAACGCGAAGAGTTATAGGGTTAAAAAGTTTTTCGTACTGTTTTACCTAAAATCCTATGTCGAGTCATTACATCTATGTGCAAAGGTGGGGGAACTTAAGCCCCTCTTATATGAATCCCAAGTGTAAGCTTTCAAAACGTATGAGTAAACTTTTAAATGCTTGAGTTGGACTTTCTATGGATGGTTTAAAAAATCAAATGTAAAATATGCTATAATTAGCGATAATATAGACCCAATTGCAGAGAACGCCGTGAACATCGACAAATTCGGATTATATGCCACGTTTTCACTAATAGAAGCGATATTTCCGATAGTGCGCACAGGCCCGACAACATCTGTAACGATTCCAGTCTCTTCAAATTTCTTTATAATCTCGAAAAGTGGCCAAATATGAACCACCACTTCTGTAGTAAGTTTTAACTATTTTAACGCATTGTTTTGGTTCCAAAACGATCCATATTTGCAGATGGCAAACCTTTTACTAAATAATTGACAGGCCTCAACAGACCTGCGATTTTGAAACCACTAAATGGATAACCCTATGTAATCACAGAAGCTCACAGGTCTTTTCCTACAATCAATTCGATAAAAACGAATTAACTAGCGCAGAAACTCTACATATATTGCATATTGCGCCACTGTACTACGGCCAGACATTAAATTGTTTCTTTACTTGTGCAAAAAGTTTATTTTGACCTGCGTTCACATCAAAAGTTCTACAACTTATTTCATACTAAATAATAAAAACAACAACAACTTAGTTGAACTTTATAGTCTTTTCATGCTATTTTTATAAAGCGATAACAACTAAACGTTTACAAAAACTCCCAAATTGTTTATTATGATACCGGAAATGCTTCTGCACACATACACATACACACAAATACACACTTGCAAAGACAACATGAAACTTTTTACGGGTAAATGACTGTTCACTTTTATCCTGTTAATTATTTTTTATTGCAGTCTTTTGCTGTTTTTTTAATATTTATTTTATTAGCATTTGAAGAAAATACTTGCAAATTACAACTAAAATGTTTTGGGAACACGTCAACACGAACTGCTATCGTTTTTCCGCAATTAAAGGAGTGATTAAAACTATCTACCCTTCAACTTCCGGTTTTACTGTTTTATTTATTTAGTGCTGAAAGTCAAGACGTCTCCTTAGGTCAGTGTTTATTTTGAGCCGATTCCGTTGGTTCAAAGTGTCATAAATATAAATTCGAAAAGCGCCATGGGAAATTCTGTTCTTTTTCCTTAACAATAAATACGTAACATGGAGAAAAGCCTTGCATCAGGCTGATTTCTTAAGGTCTTATGAGATTCCTTGTCTAAAGGACCATCTCACAGTGCCTTGACGTCGTCAAAATTGGACAAAAATAGTAAGAGAAAAAAAATCGTACGATACTTTGCATTATCAAGTTATCAAAAACTACAAGTTTTGGGGTAAAACCCCGCCCAAGGATGTGGGTACCTCCTATATATCCTTTTTTATCTGATACGGACATCTGCAGATTTTGCGGTGAAGATGGGAAGTTGATTGTGAACATTGTGCCACAGAAGACACAGGACTCTACATGCATATACGCTGAGTGAAGAAGATCTGCTAATGCTCCCATTGAAGGATCTGATACTATTTGCGAACGTATTGAACTGTTAGGGACAGGGGAAGCACAATAGATCAACAATGGTCGCAGTGCAAAAGGCTATCTTGGGCCAAACCCCTATTACATTACATTACATCCTTTTTGGAAAGAGTATGTTTTAAAGCAAACTAAGCAACAAAGGATAACAAAAAATTTTTAAAAGCTACAAAATATTATTTAAAATTTACGTAGGAAGCTTTTACAGCAAGGATATGGGCACCACCAGAAGGATATAAGCTTCTGTAAAAAAAAACTTCCGATTTTCCCAAGGAATCTGCAAACTTTTCCAATGACGAAGCAAGAGTGTCAAAATATCCTAAATTAAACTTTTTATAAGAATTTGTACAAAGCACTAAATTATATATGTATATGGGAAAACGATCATATTACTCCTAAGAAGCACATACAGAAATGTAATGAGATTTTTTCTTATTCACAGGCGTGGCTAGGAAATTGTCTAGGGGGGTATACAGCAGCCTAGGGGCTTTCTAGGGGAGCTATAACTTTTTAACGAAGAGGAAAATTATGTCTCTTATTAGAAATTTAGCGAAAATTAAAGAGTTGTGTCTGTGCTAAAGTTGTTTTTTTTTTGGGGGGGGGAAGGATATTAGTCCCCCCAGACAAGCCCATGTTTTTATTCTCAATAGTCGTATTCTGGACTAAGTATGAAATTAATATCACACATTTTGATTAATATACTTTTTTCTGCACCCAATCAAAGTTTAAAACTTTTTTGATGCACATAAATACAAACACCCGCCCCCTTTTTAAGGAAGTTTTTTAAATATTTCTGGGACAGACACAAATAAATTATAGCTTGGTGTAATATCCCATGTTACAAAAGGAATACGATTTGTATCAATTTCTTAAAAAGAAGGAATTTAAAAAACAATTTTTTATCTGTGCCAAGAAACCAAATTTTTTCCACATGAAAATTATGAAAAAAATTTAAATTTTAGTGACCTATTGCGATGACAAAATGAATTTATACAAAAAACCGCTTATGTTCTTATATTAACTATTTGAGTACTAATGCATTTATGGTTTCAAACACTGGAAGAAATATTTCTTACTTGGTTTTTATATATGAAACAAACCACTGTGCCTCTGCCAAATCATTGCTGAACAATGGAGACTTCAATTCCTTATCCTTGCTGGCGAAGGAGGACTAGAAGGCCCTAGGTAAGGCCTCCAAAATCCTTTTCAATTACGCCTGGCATATTTATTGATCTTGAAAAGCCAATTAAAACGTACCGATAATAAATAACGCAAAGTCATATTCAATTTTATTAGCTGTTGTTATTTCAATTATAAACATTTGTTTCTATTTTCAGATGCCAGTGCAGCACAAGACACCGGCGGACAAGACAGCGCATGGAATCGTACACAGAATCAAAACAGTGCCACAAGAAGCGGTGGACAACGCGTAGCCGGATCGGCGAATACAAACGTTATCGATATGCAAAGTGCTGGAAAAATAAAATTCGATCCGCCCAAAGTCCCAGTGATATTTGTTTTAGGCGGCCCAGGTAGTGGCAAAGTAACCCACTGCGACACATTCATGCAGGAGCGCCGTGGGGTAACTCACATCAATATGATGGATCTATTACAACAATATGCCATGGGCAACGGTAACGTTTAATAAGTTTTTGTGGCAATTGAAATTCAATGACTCCTGTCTCCTTCTTTGACTTTCTCTCTAGATATGGAAGATTTCTCCAAACTATCCTCACGAACCGTAACCGAAGCTCTAATGTTAGAAATGAAAATGGCTCCAGCTGCCAAAGCATACCTCATCTCAGGATATCCACGTTCAATGCGGGATGTGGTCGAATATTCGGAAAAGGTAAATTTTAAAAATATCCTACGAAAGAAATTTAATAGTTGAAAATTGTTCCTCTTCTAAAGCTCCATCATAATAAATAATTGAATTGATTATTCACATTCTTTAAAATGTCAGAAACAGTGGATTTAAAAGTATTTCCACATTTTCATAGGGAGCCAAGTAAACTACGAGGGTGGTTCAATAATTCCATGATCTTTTGAATTTTCCCAACACTGCTCCTATCAAGGGGAATGCTCCAGTTACCACCTGTCTAAATTTAAACATTGATAGTAGACTATCGCATGATTTGAGGAGAAAATGGAAAAAATTAAATTTCGTGTGCTCATTAAGCATTATTTTTTGCGAAAAAAAAACCATCATTCAAGCTTGATGATAAATACTCGTGCAATAGGAACTCGGCACCATTAATTAAAATGGCAGAAAAATGGCTTACTGGATTTCACTGTGGCCGTAGAAGCACGTATGCCGATTGTTCTGGACCCCCAATTGAGGTCTCTACACCCGCAACAATTGAAAAAAATTCACGATATGGTGTTGGCAGATCTTATAACGAAAGTGGGAGAGATTGTGGGAGCCATAGGCATATCAAATGGCTCATTTGTTTCAATTTTGAATGATCACTTGGGTATGAAAAAACTTATCGCAAGATGGGTGCCGCGTTTGCTCACATTCGATCACAAAAGGGACCGTGTGACAGCTTTGTATGAGCGTTTGGCGTTGCACAACCGCAATATGTAGCAGTTTTTGAGTCGTTTCGTAATAGTTGACGAAACGTAGATCCACCGCAACACACCAAAACAGCAGTCAAAACAGTGGGTGAATCGGCCAAGGTCAATAAATTCATGGCGACCGTGTTAGAAAAATCAATGGCGAATGTTAATGGTTTTTGGAACAACCGACTACATTTGTTCAAAAAAGAAATTCCTTTCCATCCAAGCAAAGATGCCCAGTAATACAGTTGTCATGGAAAAATTCTGTGAATTATGGTACGAATTGCTACCTCATTCGCCCTATTCTACGGATTTAATCCCGAGTGATAATTGTTTCTTGCATCCAAACCTAAAGTAATGAATCGGCGGAAAGAGATTTAATTCCAACGATGAAATCATCTCACAAGCAAATAATTATTTTGATGACCTCGTCATCTCTTACTTTTTAGAGAGAGAAAAAAATTGGAGAAACGTTTGAAAAAGTTTATAGAGGTCAATAGAGACCTTTTTATCCAAAAACCTATTTCATTAAAAAAGTAATGGATTTATTGACCCACCCTCGTTCACAAACGGCTGGTCATACTGGCTGCTTAAAGCCGCTTAAAGTTTGACGAAAATCAAAACTTTTGTAAAAAGTGTTATTAAATTTTTGCGACTATAGGCATTGATAATCTATCAGAGGAGTGGTATAGACCATTGCACACAACCCCCCACCCCCTTCCCGAAGAATTGATTTTGCCACCCAAATAATTATTAAACTTTTTAATTTTTTATGTATGGAAATAAAAATTATTATTCAAGTCCCTAAAAAATATTGATACTAATAATCTATAAATATTTTATATTACAAAAACATTCGTATGTTTATTCTAGCAGCAGGTCTCTCTAATAAAAAAAATTATATTATTTTTTTTAATATTTCGCTACATCTTCGACTGTACATCGTCAGGAAAATTAAAAAAAATATTCGCCAGAAAAAATATTCATAAAAATTCTCCATTTTTCGTCAAGAAAATTTTTATAAAAAAAATGTTACAAAAATTTCCTTGACGATGTCAGTCGAAATTCTGAGGAAATATTGAACAAATAAAATTAAAAAAAATATATATTTCTATAAATTAAAGAGACCAGCTGCTAGAATAAGCGTACGAGTAATTTTCATAGATAAAAAGGATCGAAGGAAATTAAAAAAAAAAAATTTTAAAAACACTTACCATGCACTTAAAAAATTTGGTGTCGTTTTTCGCTTGATGATACACATATTTTTGTTCATTCTCTAAAAAGAAAAAATAAAAAAATATAGTTTAACATTTTGTAGGCTTTTTGAAAGAAATAAAATCATTTCTCATAAGTTTTCACAACTCCAAAACTTAATTTTGAATACTTTATTTTTTTAATATCGTTCATTCAAAACGAAAATTTTCTTTAATATTGAGTTACTCTTTACTAAATACTCGTTGAAATTGCTTTGGCTGACATGAACATTTATCAAATACTTTTTCTTTTATTGAATTACTTTTAAGATAATGCATGTCTGAGTGGATAAGACTTTTTGCTGTCATAAAACACTCGTATCAATTAATTTAATCAGACTATGCATTTCAAATTCTAGTACGTTGTCCCAAGATAAACATAAATAGAAAAAACTGCACCCATCCGCGAAACGAATGAAATATATATTTTTAGCAATGACAATGCACCAAGGAAGAGTATCGCGATTCTATTGAAAATTGAACAAGGACATAATTTCAGTCAGGAGGCATAATTTCAGTCAGGAGGGGCGTCAGCTCTATTGTTTAATAATGCAACACGCATCAATAGAGGGGTAAACTGGGGACTGCAAGAATATTTAGCGGACCTCGATTACGTAAAAGATATTTACCTTCTTGCTCACAGATACTCTGACATGCAAGACAAACTTCGTTCCATTGAAGAAATGTCCGCAAGAGTGGGGACTAAAAATATTACGCATAAATGCATCAACTATTCAGCCACTCCTTTTACGGTATCAACCTGTAGAAGATGTAACTTATTTTTTTATTTGGGTTGCACTATTACAACAACCGGCAGCTCATCGCAGGATGTGAAAACCAGATTGGACAAGGCGAGACGGTTTTTTGCTATGCTAAATCCTTAATGGCGATCCACCAACACCAAACTCAGAATCTTTAATTCAAACGTGAAGTCTATATTGCTGTATGGCAATGGAATGGAATGCTGCACCCAAACACAATGGTAGCATCATGTATTTGTAAGTATATTCTGGTCTGAAAAAATAACATTAATCTTTGGAATACCACCCACCAAATACAAATCTAGTTGGAGATATGTAGCCGTAAGTGGCGCTGGATTGGCCATATGCTTAAAAAGCCACCCGACGACATTAGCAGAATGGCCATCGACTGGAATCCCAAGGGTCCACAACGTAGTGGAAGGGCAGCTTATACTTGGAGGAGACAGCTGGATAACGAACTAAGGATTTTAGGAAGCTGAATGAAAGAGATGTTTGGAAGAACTTTGTTGTGGTCATATGTTCCTTATAGGAACTACTGGATATAATATACAATTACTCCAAAGAATAAGGCAAAATTAACAGAAATTGCTTTTCAACCGTCTTGAAGATCAACTGCGATCACACTCAACTGAGACACACAAGACCTAGTGATATACGAACATGCTTGTACGCATGAGCATTAATGATGGGGATGTGGCGATTACCATAAATAACGTAGTTCCTTCCATTCCGCCCTGTCTGTAGCTTGAGAATTTCCTTTTTGACCAATGCGTAAACAAATTATTCATAAATTTTATTGAATGGGGACCAATAAAAGAATTGGAAAACTCAGACAAATCATTCTTCCCTCGTTCTGTGTCTCAGTCGGAATAAAAATAATGTACATATGAAAATTTAAAACCAATTGCTTTATGCTCAACAAAATTATATGACTTTGAAGTCCAGTCCAAAAAGAGAGCAATTGTTATTGAAGGGTATTAAAATAATGCGATCTGAAAATGCTGTGAATTTGTACAATTTCCAATAGTTTTTACATGGAATTGTGTTATTGAAAACGGTTTCCTATTTTTTAATCTATGCACCGGATTGGCAACAATAAGAAAGATTTTCTTTTTGGCCTCCTATAATCATATTTTCCCAAAAATCATCAAAAATATATAAATATTGAGATATTCCCTTGCTATGTAAGCCGAGTCCTTTTCCTTTTTAAACAGGATGTAAATTTTTAACAAGAAAAAATAGTTATTAATACAACTTAAAAACTTTTATTTTTGGCGTATTGGAAAGAACTACTAGAGCCGAATTAAACCGAAAATCCAAGAAGGTTAGGTTAGGTTGATTGGAGGGGTGTGATAGCCCATGTCATACGACATACACTTAAGCCAGTGAAGGCTTGTTGTGCGCTCCCTTTAATTATCAAACACAACTGCCAGAGTTCTGTGGCAGGATTCGAACCTGGGACCTTCGCACTACGAGTCTAGTACACTACCTACTAGTCTACGAAGTTCAGTCCAAGAAAAAGTAAAAGAAAATATATTTTCCTATATCACAACTTATAACCAATTCGTGATAATTATTGGAAAAAAAATAAAACTCAGACAATTTGGGCGAAAGCTCGAAATAGAAAAACTTATAATTTCGAACAAAATTCATAACTTTCGCAAAAAATTGGATAATTACCAAATTCTTGAAAATTTACAGCAAAGAAAATATACTGAAAAATACTTTAAAAATTCAACAACAAAAAAGAAATTATTTCGATATAAATTCACAAAAAAATTCGAAAATCATTAACAGAAATAACTGAAAATTCATTGCAACAACTAAATAATAAATTTAAAATAAATTTTATTCTGATTACAATTTACGAAACAAAATCGTTTATTCATTCCCGAGATATACGCGGAATCGAGACTCGAACTCAATGTTAAAAAAAAAATCATTTCAACTCAAAACAAATTCTGCATACGATTTTTGACCACCAACAAAAAAAGATATAAAAAACGGCAAATAATAAGTATAAAGTTTATTATCTAAAAACAAAAATTTCATCAAAAAAGTTAAATTTCTAATAAATGTAAATTAAATAAAAAAAAAATAAATTCCTAAGAAAAAATATATAAAAATTCAACAAAAAGTCGCGATGTACATCTTAGATATATCCAAGAAACTACATATTAAAAAGTCGAATACTCATAAAAGAATTTTATCGAGATATTTAAATTACGAAAGAAACCCGGATTTGATTCCAGTCCCAAAGGGAATTTGTGAAATTCGCGTAAAATCAAAGATTCACTATGGGAAAACCGAAAGGACGAAACGACAGCACACAAATCCCTTATTGCTTAATTTTGATAAATTTTAGATTTTTTTTTTTAATTTTCATCACGACTTTCCAGATCACTGACTTTGCCGATCTTTGACTGGCATTTTCCCATTGTGTCTTCCTTGGCTTTTTTCAAGGCATAAAATTCCTTCAGTTAAATCAATCTAGGACATAATATCATGCTTTATGAGTTCATAAATGAATATTGTAAAAACACAATGATAAACCTTTTCCCAGAGATTCACTCTCTTTGACAGAGAAACGCAAAACAACAGGAATACACACTGTTCCCAACAACATTGTAGAGTTTATTTTATTTCTTTACATTCCTTTTCAATTATTTTCCGAATTATTTACCATTTACTTCCACTGCCACAGCGTAACCAAAATCTGAAGCGGTAATTTACCACCAACTGTTCTCCCTAATTTTACGGCCCAAACAACTTTGCTTTTGGTCAAGTTAGTGCCTCTTTATGGTTGTTTAAAAAAGTTACTGTTTGTGTTTGCAAAAAAAAAACAATGTACAAAACATTCAAAATTAATAACGACCGATTGACCTGTCCCTGAGAAGGACAAACAGTCAATCCTATTTTCGTTTCAATAATTAATCAGCCTTTTCATGAACAACTCAACATTCTGTGTTTCGCTAAGTGGCTGTCATTCTGTTTGCATTTCAATTTTCTTCTCAAAAATTTATAGTTTTTGTTTTTCTTTCTACAAGGAAAATGACCTCGACTTAAACTCTTTTTCTATAAAAGGCCTTTCTCGTTTAGGTGGGTGTTTCTTTGTCAGCCTTAATAATGATGGGAAAATAAACAATAACCTGTTAATAAGTGTGTGTGTGTGAGTTTATATTTTCAATATGTTTGAACTGCTTGATAATTTAAAGAATTTTTAATCAGAATTTTATTTATGTATTTAGAACGTAATAGTAAATATTTATCAATTTCGAACTAAATTGATATTAGATCCGAATAAAGTTTTGATTTTTTTAATTATTAAAAATTTTCTCGTTTTTATCAATTACATCTACAAGGTGGCGCAAGAGTAATGTCATAATTTGAACTGGATGCCATTTTATTATAAATTGAAAAAAATTACTCTATTTTCATAAAAAGTTTATTTAAAAGTGTAAAATTAATGTCATTAATTGGAACAAAATTACATCGCTTGACACTGGATGGTTACTCTTCATTTTATTATATTAAGGCTACTCTTCGTCGAATCGACGAACTATTAAAAAAATATATAGTGAAACGATTTTTAAAGTAAAAAATACACAAAAACCTTTTTTATTTGGGCATTTCATTAAATAATAAAAAATAAAAGTTAAAATTGTTTTTCTCTCTTAAAATTCGGTACGAATTTCAACTCTTTTTTTTGTTTTTTTTCTTTTTTTTTTGTTTCAGGTTAGGTTAGGTTAGGTTGACTGGAGTGGTGTGATAGCCCATGTCATACGACATACACTTAAGCCAATGAAGGCTTGTTGTGCGCTTCCTTTAATTATCAAACACAAACTGCCAAAGGTCTGCGGCAGGATTCGAACCTGCGACCTTTGCACTACGAGTCTAGTACACTAACTACTAGTCTACGAAGGTCAGTCTTTTTTTGTTTCAACTTAAAAAAAACGAGTATCCAGCAAGCTTTCGCCATCAACTAATGTTGACAAAAAGAGCGAAAGTTATATGATAAAGAGTAAATGATCTTTGCTGATTCGACGAACAGTAACCACGCAGGGTTAAATGGCTACCCCCGACTTGATGCTTAATTGCATTCGTTGAATTATTGCTCGCAAATTCTCGATTTTTCTTCAATATCAGCCTGAAAGACTTGCAAAGTTCGTGGTTTATTGTGGTAAATTCGATATTTCAAAAATCCGCAAAGGCAGATCTGGCGATCTGGAAGGCCAGTTTAAATGTCCAAAACGGGAGATCAGTCGATCACCTGAAAATTGGTATCTCACAATCTCCATCGTTGCCCACGCTGTCTGAGCGGTTGGTCCATCCTGAAACCAATAATGCAGCAACTGGCGGCGATACAAAATTCTTTAAGCATCTGTCTGTATCGCTCTCCATTTACGGTTGGGGTGGTGCCATCGGCTTCAAAAAAAAAATAATAAAAAAATAAGGGCCAATCATCTCCACATTTACTCTGAGGAGATGCAATGGCTCTTCATGTATTTCATGTGGATTTTCTCTGCCCCAGAAACGCAAATTTTGTTCCACTTAAGTGAAAATAGGCTTCGTCGCTCATTTTAATTTTTGATACGAAATTCATCCTCTTCTTGCATTAAGTTTGACAGGCTATGACACTAAGTTAACTACATATGTATGTCCGACGGACATATTTTACTTTGTTGGGAAACATTTTCAAATCTTTCACAAAAATAAGTTGCAATGAATGTCAGCTGATGCCTAATTGTGTGCATCATCGTCTCGTTGATGTTTATGAATCTCTGAAACCGTCGGTACTTGAGGTGTATATCGTTCCAAGGTTTGTTAATAACGAATGCTCTACATATCTACATATGTATGTACATATATCATAAATGTCACAGCACAGTGACATTTTGCGCCATCTGCAAACATTGCAACAAATTTAAATGGTGACATTACGTTTGCACCACCTTGTACATATTCGACATACAAGGGAATGAGAAACCAAAAAAGTTTCCAATAATAACTTTCAAACAAGCTGAGATCTCTGAAGCCGGTTCCTAGAAACTTGACAACTGGATACAAAATATAGTTCTTAGTTTCAAGCTTTAAGATGGCGACTTTATAGTGAAAACTTAAGATTCTAAATTATTGTCTTAGAAAGAATTATGCGACTTGATCTTTTAGCTTCAAATATGTCGACATTTCATTGGCCGCTTAACACAATCATCAGTCAATTTAACAAAATTTCAAAAATTTTAATACTTATGCCAAAACAATCCATAATTTTTTTACTTATACTTATGTAGATCCGTAAGAATTATGGTAGTATAATAATTATGTATATGTACTTACATATTTTTTCAAAATTTTATTAAAATTTTAAATTCAAAATGAAATAAAATTTTATCCCCAATTTATCTGGCAGCCATGGGCACAATTTATAACACAATACGACCGCACAAACAAACGATATGTTGTTATTGTTGTGTACACTTTTGTTCTTATCACATCGAGTTATTTGTGTATGTGCTTATGTACGTTGAAGGCATCGAAAAAACTCTCATTTAGTTGAGTCTTTTAGTAGAATAAGTATGTTAAGTTTAGATTGAATTGTTATCGCTTCTCGGCCTTATGGCTAAGATCAAAGTGTAGTTAGTATCTGTTCTTATCAGCTTAACATCTGATAGATCCTCCATCGGAGGACAACAAACAAATGTTAAACTGATTTTTGGAATTGGACGGGGATGTCTAGGGGCTTGCTCCGCTCCTGTCACGGGTTGGCCGGGTATTGCAGTACCGCCGGGTTTCGGCCCAAATGATTAATAAATTTCAGAATTAGTTCCTTGGGATTATTTACAATTTTAGAATAGTATTTCATAAAAGTCTACCAATTTTATGAGTAAGTTGTGATCTTTATGAATGCAGTAGTAAAAAAACAGTCTGCTGGGCGTGTGAACAATATTTATTATGTATATTGTATTTTATTAATTATAAACTTGCAGCAAATATTTATAATTTACGTTTACTAAAAATCGAATCTAGTAACAAAAATGTGCACATACGAAAACTAAATGCATTATGAAAATAAAATGGCACTTTTGCAAAATTTTTTTTTTGGGGTACGTACACGCACGTACGTACGACTTCGCATTAAAGAAGAACTGAATTTTACTGACATCTTTGAATGCGTGGCTTTTCGACCTCTCCAGTGTTTTTAACTAATTTTTTATATTATTAAGTATCCAAGAGTTTTTGAGATTTCACCATATGAATATTTTGTTGACAATTTAGGAAAGAAAACTTAAATAAAAATAAACCTTTTCTTGTACGTTACTCCTAGTGTCTGCAGATCATGAAACTTCGCGAAATATTCTAAGAGGGAACGAATTTCAAAACTAATTTCAGTGAAAACTCACTTTTTCTTAATGCCAATAGATTCCAAAAGTGTAACCCTACAAAATGTGTTTTTATTAATAAAACATCTATAACTGCAATATTAAATATAAATATTATATTTAAATCATAAACATATAAAATAAATATAATATTTAAATATATAATAAATATTGATCATACTGTATACAGACCAGTGATGAGCAATGTGTGAAATTGTCATTTAGGTTTCAAGGAAGTAAAGAAGTTTGAAAACATTCAACTAAAATATGATTTTGCCAAAATATTTAACCACAACATGAATATTCTCTATAGTATGTGAATATTACAAAAACACATTGAGCTTAGAAAAGCATATTAGGCTTAGAATGATTTATTATATAAGAAAAAAAACGCAACAAAACAACTATACGTAACGTAACAGTTTTTGTTTCTTAATAAATAAGTGAAAAATTTTCATCTTTTTTATTATATTTATCATATAATACAAATTTTTACATATTTTAATAATAGAAAAAAATTAAAACGACAACCTTGCCTGAAAGTTCTCAACGATAATACCACATTTTACTTTTTTATACGTATACATATGTACATACGTATAGATCCGTAAAAATTATGGTGCATAATTATATGTAAACATGTTTTCAAAATTAAATTTAAATAAATGCAAATAAATACAATAACGACCGCTACTCAAGACTTCTGCAACCACATTCGAAATCATGTCAAGGCGTGAATGTTACATTTATTAATAATCGGCCTTCCTTTTGGAAAGCCAACACAAAAATTCATCATAGACTCATTAGAGTGCTCCTCTCCACGGAAATCTTTAGTAAAAGGCGAAAGATTTATTCGACAACTGAAGAGAAGCCAGAGTGAATTCGTCAACACAAACTTAACAATAAAAGGAAAAGAAAACATAAACGAATTGGGAATTATTTTGCAAAACACATTTAAGTATAAATACACATTTATACACTTTTATGCCGGCAGCTTTAACATATTTCCACCCCTCATTTCATCAAAACATTTATCTGGAGCAGTGATGGGAAATGAGATTTGCATTTCGGTATCAAATAAGCATTTTTTTGAGTACTTTTTTGATTAAAAGCGTACCAAATATAATTTTTTTATATACATATGTATGTACATACATACATATGTATGTATGTATCTATGTAAGTATAAAATTCATTACTACGCAGTAAAAAATAGGATCATCTAAAGAGTAATCTTGGAGCGCTCCTTTGCGAGTAAGGGATTACTCCATAAAACTCCGCACCTCAATGGATTTTTAACACAGCATGTCCGCAGACACGAGTACTCCTTTTATGCTCCTTATGGAGTACTCCCTTTGATGTTGAAAATGACGACTGAGGGAGTAATCGTTTTTGTCTCTAAAAGAGCATAAAGGGAGTAATCGTTTTTGTCTCCTAAAAGAGCATAAAGGGAGTAAACATTCATATAAAATACAAATTTGGTTATTTTTTACAAAAACAAGAAAATATTCATTTATTGTTTAAAATTTTTTCGAAAATGTTATTGTTTTTTTGTTGAATTCGACGAGGTCGTAGTGACGAGTAGGTCTGTCAGTAAACAGTTGCCTTACATTTACGAAATGCCAGCTTGAAAGATTTTTCATATTCCGGGTATGTTGGATACGTGCCTTTAAGTCAGCGATAGGCAAAAATACATATAAACATTTTGTTTGCCCTCACAAACACACATAAAGAATCACTATTGCCAGATCTGACATTTTCATGTCATACCTAAATTTGAAATCTTAAATCTCCATTTTCTCATAAAAATTTTGTTCATAAGAACTAGTATTTCCTCAGGTTAATTTCATATGAATTTCTGGGGATCTCACTTTTTGCATATGGCAACGCTAATTTCTAACAACAAGCGTAGCACGTCCATCGTGTTTGAATGCTCGAGTGAGACTGATTTATGTTGTTTATTTCTCTGCAATACGTGTGCACATGTACACAAAAAAAGAGCGTAAGCATTGGCTCGGCGCCCTTGTTTTGCGTATCCCTGCTTTAAGTGCTTCTGCAAGAAAATTAAAGAAAAGATAACACGTAATATATTACTTAAGACATTAAGGCTATCATATTTTTTGATCCATCCCAATTTATTTTGAGCAACATATTTTGGCCGATCATTTTGCGTAGTGCTTTTTTCAATTTTTTTGTTTGTTTTCCAAGTTTTTTTATTGCTTCCTTAGCTTCATTGCTTGTTTCTGGAAAAATATAAATTAAAAAAAGAAAAGAAAAATATAATAAAATGAATACTATAAGAACTATAATAAGGAGGCTCTATGTATTTACCTGTCACATTAACCGAAGCGCTGGTTATAGTTTCCGGCGCACAGTGGCTGAAAAACGTTTTTCATTGGCCAAAATTCTGTAACTTTTGAACCGATCAAAATATTGAAGTAATTCTTTTTTTAATGGATAGATATTTAATTCAGCTAGACTCAGTTTTAATTACATTGAAATTGATTGAGTACTTCTTAAGGACTTCTAGGTCAAAGTTGAACTTTTGATTTTTTTTTTAACTTTTGGAGTGAAATATGGGTTTATTTTTTTTATTTGCATATTAAAAAATTTTATATTTTGATCTTAATAATAATTATAATTATTTTTTGTGATAATGGAATTTTTTTAATGTTACACTCAAAAAAATTTTTTACACTGAAAAAAATTTTTTACACAAAAAAATTTTTACACTCAAAAAAAATTTTAAAATTAACTGGAAACAAGGTATAAATCCACTCCTGTTCTTTCAGATGCTGTTTCTGGATCTGAAAAGAATCTTCGTGCGGTATTGCCATCATTTGTATTGCCTGACCCTTGTTTTGGCTGATCTATAATCAATCCAATTTTGCGATATTCATCTTGAACATGTTTCTTTTTTGAACTTCTTAACTCTTTGTTGGTTTTATTGTTTCTTATGGATCCTGAAGACCCGAAATATAAATCATAATTGATTTTTAGTATATGTTCCATAAGTCGTATTCTTGCATGTAGTGGTGATAATCTAAATTCATATGCATCGGTATTATCTAATGATTTTGCCGGAACTTGGTTTAATTGGGTTTATGCTGCTTGGCATATAATGCAGCTGGATGCAGCCTTCGTGTTAGTCAAAGCCTGACCTACATTTCCATTTATCATTGTAAGGACTAATTGGTAGCTTACTTCAATTTGCTGCCCATCTAACTGTAATTGTAATGGCTAATGGTAGTGTTGCAATTTGGGCCTTGATATCACTAATTTCTTTGTTAATGGCATCACGAGTTTCTTCTTTGAATTCAAATTTGATTGGCCTGCAGTATTTCGTAGAAGATGGTGTCTCATTTTTCCAAATATCCATTGTTTGCATTGTACTAGTCGAAGGCTCTGAATCTTCCAAAATCTTTTTCAATCGCAATGGTACAATTGATACCATGAACATATCCGAGTCCGAAATATTTTCACATACAACTTGTTTGTATTGGTTATGTCCCGAAGAACCATCACATCCCCACTTGCAAAAAAGAATTAGCTTTGTGTTTCCATATTTCTTTAACGCATTTCCTGGTATTGATTGTAGCAAGCGTTCGGCTGTGTGATCAAGTAGAGATTGTAGTTGTACCTCTGCCGAAATTGGTGTGTTTGGTTAGTATCCTTTGATGGAAAACAGTCCATTTTAGTAGCAGTTATGTGATGATATGCTGGATAGATATTTGAGCCATTTCAATCGTACGCAATCTGAGCTTAATATATTGCTGTTTTGTTAATTTCAAATCCAGAAATAAGGCTAATGCCTCCTCATTTGTGCACTGTTTTGCATCGCTCGGAGTTGGTATACTTTTAAGAATTCGTTTTGTTCTCACTGGACTAGCTTTAATAACTTTTTCAATGATATCCACTTTTGTTAATTGGTTCTGTGATCGTAATTGATGTAGGAAAGATTCTTTTATATTTGTACAACCAATTGCATCGTTAACATCTTTAAGTTTCCGCCTCTTAGATTTATCGCTGCAGTTGTCCAATGATTTGCGTGGTCTTCCAACCTTATCTTGCTTTGCTGTTTCTGCAGCGACCACTTCTAAACACTTTTCACTTTTTATATAAAACTTTTGTTTACTGTAGCTAACTTCTTTGTAGCGTTTTTTTAGTACTTTTACAAAATGAGATAATTGCTCTTGTATTTCGGTGCTACACGAATTTAAGCTTAATTTTATTTTAACGTAAGTAAGAACATCTTGCTGGTTTTTATTTCTAAAATACTGTTCGGCCAGTTCTTTATAACCGAAGCTCTCCATATTTTTCTGAATATTTTTATTTGAGTCTGTTATGATTTATCACTTGCAAATATACGTACATACGTACACGTAAAGGATTAACTTATTGTGTAATCCCTTATTGAATCCGTAGTTTTATATATTTTTAGATACATGTTATTCACACATTGATCTTCAATTTCATAGCAGGTAGTACTTAAATTGAACAAAACTGCACGTGTTATCCAGACCTTAATATCAGGTAAAACTAATTAGTATCTCGCCAATATGGGGTTCTTTTTATCTTTAGTCGTTTAATGTCACGATTATTATTATAAAACTGTTTATGACTTTGGCTGCCCCTTACAGTTATATTAGAAAGAGATCATATGTTTACTGTAGAACCTATTGTGATATTTTTATTACTGATTTTTTGCTGATCAAAACAAAGCCATAAAACCCTTTCGCAGGTATTATATTTAATTATTTTAGTTTTAGGTAGTCTAAAGTAAAAAACATAAACCTTCAGGCAAAAAAGTGAAAATTTAATACACCATTGTATACGAGTAATTATAGGGCTGTTTATATTAGAGTAATTTGATTTTTTTTGGAGTAATTTCATTAAAATTAAAAAAGTGTTCTACCGGCGGGTCGTGGCGGGTGCAAAAGTATATATGGGGTGAAAGAAGACACCTTCGCCTTTCTTCGGGTGGTATACGTTTCTTGTTCCCTTTTGTTCCCTAGAAATTCTATTCCACTAAAGTTTAAATTTTAGAAAAATATAGTAGTTTCATAAATATTTCATAACACCTCTAATATTAAACGCTAGAGCGGTAACCACTTACAACAACTAAAGACTATAATCCTACCAATATTATAAAAAAGACCGCAGGCCATTATCGATGATAGCTTGCGAGTAGTGACCATTTATTTTTGACAAAAAACTGATAAAAAAACACCTTTTACTGAAATAACAAAAAACAGTTGAGTTTGACAGCATGCCACGCCCACAATTATCAATAGTTTAACCTAATTTTTTGGCTACCTTAATATGGATATATTAGCTCCAAAATGGCGTAAAAATTTTAAAAATCGGTGACAAAAAAAAATTTGACTTTTGGCCAATGAAAAACGATTTTCAGCCACTGTGCGGCGTAAATATTGGCTGCGTTTGGAATATGTTCACGTTGAAACTCATGGTTCATGAATCTAATATGTGTAATAAAAATGGGATATGTTCTATAACAGACTTCTGTTGATTTCAATTTAATATTGATTTTATTTTAATAATACATACTTTTTCTCATGCTTTACAGAATCGCCCAAATGTCATTACTTTGTGCAGCAATGTTTTGAGACCAATTAAATTAAACGCGTCTTTCACTTTTGAAAACTAAACTGACTTAATAGAAAAACAAAACGAAAACGTCAACAATTAACAGTTATGTCAAAGAAAAAAAAAGCCAAACACGAACTGATACATCCCTCATTGATCCATTTGGAGTATTAAGCGAGGCATAAATAACAAAACAAAGAAAAAGTTTCGATAGCTCGCTTGCTACTCCAAATGGATGACCAAGTCATTACTCCTTTATTGCTCGATTATGGATTAATCCATATATTTTTTACTGGGATAGTACTTTATACTATTGTAAGGAACACAAATATTTATATGAGATCAGAAGCAATAATATATTAACACTCACATAATATTATTATTAGAAATGGAAACTCTCGATATAAGTATGTATCAGGAAACATGTATTCATCTAATGTGTTTTTATTTTAGCCACTGTGAACCAGACACTTCATATACATACATATTTTCTGTTGTTTATGGTTTCAGTTCATCCACATTAGCCAAAATGCTCTATATTGGTTATTAATTACATATGTATGTATTCTTGTACGTGCGTATGTATGCATACTTATATGTAAGTATGTTTAAATAATAAAGTAGGAGAAGAAAAAGCTAAAACTAGTTGACATTAAGCTGAAAGTCCATACCATACATTCTATACGCTGTTGCGTTTTATGCATGTGTCAAAAAATAGAATCAGAGTAATTTTATGTGACAAGTTACAGAGCAAAACCCATACAACGGTATAGACGCATAAAGTGGATTTACTTTCTACTCCTGTATACGTCTCATGCATCATGAATAAATATCAGCTGTTTTTGATCGCCAAGGGTGACAAATTACTTATACATATATTATTTTTAATGATACCGATAAAAAAAATTTGTGGTGGACGACAAGTTTTCCTTTTTTTAATAAAAAAAATCTTTCGTACTAAAGTTTGCAACTATTTTTCAAGAATAAAATAAATACATTAAAATCAATTTGTTCTTTCATTACCAAAAGTTGTGTTCTAGTTATCGATTACTTTTTATGTGCTGAGTGTAAGTCATCTCTGTTGTATTTATTGTTTTTTAAGGAAGTGCAATGGAGGAGAATCTTATTAAAATTGCAAAAAAAAACACTCATTTCCCGTTCTAAATACAAGCGTTCCTTGTACCCCTTTACCAAAAAATGTTTATATAAACATGATGAATGAATTTGATAAATTCTTTTAAAAACACAATTTTGCTTTCCATTTTTGCCAAAATTATTTTTATTTGATAAAAATATTTGCACTACATCATCTGATCAAAATAAAAAACTTGGCGCATAAAACGCATTGCATGTAACTTGAATTTAGAAACGAATAGAATACACAGAAACGCATATAGAGGTTATAAATAAATAGAACGGAATGGTATGAACTTTCAGCTTTAGCAATAACAATAATAATAATTTTCAAATAATTAAATATAAACATTTGAAAACAAGAATATTGTGTGGAAAAAAGAGCATAACAAGGACTGACTTCTCTACAAGAAATGATGCTTCTATAGGACACTAATAATTTCCTAAACATTACAAACGAAGTAAATAATTTTAAAATTTATTAATCATTTGGGCCGAAACCCGGCGGTACTGCAATACCGGGCCAACCCGTGACAGGAGCGGAGCAAGCCCCTAGACATCCCGTCCAATTCCAAAAATCAGTTTAACATTTGTTGTCCTCCGATGGAGGATCTATCAGATGTTAAGCTGATAAGAACAGATACTACACTTTGATCTTAGCCATAAGGCCGAGAAGCGATAACAATTCAACCTAAACTTAACATACTTATTCTACTAAGAGACTCAACCAAATGAGAGTTATTTCGGTGCCTTTGACGTACATAAGCACATACACAAATAACTCGATGTGATAAGAACAAAAGTGTACACAACAATAACAACATATTGTTTGTTTGTGCGGTCGTATTGTGTTATAAATTGTGCCCATGGCTGCCAGATAAATTGGAGGTAAAATCGTCAAATTATACAGAAAAAAAATCAAATTTAGCTAAACAAAATTGATGAGAACTTTTTAACCATTCACTTTGCCATTGAGAACCATATTAAAACATTAAAGATAACGGCATTTTTAACTTATCCGCGCCAAAAATAATCGTTTTAGATTTGGTTGGGCAGCTAAGTGAAAATTACTATACTAAAATGTACAAACACAGTTTGGTTTTTGTCTTAAATAATATTTTGTGCAATATGTATATAGTTTCTTAAGAGGATTTTTTTAAAGAAATCTCTAAATTTTATTTTATTTAGATTAACTTGTCTAAATACTGCCGAAGGAAGTGATAAAACATATATTTTTTAAATAAGAGAATAGAATCTCTTAAATTCGTTAATGAACGGAATAAAGGATCCTGTTGTATTATTATATTTCTTATTATAAAAGTAAAAAGACACTTACGTTCAGTATGATGGTCATGTATTGAATGCGAAATAGAAAAACAAAAGAGAATAAGTTAACTTAAGATAATAAAATACAAAATACATACAGGGTGATTAGTACTAAATGATTCTTAAGATTATTACATTTCTCTACACCTGTTGTATCAGCAATCATATTTTTCAACAAAATTGCCAACTCCCTTTACAATATCGTAAAAAGAAACATTGTGTTCAGCGAATTTCGCTTACGACTTCGATGTTTTTTAGTAGATTTAAAAAAAATGTTGCTCGATAATCTTTAAAATCAAATATGTATAACTTGTATTTGGTCATACCGCACTATATAAAATTTTCTTCTGACAAAATAATATTGAAACAAATTTTTTTAAGTCTAGAAGTTTCTTTCATCGGTACTAATTATTAAATACAAAATTTCCCACCTATCAAATCTCACTTTTAAAAAATCACTTATTACCGTTTTCAATAATTTTTACATTTTTTTCCAATATTATAAATGTAATTTATATCTGTAAAAGCAACAGTAATAAATTTTAAGTTCAAAGTTGCTTTAAAATTAATATGAAATATTGTCAAACATTAATTTCTAAAAATCGTTAAATTTAGGGAAAAATTCGCAGGTGCTATTATTTCAACTCAAAATCGTCAAGAATCATCAAATCTGGCAGCTGTAACTGTGCCCCTCTTAATAAAGTTTTGTATGTATGAATGGCGGCGAGTATAAGTCACAATCACGGCTGCCAGATTTGACGATTTATCGTCATTTTGACGATTTTTCGTTCAAAATTGGACAATTGACGATTTGACGATTTTTTTTAATAAATTTGACAATTTTAGTCCTTTGAACAGCAGCTTTAAAGCATTTCTTTATGTTAATAAAGTGTTTATCATTTGGTATGTTGTGGGCATTTACTACCATATTGCTTCAAAAAAGATCAACCATAAAAAGTAAAGAAAAAAGGCAAGGCGAAAAAGTTCACGGTCGTTTTTCTTTTGCGGGTATACATAAATGTATGTATGTGAAAATGACTTGGTTGAAGGTATCCTTTATTCCAAAGACTATTTAAAAATAAATAATTCAAATTGTTATAAAATTGTAATTAAACCTGACTTAATAAAATTGTTAGGTTAGGTTAGGCTAGGTTGATTGGAGGGGTATGTCAGCCCATGTCATACGACATACACCTAAGCCAGTGAAGGCTTGTTGTGCGTTCCTTTGAGTTTAACCATAACATATTGACCCAAAGGTCTAGAGAAACTCCGTGTCACTCACAAAGTTCCTTAATTTCCTCCAGCATATTCCCCGTAATAAAATTGTTAAGTTTAGATATTTAGTTGTAACGTTTTTAAGTACATCACAAATTTTTATTTTTGTACATATGTTTGTATCTATACGATACAATTAAATATTTGTGGAAATGTAGGATTGAATTGTTAAGTTTTTGTTTTATTGCTTTTTAATAAAAATAAAAGTTTATAAAAATATTTAATAGCCTTTTGCAGACTTATCGTTTTCGTTCATTCGTACAGTTACATACATTTAAAACAAGAACAAAATGTTGAGTTTTGATTTCAATGTTATTATGCGAACGAAAGAAAACGTTCTTAAATCAGAAAAAGGCAATAAGTATGATTGACTTATTGTTTTTGCCCTATTGTTTTTTTAATAATAAAAAAGTATTTAAAAATTAAATTTTTACAAGTTGCCCGATTTTTTGACGATTTTCAAACACGAAAAAGACGATTTTTTTATTTTTTCTCAGCAAATTGACGATTTTTCCACATATTTTTCTGGCAGCCCTGGTCACAATACACATTCCAATTATTCATTTAAGATTAAACATTTGTATCAATACGTTACGCAGACTATGGTTGATGAAATAATTTTTTTGTGTGTACGACGAAATAAAACAATACAATTTAAGAAACGTACATATGTATGCAATTTAAGAAACGTAGAGTACGAATAAAGTCAACTTGCTGATTCATACACGGAAGCATTTTTCAATTCAGCTGTGAGAAAGATAGAAAAGGAATTACATGCCTTGTCTATTTTTCTCACAGCTGAGGTGTTATTTTTAACTATTCAAAATTAAAGTCTCCTTATTAAAGGGCCTATATATTTATTAATATATCAATATTTAAATACATTCCATTAATCTTTTTAAATGGGAATATTATTATTACATTAAAAAGAAAACCAATGAGTAATTAAATATAGGAAAATAAAAAAAAATAAATGTCCTTTTCTTGTTGCCAACCAGATAACAATTTTGCCGCTGAAGACGATACCAAAAGTTTATTGAAATATTAGCATCTTAACAAATTTATAAAACTCATGAATAATAAAATCTGTATGAAAGTGGAATAACCTACTTATTAATTAACCTATTTATTAATTTTGTTATGCAATCTGCTATCATTGCTATTGACATCGTCAACATACAAAATCAAACTCAAAATGAATGATTGACGAGTCGTCCAGCATGTATACATATGTTTTATTATCCAGCCACATGTACACCAGCTTATTGTCAGAATTTTGATAGTGTATGGCCCCCTTAAAAATGCGTGTATGCATGTAAACATGTGTGTTTGTGTAAGTATGTGTGTAATACGTAAAGCAGGTGATACACAAATAGATTTTCAGCTGTTATCATTGAAGTTGGGTTAGTAACAACATTGAATCTATGTATTTGAACGGTGATGTCAATGTTAGCTATCAATTTTAATATTTATGTGGGTTTTTAATTGCAAATGCATAGCATCTCTCCGGCAAATAAGTAAAGATATGCAATTTTTTGTTCGCAAATATTTTTCTTCTATTAACGGTTACAGAGAAATAAAAAGTGATTGGTATTTGACAAAAACAGTGCTACACTACATTAAACTGCCTTAAACTACCGTGGTGATAATCTTCAATAATACACACGGCAATTCTTTGTGACGATTTTTTATTGATATGTGTATCACCCGCTTAGAATAATACAAACGCATATATTAACCTGAATATCACCCGCTTTATGTTCTGTTGCCAACTGTGCCATTGTTTTTATATTTTAATAGGGCGTACGACCGCTTTTCCCAGTAAAAAATAGGATCATCCAAAGAGTAATCTTGGAGCGCTCCTTTGCGAGTAATGGATTACTCCATAAAACTCCGGACCTCATTGGATTTTTAACACAACATGTCCGCAGACACGAGTACTCCTTTTAAGCTCCTTATGGAGTACTCCCTTTGATCTTGAAAATGACGACAGAGGGAGTAATCGTTTTTGTCTCCTAAAAGAGCATAAAGGGAGTAAACATTCATATAAAATACAAATTTGGTTATTTATTTAATGTACGAAATCTGAAATATATTAAAATAGAAAACAAATAATTAATAAATTTTGCACATTTTTAACAATTTGTTACTATACCCGTAGCTTTCGCTTTTTTAAATCTTTCACTTTTTAAAACTAAACCGACTAAATTGAAAAACAAAACGAAAACGTCAACAATTAACAGTTATGTCAAAGAAAAAAAAAAACCAAAAACGAACTGATACATCCCTCATTGATCCATTTGGAGTATTAAGCGAGGCATAAACAACAAAACAAACAAAAAGTTTCGATAGCTCGCTTGTTACTCCAAATGGATGACCAAGTCATTACTCCTTTATTGCTCGATTATGGATTAATCCATATATTTTTTACTGGGTACGCAGTAAAAAATAGGATCATCTAAAGAGTAATCTTGGAGCGCTCCTTTGCGAGTAAGGGATTACTCCATAAAACTCCGCACCTCAATGGATTTTTAACACAGCATGTCCGCAGACACGAGTACTCCTTTTATGCTCCTTATGGAGTACTCCCTTTGATGTTGAAAATGACGACTGAGGGAGTAATCGTTTTTGTCTCTAAAAGAGCATAAAGGGAGTAATCGTTTTTGTCTCCTAAAAGAGCATAAAGGGAGTAAACATTCATATAAAATACAAATTTGGTTATTTTTTACAAAAACAAGAAAATATTCATTTATTGTTTAAAATTTTTTCGAAAATGTTATTGTTTTTTTGTTGAATTCGACGAGGTCGTAGTGACGAGTAGGTCTGTCAGTAAACAGTTGCCTTACATTTACGAAATGCCAGCTTGAAAGATTTTTCATATTCCGGGTATGTTGGATACGTGCCTTTAAGTCAGCGATAGGCAAAAATACATATAAACATTTTGTTTGCCCTCACAAACACACATAAAGAATCACTATTGCCAGATCTGACATTTTCATGTCATACCTAAATTTGAAATCTTAAATCTCCATTTTCTCATAAAAATTTTGTTCATAAGAACTAGTATTTCCTCAGGTTAATTTCATATGAATTTCTGGGGATCTCACTTTTTGCATATGGCAACGCTAATTTCTAACAACAAGCGTAGCACGTCCATCGTGTTTGAATGCTCGAGTGAGACTGATTTATGTTGTTTATTTCTCTGCAATACGTGTGCACATGTACACAAAAAAAGAGCGTAAGCATTGGCTCGGCGCCCTTGTTTTGCGTATCCCTGCTTTAAGTGCTTCTGCAAGAAAATTAAAGAAAAGATAACACGTAATATATTACTTAAGACATTAAGGCTATCATATTTTTTGATCCATCCCAATTTATTTTGAGCAACATATTTTGGCCGATCATTTTGCGTAGTGCTTTTTTCAATTTTTTTGTTTGTTTTCCAAGTTTTTTTATTGCTTCCTTAGCTTCATTGCTTGTTTCTGGAAAAATATAAATTAAAAAAAGAAAAGAAAAATATAATAAAATGAATACTATAAGAACTATAATAAGGAGGCTCTATGTATTTACCTGTCACATTAACCGAAGCGCTGGTTATAGTTTCCGGCGCACAGTGGCTGAAAAACGTTTTTCATTGGCCAAAATTCTGTAACTTTTGAACCGATCAAAATATTGAAGTAATTCTTTTTTTAATGGATAGATATTTAATTCAGCTAGACTCAGTTTTAATTACATTGAAATTGATTGAGTACTTCTTAAGGACTTCTAGGTCAAAGTTGAACTTTTGATTTTTTTTTTAACTTTTGGAGTGAAATATGGGTTTATTTTTTTTATTTGCATATTAAAAAATTTTATATTTTGATCTTAATAATAATTATAATTATTTTTTGTGATAATGGAATTTTTTTAATGTTACACTCAAAAAAATTTTTTACACTGAAAAAAATTTTTTACACAAAAAAATTTTTACACTCAAAAAAAATTTTAAAATTAACTGGAAACAAGGTATAAATCCACTCCTGTTCTTTCAGATGCTGTTTCTGGATCTGAAAAGAATCTTCGTGCGGTATTGCCATCATTTGTATTGCCTGACCCTTGTTTTGGCTGATCTATAATCAATCCAATTTTGCGATATTCATCTTGAACATGTTTCTTTTTTGAACTTCTTAACTCTTTGTTGGTTTTATTGTTTCTTATGGATCCTGAAGACCCGAAATATAAATCATAATTGATTTTTAGTATATGTTCCATAAGTCGTATTCTTGCATGTAGTGGTGATAATCTAAATTCATATGCATCGGTATTATCTAATGATTTTGTCGGAACTTGGTTTAATTGGGTTTATGCTGCTTGGCATATAATGCAGCTGGATGCAGCCTTCGTGTTAGTCAAAGCCTGACCTACATTTCCATTTATCATTGTAAGGACTAATTGGTAGCTTACTTCAATTTGCTGCCCATCTAACTGTAATTGTAATGGCTAATGGTAGTGTTGCAATTTGGGCCTTGATATCACTAATTTCTTTGTTAATGGCATCACGAGTTTCTTCTTTGAATTCAAATTTGATTGGCCTGCAGTATTTCGTAGAAGATGGTGTCTCATTTTTCCAAATATCCATTGTTTGCATTGTACTAGTCGAAGGCTCTGAATCTTCCAAAATCTTTTTCAATCGCAATGGTACAATTGATACCATGAACATATCCGAGTCCGAAATATTTTCACATACAACTTGTTTGTATTGGTTATGTCCCGAAGAACCATCACATCCCCACTTGCAAAAAAGAATTAGCTTTGTGTTTCCATATTTCTTTAACGCATTTCCTGGTATTGATTGTAGCAAGCGTTCGGCTGTGTGATCAAGTAGAGATTGTAGTTGTACCTCTGCCGAAATTGGTGTGTTTGGTTAGTATCCTTTGATGGAAAACAGTCCATTTTAGTAGCAGTTATGTGATGATATGCTGGATAGATATTTGAGCCATTTCAATCGTACGCAATCTGAGCTTAATATATTGCTGTTTTGTTAATTTCAAATCCAGAAATAAGGCTAATGCCTCCTCATTTGTGCACTGTTTTGCATCGCTCGGAGTTGGTATACTTTTAAGAATTCGTTTTGTTCTCACTGGACTAGCTTTAATAACTTTTTCAATGATATCCACTTTTGTTAATTGGTTCTGTGATCGTAATTGATGTAGGAAAGATTCTTTTATATTTGTACAACCAATTGCATCGTTAACATCTTTAAGTTTCCGCCTCTTAGATTTATCGCTGCAGTTGTCCAATGATTTGCGTGGTCTTCCAACCTTATCTTGCTTTGCTGTTTCTGCAGCGACCACTTCTAAACACTTTTCACTTTTTATATAAAACTTTTGTTTACTGTAGCTAACTTCTTTGTAGCGTTTTTTTAGTACTTTTACAAAATGAGATAATTGCTCTTGTATTTCGGTGCTACACGAATTTAAGCTTAATTTTATTTTAACGTAAGTAAGAACATCTTGCTGGTTTTTATTTCTAAAATACTGTTCGGCCAGTTCTTTATAACCGAAGCTCTCCATATTTTTCTGAATATTTTTATTTGAGTCTGTTATGATTTATCACTTGCAAATATACGTACATACGTACACGTAAAGGATTAACTTATTGTGTAATCCCTTATTGAATCCGTAGTTTTATATATTTTTAGATACATGTTATTCACACATTGATCTTCAATTTCATAGCAGGTAGTACTTAAATTGAACAAAACTGCACGTGTTATCCAGACCTTAATATCAGGTAAAACTAATTAGTATCTCGCCAATATGGGGTTCTTTTTATCTTTAGTCGTTTAATGTCACGATTATTATTATAAAACTGTTTATGACTTTGGCTGCCCCTTACAGTTATATTAGAAAGAGATCATATGTTTACTGTAGAACCTATTGTGATATTTTTATTACTGATTTTTTGCTGATCAAAACAAAGCCATAAAACCCTTTCGCAGGTATTATATTTAATTATTTTAGTTTTAGGTAGTCTAAAGTAAAAAACATAAACCTTCAGGCAAAAAAGTGAAAATTTAATACACCATTGTATACGAGTAATTATAGGGCTGTTTATATTAGAGTAATTTGATTTTTTTTGGAGTAATTTCATTAAAATTAAAAAAGTGTTCTACCGGCGGGTCGTGGCGGGTGCAAAAGTATATATGGGGTGAAAGAAGACACCTTCGCCTTTCTTCGGGTGGTATACGTTTCTTGTTCCCTTTTGTTCCCTAGAAATTCTATTCCACTAAAGTTTAAATTTTAGAAAAATATAGTAGTTTCATAAATATTTCATAACACCTCTAATATTAAACGCTAGAGCGGTAACCACTTACAACAACTAAAGACTATAATCCTACCAATATTATAAAAAAGACCGCAGGCCATTATCGATGATAGCTTGCGAGTAGTGACCATTTATTTTTGACAAAAAACTGATAAAAAAAACACCTTTTACTGAAATAACAAAAAACAGTTGAGTTTGACAGCATGCCACGCCCACAATTATCAATAGTTTAACCTAATTTTTTGGCTACCTTAATATGGATATATTAGCTCCAAAATGGCGTAAAAATTTTAAAAATCGGTGACAAAAAAAAATTTGACTTTTGGCCAATGAAAAACGATTTTCAGCCACTGTGCGGCGTAAATATTGGCTGCGTTTGGAATATGTTCACGTTGAAACTCATGGTTCATGAATCTAATATGTGTAATAAAAATGGGATATGTTCTATAACAGACTTCTGTTGATTTCAATTTAATATTGATTTTATTTTAATAATACATACTTTTTCTCATGCTTTACAGAATCGCCCAAATGTCATTACTTTGTGCAGCAATGTTTTGAGACCAATTAAATTAAACGCGTCTTTCACTTTTGAAAACTAAACTGACTTAATAGAAAAACAAAACGAAAACGTCAACAATTAACAGTTATGTCAAAGAAAAAAAAAGCCAAACACGAACTGATACATCCCTCATTGATCCATTTGGAGTATTAAGCGAGGCATAAATAACAAAACAAAGAAAAAGTTTCGATAGCTCGCTTGCTACTCCAAATGGATGACCAAGTCATTACTCCTTTATTGCTCGATTATGGATTAATCCATATATTTTTTACTGGGATAGTACTTTATACTATTGTAAGGAACACAAATATTTATATGAGATCAGAAGCAATAATATATTAACACTCACATAATATTATTATTAGAAATGGAAACTCTCGATATAAGTATGTATCAGGAAACATGTATTCATCTAATGTGTTTTTATTTTAGCCACTGTGAACCAGACACTTCATATACATACATATTTTCTGTTGTTTATGGTTTCAGTTCATCCACATTAGCCAAAATGCTCTATATTGGTTATTAATTACATATGTATGTATTCTTGTACGTGCGTATGTATGCATACTTATATGTAAGTATGTTTAAATAATAAAGTAGGAGAAGAAAAAGCTAAAACTAGTTGACATTAAGCTGAAAGTCCATACCATACATTCTATACGCTGTTGCGTTTTATGCATGTGTCAAAAAATAGAATCAGAGTAATTTTATGTGACAAGTTACAGAGCAAAACCCATACAACGGTATAGACGCATAAAGTGGATTTACTTTCTACTCCTGTATACGTCTCATGCATCATGAATAAATATCAGCTGTTTTTGATCGCCAAGGGTGACAAATTACTTATACATATATTATTTTTAATGATACCGATAAAAAAAATTTGTGGTGGACGACAAGTTTTCCTTTTTTTAATAAAAAAAATCTTTCGTACTAAAGTTTGCAACTATTTTTCAAGAATAAAATAAATACATTAAAATCAATTTGTTCTTTCATTACCAAAAGTTGTGTTCTAGTTATCGATTACTTTTTATGTGCTGAGTGTAAGTCATCTCTGTTGTATTTATTGTTTTTTAAGGAAGTGCAATGGAGGAGAATCTTATTAAAATTGCAAAAAAAAACACTCATTTCCCGTTCTAAATACAAGCGTTCCTTGTACCCCTTTACCAAAAAATGTTTATATAAACATGATGAATGAATTTGATAAATTCTTTTAAAAACACAATTTTGCTTTCCATTTTTGCCAAAATTATTTTTATTTGATAAAAATATTTGCACTACATCATCTGATCAAAATAAAAAACTTGGCGCATAAAACGCATTGCATGTAACTTGAATTTAGAAACGAATAGAATACACAGAAACGCATATAGAGGTTATAAATAAATAGAACGGAATGGTATGAACTTTCAGCTTTAGCAATAACAATAATAATAATTTTCAAATAATTAAATATAAACATTTGAAAACAAGAATATTGTGTGGAAAAAAGAGCATAACAAGGACTGACTTCTCTACAAGAAATGATGCTTCTATAGGACACTAATAATTTCCTAAACATTACAAACGAAGTAAATAATTTTAAAATTTATTAATCATTTGGGCCGAAACCCGGCGGTACTGCAATACCGGGCCAACCCGTGACAGGAGCGGAGCAAGCCCCTAGACATCCCGTCCAATTCCAAAAATCAGTTTAACATTTGTTGTCCTCCGATGGAGGATCTATCAGATGTTAAGCTGATAAGAACAGATACTACACTTTGATCTTAGCCATAAGGCCGAGAAGCGATAACAATTCAACCTAAACTTAACATACTTATTCTACTAAGAGACTCAACCAAATGAGAGTTATTTCGGTGCCTTTGACGTACATAAGCACATACACAAATAACTCGATGTGATAAGAACAAAAGTGTACACAACAATAACAACATATTGTTTGTTTGTGCGGTCGTATTGTGTTATAAATTGTGCCCATGGCTGCCAGATAAATTGGAGGTAAAATCGTCAAATTATACAGAAAAAAAATCAAATTTAGCTAAACAAAATTGATGAGAACTTTTTAACCATTCACTTTGCCATTGAGAACCATATTAAAACATTAAAGATAACGGCATTTTTAACTTATCCGCGCCAAAAATAATCGTTTTAGATTTGGTTGGGCAGCTAAGTGAAAATTACTATACTAAAATGTACAAACACAGTTTGGTTTTTGTCTTAAATAATATTTTGTGCAATATGTATATAGTTTCTTAAGAGGATTTTTTTAAAGAAATCTCTAAATTTTATTTTATTTAGATTAACTTGTCTAAATACTGCCGAAGGAAGTGATAAAACATATATTTTTTAAATAAGAGAATAGAATCTCTTAAATTCGTTAATGAACGGAATAAAGGATCCTGTTGTATTATTATATTTCTTATTATAAAAGTAAAAAGACACTTACGTTCAGTATGATGGTCATGTATTGAATGCGAAATAGAAAAACAAAAGAGAATAAGTTAACTTAAGATAATAAAATACAAAATACATACAGGGTGATTAGTACTAAATGATTCTTAAGATTATTACATTTCTCTACACCTGTTGTATCAGCAATCATATTTTTCAACAAAATTGCCAACTCCCTTTACAATATCGTAAAAAGAAACATTGTGTTCAGCGAATTTCGCTTACGACTTCGATGTTTTTTAGTAGATTTAAAAAAAATGTTGCTCGATAATCTTTAAAATCAAATATGTATAACTTGTATTTGGTCATACCGCACTATATAAAATTTTCTTCTGACAAAATAATATTGAAACAAATTTTTTTAAGTCTAGAAGTTTCTTTCATCGGTACTAATTATTAAATACAAAATTTCCCACCTATCAAATCTCACTTTTAAAAAATCACTTATTACCGTTTTCAATAATTTTTACATTTTTTTCCAATATTATAAATGTAATTTATATCTGTAAAAGCAACAGTAATAAATTTTAAGTTCAAAGTTGCTTTAAAATTAATATGAAATATTGTCAAACATTAATTTCTAAAAATCGTTAAATTTAGGGAAAAATTCGCAGGTGCTATTATTTCAACTCAAAATCGTCAAGAATCATCAAATCTGGCAGCTGTAACTGTGCCCCTCTTAATAAAGTTTTGTATGTATGAATGGCGGCGAGTATAAGTCACAATCACGGCTGCCAGATTTGACGATTTATCGTCATTTTGACGATTTTTCGTTCAAAATTGGACAATTGACGATTTGACGATTTTTTTTAATAAATTTGACAATTTTAGTCCTTTGAACAGCAGCTTTAAAGCATTTCTTTATGTTAATAAAGTGTTTATCATTTGGTATGTTGTGGGCATTTACTACCATATTGCTTCAAAAAAGATCAACCATAAAAAGTAAAGAAAAAAGGCAAGGCGAAAAAGTTCACGGTCGTTTTTCTTTTGCGGGTATACATAAATGTATGTATGTGAAAATGACTTGGTTGAAGGTATCCTTTATTCCAAAGACTATTTAAAAATAAATAATTCAAATTGTTATAAAATTGTAATTAAACCTGACTTAATAAAATTGTTAGGTTAGGTTAGGCTAGGTTGATTGGAGGGGTATGTCAGCCCATGTCATACGACATACACCTAAGCCAGTGAAGGCTTGTTGTGCGTTCCTTTGAGTTTAACCATAACATATTGACCCAAAGGTCTAGAGAAACTCCGTGTCACTCACAAAGTTCCTTAATTTCCTCCAGCATATTCCCCGTAATAAAATTGTTAAGTTTAGATATTTAGTTGTAACGTTTTTAAGTACATCACAAATTTTTATTTTTGTACATATGTTTGTATCTATACGATACAATTAAATATTTGTGGAAATGTAGGATTGAATTGTTAAGTTTTTGTTTTATTGCTTTTTAATAAAAATAAAAGTTTATAAAAATATTTAATAGCCTTTTGCAGACTTATCGTTTTCGTTCATTCGTACAGTTACATACATTTAAAACAAGAACAAAATGTTGAGTTTTGATTTCAATGTTATTATGCGAACGAAAGAAAACGTTCTTAAATCAGAAAAAGGCAATAAGTATGATTGACTTATTGTTTTTGCCCTATTGTTTTTTTAATAATAAAAAAGTATTTAAAAATTAAATTTTTACAAGTTGCCCGATTTTTTGACGATTTTCAAACACGAAAAAGACGATTTTTTTTTTTTTCTCAGCAAATTGACGATTTTTCCACATATTTTTCTGGCAGCCCTGGTCACAATACACATTCCAATTATTCATTTAAGATTAAACATTTGTATCAATACGTTACGCAGACTATGGTTGATGAAATAATTTTTTTGTGTGTACGACGAAATAAAACAATACAATTTAAGAAACGTACATATGTATGCAATTTAAGAAACGTAGAGTACGAATAAAGTCAACTTGCTGATTCATACACGGAAGCATTTTTCAATTCAGCTGTGAGAAAGATAGAAAAGGAATTACATGCCTTGTCTATTTTTCTCACAGCTGAGGTGTTATTTTTAACTATTCAAAATTAAAGTCTCCTTATTAAAGGGCCTATATATTTATTAATATATCAATATTTAAATACATTCCATTAATCTTTTTAAATGGGAATATTATTATTACATTAAAAAGAAAACCAATGAGTAATTAAATATAGGAAAATAAAAAAAAATAAATGTCCTTTTCTTGTTGCCAACCAGATAACAATTTTGCCGCTGAAGACGATACCAAAAGTTTATTGAAATATTAGCATCTTAACAAATTTATAAAACTCATGAATAATAAAATCTGTATGAAAGTGGAATAACCTACTTATTAATTAACCTATTTATTAATTTTGTTATGCAATCTGCTATCATTGCTATTGACATCGTCAACATACAAAATCAAACTCAAAATGAATGATTGACGAGTCGTCCAGCATGTATACATATGTTTTATTATCCAGCCACATGTACACCAGCTTATTGTCAGAATTTTGATAGTGTATGGCCCCCTTAAAAATGTGTGTATGCATGTAAACATGTGTGTTTGTGTAAGTATGTGTGTAATACGTAAAGCAGGTGATACACAAATAGATTTTCAGCTGTTATCATTGAAGTTGGGTTAGTAACAACATTGAATCTATGTATTTGAACGGTGATGTCAATGTTAGCTATCAATTTTAATATTTATGTGGGTTTTTAATTGCAAATGCATAGCATCTCTCCGGCAAATAAGTAAAGATATGCAATTTTTTGTTCGCAAATATTTTTCTTCTATTAACGGTTACAGAGAAATAAAAAGTGATTGGTATTTGACAAAAACAGTGCTACACTACATTAAACTGCCTTAAACTACCGTGGTGATAATCTTCAATAATACACACGGCAATTCTTTGTGACGATTTTTTATTGATATGTGTATCACCCGCTTAGAATAATACAAACGCATATATTAACCTGAATATCACCCGCTTTATGTTCTGTTGCCAACTGTGCCATTGTTTTTATATTTTAATAGGGCGTACGACCGCTTTTCCCAGTAAAAAATAGGATCATCCAAAGAGTAATCTTGGAGCGCTCCTTTGCGAGTAATGGATTACTCCATAAAACTCCGGACCTCATTGGATTTTTAACACAACATGTCCGCAGACACGAGTACTCCTTTTAAGCTCCTTATGGAGTACTCCCTTTGATCTTGAAAATGACGACAGAGGGAGTAATCGTTTTTGTCTCCTAAAAGAGCATAAAGGGAGTAAACATTCATATAAAATACAAATTTGGTTATTTATTTAATGTACGAAATCTGAAATATATTAAAATAGAAAACAAATAATTAATAAATTTTGCACATTTTTAACAATTTGTTACTATACCCGTAGCTTTCGCTTTTTTAAATCTTTCACTTTTTAAAACTAAACCGACTAAATTGAAAAACAAAACGAAAACGTCAACAATTAACAGTTATGTCAAAGAAAAAAAAAAACCAAAAACGAACTGATACATCCCTCATTGATCCATTTGGAGTATTAAGCGAGGCATAAACAACAAAACAAACAAAAAGTTTCGATAGCTCGCTTGTTACTCCAAATGGATGACCAAGTCATTACTCCTTTATTGCTCGATTATGGATTAATCCATATATTTTTTACTGGGTTATACACTATACTTACATACACACGTGTAAATGTGTATATTTTGTTGATGACAGTAACAAAAAACTTTTATTTACACCTAATTTGTGTTTATGTATTTCATATCAGTGATGGTAAAATTGGTACAAGAGTACGTTATTTAATATAAAAAGTACCGTAGTGTTTGTCAATTCATTTGATACTCTCACACATACATAAATTATTATTTTAAAATTTTTTATTTACTTGCTTAAAAATGTTTTAAACCAGTTTAAAACAATTTAAAAAAAAGTTTAATTAATTTTAAGTCAAGTTCTAACGGCAAAAATGAACTTTGACAATGAAATGCTTAGATGACTGAGTCTAAGTCTTCCACTGAAAATTTTTCATCTGGTTAAACCAGCAGCATTATACCACTTTTAAATAAAATGTTTCCCAGCGAAAGCAAAATTTTGAAAATATTAACAACCAATAGGGAGCATTAACAACAATAAATATATGCAGTTTCTGGTCTACAGTGGCTAAAAGTAAAAACACATTAGAATACATTTTTCCTAAAATTTATCGAGAGTTTCCTCTGCAAAGATAGAAAGAATTTTCTCTTACCAAAATCTCATAAAAACAAAGCAATGGAACAGCCTTAATGTTCTAACAGCATCAAGTCTTATCCAGGACAGAGATTTATTGAAGACTAAAAATTCTTCTTGTTATAACTTCAACATTTCTTATAAGTTAAAATTCATAATATTATATGTGAATTCATATACTATTGCTTCTGATATCTACAAAAGTATAAAGTACTATTTTATTTAATTAAAAAAGTACAAAAGTATTTATTTATATACATATCTAGTAATGAATTTTATACATACATATGTATGTACATATGTATATGCTTTGTGATCCTTTTTTATTTCCTTCAAAACGAATTTCATATTATTTTATGTTAATAAAATTTAAATAAAAAATATTTGGTACTCTTTTGATCAAAAAAGTACTAAAAAAATTCTCTTTTGATATCGAAACACAAATCACATTTCCCATCACTGCTCCAGATAAATGTTTTGATGAAATGAGGGGTGGAAATATGTTAAAGCTGCCGGTATAAAAGTGTGTGTATGAATGTGTATTTATACTTAAATGTGTTTTGTAAGTTTTGTTTTCACATAATTCTCAATTCGTTAATGTTTTCTTTTCCATTTATTGTTAAGTTTGCGTTGATGAATTCACTCTGGCTTCTCTTCAGTTGTCGAATAAATCTTTCGCCTTTTACTAAAGATTTCCGTGGAGAGGAGCACTCTAATGAGTCTATAAAGAATTTTTGTGTTGGCTTTCCCAAAAGGAAGGCCCATTATTAATAAATGTTAACATTTACGCCTTGTTGACGTGGGTCATAATGTGGTTGAGAAATCTGAGTTGCGGCGGGTATTGTAATGGTATAAGAAATACGAGGTAATGCCCCACTTAAAATATTTTGATAAGTATTGGGTTTTTTGAAATACAATTTGTTTGAAATTTCTTAGGAGGGCGTCGCCACTTGTCGAAAAGGGATATAAATTCACAGAAAGTTCAAAAAAATTGTCTAGTTTGAAATTAATAAAATTTTTTGTTGCGAATTTAAACCTTCAATTTATAGAAAATCTAATTTTAAGGATATAAGAATCTAAATACACACATATATGAAGAATAAGTGGACAGCATTCCGGTGCGTTTTTGTTATACTTTTATTGGGATAAATTAGACTATATGCTGATAATAATTAAAATAAACTTGACATCAATAAATAAAAAGCTGCTGAAAATCATTTCAAAATTATGCAAAACGTTTAATTATTTTACAATTTTTTTATATGTACGAAAATTGGTTTTGTTCAAACGGCGAATTCTAAATGTTCTTCCTAAAAAAAACATTTTCACAATACTAGAATCTAAATTCAATTTGGACATATTAATCATATTGACACAAAGTTTTCATTAAAACTTGAAAAACAAAGTTATGTGTGAAATAAAAACCATAACAACCATTTACCTAAAAAATATGACCAAAATCGGTATTTGAACTCCAATGGTGATGGGTGGTCATGTAAATCCACCTTTTGCCCGAATTGCACTAAAAAAATTTTCCAAACAGTCTTGGTTTAGTTTGTGTATTAAAATGAAGTTCATAGAATATGTTTCTTTGAGGAAGTCCATTAGTAAAGGCAGAGCGTTATTATTTTGCACTATAGTGCGTTGAAAAGGGAGAAGGTTTCCTCCAACTTTAAAAGTAAACAAGTCCTTTACTGTGCTGGTCATCGCATCCAAAACTTTATTTTGGGCTACTAACGACAGACCGTACGGTGCAAGTTATTAGAAAAGTGCAAGCTATTAGAAAGTAAAGCTTAACTTATTCCGGACCTCTTTACTACCTTGCAGTGTAGAGGTTTTTGCAAAGATTTCTCCACTTCGATTTATCTTGTGTCGCTGTTTTGGCAGATTCATTTGTCTGTCAGAATATTGTTGATAGTGTCCTGCCACGTTATCCTTCTTCTTCCTCTTTTTCTCGTACCACTCGGTCTTGCTTCCAAAACTCGTTTCCGCAGGCGGTTCTCTGGCATTCCAGCCACATGTCCAAACCACCTTAGCTTATTGCGTTCGATTTTGTTGTTCAGCGGTTCCGTATTTAAGCTTGCTCGTATAGTGTGATTCCGTATTCTGTCTCGTCTTGTTTTACCGCCCACACGTCTTAAATACATATGTATTTCATTTCTGTTGCTTAAAGTCTGCGGTGATTTTTTGTTGTTAGCGCCCATGATTCGCAGCATATGCCGGTCCCAAGCCCGGATGAGAAAGGAGGAGGAACGTCGCAGCGGATAAAATAGAAAGTAAAGTTAGACAAATTATATGAACACTTTTTTGAAATTAAGATTGCGGAAATGATAGCAGGTTGCAGAAATAAATGAACCAATGCGGAAATAAATGAACCAATATATCCAAATTTTTAAAAATTTGCCACACATGTATTATTAACTTTACCCCACGGCAGCGCATATGCGGAAAGAATTTTTTCTAAGTTGGGAAAAATAAATTAACTAATAAATTAAATAAGCACTTGTAGTTCAATGCCTTCAGGTTTTAAGTGCAAATATTTTTTTCTAATACTGTTTTTTAAAAAAACAAAATGTTACGTCACGCATAGTTGTTTGTTGCGCTGTTTCTAAAAAGCACTTTAAATTCATATACGACAGGGAATATGTATTTTGTTGTGTTTGTATTTTTGGCAAAAATATATGAAAAGTTTTAAAACTTCCTCACTCATCTTCCATTACTGACTGGTCCCTACTTTACATATAGTAGGAAAACACCAGATTTCTCCACAAACTTTAGCTGTTACCAAAATTAAAATTTATTAACAACTTGGGCCGAAAACCGGCGGTACTGCAATACCGGGACAACCCGTGACAGGAGTGGAGCAAACCCCTAGACATCCCGTCCAATTCCAAAAATCAGTTTAACATTTGTTGTCCTCCGATGGAGGATCTATCAGATGTTAAGCTGATAAGAACAGATACTACACTTTGATCTTAGCCATAAGGCCGAGAAGCGATAACAGTTCAATCTAAACTTAACATACTTATTCTACTAAAAGACTAAACCAAATGAGAGTTTTTTCGATGCCTTCAACGTACATAAATAAGCACATACACAAATAACTCGATGTGATAAGAACAAAAGTGTACACAACAATAACAACATATCGTTTGTTTGTGCGGTCGTATTGTGTTACAAAATGTACCCATGGCTGCCAGATAAATTGGAGGTAAAATCGTCAATGTTAATGAAGAATCAAAAAAAACTAAATGACTATATTAAACATAAATAATAATTCAGTAAACAGCATTTACACTTTTGAAACGACAAGAAAAAGAAACAAGTGAATAAAATAATAGAATAACACTTTGTTACATTTAGGATATGTTGTATCTGAAATTTTATTTGTATATACATACATACATACGTATCCATCATTATTTTCCTCAAACAACATTATAAATTAAAAGTAGTAGAAATCACGAGGTCAAAGCTCTTCATTTGCCTTTTTGATTCATAAGTACCTATTTTGTGATCTTATTTTTAAAAATTTCTTACAATTTCCTTTATTAAGTGCACATTACATTCCTGCACACTTACGATAAATGTCCAAAGGTTATGGCATTTTGAAAATTTCTTACGGAAAATATTAATTTTAACTGCACAAGAGTCTTGTTATTTATAATTACTCCCCAATATTTTTTAAGTGCACTTCATTTGCCTGCATATTTTCTTTGTTTTTCTAACAATTATGCAATTATAGATGAAGTTGTAAGTTGAAGCAAAGCGTGTGGTACGAAAAATTCTCATTATGTTTTGCTAATTATTATGCTACCAAATGAAATTCTTCCAAGTAAATAATTATGTATTTAGTATGTACAGAGACTTACTTACATAAGTATATCATCTATGTAAGTATTAGAATATAAAATAGAAAGTTTAACTGTTTGTTGTTTAATATCTATGGATTCCCAAACCAGTGAAACAATCTTGCTGGATTTTTCACAAAATATTAAGGATGGTCTGGGAGGAACAGTATATTTTTTAAATACATCAAGCATAGCGGTGTAGGAAGGGGTACGGTTACGCTCCATAAAAAGTAATTATTAACTATTTTATATTTGGAGAGATAAAAAAATGAGACTATGAACATTTTTAGCACATTACTATAGTTTTAAAGGATGTATTCCAGCAAAAGCATGGATGAGTGCGAGTGAGGTGACAGTTACCCCCATACAAATCAAGTGTTAATTATTCTATATCTCGGAAAATACAAGATTGGAACTATCCAAACTTTTGGCATATTACTGTGGGACTGAAAGGTGTAATAAAACGAAATCAAGGCGGTGTAGGAGGGTGTAGACGGTTACTTGCCATACAGAATAATTATTAATTATTCTATATAAGTATGTATGGGAAAGTACAATAGTGTGACTATCCAAACTTTTGGTACATTATTACGGCACTATAATGTATATTTAAGCAAATGCATGATGGTGTAGGATGGAGAAGACGGTTGCCCCTATACAAAATAACTATAATATAACTAGGCTATATCTGGACAACTAAAGAAGTGAGACTATCCAAAGGACCAAAGGCTGCACTCGGACAAGAGCATTAAGGTGTAGGGGTTCGTTTAGGCCAGCATTTGCCAAATTTTCCCTAATAAATTACAACACTAATTAAATGATTGAAATTCTCATTTTGTATTTATGAGTTTTTGTATAAATATATGTATGTACTTATATGTATATATGAGGGGTATAGATGCAAAGGCTACAATCTCCACTTTTTCCACAAACGTAACTAGTTATACTTAACTAGTTGTATTTAATGAATGCTTCCGACTAGTGAATATGACATTACTAGATACACTTTTATCCCATAAAAATGTATGGTCAGATATTACGAATTGATTCAAAAACGGCAATGTCCACTGGAGAATGTCGTTTTTGCTATGATCACAATTTGTTAATTTCTTTTTCTCTCAACTATTTTCGAAAATGAATGATACACATTTGTTTTTATTCTTATTTTTGTTTTTTTTTGCAAAACAAAACTAAAAAAAATAAAAAATTTAAAAATTAATTCGCTGAAAATTAAGGACGTTAGTAATTTAATGAAAAAAACACTTTGGAGAGCACTGGCAGAATGATGAAAGTCTTAAAGTTTATGCAGACATTGTTAGCAACTCACAAGATCAAATCGTTGGAGAAAATGACACCCAAAAAGAGGAATACTGCTCTGAATTCATAACAATTTAATTTCTTTCCTTAAGTCTAAATAGTTTGAATTAAACCCTTGTTGAGTTTTATTTAAGAATTTTTTAACTACTGATTTTTGAAAAACATTGTATTATATATCTCAGATCAAATCAAACAATACAAAATCCATATTCGATTAATTCAAAATCAGCAACGTCCATTTGATTAGAGCAAACACAGCAATATCCAATTTTGTTATTATAATTGGCAGCAAACCGCCATATCGATTTAGTTCAAACTTGCGTCATATCTTCATCATATTCTTATTTACTGAATAGCAAAACATACAATAAATATATATGAATATACTTTGAGCCACAGGTTTTTGCTATTTGTTACGAAAACTATAAATGTGGAGATTGCAGCCTTTGCATCTATACCCCTCATATGTAAGTTTAAATGCTTTTCATACATGATGGCTGTACTGGAAATTTGATTAGCAGCAATGAAATGCAGTTGAGGTAGCAATTTAGCCCACAACAAAGACCAGTCCTTTGAACAATTAATAGGCAGAAGACCCCGAATAATTTCCATAAATGATTTCTTTATATTTTATTAAACTTCTTCATTGAAATTAATTACCAATGTTTTTTTCTACGTATATATAACGAGTGATTTTTTAGGAACTTTCTTTCCAGCAACACTGTTTTTGGCAGCTCAGCTGTTTTCGTGTAACATGTTGCTGTTAAACATGTCCAGTTTGATCTGCAATTTAGCCACGAATCGACTTACAAACGAACAACGCTTGCAGATTATTGAATTTTATTATCAAAATTTATGCTCGATTAAGAAACTGCATCATCCACTTTTTTTATCGGAAAATTGTGTGTGGATTATGGGCCGGCGGCATCATTTGACCGTACTTTTTCAAGGACTATGAAGGCAGGATTGTCATTGTGAATAGCAAGCGCTACCGTGCGATGATTGTAATTTTATTTTTTTTTTGTCCAAAATAGAAGAGCTTGGCTGACATGTGGTTTCAACACGACGGTGCCACATGCCGCACAGCACGCGAAATGATGGCCCAATTGAGAGGCAAATTCGGTGAACAGTTTATTTCACGTTTGGGGCCGGTCAATTGGCCGCCTAGATCATGCGATTTGACGCATTTACATTATCGACTCAAATTAAGATTGCATACATTTCTCTAAATTTTATGTGTTTTTTTTTAATCAAATCCGAAAGCTCTTAAAAATCACTCTTTACATACACATATATATGTACTATATGTATATGCATTAGATATTGTTTTTTCTTTTATTGACATGAAGCTTTTGTCAATTTCCAGATCCAGGTTGTCAATGGTGTTGTCCTGATATCGTGGCGTGAGTCGGTGTTACAGAAACAAATCGATTATGGTGCCAAATTAGGTCATGTCGTACTCTCCTTAGCCAAAATGGAATTGGAAAATTTCTTTAAAAATGTTATGCCAGTAGCTGATTATTTTGACCAAAGTGATATGTTGATAGCGGTAACTACATCCATTTTCTTTAACAACTACTTAAGGAATAATGAATTTTGTAATTATTTAACTTTAAGGTGAATGGTGAGAGAGCACCCTCTGAAGTGTACAAAGATTTCCGTGCGGCTGTGCTTGACATACTGAGTACAATGGAAAATGAGGAGGCCATTCTAAACGGAGTAACAGGTATGGGCAGAGGGATAAATGATATACCCGGCAGTATAGTTAGCGTAGATACGGCACCTAGTCAAGCACAGAATCATAACGCTGCTCCACTTTCAACAGTTTTATCACAGCAACAGTCAGCCGCCCCACAGATGATGGAAAATCCTTCGAGTAACATAACGAATGCAGTGATTGCCCATGTAGCCTCGAATGCAGCCCAAGCGGTGGCCTCGGACGTTATAACACAACAGCCGATGCTGACGAATGCTGCCACCTCTATGAGCACAGACATGAATGGCATACCACCAGTCATATGGGTCATAGGTGGACCGGGCAGCAACAAGGCCACTTTGTGTATGAAAGCGGTGGGCTTAAATCAAGGCTGGGCTCATTTCAGGTAAGCTTTTGTGATAAATGGGAAATTGTCCAACAAAATAATTTCACTGAATATAAACAACTAGTGTGGGTCGTTTGCTGCGTTCTATAACCGACTCAGCGCCACGTGCCAATACCGAAAGTTACGCTGTGAAAGAAGCTTTAGCTGCTGGTGAAATGGCCCCAGAAAAGGCCATCAATGTTTTACTGGAAACGAATTTAAGACAATTATCGGACAAAGCTGGCGTCATTTTAGATGGCTTTCCAAGAAATATGCAACAGGTTAAATATTTTGAAGACAAGGTATGGGAATGTCAATAATAAATAAATACATATGTAAATAATTTGTACATTTTATTTTCCTCATTTTAGTACAAGCAACGTCCCCCCTTAATATTATTGGATTGTTCGAAACTGCAATTAGGCAGAGGGCGCATCGATGATACAGTTTCCTCCTTTCGCCGCAGATTGGAACTATTTCGAGAACAAACTTTACCCATGCTTAAGACCATGGATAATAGCAATCGTTTACAAATCGTAAGTCAAATTTTAGTTTAAAAGATGCAGCACAACACTTATTGAGTTTTTCCTTTTCTTTAACAATTCTAGATCGATGGTGACACCGATAGTCCATCGGTTCAACGAGAATTTGAGAAATCTATACGTACTCACATACAAAATCTCACAGGTACCCAAGTCAATCATGTACAGCGACCCGCAAGTCGCCAACCATCGCATATGGATCAACAAACCGATGCCATATTACAGGATCTCGAGAATAATGTACCTGGTGCAGTGCCAACAATAAGCCATCATGTTAGCCTCATGAATGGCTATATCAAAAATCGCAATACAAGTGCTAATCAATTGGCCAACAATAGCAATAGTAAAGTCACTGGATACATGAACGGTGACATCGGCCAGAAAGGACAGACAATGGATTTCCGCCATATGTTGGAGGAAGCCGAACGTTATCCAGTTGATTCATACATGTAAAGCAATAACGATTAAACAGTACTAACAGTTTCGCAGGTAGTTCCAGAATGCTTGCATATATAGTTCATACATAGAGGCAGCAGGAGTTCAAAATCAGGAACAAAAATTAAGTCTTATCTTCGTAATTTGTGCTGCGGAATCAGCGGAACGTAGGCAATCGTAGGCAATCCTCTTCTAGCCGTGGTTCGTGTGTGTTTTAATGGGAAACACGAGGAATTAATGCGAAAAATGTGTTTGCCTTTAATTCACAATAAGGAAGAGTGCGATAATTGAAAATGTCACGAAAACTTAGTTTAGAACAGTTTTATTTATTTCTTGAAAACTATTAATTTATGTATTTAAAAACCTTTCCATTCCTACTATTAAAATGCTTTTTAACCGACTTCAAAAAAAGTAGAAGGCCATCAATTCGTGTGTATTTTTCCTTTTTTTAATGTTTATACACGTATAATTTAATCATTTGTGATACAATTTTCAAATTATTATATTTTTTTGCCCGCCCGAAATATTGGTTATCGCATGACTCCCTATTTATAGACCGATTTAAACAATTTTTTTTTATTTAAAAGGGTTTGCTTGTAGTTTGGTCACATAATTTGTTTTCGAAAATCGGAAGGGCATATGCCCCCACCAAAAAATTTTGATTATAGTATAACGCCCCTTTATATGGACCGATTAAAAAAACCTTTTTATTTGAGAGTATAACTTTCAGTTTAGTTTCACAGAAATTTAAGTGGAAATCGGACGTACAAAGTGGCAGTCCGAAATAATTATTAAAGCATAACTCCGCCTGGACATATTTTCAAAATTTTTATTTAAGAAGGCATTTCAAATCTTTGCCGGTATTAAATATAACATATGGATTATATCGGATTTTAAAGTAATCCATAGTGGCGTCGGTTTTGAAATCTATTCGACTGGCTCTTTGTATTGAATTGGGGGGGTTCCATGACAACCCTATACAATAAATAAAAAGCTGTAAAAATTGTTCACTGCATGCGTTCTGGAATTAAAGATCTGCGAGCAAGTTCTTAAACTTTTCTTAAATTTCTTAAATTTTATTGAATAATTTCAGGAAAAAAATTAATAAAAAAGAACATTTCAGATAAAAAACAATAAAACAAATTTTAAAAATAAGAAAAATCATACGTATTAATAATATAACTTAAGATCTTTAATTATTATTATATTGATGATATTATTCGACCTTTTTATTTTTATAAATTAATTGAATTATTTTTTATGAGTTTGAGGTCTTTTTTACAAAAAAAAAAAAAAAAACAATATATTTATATATTATATATTTTTAATTTCCTGAAGAAGACACCCACAGGGTGTTGAAATATTGAAAAAATCATAAAAAATAAATGTATTGTTTTTTTTTTATAAAAAAAGAAGACCTCAAACCATAAAAAAATAATTCAATTAATTTATTTTTAATTAATAATATACCGAATTAAACAATATTCTAAATTTTAGTTATTAACAGCAAATGGTTTAGAGCTTTAAAACAAAGTTTACATTAAAACATAAAATATATTTTAGTAATAAGAGAATATTTGTTAAAACATAAAAACAAATAATGAATTACTTTTTTATAAAACCGTTTATTGAATTTAATTTAAATTTGATTCGTCTAATTATAGATTTGATACATTTAAGTGTTTAATATTTGAAATTCTCACTCACAGTCGGGCGTTTGATTATATTATTTTGATATTAAAATAAAAACAAATTTAAATGCAACGTAGATCGTTGCAATAACAGACGGGGAATATCTTCTTTCCGTTATATGCCCGTTTTATTTTTTTAATATGTTGCTTAATGATAAAATATATAATATATGTATTTAAGCCTGGTTAACTAATAGATTAAATTTGGATAATAAGTCGTTTGTTGAACATTCAAATAAATAATATAAATTAAAAAAAAAAACTGTTTATTAATTCAGGTTAATGGACGAAATGTATTACGAGTGAAGTCAAAAAAAAGTCGCATACGTTCGGAAACGCCGTACTATGTTGCAACAGAAAAGTAAATTTTCTCCACTATACCGATACAAATCAGATGATGTTCTTTTACTAATTACATTTTAATTTACTGTTGCACGCAGTACTGCATATACGAACAAACCGAAAACCTTTTTCTAAAATCTCGATAGATCTTTCGAATAGACCTCTCATCCAAAGTGCCCACTATTATAAAATGGAAAGCTGCTGGTTTCAAGCCAAGTTTCGAAAGCCTAGTTTTCAGTTTTCGACGTTTCTGCCATCTTAGCGCCAGAATTTTTTCACCACTAATGGCTAAATATAGAAAAAAATGGCTAAAAACTATGAGAATTAAACAAAAATACAGGAATTAAATCATCTCTCAATACAAGCCTATAAAATTCATATATTTATTATTTACTCGCATATACTTTTAATAAATAATAATGATTTGTAAGCAATCTTCACATTAACTATTATTAGATGGATTTTTTTAATAGCACCAGTACTCAGGGCATGTAACCTATGTACTTATCAATGCTTTGTGCTGAGAAATTGATTTTGGGAAACATGAAAAAGTGTGCAGTGTTCATAGACCTTCGATTTGAGCTCTTCCCCTCAAGGCCAAGTGCCATTCATTGGCACATCGATCACAAATGGATGTTTTCTTAATGAAGAACGTGGTGCTCGTGAAAAAGACCGGGTTGCGGAAACAAGTTCCCTGATTTCATCAGAACACATTCCATTATAGTACCGATAAGACAATGAATTTAACCCTACGTTTGCGACGATGTTCCAGTGAGTCCATAGAGTTGGCTACATTACTATCACCGATGAGGTTTCTCTCTCTCTCTCTCTCTCTCTCTCCTGTACGCGGTCGAGTGACTTCAAAATAGACTTTGAAGAGTTATATTACAGTTTTGGTTAGAAATACCTTTTAAACCATCTTAAAAATCAGAGGCACTTGAATACTTCTTTAGCGGCATAAGTACTACAGTCAAACTAAAGAACAGCACACTGAATTTTCATGTCAAGAATATCAAGCGCGCCTGACTCCTCAATCACGTGATTCCTATATTATCTATAATTACAGGTGAAACAGCATATTCATATATGTCATGCGCATATGGGTAAGCATACAACGCTAGATCCTAGAAGCATAAAATATCCCCTATTCGTAGATTTTTGCATGACTCCAATTCTGTATATCATTCATATTTAGCGTCATTGCCCCCACAAGCTTGGCCTATTACTGAATTAACATGAACGGCAAATGCTGCTGTCATCTACAAAAGAATGACATTGAGATCCCATCTATAATAACTCGTATATTACAATGCCTGAGGAAGTTCGTTATAAATCGAGAGAAGTAATCAGAAGAGTTTCAAAATTAAATTTCACTCGGAAAATTTTCTCCAAATTGAACTTGATATTAGCGGAAAGTTTCCGGGATGGCACGCAAGCTCAATCATATCGTCCACTTAACGTGAAAAGAAATCATATTTGATTTCCACTTTATCATCGCAATCGATAATTTATCACCACTACCATAAAATTTTATAATCGTTAGAAAACGCATCACAAATTTAGAGCAAAACCAATTTTGCAATGGCCATAAAATTTTGTGCAACTCTCCTGTAAAATTTTGTGTTTGTCCCTTAAGCTTTTTTGGGCGTTTTAAGCAGGATAAATTCAATAGTGCAAAGTGGCGCAAAGTAATGTCATATTGTTTATTTATTTATTTATTTATTTATTTCAAATTTATTATAATTAAAACTATAATAAATAATATACAAAAGCACTAGCTACTACAGGCTATCGGCTTAACCTCATATTGTTTATAATGTAGATATATAGAGAAGTAGTTGTCAACAATCCATGGAGAATAATGTGGAATTATTGTTACTGCTTATTTGACAAAATTTTCAATCAGTTTTTTTCAACGAGCCTTAAATTCTGTCGTCGTTGATGTTCTCGAACATTAAAGCATATGGCTAAGCCCCTCGTATAAACTGTATTCACTACAGATGTCACAAGAAGTGACCAACCTCCTATTGCTCGATCGACTGAGAACATCGTTGATGCCGACGAAGTCAAGGAAAATCAACAAACAATTTGGCATCAGCTGACATTCATTGCAATGAATTTTGGTGAAAGATTTGAAAATGTTTCCCAACAAAGTACAAACTCTCCGCCCGACAAGGTTAACTGTTAAACTTGGTAAAAGAAGAGGATGAATTTGGCATCAAAAATAATAATGAGATGTGAAGCCCATTTCCTTTTAAGTGGAACAAACTTTGCATTTCTGGAGCAACAGGGAATCCACATGGAATGCATGAAGAGCCATTGCATCCCCTCAAAGTGACTGTTTGGTGCCCTTTATTTTCATGAAGACGCCGATGGCACCACCCCAACCGTAAATGGGGAGTGATACAGTCAGAGCTACCGCTTACACAGGACGGGCGACTATGGAGATGTCGAGACATCAGATGGTGGCCATCCAGATCGCCACAACAAACCACGGACCCTGCTAGTCTTGAAATCTGACATTGAAGAAGAAATCGCCAATTGGGAGCCAGATGTTTTGCGGGCAACAAATCAAAATGCCGAAAATAATTAAGCATCAACTCGGAGGTGGGCATTTTGAGTGATATAACTTGTTCAAATTTATGTCCTAAATTTTTGACTTTTTAACTATTTATGGAAACAGAGCTCTTTTTTCATTTCTATGGCAGCCAGTTAAAATTATGACATTATTTTTGCACCACCTTGTACGAGTATAATACCAGAATGGTAACGTAAGAGATAATATGGCATTAATTTCTCGACAAAAAACAGAATGAAAGAAATAAGAGAAATTAATTTGGAAACTTTTTTAATAATAATCAAATCAAATGGGAGCTCTACTATATTATTAGATTTAATAAATGAAATAAATTCAATATTTGGCTTAGATTTACAATATAATTTTTATGTTGCTAAAAGTGTATTAATCCAATAAAGAGAATGTGAGCCGGAGGGGCTGATGAAAATTCCGATCTTTTAGTATGATCTTAACATGAGCTAGTCATTACAAAACTCGCTTTATTTCGAGGCCTATTTACTGAATTCGAACTTATTTTCATCATTTTAAGAAAAGGATTTGAAAAAAGGAATTTTATAATTGACTTGAAACAAAACTTGCTCATAGTCACAAATTTATTAATTTTGTGTTAAAAAGTAATAGTTCTAATTAAGAATTTGCGGAAAACTAAATGTGCATTTGTTTAGCTGAAATCTATCAGGAATACCTAGTGATGATATTTTTGTGAAAGGCCCGAGTTCATAACTCAGCACACTCCACTAGAGAATAATATTTTATTATTTAATGCATTTTGTGATTGAAAATTTTTTAGAAAGCCAACTCCAACTAATAAAGACCTGAGAATTTGGGTTGTGCACTGCTTCGATGTCACCACATATCGAATAAATAATAATTTATTTAAACATCATTCTTATTAAAATTAGCATTCGCTGGAAAAGTACTCGTCAATATCCTCCTTATATGTATAAAAAAAAATCAGAATTATACATATATAAAGCTAAAAGTTTCAATATGGAAACTAATGGTTTAAAAACTATAATTAAATTCGATTTTTTTTGGAGATAATACTATGTTGCATTAAATGAACGTTTTACGAGTATATTTTATATTTTATAAATTTTATATTACTTTTTTTCATTACTAGACACATATCAATAAATATTTGTACTTTCTACGATTATTGGAGATTGTAGGTTCTGCTGATGTTACTCCTTTTGTTGTTGCTGTTGTTGTACCGTGCATAGTGGGGTAAAACCGATAGCATTTGGAATTAATTTATAAAATTTGCTTGTAAACTTTTAGAATATTTATTTTTCAAATATTAATAGTTAAAAAATGTTCAAATAGTAAAAAGTTAAAATAAAAATAGTTGAAAAAATAAAATTTTTAAAAAGCATTTTCTTTCAGCTTGAATCATAAATATGTTGCAGAAAGAAAAGTTATTACTCTCTAAGTTATTTCAAAAAAAAATTAACAAATTAAAAAAAAAACTCGAAGGTTGTATTACAATTAAAAAAATCGAGTAATACTCTAAATTTTATATTCTTGGGACCATACAACTACTCCTTTGCTTGTATTCGTATTTTTTTTCCTTGGAGCGTCCCGTGCACTTGCAATATAATTGTGCAATTTTTCGTATTGTAGAATAATATCGCCAATATGTCATAGTCTATTATTGTACAACCAAAAAAATGTACAATTATACTCGTACTGTGCAATGTATGGGCAACATTGTACAATATTAGGCAAATTTTAAAACTTATTTTTTCTTTATCACTCGTATCGCGAATAAAAATATATTTTGGCATAAAAGCTTAACAATTTTTTCTTAATAAACTTCGGCCCGTATGTATATTACATTGTGCATAAGCATATATAAGTAATTTTTTCGCTTATAGGTTATGTTTACTGCTTATTGATGGAGTTTTTTTATGAAGAAAGTGTAACATTTTGTTGATCAGTTTACAAAAAAAAATCGACAAAAGAATCGTTCTAAGTTAAAACTATCTCCCTTACAAGACTGCCCTCTTTTTCGTAATAGGTTTGCGATTGCTAAATAACAGTTAATTGCCTATTTTATCTCCGAAAAGGTAAAAAATTAAAAACAAAATTTTAGAAAAGTACGTCATAAAATAAAAAAAAATTTATATGAAAATACTTTTTTATATGAAAATACTTCTTGTGAAACGGGAGCAAAATATTTGAAGAAATTCTCAGGTGAATATCATTTCACTAGTTTTGGGAACTAGTACAATTTTTGACCGAAGAATACAAATTTTTGAGAAAAAATATAAAGTTGATTAAAAAAAAATCAAATAAGAGCAAAAAGTCAATTAAGGAAATTGAATTGAAACAATTACACCCAGCACGTCATGAAAATGGTTATAGAAAATGTATTTTGGGCTAAAATATTTTATATTACAAATTACAAAAAAAAAAAAATAAAATGAAAATATTTTGTTTGCTTATTTATGTATGTTTTTCACAAATGTCAAAATTTTCCCCTATCGTTTCACACATGCTAGTCTGGGGGAAAACAGCAATAATCTTAATCATAAAGTATTCAAAAATAATATAATGTAGGGGCCGCTTAAAAAATATTTATATTGAAAAATTGTTTTAAAAACTAAAAAATAGGATTTTTTAAATAATTTTTTTCTTTTATTTTTCTTTCTCTTACTTTTTAAGCAATTCGCAAAAAAATATTCTTTTGAAAAAAAAATATTTTCAAATAATTTTTCATTTGCTTGTTTAATATTTTCAAAATATTTCAACCAATTTTTTATTTAATTCAATTATTGTTTTTTTAAGAGTTTTTAAAAACATAGAAATTACGTATGTATGTAATTAATATAATTCTTAGCAGGCAGTGTACTAGATTGAGGGTCGTAAGTTCGATTCCAACCAAAAAAAGAGTTTTTGCAGACAAGCCAAAACTGGCTAGAAACTCGCGTTTACTTATTAAAAAAAAAAATAAATATCGGGTCTTCTAACAGGGACCTCCGAAATCTTAAAGTTGATATTGGCCATATTTTCAAAGCTATATCTGTCAAATTAGGTGAAATTCATTTGCACAATATGTGCAAATGACAAAATTTTTTTTATCCAAATGGGTGTTCTGTTCGGGCAACTTTCCACGCTCTTCGTTCAATTTACGGTCACCATAATCGTCTTTAATTTCTAGATAAATGGGTACATCAACAAAAAAATATATCGACGATTTAGAGATGATACCAATCCACAAGAAATTGTAGAAAGACCAATGATGCATTCCGAAGAAGTCACTGTTTCGTGAGAATTTTGGGCGACCTATATTTTTTTGAGAACGATATTAGTCAGGAAATCGCCGTTAACGTCGAGCAGTATAGATCGATGATTACGAATTTCCTTTTGACCTATTAAAACGACATCTGGTTTCAATAGGAGGACATTAGTGCCACACAGATAATGCCACATTGGATATCCTACTTGAGCGATTTGAGGCCAAGATCATCATGTAGGTGATGTGAACTAGGCAAGGAGATCAAGCGATTTGACCTCGTTCAACTTTTTCTTGTGGAGTTTTTTTAAATCAAGAATAAGCCAAAAGACGCAGCAGCCTTAAAAGCCACGGTAACCCATGCCATCGATCAAATTCAGCCTGATTTTAGCGTCAGAGTCATAAAAACTTTAACATTAATAAAAGACGCATAAGAGTTATGTTTTTTGATTTCCTCACCTGTTCTCTCTAAAAAATCCCTTTACCAAAGGAGCAACACTTTGAGCTGAGGCATTGATTGCTTGAGAGTTGCTTGTATTTAGAAATTAAGCAAAATATTTGGGTGGTTAAATAACTGACCGGTAAATCTGAAAGTGTTAAAAAAATCCACCTATGCCATACATGACTAAGAGCTTTTCCTTCGGAAGTTGAACATTAGATTTTTATTTTTTCTTTCAAGCGGCAAAAAATCTTCAAGTTTTTCTTAAAAAAATTACGAATTTGTTTAAAAATTTTCCGAGTGATTTATTTCTGCCCCACTGTCCAGTTAAAATTATTCTCTTTTATTGTAGCCATTATCAGTATTAAAATATTTTCTTTTTGTTGTATTTGTCTTCTTTTATTGCCGGCCATCCAAACAATCTTCTAGTCACTCGTAATCATAACATTATCAAACAATAATAGTTAAATAGACAAACAGCCATACAGACCTGCCCCATTATCTATACTCGTATATTCGATGAGGAACGCAGACGGCAGAGACATTTCGCTTTACGGAATGCAATATTATAGTTGAACTTAGACGACTTAATCGTTAGTTTTATTATAAATCTCGAGCAAAGTGTTTTGCAGTGATAAGGAAAAAAATTGTTTCCCACTTCGTTAGAGAATAATTTATTGTGTGAAATAAATTTCCTTAAAATGGTGGACTTAGAATTAAAAGTGAAAAATATGGAAAATAAAAAATTTCTAAATACCCGTAATAGCACCCAAAGTGTGGGACTATATCATTACTATCACACTGACTTTTATTATTCGATGCCGGAATTAAATAGTAAGTATTTAAAATATTGATTGAGATATTCATGTCATGAGAGTTTCGTATTCTATTGACCCACTGGAATAGCGACACAGTTTGGGGTGTGTCTTTCATACATTTTATTTTTATTACTTTAAGGGAAATTTCGGTTTAGTGAAATCAAGGAACTTGCTTTTCTCACAATTTTTGTTCTATTCTTTAAGACTCTATTTACTTTTAGGCAATAGGACTTTGGCCCGCGCTACCCTTAACCAAGGGCGTAGCCAGGATATGAAATAGGGTGGTGCCACAAAAATTATGATTTTTTATGATTATGATTTTTTATGATTATTACAATTTCGATCTATTTGAGGAGTAATCTGCGTGGATCTTCTGAAAATTTTGCTAGAATTTTTTCCAAAAATTCGTCCTTCTTCTCGATTACCAATCTTCGGTGGACGCTTAGCATACATAGTCCTGCAATATACAATATACTTATTTTTTGATAATAAGTAAAATTGCATATTATTTTACCCTTTAAACGAGCTTCAGTCATTGTGGAGCGCAACCATATTTTACTCGCCTTAAAGTGCTAAATCAGTCTTGTTGAACCTTCGTAGTGAACAGACGTGTTAGCGGAGTTTTTATTACATACTAAACAAACAAAAATACAAACAAAAAAAAAAATTTATTCGTAATAAGTACTGATTCGTAATAAGTACAGTTTTTGTGAATTTTGCTTTATTTGCATTAATAATTTTGCATATAATCTGAAACAAGAAAAACAAACAACAAAAAAACAACCGTAAACAAAGTGACTGAGGAATACTCTGCATGAGTACCTCAAAAACAAACAATTGTGAAGTGAGTTCTAACGGCAGAAATGCCTATTTTACTGTGAGTTCTGATATTGTTAATGCACACAATAAAAACAAAAAATCGGATGATAGTCTTTTTCTAACGGCAAAGCCAATTTTACGCGAGCGATCAACTTCGCTTTCTCCGATGCCAAGTGGTGATTCGGTAACATTACCATTGCCTAGTTCATCTTTATTTAAGTCAGCTCCATTATCCGCTCCGGGCTCATGTTCTTCACTTAACCAAATTATCACAATAGACAATAGTATTCAGAAACCTAAGGTGCCTGTCGGAATGGACAGATATATTACTGTAGTAAAGCGCGGGCGAAGCCCAAATTCATCTAAAATCTCATCGGTTCCCAAGATATCCAGGGATAACGACGCCGCCACAGTTAACCGTCAAAACCGCTTTAAAATATTGCAGGATGTCAACGACAAACCCGAAGCGTCCTCGAAAAAAACCTCCAAACCTCCACCCATCTATTTGAGGGAGAAGAATTCAAACACCCTTATCAAAAAATTAATATCGGTCATTGGTGAAAAGGCATTTCACATTGTTCCAATAAAACGTGGTAACATTGATGAAACTAAAATTCAAATATATGAAGAAAAAGATTTCCGCAAAATGGTTAATGAATTGGAAAAAAATAAAACAAGTTTTTACACATTCCAACTTAAGAGCGCCAAGGGCCTACAGGTGGTATTGAAGGGCATAGATTCTTATGTTGCTCCTGCTGAAATAAAAGATGCTCTCACCCTGAAAGGATTCAAGGTAAAAAATGTATCCAACATAATAAACAGGGAGAAGATCCCCCAACCCCTATTTCGCGTTGAACTGGAGCCAAATGATATATTATTGAAGAAAAATGAGACCCATCCTATTTATGATTTAAAATATCTATTATACCGCAAAATCACAGTTGAAGAACCACACAAGCGTTCAGGACCCGTACAGTGCCATAATTGTCAAGAATATGGCCATACGAAAACTTATTGCAAATTACCTACTGTTTGTGTTGTGTGCGGCGAATTGCACGAGACTGCCATTTGCAATAAGTCGAAAGACCAAAAGGAAAAAAAGTGCAGTAATTGTGGAGGTAATCACACTGCTAACTACAGAGGTTGTCCTGTATACTCCTTCGTTAAACAGGCTATGATTCAAAAGCCTAAAGTAGTCCCAGCGCAAACAGGAAATACGTACTCCGCTACTTATCCTCCTATGTCCCAACCAATCTCTACACAAGTATCATATGCTGACGCTGTAAAGATCAACTCTGTTCCCATGCAAAAAGTGTCACCACCAAATAACACAACAAACGCAAACTTTAATTTCAATCGCCTTGAAGCTACTATTGATAATCTGGTGCAAACTATAAACAACTTTACAACAAATATGACTAGCATGATGCAAGAAATGTTGCGAATGCAGAACACACTGCTTCTAGCATTAGTTAACAAGCCATGAACACGTTAAAAATATGTTTCTGGAACGCAAACGGCATTCGCCAACATAAATGAACTTGAGCACTTCCTCACGGTAAAAAATATTGATATAATGTTGGTATCTGAGACTCATTTGACTTCGAGAAGCCTTTTTAAAATTAGTGGCTATACCTTATATGATACAAAGGACCCGAGAGGAAGAGCATGCGGAGGATCGGCAATTCTAATAAAGTCAAGACTCAAACACTACATTCTTGAGAACATTTGTGAGGACCATCTGCAGGCAACAAATATTTGCATCGAAAATTTTTGTACAAATTTCGTGATATCATCAATTTACTCCCCTCCCAGATTTTCAATCTCTGAGGATCAATATGAGGATTTTTACAGAACTCTTGGACCTTGTTTCGTGGCAGCTGGGGACTACAATGCAAAACATACGTTCTGGGGATCGCGTCTTATTACACCCAGAGGTCGAGCATTATTCAACACAATTTCAAAAATGGGTTTGGATGTCATTTCTAGCGGGGAGCCCACTTACTGGCCTACTGACCCACAAAAAATTCCAGATGTTATAGATTTTGGCGTCATGAAAAATATCTCTAGGGATTTAATTCATGTTGAAGCTTCTCATGATCTCTCCTCCGATCACTCGCCAACGATCGTTACAATTTGTAGCCCACTAAGAAGTGACATACCTCACCCATATGTGAAGATGATAAATCATGTTAATTGGCTGGGGTTCAAAAAATATCTCAGTAGTCATTGTACGGAAAACATCAGGCTTAGAACTTCCGATGATATTGAATTCAACATTGCTAATCTTACTGAAAATATTAAACAGGCTGCTAAACATGCCACTACCTCCTCTCCGCAGACTGGGTTTAATAGAATTTATTCTGCGGACATTGAACGTCTCGTATGTGAAAAAAGAAGAGCTAGAAGGGAATGGCAACAGCACAGATCACCCCAACATAAAATCAGACTTAGAGAATGCACTAAACGACTCCATGAGTTGCTTGCATCTGAAAAATCTGCTTCTCTTAAGAACTATCTGGAAGGTCTCGATGTCACAGCAGCATCTAATTACTCCTTGTGGCGCGCAGCTAGAAAACTTAAAACACCCGTTGAGTTTAAACCACCCCTGCGCACTTCGACCGGAGGTTGGGCAAGAACCAATACTGAAAAAGGTAACATATTTGCTGAGCATTTAAAACACGTATTTACCCCAAACTCATGTACTGGTGCTGTTGATTTGCCGAGTGTAGTTGCTCTACCCCCTCGACCCATGAAGTTTAAGATGCGTGATGTACAAAAACTAATTGCTGAAACCAACCCAAAGAAGGCTCCGGGTATTGATGGAATTAGTAACAAGATGCTGATGAATTTGCCCCGTATTGCTATTAGAATCCTGTTATTTATTTTTAATGGCATTTTACGACTGGAGTATTATCCACACAGCTGGAAACTTGCCATGGTCAAAATGATTCCAAAGGCGGGCAAAGATCTTACCAAGGCTGAGTCATATAGGCCAATAAGTTTACTGTCAACAATTTCAAAGCTCTTCGAAAAGCTTCTCATGACGAAATTGTCCCCAATTCTAACTGATAATGGGTGCATACCGGATCATCAATTTGGTTTTAGAAGTCAGCATAGCACCATTGAACAAACTCATAGAATGGTTCATTTCATAAGAAGAACATTTGAAGAAAAGAAGTATTGTTCTTCCCTCTTTATTGATGTTTCTCAAGCATTTGATAAAGTGTGGCACGAAGGCCTGATTTTGAAATTGAAGACATATCTACCAATTAACATAGTAAATCTTTTGCAAAGTTACATTCTTGCCCGGAAGTTCACTGTTGTGGAAGGAGACTTTATGAGTGTGCCCGAAACTATCTCATCCGGTGTGCCACAGGGGAGTATATTGGGGCCAGTTTTGTATTTGATTTATACCTGTGATATGCCTTTAAGCAGTAATATCCTCACCTCTACATTTGCCGATGATACAGCCTGCCTTAGTATACATGAAAACCCTCACGAGGCATCCCGATATCTTCAGGAACATATTAACCTGTTGGAGCTATGGTTGAACTTATGGAGAATAAAAGTAAATGAACAAAAGTGTGTTCATGTCACATTTACTCTACGAAGAGATACTTGTTCCCCCATTCAAATCAATAACCAAGTTGTTCCTCAATATTCACAGGTGAAATACCTTGGTATACATCTTGACCGACGGCTTACATGGAAGCAGCACATTGACTCTAAGCTAACACAAATGAAGCTTAAATTAACCCAGATACATTGGCTGATTGGTAGAAATTCTACCCTCAGTCTGGATTGTAAACTTTTAATATACAAGTCGCTTTTGAAACCCATATGGTGTTACGGAATTCAGCTATGGGGCACTGCTTCAGCTTCCAATGTAGAGAGAATCCAACGAATTCAAAACAAAATTTTAAGGTTAATAACATCGGCTCCATGGTACATGAAAAATTCAATTTTACATCGTGATCTAAATATGCCACTTGTGACTGCAGAAATTGCAAAATATGCAGGCAAATATTTAACAAAACTCGAGTCCCATCCTAATCCCCTTGCTCGTAACATCTTGAACTTTCCTGGACACATCCGCTTAAAAAAGAGGGATACTACGGCCTTAATACGCCACACTTCAGATTGAATTTTTTGAATATTTTTGTGCTTAACATATTTATGTATAATTAATTACTATCTCTAAGTTTACGTCCGACACTGGTTGGGCCTAATTATTATATCTATATTTAAGATTTGAATACTTATTGTTAGTTCTTTTTGAAGATACAATGTATAAATATGAGTGAAAAAAAAGTGCTAAATGACCGTTTAATAGTTGCAGTAGTGCACGGCTGCGACAATGAAATTAATAACGCCTTCCTTATATTTGGATAAAATAATCCAGCGTCTTTCAAAATACTCGCCAGCTCTAAGTCGACTAATTCGTCTCTACCCATTTCTTTTGTTGCCTAGAATTATACCAAAACTCAATTTCTCCTTCCAAATCATCCAACATATAAAAATGCTCTCTTCTAACTTCAAAGAAAGCATGTTTGACGGGTGCAAACAATGAATTGCAAACGCTGGCCTATTCTCTTCATTAAATCTTCTGTCCAGTGATGAAATTAAAGAATCTATATAAGGAATGTATATAGATCGCTTCCAGTATTCAGCAGGTGATGAAAATGGGGGATTTGAACGGTGCGTTTGACGAGAGACTATCCTTGGAACAGACATCTCTATCCCTAAATTGGCTGTTTTCTTGAATAGAAAAAAGAAATCCGTCCACAATACCCTGTGCATTTTTTAATAATTTTATATTGTATGCATGTAAAAAAAATTATTATAGAATTAGTTGGGTGCCACGGCCCTCTAGGCCCATACCTCGCTACGCCCATGCCCTTAACAAGGAAAATAAATTTCCTTAGCCTCATTTTTGGCTTGTGAAATAAATTCCCTGTAGAAATATTTCAATGCAGGAGAATACAAACCAAATGTTCATACTTTCTTTGTTGTTCTAGCCGTGACATGTCTTCTTAGTTTTACCACAAGGTCTCTTATACGTACGTGTAAGTGGGGGCTTATATACCGTGTCCTAGAATATTTCCGAAATTTCTAACTTTATTAGGAAAAAATTACCAGATGCACACGTTTTGCAGTAAAATTTTCCATAAAACATTTCTCTTATAGCAGTTGGTCCAAATACAGGTATCTTTTTAAATCAAATGTTATTTTAATACTGATCAATTTTTTCCGTCCGAAATATTGAATATCATTCGAAATCACAGAGGCGTAAACGAATGCTTTTTTCTGAATGAACCATATAAATGCATTCATGATGAATCAACAATCTTTTTATTGCATTAATTTGACAAAAAAAATATGAACAGAATTGAAACTTAATTGAAGCCTTTAATTGAAGCGATTTAAATTAATTCGTTATAAATGAATTCGTTACACACCAAAAAAAATTTTTTTTAACAAAAACAAAATTTCAATATTAAAATTTTTTGAAGCATTTTCATCTATTGTCAAGAGGCCAATGCATCCATAAAGAGTGAGAGCATGTTGTGGATTTTAGAGTAGTGGCATTATTGGCTTTTTTTTTCAAAAATACTGCTGGAAATATCAGTTCACTCAACGGCGACCACTACAGAGTCATGATTATGGAGTTTTTATGGCCTGATATAAAAGATATGAACTGGAATAATCTTTGGTTTTAGCACAATGGGGCACCATGTCACACAGCTCATCAAACAGTTAATCTTTTGAGCACTAAATTCGTTAATAGTCAGCCATCTTGGCGATGTCAATTGGCCGCCTCGGAGCAGTAATTTAGACATTTATCTGTGGGTTGCCGTTAAACACCGATGGTATGCGAATAAGTCAGAAACGTTCTAAACCCTTAAGGCTAATGACGTCCGAGCCATTCGCGAGATATAAACAGAAACCATCAACAAAATCCTGGAAAATTGAACTAACGGAATTAGCTCATGTGAAGCCAGCCGCGTCAGTTACATATATAAATGAAATCGTTTTCCAGAAATAATGTATTTGTTTGTTATTTTTAATACGGCCATACATAATGTCTAAAAAGAAATTAAGTTTAACTCATTTTATATAATTTTTAAAAATATACTTGTATTTGGACTACCCGGTAAAAACGTATCATAACGTGGGATTGAGTACGAAATAATGTCCAGAGTTCATTTTAAGTTCTGACTTATTTTTAGCGTTCAAGAGGAGCTTTTTACTTTGGTGTATTCAAAGACTCAAAATCCATTATTGAAGGAATTTATTTTGCCACATTCCTCGAAAAGGGTTCCACAAAAATGTAGATCGCAATGAGAGCAACACACTTTAACAACATGCAAAAGCTGGGGAAAGAGGTGTAGATTTTAAACTCCATCTAAAATGAAGGCCAGATGTGAGTTTTCATAATGCCCATACACCCATATGTGGTTTGAGGTGCCCCTCTACCCGAATCCCTCATTATTACCTTCCTATTTTTTTGTGTAGTACGGTGTTTTTTTTTTTTTTTTGCTCAAATATTAATTAGTTTTGTTAATGCAAAATCCCACTGTGCACACTTTTTATTCGTTGTTTATTGACAGTTTGCATTGTCTTTATGTAAATAAACGAATTATTAAGATTAAACCATTAAATTGTATCTTTTATTTCTAGTGTTTATCTTTAGCGAAATCGTTTATATTACCCATAAAATTTACATTACGGGTAGGAGTCATTTACTAATTAATAGGGGGTGGTGAATGTGAGCGTAAAATTATTATTTTACTGCCATTATCGTAACTAGTTAAGCTGATCATGGCAGAGTCTTATTATGAGGGCAACCAAATATATGTTTTGCAAATAAGATCAATAAATTAGTGTTTTTTCCGCAAATATAAACATTTTATTAAAATTTTTATTAGTTTATTTGACTTGTTATTAACTTTGTTTAACTTTGTTTATCTCAATTTTGTAAATCACGTCATTAAAATGAAATTTATATGGAGAACAAAAACGAAATTTCAAAAATTTTAAAAACTATTATTTTTGTTTTTCATAAATATTCCCAAAATTTTGGTACGCTCGTTTGATGGAAAATTTCTATGAGAAACAAGGACGAATTTGTTTATATTTATTCTATTTTTTATTGCCCGCTTTATAACTTTATTTATTATTTAAGTTTAAAGTCCTGATTTTTATTTTTAATTAATTTTTAAAACAATGAAATATTGATTAAAAAAAAATTTAAAATAAAACTGAAGACCTTAAGCTTAAATAATATATAAAGTTATAATAAAAATTTGTAATTTTTTCCCATGTAAACTTCACTTTCATGACGAGATTTATAAAATTTGGCATTAAATAATTTTTATTTTACAGCTTTTTTAGCGTTTCTTTTAAATTGAATAAAATTATCTAAAGCTAATTTCATTTGGTTTAGTATGACTTTATTAGAAATAAAAAAATATCCTCATTATTTAGGAAACACAATTTCATTCATGTGACTGACGCGGCGGGCTTCGCACTAGCTTATCCTGTCAGTTCAATTTTTCAAGAGTTTGTTGAAGGTTTCTGGTTTTATCTCAAGAATGAACCGGAAAATATAGGCCTTTAGTGTATGGATCATTTCTATATTATTCGCAACTCTACAAGAAAAACCCTAAAAGATTCAAGTGGCAGTTCAGACAATGCCAATTGAATTCGCAAAGACGGCTGATTACCCACTATTAACGTACTTAGTGCTCATTAAAAAATCAATTGTTTGATGAGCTGTGTCACATGGTGCGCCATTCTTCTGTAGCCAAAGATTTTCAAAGTTCATAGCTTCTATTTCCGACCAGCTCCGAAAGGTCCTAAGAAATTGCGAGGGCCGAGTTACAAAGTTGGGTAAAGCTCACCTAGTAAAATGACAGATTTGTCAATCCTATGGCGCGCCCCAGACGAGAATTAAGCGAATGCCTTGTTGAGACTGACAATACCGATCCAAGGAAGTTGATTGACGTCGCCACGAGGTACTCCAACTTACGAGTACAACTGCATTGTAGCTTCGCTGCATCGAACGACGATTAGAGAGCATACATGCAGAAAATTGAGTCATTGGACCGTTTCCTCTGTCAGGTGAGATACCGATGGCTCACCTCAGTGGTATTGACTAGATAGAATTGAGTAGTTACCTTCAGGGCACAGACTTCCTATGGAGCATAGGTTTTCTGTTTTACATTTGAGAGCTCACAACGAGCCTTTTACTGACTTGTATGGATGTCTTTTTTATATGACTATCATTCTCCTCTCGTCGACTTGACCTAATCTAACCTGTGCTAATATAAAGATGAGACCTGCATGCCATCATTATCATTAAATAGTCTGCGTTTAAAATCTTCTTGGGTATGATATTCTATTTCATTCAGATTTCAGTTCACCACATTCGTGAAGAAATTCCTGTAAATCAACATTGCAATTCGTGCATTCCTTGAAGCTTTTAACTTTTTAAATATTAACGCCTCTTTTCTATCAGAGACAATTACCCAACAGGATGTAAATAATGCAGTCAATCACAGCCAACTTCGCAATAAATACAAATGAAAATCAGACCAAAACGCTTTTTGACAATACTTTTACAAAATGTGAAAGTTCTTTAAAGTCAGAATAAATAATAATTAAACAGGCATTGTGCCACATTTATTCAATGAATAAATAAAAGATGTTTGTTTTTTGAAGTTACAAGCCATGTAAAGCTGTGTCTTTTCATGTGTATGTGTGCATACGTTTCATAAATAAAAAAATTTAGCAGACACCATTATTTGTTGTTATTGTTTAGTAAAGCATATTTTTACACACTAAGGCCCCTTTCAGATTAGGCAACTTTACTTGCGCAAGTCTTGTGTTTGTTGGTGTGGGAGGCAAGGTCGGGTGGGAGGGGAAAGAATTGCCGAGATTTGAGTACAGACATGCTTGTACTTGGCAATTCTGTTTCTGCTGTCATTGTTATCTTGGGATATTTATTTGTTTCTGACATTGTCTTTTATTTCTTATTCGGTGTGTTGTCTAATTTAGTGAAAATTTTATATTTGTTAATAAGGCCCCTGTGAATAAAAAGTTAAAAAATTATGAGAAAATGTAAGCGAAATGAAACGGAACAACTAATCAATTTAGTTGAACAAAATGAATGCATTTTTAATGTTCGTTCATTTTCATATTTATAGTATATTATATTATTTTATATTTATATTATTATATTTATATATTATTTTTTTTTCAACCCATTGTATACACCAAATTTCAAATCACTTTTACAATTACAATGAATATAGAAATGAAACAAAACGTCAACAAATTAAGAAAATTCGAGCATAAGAAAATTAAACTTGCACAACCAAGTTGCTGAATGTGAACATAAAAAGAAAATAAGTGAAAATGAAAATTATACTTGCGCAATTAAAGTTGCCCAATCTGAAAGGGGCCTAACAACAAAATAATGCCTCGCCATAGAACAAAACTTTGTTGTTTTCTCTTTCTTTTTAAGCACTAACGAAATGTTAAGGAGAGAATAGATTCTTTTCACACTATGAATCAGTGTTGCTAACTTCCTAGAAAATTTCAAAATTAGGGAAGCTGATTTTCATCATAAATGAAGATGAAAATTCGTGTATCAGTAAAACATTATAGGTACAAGTTCATGGTCATAGCCACATCTATAAAAAAAGTAAGAAATTGATCTTTTTATAACATAATTTAGTGAGACAAAATAAAATTGAGAGGCCGTCTTATCTCTTACGGTTTTTTTTTTTTTGTTTTTAAGAAAATAAATTTTGAAAATTTCACTCAGATACAAGATCAAGTGATTTTTCCTTGGAACAAACAAAGTTTGCCGCCTAGAAATTATTGATAATTTATTGGATACTTTTTTTCTGTCAGGATTTAAGCTTAAGGGAAACACGTATTAAGTTACATATCTTTCAATTAAAATATATAAAAGAAATAATATTTTAATTTAAAACAGTAACACTCTGATACAAAAATGAATAAAAATATTATGTAGGAGTTCTCATAAAGAGCAAGTTTTATTTATGGTGGTTTATAGATGACTTATAATTTCATTCGATCACCTCACGGTCCGCGAAGATTCGCGATTACAAAAAATTATAGTTTTTTATTTTTATTGATGTATTTTCATTTTTAATTTCGCTGGAAAACATAAGTTTTACCTATTACAAAAAATCTTGAAAATCCGCAACAAATGACTAAGTAACGAGTGGTTGAGTTTGAAGAAAATAATACAATTACGGCGTATTTGGCTTTGCACCTCTATCCATATAAAGTCCAACTACGCAACAATTAAAGCCGGCTGACCATTCGCAATGCCGTAGATATGCTGACTGGGTGCTGAAGCAACAGACCTTTAATGCTTTTTATTTCTCACTCGGTGCTTTCATCAACAAGCAAAACTGTCGCATATGATGATCGAAGAACATAGTAGTGATCGTGAAAAAACCATTGTATTAGGAAAAAGTGACTGTTTGATACACATTACAGTCTGGTGACGGTATGTTATTTCAACAAGACGGTGCCGCGAGCCACATAAAATGACCGATTTTGGCTTTATGGCATGGGAAGTTTCTAGGACGCGTAATTTCACATTTTGTCGATGTCAATTGGCCACCAAGATCATGTGATTTGACGACTTAGAGTTTTTTGAAAGGCTACTTCAAGAAATGTGTCTTCACTATGTGAATAACACTGGAGTTAAAATATTCGTCAAATTATCACCGAGATACCGACCGAAACGTGTGAAAAACTACTCGAAAACCATCTTAAAATGATCTACTGCTGTAATTGATCTAATTAAAATGACATTATATATCGAACTCATAGCTTAATGTGCATTTTATTTAACTTTACTTATGAAAACGAAAGCCAAATTCTCTATTCGCCCTGAAAGGCCAAAATTTTTTGATTTTTTTTTAGAAAGCAAAACGGTTTCCTTTCAAAATGTTATTGATTTATACACCTGTCTCAAGTACTTTTCTTTAGGAATTTAAGCAAATGCAAAACTTTCTATACATTTATATTTCAATGCCATCCGCTTACATCAATGGGCATCCAATTTTTATTTGGACCCATTAGAGGTTGTTGATGTTCACAACTACCACAGCCGTAAGTCTTTTTGGGGGTCCTGAAGTCAACCATAAATTTCTATAACTTATTTCCTCAAAAGATGTGTTTTTAAATTTGATTTTTTTGTTTCATATAAGAAATTTGAGAAATTTTTCCACCTACTTATAGGAGAACTAATGATACACACACCTGGCAATACTTTTTTCTTAAACAAAAAGAGCATTTGATTTGTTTTTATTAACGGGCAGAGAACAATTAAATAAATAAAAAAATTAAAAAAGCTCTACTATTTAATGGCACAACTGTCAGTTGAACGTTGTAAATGGTCGTGGTTGGAGCAGATTCTGAGGAAACCGTTTTCGTTTAAATTGTTTTAATTTCTGTTTGTTTTTAGTTTTTAAAATCTTTAAATTGAAAATTAGAGTAACATGTGAATAAAGAGCTAAACAAAGTGCTTTCAAGCTAAATGTTATTTGTTATAGTTGTTATTTCGTATTATTAACAACAATGTGATAATAAATATTAAAAAAAATTAATAAGAAATAAGTTTAAAAATAAAAAATAAGAAATAAAAAAATAAACATTTGATAAGAATCTTTCTATCAGTTAAAAAAAAATATTAAGTGAAAAAAGCAAAATGAATTTTGAAATGAAGATCAAAAGTTTTTAAATAATTTATAAAAACTATTTACAATTAAACACATATTATAGTGCGAAATTGAATTTAAATCAAATAAATGAATTAACACGATTAAAAAACGTACATATGTATGTACATATGTACATGTACTTACATACGGTGTACGAAAAAGAAAACAAAGGAAATTACAACAAAGCGCAAATACTAGGAATTTCCTACCATTATTTTATATACGACATTATTTTATTTACATATGTACATACGGCATTTGTCGGTGTTGTTATTATTGTTGTCTGCTATTGGCTGTGATTGTCGTTTTATTTAAAATTATCGTTGCTGCTGCTGCCCGCCTCGATTAACAACGTCGCAGCTGTTTTGCTGCATTTTTTGTCTATTTTTATGACAGCTGATATATATTTCTTGCAAGTTGTTTTGTTATTGTTGTAATGCTAAAGAACAGCAATAGCAACAAAGCGCTGCCGTTTAAAATTGCCTCCACGCTTTATTGGAATATTAATGCGGCACTTTTCATCAACTACCGGCATTATTATTTGCTCGATTCTTTCTATGATTTTAAATTTAATTTGTAAGTACAGAAATTTTTACAATTACCCAGCAAACACACAGGATTGATTTTAAATTGAGAATGATTTTAAATCAAAGTTAAACAATAAATATTTGAAAATAAAGGTTGGAACACAATGTGCAGCTGAGGCGTGAGGCGAGAAGTATACTTCTCCCTGTTAAAAGTAAAATACGTTGCTTCAAATGTATGCCAGCACAATGTGAATCTGAGGCTGACGCTGAGGCAAAGCCTGAGGCGCAAAGTTCGAACATTTTAACTTTTTTTCATTGTGTTCGTACTTCAACCTCCGCCTCAGCCACAACTTCAGCTGTTGCCACAACTTCAGCCTCAGCTGCACATTGTGTTCCAGCCTTAACTTAAAAAAAAACTTAATATTTTCAGAAAGAGGAGGACATTTTCTCAACCTATTCTCAAATGACTTGCAAATCTGGATTGTAAAAAAATATAAATGAATTTTATTTCATATATTATTTTTTTATTAATTTGTGTTAATTCATATTCAATCATAATAGTAAAATTTTACTTTACTCACAAATAAGATTTGTTACAAACAGTACAGTCGAATTTACTTCGTGTAATAGAAAATTCTCTTATTGCAATTTTTCTTTTTTGAAGTTGTTTACGATTGTTCAAGAAATTTTTCGTTTTCTATATCTTTTGATAATATGTGCACATGTACGAATGAGAGAATAAAATCGAAATGTAATGGAGTCCCTTCGTCTTGCCTATGAACTAAGAACTGATTCACAAAAAGTTGACAAGCATGCAAAATTATGTGAAACAAACATATTGTTGATATATTTTGCCGCTGACGAAATGTAAATTTTATAGAAACAATCTTAATTCAAGATCGAAATACATCAACTCATTTGCACTACTCTTTGCGGTTCAAACAACGATTTTTTAATTGCTGAATTCGTTTGAGCGTAACGAGTTTCTTCTCTTTAATTGAAAAATTCGCTTAAACGGTAAACAACTGTTAAAATATTCTATTTTCTTATATCCGAATACGACTGTATAAAAAATAGTATTGATCGCCATATTGCACTATTCATTATATTTTCTCTTTGCGGTTCAAGGAACGATTTTTGAAATGCTGAATTTGTTTGAGCGAAACGAGTTTCTTTTATCCGAAATCTCTTTAATTGAAAAATTCGCTTAAACGGTAAACAACTGTTGAAATATTCTATTTTCTTATATCCGAATACGACTGTATAAAAAATAGTATTGATCGCCATATTGTCAATATGATTAAATAGTGTTTCATATTTTCTTAATGATTTGAGAATAATACTTTTTAACAAATTGAGTAACACCGTTTGTCAAATCAATGTCAACAAACTAACCTTAGCCTAGCCTTGAATATGATTTTGGAATTGTGTTTGACATGAAATGATAGTCATTTATCTCTTTTTAAACGTTTAACTTGGTGTTTGCTGGGTGTATGAATATATCCAAGTATGTATGTATTTGTTCTATATTTTCCTATTTTACATGACAAACGTGTTGTTAAAATAAATTTTAATTGAATTTTTATTTATTTCGGAAGTGGAAAATTACTATCGTGGTCTTTAAAAGACTGTGAGTAATATTTTCTGCCCTTTGAGGGATAAAATAACTGCAAATCAAAACTTTTCAAATGAGAGCGTTAAATAACTTTTTTTGGCAATTTTTTCTTTACCCTTTTTCCAGAAAGGGAAACGGCTTAAGAGAAATTCAAAAAAAACATCTGTTATATCTACCGTCTTGTAAAATAATATAGGGACGAAATTTTTTTAAAATTTCTAAAAATTCGTATAAATTGTCACGTAAATCAGAATTGAAATTCGCATCACCTTAAAACTTAATGGATTCGTTAGCGAAAAGAAATCTGACGAATTATTTTGAGCTGTAGAAAACGTGGGTAAGAAAAATGATACAGTGGGCGGAAAATAATAGTTTTACATCCACTAGATATCCTTCTGAGCTAAATACTTTAATTTTGAAAAGAAAAAATACCATTAAGGTAATTATTACCCTAAAAACTCGGTTGGTATCAGTATGTGAAACAAGCAAGACTTTACGCAAACGATTCCCGCAAAGATACGAATTTTTCAAAATTTTTTGAGCAAAATCAAAACCAAAACTTTGTCAACGAGCGCAAACAAAATAATCGCCCTTTCACTCATCTGCTTCGCTTTGATATGACTTACAATTGCGAACAAAGAAAAATCTGAAACGCATTTTGTTGAGTGCTTGGTTTGCTTCCTTATTAACTTTCGTGAAGTACAAATAAAAGTGATATCCACAATGAGTCCTCCAAATGATGATATACTGCGCACTTTTACATTACAAGTTGCCTCAAAAACAAACGCCATATATACATACATGTATCGTTCTAAAACATTTACAAAACGTTTACGAAACGTTCTATTTTGTTCCCATTGTTTTCTTTTCCAAGTGCGTACATACGTTTAAATTCATGTATAGTTTGCGATCATGAACACTGTTGCCAGAATGGCAGATTTATCTGTATTTTGGAGATTTCAGCCCTCAAAAATTACGAAATACAAATTTGAAGCATTTTGATAGAAAAAACATGTAGATTTCTTAGAACACTTATATATGTATGTTCCATCCACTCCTGGATGGAGTTGTTGCAGTTGTTTTTGCAATGTTATTTTTGCCTTGTGTCAGTTTCGTTAATAGGCTGTTGTTCCAGCTAAGTAAGATGATGGGGATGCCATCTGTCGTTGCCTGGAAACAACGATCCCTCTGTATTTTGAACATTTAACATTTAAAAACTTCTTTTACTTTGATTGTTTCGTTTTGGCATTCTTATGATCCCTCAAGGTAATTTATGGCTTCAGCTTTTATTCATTCAATAAATAGATTTCCAAATCCAAAATCCGTCTTTATTTAGATTGGTAGACATAAACCGATTCAATTTCTAAATACTTCCTTCTGATTTGTAACAGACAGAAGGGCTGTTATGTTTAAAAATTTCAAGAGTTCAAAGCTTTTACCGAATGTTACTGGATAGTATTCGAAAAAAATTTCAACCAGGGACTAACAAAAAGGGGCGTAAAAATTTAAGAGACAAAAAACGGGTTATGAAACTGTTACTAGTAAAATTTTTTAGTTGTAAGAATTATTCAAACAGCTAAGAAAAAAAATTTTAGAAAAAACTTTCTATGCATTTTGAGGGAAAATAAATTTTATTTAAACAAAAGAAAGCCGGCACCCAACAAAATGTGTTTTTATAAATAATTTCAGTTAATAAAAACAAAAATGTAATTGAGATTTTTCATAGTGAGATATAGATTTTGGAGATTTTTCATTTCAAAAAATTAGATTTTTGCAAATTTTATTTAAAAAAATAAAAAAAAAATTTAGGTGAAAGTTTCCTGATGATTCGGTCTGAGTAACTATTGAAATGTACATATAGACATTTTCACCCCTCCTTAATCAATTTAAGAAAATTTTAATAAATTAATGAATAAGTAAATTATTAAGTTGGGACTATTTATTTTTATTTATTAAATTCTTCCCAATGTTTCGCCACAACAACTGGCTCAAGACAGATACATATCATTTCTGCCCTATGCTCGGACTAGGAGCTACAATATACTACTTACATACATACATATATACATAATACTAATATTTATTTTGACTCTTAAATATAATATGTGCATGTACATACATGAAAATTACGAAAGGAATAAAAGAAATTTTCGCCACAACATCGATCAAGTAACATCGCCAGGAAAAATGTTTTATTTATGGAAATAAAATATTTATAAAATAATACATTCTATGATAAGCTACAAATAATTTGTACAATATCACTTAATGAAGAAAATATCAATATAATGGGTGTTTTTTATAGAGGTATAGAACTTTAAGTTGCAATAAAACAACGATGGATTATTCGATTGACATGAATTTTATTTATCCGAAAGTTAATCTTGTGGCATTACATTTTAAATATGATTTCTGGCATATGACTGCCACGGCTAGCGCGGATGTAGTCCAATCTGGACGTCCAATTTTCGATGACTTTTTCCAACATTTGTGGCCGTATATCGGCAATAACACGGCGAATGTTGCCTTCCAAATGGTCAAGCGTTTGTGGCTTATCCGTATAGACCAATGACTTTACATACGTTTTCCGCACAGAACCATTATTTTCGAAATAAAATTGCACTATTTGCAAGCATTGTTCAGGCGTGAGTCTATTCATTATGAATTGTCAAACCAAACCGAGAATAAATGACTTGACAAAAACGAAACAAAAAAATAATAATCGCCCATATACTGACAAGCGCTGCGTTTTCAAATCGCAAATCGTTTTTAAAACGCAAAACGCATTTAAGCAGCTGTTTGCATAAATTGCCAGTTTATAAGTAAACAAATGATACCGACAATTGACAAAAACAAAGCAAAATTTTAAATTGCATATTTTTAATTAAAATTGTTAAAAGTTTTTCTTCAAATAAAAACAAAACATATTAAATTTAAATTTTACATAATTTTATTTTCTCTTTAAAATGCAGTTTAAATAAGAATGACCAGATCGCTTCAGCATACACTAGCGGTTTGAAAACGCCATATTTCTAGCGTTTTCGTTTGCCAGAACACCTGTTTGGCGTTTTCAAATCGAAAACGCGAACTTCCAGCGATATGCGTTTTTCAGAACACCTATTTGACGTTTTCAAATCGAAAAGCAAATTTTAAGCGATATGCGTTTCTGAAAACATGGGCGAATAACAATAAATAGGTCTTCAATACAGAGAGCCAGTCGAACAGATTACAAAACCGAAGTCGCTGTGGTTTAGTTGAAAACCCGATATAATTTTTAGTTTATATTTTACTCCCAATAAAGATTAAAATACTTTCTTAAATAAAAATAAAGTCCACAAATGGCCACATTGTCCGTCCGATTTGCACTTAAATTTCTGTGAAACCAAACAAGTTACAGCAATTTACAATTTTAATTAAAAAGATTTTATCAAAATCGGTCCATAAATGGTAGAGTTATGCGATAAGCAATATCAATACCTTCGCTTATTTCTTTAGTTTATTTCAAAGTTTTAAGCGTCTACTTTTCAATTCGGTCAAATTTTTTGTTACAAACTTTTTAGGGAATATTTATAAAGTTGTTATTGGAGGTAATGGCCCTCTACTGATTTCTTCTACGAGGTCTGTTCAATAGTAAAAGTGAATTTTGAAATTTCTCGGGCTATATGCATTCGATTAGCGATTTTGGCGTACTTGTCTCGAACATATGTTTGCTTGACGCTCGTTCTGGAAGTTCCGAACCGATGAAAATGTTGAGAAAGTGAGGAAAATTGTTATGCAGAATCGTCGAATCAATATTAAAGAAGTTGTAGAGGATTTCGGCATATTCGATGGGTCATGTCATACATTTTTTACCGCAAATTTTGGGCATGAAACGCGTGGCAGCGAAGCTCGTTCCAAAATTGCTGAATTTTTAACAAAAAAAATGTTACTTGGGAATCGCTCAGGAAATATTGAGTGACGTTAAAGACGACCTTTCTCATATAAACAAATAATATCCAAATTCGCCCCACATGAGACAAAAAACCTTGTACTTGAAAAATTTATAACCTTCTTTTTTGAAGTCGGTTAAAAATCATTAATGTGATCACGCTAATAAATCCCTTCTCAGTTATCCGTAACAAAAGAATCTGTGTCTCACTTTTACTCGTATATCCTAAGTAAAAAAACAACCAGATACACACATTCGTTGGTGCTCATTTATGAAAATGAAAAGGACACCGAAAATTTTAGAAAATATTGTAGAAAATTTTCGAACCCTGGTATCACAATTTGCGAATAAAACTCATTTTAAGCGAACAAGAGACTTTGAAAGGAAGAAAAATTAAAACGGAAAGGTTCCACCATTCCAAGAAAAAGTTTTTAAGTTAGAAAAATACTTTAAACTAATCGAAAGTTATTTATTTAATAGTCGAAATTGTAGAAGAAATTCAACTTTTTTCTAAGACAGTGAAAAGCCGGAATAATTTAGAAAATTTTTTTAAAAATCAAAATAAAATATTTTTAAAATAACAAAAAAATTATTAAAATTATTTATATAATTATTATCAAAAATAAAAATAAATATTTTGAGAAAAAAAAAATAACAAAAAATATTTTTTTTAATTACTCAAGATATTCTCCCAACTAATTATTTCAAATATATATTAACAAATTAATAAAAAAACACATTTGGTAAAATTAAAGGGTTTGGAAAAGTAACCTGATGGAGTTTTATCGCTCGTTTTCGGAGCCGTGTCCTGATTACCGAAAAGTTTAACTTTTCATGTCGCCCTATTTTTTTAGAAACAACATAAAGGCCGTATTAATATTATTGAATTTTAGCAGAAATAAATATTATGGTTACCATGCTGCAATGCTTCGTACCGCTGTAGATAGACCTGTTAAAGAGAGGCAAACTCCTCCCCACAGAATAATTAGTAACAATTTTCTTGTTATTTGAACGTGCCTTAGATATTTAATGAAATTTCCAATGCAAAAAGTCTACATTTAGTTAGACTATTGCTCGTGTATTTTCACTATTGTAAATCATTGGATTTACAATTTACATATCGCCCATTTATTGCAACATAGTCATATCTCAAAAAAAAAAAAGAAATGAACTTTGCAAAATGTAATTATGTGCAAGTATTAAAACGTTATTTTCCAAATCTACACTTTTTGGCATAACTTCGGCATGGTTGCAAATGTAATTCAGATTTTTATTTTCTACATATAAAAAGGATATTGATGAACACTCTTCTATAACTTATAAAATTGTATTTCTTGAGATATGACTGTGTTGCATTAAAGGAGCGATATGTGCTTTTGTAAAAGAGCTGATCATTGAATTGTAAGAAATGAACACGAAAAAAATAAATAAAAGCAGAAAAAAATAAATAAATAAATAAAACTTAGAATAGAAAATGATGGTCAAGATCATTGGAAGCGTGAATACTTGAATTCCATTAAACTTTTCTACCAAATGAAATGCTAAACAATGAAAATTTATACATATGTATATCAGATAAAAATAAATTCTTAAAGGAAATTATTTGATTAAATTTTTTATCCGACCAGAGGTGCGAAATAATAGAAATGTTTACATAGAGCGTTAGATATACATAGATATACTCGTAAGATAAAAGAAAAATTAATAAAATGAGTAATATCTTAGCAATAATATGACACATCGTGCTAATCAGTGGGGAAAACCCTTGACAGCAGGTGGAAAACAAGCATAAGCGGATGTACAAAAGATCTTCTAGGCTCTAGATCAAGTATACGGAAGTATAGCCTTATGGTCTCATTTGGCTTCCTTCCCCTATACAATACGATAATGTCGATGTTCACAAAAAATCGATGTATGGTTGATAAGCGACAATTTTAATACCAATGAACGATACATCTGCGGTAGATTGTGAGCAGCGGTTCCAATTTAAAATAATTGGTGGTCCAAATACAAGTACATATCTCTTTAAAAATTAATTGAGCTGTGATGACATGATATTGGGCTGTGCGACATAGTACGCCATCCTGCTGTCCAAGTCCATATCATCTAGTTCAAGCCATGAAAAGTCGGTAATCATGTCACTGTAGCGCTTGCCCTTGACTGAAATGACGATTACAGCAATATTTTGCGCAAATTATGTTAATTATGCTACCACTCGAAACCAAACTGTTACAAATTGAGGATGCATGGTCTTCCCAACAATGACGTGCGGAGTTTCCGATCCTCAGATATGACAAATTTGTTTGTTAACATAGCCGCCGAGACAAAAATGTGCCTGGTCAAAAAAGATGATTTTTCGGCCGATTGGAGCTTCTGTAAGGCCCAATTTGAAAAGACGTAATGAAGTGGATGCTGATTTAATGACCTTATAAGCGAATAATCTGAGATCTTGTGTAAAATTCTCATTATGCTGGCAAAAGTAACATATTCGTCCATACACACCGTACGACTCGGACCATTTTGCACCGTTTGGGCAATACGGCATTCAGTTTGGGAATAAGTTTGCAATATTTCTCAAGAATAAATCGTCTCATTTTGTTCCGCGGGAGTATGACACTGACTGATAGTCAATATTTAGGACACAAAAAAAAACTATCAATGTTAAAATAACTATAAAAATATTTAGACAACCCTTAATGAGCAACTCCACAACAATTACACCAAACAAAAGGAAACTGCACAGTTTCATGTACGTCTACCTTCTTTCACACATACGAGTAGTCCACGTCTAAACGTAAAATTTTTGTTTGTGAATTTTTTTAATTCCCTGACATTACTTTCGCGTATGTAAGGAAAATAAAAGTGCTCTGTAATACCGTCTTAATATGTAAAAAAATATCATATTCATGCATATGTACATGTACGTACATATGTATGTACATGTTTGTACATACCACCCATCAAAATATAAGTAGTACCAGTCGCATATGTCAAAATTTTGATTGCTTTAATTGCATTTTGCTAAGTTTGATTTTCTTTTTAGATATGAATTCTTCCCAGTAAGAGATTGACATGTGAATGTACAGTGGCTCACAGCTTATTTCGTGCAGATGGAAAACAAAACGTTTTATCCGTATAAAATTAAAACTAACGATGATAATAAATTTTTTTTTTGCTAAGTTTAAGCTATGTATTCTTTAAATAAAATGAGCAATAAAAAAATTCTGAAAACCCTATCTTCTATTTATAAAAATATAAACAGAACATTTCTTAGAGAAAAAAAAAACTCACTGCTTATTTCGTGCAGTGTGTTTTAGTTGTGATTATATGCAAATATATACTTACGCCACACAATACCGTTACTTTTTATATTTGTTTTGTTCTTCTTTTTGCTACTAAAATAGTAAGACTGCCGACAGTGAACGAAACAAGCTGTGATTTGAATTCTTTACATATTTTAAGTTTTCTTTAGTTTACTTTTACAAATTTATAAAAACATGAATATAAAATTTTAATTTAAATAAAAAATCATTTTCATAAAAATTGTGTATTCAAATCTTTTTGATATCGCGCTTAGTTTTCTTGCTGTAATCGCTCAAAGTTATGTTTTGCAATTGCACGAAATAAGCTGTGAGCCACTGTATGTCCATAAACATTTGTCCCTACATGCATACGTATGTATGCATGTATACATCATATACCCACACAGCATGGCTGCCACATTTAATTGTCATTTTGACGATTATGGGCTCCTATTATAACAGTTTGACGATGCTACCATTTTTGTCTTAAATTTTACGATTATTTGGTTTATTTAATTTTTTTTTAATTGACCTTCGTAGACTAGTAGGTAGTGTACTAGACTCATAGTGCGAAGGTCCCAGGTTCAAATCCTGCCGCAGAACTCTGGCAGTTTGTGTCTGATAATTAAAAGGAGCGCACAACAAGCCTTCACTGGCTTAAGTGTATGTCGTATGACATGGGATATCACAACCCTCCAATCAACCTAACCTAACCTAACCTAATTTTTATATCAATTTAAAGGTGTCTAGCTGCTTGATTTTATTTGTATTTGATATTCGATCTCATTAACAATTTAAATTCTTTATTAAATACATTTTATACTGTCATACCGTCAACTAAATTGTTTTTTTACGTTTTGCTTTAAGAAAAATTTCCATTTTGTTTGAAAAAATGCAAAGCTGATAGATTTATTCGTTGTTTTAATGATTATGGGCTCCGAATATAACACTTGTAACGATGTTTTCTCTAAATTTTTTTTTGTCACTTTAACTGCCTGTTTATGTTAATTTACTGGAAAGAATTATCAAACAAAATTTACATAAACAGGCAGTAAAAGTGTACATCTTGTTTAATTTTTTTATATTTGATATTTTACCTAGTCCATTAATAATTAAACTACTTCATTGACATATGTACATATGTACTGTCAACTAAATTGTTTTGGTATGCTTTACTTAAATAAAAATTTATATTTTGTTTAAAAAGAGTGATATCACTTAATATGGAAATATATTGTTTGGGATATTCCCTCTTCTCAACTAAGACTACTGAAACTATATCGTGCCCCTTCCGTAGAAAATATTTAACAACATTTTCTGATTTTCATTTGTTCATCGCAATCTATAATTTACGATTACTAAAATTAAGTTTTAAAGTTTTAAAATCGTCAGAGCAAAATCAATTTTGCAGTGGCCATACAACTCAGTACAGAGGCAGTTATTAAAAATATTTCTTCTATGAAATTTTGTGCTTGTCCGTTAAGCCCTCTTGGCAGTTAAGAAACGATATATATTATAGTTTTCATATATGAATGATTTCTCATATTGTATGTTGTTAGTTTTTTGTATAAACATACGAAGTTAAATGCTTACGAAGCGGTTAAAGTTCACTATTGATTTGATTAGCATCAATGAAATAACGATATATGAAAAGCTAAATCAACAATAAACAATCAATTTTTTAAACTCTAATTGTTTAGATGCGATATATTTTATAATAATCTTCTTTAAGATTCCGATGAATTATTTAACGATTTTTCCAGAAATTTGACGATTTTCCCCCTTATTTATCTGGCAGCTATGCCACACAGTTTGATAAAACAAACAATGCAAGAGCAACATGTATTTTGTTAGAAGTTTTCATTCAAGTACACACAACAAGAAACAAAATGAAGAATAAACGAATCATAAACAATGATGAGTCATTAAATATGTAGGGACAAGAAAATATTTGTAGTGTTAATGTCAAGGTCTCTTAATTAGATTAGATCTATGCAACGCTACAATAGTGCGAAAATCCATCGTATGGTTGTCAAAAGCAGCTGACCACAACAACGATTAAAAATTTTCGTCGGGAGAGTTGCATAGACCTAATTTATGGGCCTTGGCCAATGTAAACCCAATAACCCAATGGCCAACTAACCCCAGCACCTGTCTCAAACACACGGTCACACAACAAATTGGAAAATATGTTTCATAGACACCAACAAACAATGACACACAAACATAAACACTTACCCAAACTCCTGTTGTAAGCACGTAAACAGATTTAGCAAACGATATCAAATTAATATAAAGCACAATAAAACACTGAATACTTTTTCTACATGCAATTAATTTTTATTGCACACAATTTTTATTAAATTCATTTAACTAAATTTCACTAACCCGAGCACCAATTCATCGAACTTATCTCTCCGGCGGCTGACCTCTAACTAAAGAAAAGAAGAAAGCTTTTGTAAGGCCAGATTGGAGACGCCATGACCCTGTAACATATCGTCACGTACAACATCAAAGCTCATTAATAAGCTAGAGCAAGGACCCGAACGAAAACTATATCAACTAAATTTCAGCACAGACAACAACACATTTAAATCACAGGCTTTTGCAATATCTTAGCCACAAAGCTTTTCATTTTGGTGTATTGGGTTCTTAAACAACAGTGTTCCAAAAATATCTTTTAGTTCTTAAGGAAAAGGTAATAAAAGGGTCTTTTTCACCAACCTGGGAATACGACTGAAAGATTTGTTTGATTTCATCCCGAAAATATAAAGTTTGGGACTTTTGATTTTATATAGTATTCAATGGCATCGTTTGTATTTATTTGGAAAAGTTATCAAATAAAAGGAGGCAATTTAAATGGAGCGCAGTTTATCCAAAAGCAAATTAAACGTTTATTTAAATTGCTCACCTTTTTATTTAAGTGATGAGTCATACATACCATTAGAAAAAAGATCTCAAAACAAATCATTTACTTTTGGCAGCAGCTGCTCTTTTTGCGACACGCCCAATTTTTTAACATTTTTATTTTTCTTAATTAAAGGCAAACATTTTATGGGGCTCTCCCTATACACACTTCAACTAATATCATGTCTTAAGGTTAATTCACCCATTCGTTTTTAACGTTCCGATCGCTTTTTTTATATGTAGTTTGAAGTCTCTATTTTTGAGAGAGAGAGAGAAAGAGAGTAAAAACCAATTCATGCAAAAATTGTTCCGCATTAAATTTACTCTCTTTCTCTCTCTCAAAAAATAGAGACTTCAAACTACATGTAAAAAAAGTGTCCGGAACGTTCAAAACGAATGGGTGAATTCACCTTTAATAGCCAAAAAGACACAAGGAACAAACACACAAAACTTTAAAGGAGAGGCGTTTTTATTAACTGCCTTTGCCACTGTTATGCCTTCGCTAACGATTATAAGATTTTGAAATTTAATTTTAATGATCGAAAATTATCGATCACTTTAGCTCTTTTCACGGTAAGCGCACGATATGTTTTGAAAAGTTTAACCTGATTTGCAAAGAAAAATTTTTGTTCACGTGCTTTTTTTTGGCATTATCAGTGGTTCAGATTAAAATTTAAGAATTTATTTTCTGCTCATGTAGACGTTCTTGGATCGTACAACAAGCAAAGCACGTGGTTCGAATAGGAATATAAACAACCGCTTAAGAGGATAATGGAGGTCGTCGAATGCTTAGAGTAGGTTAAGTTCACCATGCAGCCTTCGGTCACATGGGCTCATAATTTGGTTACTTTGTGATGCCTTTGATGCCATCGTAGACTAGTAGCTAGTGTACTGGACTGGTGGTTCGATGGTTGCAGGTTCCTGTGTTTGTTAGCTTGTTAAAAAAAATAATTATAAATATATAGATAGAGAATGAAGTGCCCACCACTAGGGCACTCTTTTGGGGTTATTCTCCAAATATGAAACTAATTTTCTTAACCCAATAAACAAATTGAAAGAAGTTTATCACTAGTCGTGCTGGTGGCTTAACAAACTAATAAATATAAAACTTCAGGAAACAAAAAATCAAGACTCTATTCCTGATGAGGCTTCCTCCCTTCTAACGGGAAGAAAATATAACAATTTAAGTCACAGCATCGAATCATTACACCCGTGAACGTACAACTCGGCATGTAAAAATAAATTTTTGAGATTATGACATAAGCGAACGTGCTAGATTTTACAATAATTGTGATTATAACATTCGTTATCGTATAATTTTTACGAAATGTCATCTGTTAACTGAATTGTGTTCGGATACATATAAAAAAATTTTGGTTTTTTATATTTTCATAAATAAATAACGTTTTGTAATATATATATATGTACATATATGTATGTATATATTTAGGACTAATTGCCATAAACTTAATCCTAAACAAAAGGAGGCAATGGCAGAGTTCATGAACGAAGACCAAAAATTTTGGAAAAATATTCACTTCCTAATTGCGAGGAGGGAACATCTACTGCTAACAGGCTGCTAGTTGAGCTTACGAAGCGTCTTATTGCACCCAAAAGATATTTGAACTTTTGAAATTTGTTGGTTGTGGCGCCCACAGAGCGTCTAACTGTATACACGTTGCAAGAAAAAAACATACTCATGTCGAGTATTAATTGTTTTGATTATGTATTTTATAACAACCATTTACAATACAGAATTCTTATATTGTACTAGCTGACCCGGTCCGCATTGCTGGCCCTAAGCAAACATTAGTGTTATATTACCACACGATTTAAATTGAGCTTTTAACGAAATTTACGGCCTTTAAATAAAAATCTATTGAATACCTATCATAAAGTTGTCCATACGTTACATATATATATGTATATCCTGTTTTATATGTATATATCTTTAACTTATTGTACAATGTTGTACCTTAGTAAGCGCGGAATATCTTGTGTTATCAAATGATGCAAATATTTTGTAAATAAACCGAAAACTCGGATTTTTTAATGCAACATTTCGAAAGTTTTAAAATTTTGATATTGAATCATTATTAACATAGATTTTTTGTAAATATCTTCGGAACTACATAACCGATTTAAGAGTTTGATATCTCGGTTTTGAAGAACATGACAACGGCTTAAAAAAATCAAAAATCAGACTTCACAGTGTCACCCGCCCGAGTATTCTGAAGGTTCCCTGAAAATTTCGTCAAAATCGGCCCAGCCATTACGTTACATACATACATACATACATATATTAACACATCCTATTATATATATATATATATATATATATATATATATATATATATATATATATATATATATATATATATATATATATATATATATATATATATATATATATATATATATATATATATATATATATATATATATATATATATATATATATATATATTTGATTGTTTGACATAAAGATTGAGGTTGAATGCTGAGGATTTGTTTTAGCGAAAAATGAAATTTCATTAAGGAACAGCTAATGCCGCAACAGTCAAATTTGAAAAGTTCAATTAATTCAGACTGAAAAAATAATTTCTTAAATAGTAAAAACTAAGTGAAAATACAGTCTTCGACAACGCCATATATTATTCACCCTTGACTTGCATATACAGGTACATAATTCATTATGAAATTTTTTCTGGAAACTCACAATCTTAGAACTTGTTGGAGATTTTTTAAAATAAACGAACGACTTTTTCTTGGTTTCGTATCTTTTCATGCATATGTATTCTTAAAATCGTCAATAGTTCTAGAAATTGTAACTTATAAAACTAATTTGAAGACTAAATTAAATTTAGATCTAATATTATTGTCAAAATAATAACCAAAACGATAAAACTGTAAACATTTGAAGACAAAAAGTAACCAATTTTTGTTTAATATAAGCAAAGCGGCAACGGTGATTAAGGATAACATAAATTTAGTGCTGGTCTGGACGGAGCGATAAGTACATCAAATATTATTGAGGCAGAATACCATAATGTTAAATTTTTGCAGTGGTTTGATTTTTTTGCACAAAATATAAAACTATTTGTAAAACTATCGGTAAAGATTGATAATATGGTTTTCCTTATTTCAAACTCTCTAATTCATTTTGTTTATAACCCTTATTGGCTACAAGAGCTCTATAATCTAATTAATCGTCATATTGTTTGGAAATTTCATACAAATATATCGAATACAATTGTATTCTTTGATTAAGTTGTAACTACATAGATTGAAAAAAAACTTTAAACTAGCTTACAGTAAAACTATTTTTATATTTATGACGTTCTACCAGCAAATGATCAATACGCACACAAAGAAAATTTTTGTTCAGTCTCTGGTAATAAAATAACTATAGTCATCCTAAAGGTATGCTATACTCTTCTAGGATTTTTTACATTTTATTTCATAGAACTCCAGCTCTGTTAAATGTAACTGTTCCATTGCATTGAACAACAAAAAAAAAAATAAAATAAAATATCAACACAAACATACCAGAGCTGTGCAGGCACCATGTATTCAATTTACTTTTTTTTTTGCAAAATATTGTGTTCAAGAAGATTTACATAATGATGAATCATTCAAAAGTTAATTCGGTTATTTTTTCGATAAAATAGACACATTCTCGAAATAGTCTTTAGTTAATGGTGACTTTATTAAAATTTTAACTTAATCCATCATTTTCTAGACAATATGCAATACATTCAAGAATGTCTAAATTATTATAAATGCAACGTATCTTCAGAATGAAAGATATCGGTGATCAAAAAAGAGATCATGCGATAATGTACTCATACAGGCCTATAAGAAAGTTTATCTAACATATCAAAGACATTTGAGAAACTATTTGTAAACTGACCTTCGTAGACTAGTAGGTAGTGTACTGATAATTAAATGGAGCGCACGACAAGCTTTCACTGGCTTAAGTGTATGTCGTATGACATGGGCTTATCACACCCTTCCAATCAACCTAACCTAACTATTTGTAAACAACCTGATCCCAATATTAAGTAAAAATGGATGTAACCCAGATCATCAATTTTTGTCAGAAGGAAAAAATCGAAAAAATATGGACTTGTGAGTGTAATTAGAATTAATTGCAAAGAAAAAAAAATTCTATTCTACCCTCATCATTCAGGTTTGCCAGGCTTTTGATAAAGTATGGCATGTATAACTGATTAATAAACAAACTCATACATTTTCGTACCCCATATACATACGCATAGTCATTCCCCATTTAGAGAGTTAAGCCCAAAAATCTTTCTATTGTTAATATAAACAAAATCATCTTCATCTGCATCTTAAACACACACGCACACATGCATCACACATCCATTTTAAATCTTAATAGACACTGGTTTGTTCTACTTTTTCACACAACAATACAAAAATAAGTATCTTTCCTATCCTAACACATATACATACAAACAATTACACACAACCATAAACACTTACCCATGATGCACCTGTTGTAAGCACTTTTAGCACTTTTGACAGAGAGGAACTGAAACGAAATGGAATTAATAAGAATATTTTCACTTTCTACACACAATTAATTTTTTTTGCAACACAAAATTATTCATATATAACTTAATTAACAGAACGCTAGTCCTAAAAACCTACACCACGAACTTATCTCTCCGGCGGCTGACATCTAACTAAAGAAAAGAAGAAAGCTTTTGTAAGGCCAGATTGGAGACGCCATGACCCTGTAACAATTCGTCACGTACAACATCAAAGCTCATTAACAAGCTAGAGCAAGGACCCGAACGAACATTATATCAACTAAATTTTAGCACAGACAAGAACACATTTAAATCACAGTCCTTTGACAATATCTAAGCCACAAAGCTTTTAATCTTACTGTATTGGGTGGGTTTTTAAATTATAGTGTTTTAAAAATTTCTTAAGGAAAAGGTAATAAAAGGGACTGCCAGATTTGTTTGTATTTCATCCCGAAAATATAAAGTTTCGGACTTTTCCCAATAAGTCAAGATTTTATTTAGTATTAAATAATTGGCATCTTTTTATTTATTTGGAAAAGTTACTAAAATAAAAGGAGACAATTTAAGTGGAGCGCCATCTACTTCATCGCAATTTGCCCAAAGTATATTAATGCATTCAATAAAATCAAAAACTCCCAAAAAAAGTTTTGTCTACCCAAAAATGTCCGCACATGTCCATAAGTATTTATGTATGTAAAAACATTAGAACGGAAAAGGTCACATGACATTTAAATTCACATAGAATAAAAAAACATTGAGCGTATTGTATTTTTACTAGGAATTTGCTTCCGTTTCTGATACGATTATACATATTTAACAAAATATAACTCTTGTAATGAAAATAATTGAACTCTGTAATACCAACATAATAGTTCTGTTCCACATGCATAACGAAACAGTCCGAACTAGCCCAAAGTTACCCAAAACCGTTCCACATAACAATTTTTGTGCAAAAAAAGAGAGAAATTGAGATAGTAATTTTTTTCATTTCCTGTACAAATTTGCACGAACTTTTTCTTTGGGTAAGTTCGGACAAGAATTTAACATTCAGCTGTTTTTTGTTTACATATGAAACTGATAGATTATCAGAAAATTTGCAAGCAAAAGAAAAAGTTTAGTTTTTATAAATAAATATATTAAAAAGCAAAATGGAGAGTTTCAATGAAAAAATTAAAGTGGTAAATACGTTAGTGCATAAACATTTTCTTTTTTATTTAATATTTAAAATGTTTTTTTAGCTACATATGTGAAGAGTTTTTTTGTTTTTCAATTATTTAACAGTTGTTGACAATGATGCAAATGTTTTGTTTTTATAATTTGAAGACTTTTAAGCGTCTAAAAGCACTTAAATAGATTTTAGTTTAAAAAGTAAGCAGCATTAGTATATCAGGAACTACAAAAATGGTTTTTTGCGTTCCAGCTATTTTGGGTAACTTTGGCAAATTTAGAGAGTATTTTTCATTTTGCTCTCAATAGTCGGAACTTGTCCGAGATCTTGTGGAACAAACCTAATATAAAAAAACATCATATACTTATGTATGTATGTACATCTGTGTGTAAATACATATATATGTATATACACATCTAATGTGAAGTTTTACCACCCATCAAGATACAAGTAGTACCAGCCGTATATTCCAAAATTTTGATTGCTTTAATTGCATTTTGCTAAGTTTGATTTTTTTTTTAGATATGAATTCTTCCCAGTAAGAGATTGACATGTGTATGTACATAAATGCATACATACACACATACGTACATATGTATGCATGTATACATCGTATACCCACACAGCATGGCTGCCACATTTAATTGGCATTTTGACGATTATAGCCTCCGATTGTAACAGTTTGACGATTCTACCATTTTTGTCTTAAATTTTACGATTATTTGGTTTATTTAATTTATTTTCTATCAATTTAAAGGTGTCTATGCTGCTTGAGTTTATTTGTATTTGATATTCGATCTCATTAACAATTAAAATTCTTTATTAAATACATTGTATACTGTCATACCGTCAACTAAATTGTTTTTTTTTTGTTTTGCTTTAAGAAAAATTTACATTTTGTTTGAAAAAATGCAAAGCTGATAGATTTAGTCGTTGTTTTAATGATTATGGGCTCCGAATATAACACTTTAACGATGTTTTCTCTAAATTTTTTTTTGTCAATTTAACTGCCTGTTTATGTTAATTTACTGGAAAGAATTATCAAACAAAATTTACATAACCAGGCAGTAAAAGTGTACATCTTGTTTAATTTTTTTATTTTTGATATTCTACCTAGTCCATTAATAATTAAACTACTTTATTGACATACATATGTACTGTCAACTAAATTGTTTTGGTATGCTTTACTTAAATAAAAATTCATATTTTGTTTAAAAAGAGTGATATCACTTAATATGGAAATATATAGTTTGGGATATTCCCTCTTCTCAACTAAGACTACTAAAACTATATCGTGCCCCTTCCGTAGAAAATATTTAACAACATTTTCTAATTTTCATTTGTTCACCGCAATCTATAACTTACGATTACTAAAATTAAGTCTTAAAGTTTTGAAATCGTCAGAGCAAAATCAATTTTGCAGTGGCCATACAACTCAGTACAGAGGCAGTTACTAAAAATATTTCTTCTATAAAATTTTGTGCTTGTCCGTTAAGCCGTTTTGGCAGTTAAGAAACAATATATTTTATAGTTTTCATATATGAATGATTTCTCATATTGTATGTTGTTAGTTTTTTTGTATAAACATACGAAGTTAAATTCTTACGAAGCGGTTAAAGTTCACTATTGATTTGAGTAGCATAAATGAAATATCGATATATGAAAAGCTAAATCAACAACACACAATCAATTCTTAAACTCTAATTGCTAAAATGCGATATATTTTACAACAATCTTCTTTAAGATTCTAATGAATTGTTTAACGATTTTTCCAGAAATTTGACGATTTTCCCCCTTATTTATCTGGCAGCTATGCCACACAGTTTGATAAAACAAACAATGCAAGAGCAACATGTATTTTGTTACAAGTTTTCATTCAAGTACACAAAACAAGAAACAAAATAAAGAATAAACGAATCATAAACAATGATGAGTCATTAAATATGTATGTAGGGGCAAGAAAATCTTTGTATTCTTAATGTCAAGGTCTCTTAATTAGATTAGATCTATGCAACGCTACAATAGTGCGAAAATCCATCGTATGGTTGTCAAAAGCAGCTGATTAAAAATTTTCGTCGGGAGAGTTGCATAGACCTAATTTATGGGCCTTGGTCAATATAAACCCAATAACCCAATGGCCAACTAACCCCAGCATGTGTCTCAAACACACGGTCACACAACAAATTGGAAAATATGTTTCATAGACACCAATAAAAAATTACATACAAACATAAACACTTACCCAAACACCTGTTGCAAGCACGTAAACACATTTAGCAAACGATATCAAATTAATCTAAAGTACAATAAAACACTGAATAAAAAACACTCACTTTTTCTACTGCAATTAATTTTTATTAAATTCATTTAACTAAATTTCACTAACCCGAACACCAATTCATCGAACTTATCTCTCTGCCGGCTGACATCTAACCAAAGAAAAGAAGAAAGCTTTTGTAAGGCCAGATTGGAGACGCCATGACCCTGTAACAATTCGTCACGTACAACATCAAAGCTCATTAACAAGCTAGAGCAAGGACCCGAACGAACATTATCCCAACTAAATTTCAGCACAGACAACAACACATTTAAATCAAAGGCATTTGACAATATCTAAGCCACAAAGCTTTTCATCTTACTTACTACTTAAAAACACTATTCTAAAATTTCTTTAAATTCTTCGTAGATTCTACATATAAACATCTCTAAATCAAAAAATAAAAGGAGTCTTGTTTTCATTCACATTATGTGGAAATAAGCGGATGAAAAACTAATGTTACCGATTGTTTAATTGTAGGGTAAGAATAAGTGTTTTTATTGTTGTACAAGTGCTACTACATCGATTCGCACCCAAGAATGGTAAAATATTTTATCATTCTTGATTCGCACCGTGTGATAATTACATTTTTAGAAAATTCTTACAATATATGTACTCTTATATATTTATATATGACATAAAATTATAATAAAAGAAAAGCTGATGTTTGATTGATTGTTGACAATTAATTATCTATTTATCTACATTATTAATGTCAAAGCACAGTGACATTCTGCGCCATCTGCAAAACTGGCAGCCAATTCAAATTATGACATCACTTTCCGCTGCCATGTATATGGGACCAGGAAATAATAGAATCATTTGATTTATCTTGCATATACTTATATTTTGTTGCTAAACTTAATGCAATAACAATGCAACACTTTTGTTGTTGTTATTCATCACGTTTTATATGTCAATAGACGAAAAATATTTCCATTATCAGATGTTTAATTCGTCGCAAACTGTTCGGAAAGTGGCGGCTGGGTAAAAAAATGCCGGTGACAGCTGAAAGTCGATTGTAGCCGATATTTAATAAACAGTTTGTCTAGATAATGTTTAGACAAAGCAAGTAGATGTTTTTTTTTATTATTTTTTGATACTAATAGGTAAATCAAATAAAATTTTAAAATAGAAAATGGAAAATGGCAACAACACTACATTTTCGTTAAGAAATTATTAATTTTAATTAGTTATTCGTTTAACTGAGTTCGAGTTTATGGGTGGACATTTCAAGTCAATAAATTTTAAATTAAAGGAAAGGAACAGAACTGCCTTTCATAGTCTTTTCATGAATTGGACTGTTGCTCCGATATGCGCTCAATACTTTTAAGCTGTTTAAATACATGAACTTATTTCTAGAGGGTTATCCATTATTAGATTTGAACAGTAAGTAAGTTAAATAAAATGCTCATAAGGCAATGATTTCGATGAAGATTTATTTTCATTATAATACTTCGAAATACAATGTCATTTAAATGACCGCCTCTAGATTCGCTACAGCAGTGGATCCGTTTGAGGTACTGTTCGACCATCCTTTCGCGCTTTTTATAAATGTTCATTTTCAAATGCTCCAACGTTAGGGAATTATCCGCATAGACACAGTCTTTGACGTAGCCCTACAAAAAAGTCTAACGGCGTCAAAGCGCATGATCTTGTTGGCCAATTGATGTCGCCAAAACGTAAAATTACCCGTTCTAGAAACTTCCCAAGCAATAAAGCCAAAACCGGTCCCGTTGTATGGCTCGTGGCACCGTCTTGTTGAAATCATATATCATCCAGTTTCTAATCTTAAATTCCAGGCCAAAAAAATAATAAAAATTCGGTTATCATACGGCCATAGCGCTCTGAATTGACGGTAACGATTCTTTCAGCGTCGTTTTCGAACAAATACGGCTCAATGATACCTCCAGACCATAATGCGCACCAAAGAGTAATTTTTGCCGTATGCAAAGCCTTTTCCACAATCACGTCTATATGCCAAATTTGGCTTGTTGACGTAACCACCGAATGAGAAATGACCTTTATCGTGTTATAAATCTCCATGGTATAACAAATCATGCTTTTTTATAGAGATAATAATATAAATAAAGAGCACAATGATAACAATTTAGCGGAAAACTATTTATTTACTTTTCTAATCAACAATTATTATTTTTATAATTTTCAACGACTAACGTTTCTTATCAGCAGTTAATCACTCTTTAAGAACTAATTATTTTCAAATGAAGTTATATGTAAAACTTTTCTGTGGCATTTATATTCAAATAATGGCTGATCAAGTGCCGCCGTCCCATTCTCATGAAATAAAAATATTCTAATAGAAATCATTTTGTTATAAAAAAAATTAACGCAAAGTAATTTTAAAAGAATTATTACCTAATTAAAATATAATTAGTTGAGGCACCATATTTTTATCTCTATTTTTTGTTACTTTTTTCAATTGCATACTGTCCAAAACAAATATTTTTTTAATTGAAAATCATGTTGGATCTCAAGAGTTTATTTGATTGATCGATTGACTGATTGTTAATTGGTTTGCTAATTTCAATTGTAAATATTTTGAAAAAATATTTAAAATGTTAAATATTTATTTTATCGTCTGTTTTCTTTTCTTGAAATTGAAAAATATATATATTCATATACGAGTATTTAACATTCATTCTATAACTAAAGAATTTTCCGATAAGGAAAAGTCGATGGTGAACTCTCATGGTGAAATTCTCATTTTGTATATGTAGGTTTTTGTATAAGTGCTTTGAATGCTTTTCAAATATGATTTGGCTAAAGTGTACTGAAGAGTTGGTTAGCACCAAGGAAATGCAAAAATATTCTAAATAATATTAATGAAAAAGTTAGTTGAATTTTATAAAAATTTTCAACAAAATAAAAAAAATATTAAAAATTTAATTGGGATGTTTTAAACTCAAGCATTAAACTTTTAATCATTATTATTAATTAAAAAATTATGTTAATTAATTAAATTACAAAAATTTATTTGGTGCTATTAATTTGCATACTACGGAAGATCAAAATAATCTTTTAATTCATACCATTAATTATTTAATTGAAATTGATTTGAATTGAATTTTAACCGACTTCAAAAAAGGAGGAGGTTTTTAATTCGTGTGTATTTTTTCAAAGTTTTCTTAATAACTTTATCGTTTGTAAACCGACTTTAAAGATTTATTTTGTTTGAAATATTGATTATAACATAACTCCCCCATTTATGGACAGATTTTCAAAATAATTTTTTTTCGAAAATCGGACGGGCAATTTGTTCCCCAAAAATATTAATTATCGCATAACGAGCGTATCTTGTTGGGTTTCATTGAAATTTAAGTAGAAATCGAACGGACAAATTTGCCGCTCGAATTAATGATTATAATATAACTCCGCCATTTATGGATCTACATATTTCAAAAATTTTATTTAGGAAGGTATTTTAATCTTCCCATGAAAATGATTTTATAGGGTTTTATACTAACCCATAGTTGCTGCAGTTTTCTAATATGCTCTTTTTGTTTTTAGGCGTTTTTTTGCCACAATTATTTTCTGTGTACTAATCATGCCTCTGCCCGAAATATCCACCACATCTAATAAACATGATATTAGTTGGCGTCCTTTTCTGTCTCTCACATTTTTTATTTCGCACCACTGGGTGAATAACAAAGAACACATTACAGCTGGGACAGCTCTCCGAAAGCAATTAAAATATTTTTGAAAAAAAATTAAGAATTTATTGCAGATTCCTCCGCAATGACATGATTGCTAATAATGGAAAACTATCGGTCTATAAACGACCACAATCGATCCCATTGGAAAAGAGCTTCCAAAAAATTCATGAAAATATAATTTGAACACAGGCTAGTGAATGCATTATGATCTCTTTTTTGATTATTTTTCACCGATTTGGAAGCAAATAAAATAATTTCATATTAAATTGCGATTAATTTTTCCTTATGTGAACAAAATTTTATCACTCGATTGATTTAAAAAGAATAATTTGTGCATGTACATTTAAAGAAATATTTTTTATTTTTTAAAGAAAGTATTTTCAATTCGAATTTCGCAGATTTGTAGAAATAGTTCACACATAGTATATTTAATTCTTCCTAGAAATCCCCGAGAATGGCTTAAATTTTTTTCACTGAAATATATTTTGCTCGTCGATATTATCAAAGGTACTTGGGTTTTTCATAGAAAAATTATCTCCTTTTTAATGAATTTCACATATTAAGAAGAGAAGATTAAGGGTTTTCTTAATTTTTCTGTAAAGAAAATAATGTTATATTAAATAATGACAAGTTATAGATTAAAATTTTGCTTTGGAAATATAGAAAGTGTCATCCAAATGTCAAGAAGAGCTTAAATTTTTATCACTGGGTTAAGGATCACAAGTTGTGGATCTTATTAGCGCAATTTCAAATAAAATATCGCCCGATTTTTCTCACACTGAAAACTAAAATTAATCTACTCATGTATATATATTGCACAATGTTGGCAACACATTACGCAATATAATATACATCTTTTGTGTTGTTTAATCAAAATTCAATTTCTTCTGATTTCTCCCAATATAACGTATAAGTTTACAATACAATATATCATACACACAATTATTTATCAAGTTTACGGGCCGCTTAATGAAAAAAATAGAAAAAAGTTAAAATTCTGAACGCTTGTAAAGTTCGAGGATCAGATCAGATTGTAAAGCCAATTTTTTGATATTTCGCCACATATTTTTTTTGTTATCGTCAAGGAAAATTTAAAAAAAATGTAGATGCTTTTAGAAAGTTGTGACGAAATATTAAAAAAAAAAGATGTTCGATCATTTTTCCAAAAATGAAAAGATAATAAATAATTTTAATTTTTATCAATTAAATAAAATTAAAAATAATTCAATTAAGTGGACTCTTTCCATATTAAACCTTATATTAAAATATCGCTATCGGGCGTTTATTTTGCTATCGATTTTAGCGATAATTGTGAACTATCGATGTTATGGCTGATTTTTTTAACATCGAGCGGTTTTCTTTGGAACACCCTTTATAACATTTGTAATCTTAAGCTCGTAAATAAGTTTATTTACCCGTCCCCGCCTAAAATTATAAAACATGAACTATTATATCTACACAAGATAAAAGAAAAATATTTGAAATTCTGAACAATAACAGCAACAACAAATAAGTAAATCTTAAAATTACTCAAGCAAATAAAGCTGAATTGCTTGATTCGCTGAGACTGATAATGAAAATGTGATATAAAATCAGTTTTTTGGTGTCTAATTGTTTGTTTTGGAGAGAATCCATTGTAGTCGCCATGAAGACACAACTGCTCAGTGAATTTGATTGGAATCATTTGATAAAAGTTTAAGCGAAAGTTAAGATCGTGCGGACGAAAATTATTTAACAGCAGAAAATAAATTTTTTATATAATTTTTTAAATAAAGAAAAATAGATAAAATAACAATATGGAAGTGATAGCGAATTATAAAGTTCGAACTACTGAATATCATTTCGAAGGTGCAAACTTTAAATAAGTTTAATAATTGTTTTTAATTTAATTTTTTCTTTGCAGAGTCTCAAGATATGCATGGCGTCAAAAGGGTTTTAATATTCTGCATTTTGATTGTGATTTTGCCAGTCACCTTGATTATTATACCCCTGTATTTGAGGAAAACAGTGTTCGCCGATGTCGTATATCCGGTGGCCGAATCGGACATCATAGAAATACGTGATGGCATTTCCTCGATATTTTGCCAGAAGCATTCTCTCAAAATGAGCAGTTATTTCAATGCGTTTCAATTGGCCAGCAGACCTGAGGTATCCAGAAATCACAAGCACATTCGATTGAAAAAGTCCATGACCTTGCCCGATGACACTTTCGAATATTGGGGCTTTTATTTGCTGAAAGGAGCACGAGTGCTTTTAAAGTTTTGCTCTCGTTACGAGGGTGCCCGCATGTTGGTGGTAAAAGGTGCCCGTGAATTGGATACTTGCGGCTTATTGGATCATAATAAGATGAAATTTGGTCCCAATTGGACTCAAGGTCATGAACAAGTGAAAGTGTTCTTTGAAGACCTAGAGGTCATTACTGAAAATATACGCAGTGATGAGCTGATCAATAAGACAAATCAGCATAATGTCACCATTAGCTCAGACCATTTAATGGATCTTGAAAATAAAGGTGGAGAAGATTTGACCGAAGATCTTAACGAATATGAAGAGTATAACAGCAGTACGACCACAGAAATGCCTAAAACTAGCAAACGCCACAGAAAGAAATTGAAGAAAGGTTCTCTTAATTCTTTGATACAACGAGAGCATCATGACAATAATCTCAGGGGAGGTGAAGAAGATATAGATCCCATTAAGAGAATATCATCTAAGGAAAACTTGAAAATTTTGCGACACAGGCGCAACATGCAGCATAATGGCTTTATGGAAAGTCATGCCAGGGAGCACGAGAAGCGCAAACAAAAGGTGTATGATCAACTTTACAAACATCGACCCAAACGCGATCATGTTTATGATCGTAAGTACACACATGGCGGTAATGCCATGAATTTCACCCAAACCGATGAATCGAATTCAATATCTAGTTTCGAAAACGGCCTTCTGGAATGTTTCAAAACGAACAAACTTTCTTTTGGCAACTTTCCACCCATAGCCGATTGCATAAATCCCCATTTCTTGGAGAATGGATCGCATCGCATGCTGTCTATACATGAAATTGAAGCCGACGGGTACTATTACTATATCTTTTACAGCGATAATGATATGGTGCGCAACGATATACACGCCATATTCGACATTTACAAACCGACCTTTGAATATTCGAATTTGAATAATCAGCAGGTCTGCGTTAATGTGACCAACTGTACATTTTCCATTGGCTTTATGTCCGATGAAATTGTTGTAGTCGAAGTGCCGACACGTGACGGCATCGAGCATGAAGACGACGACATCACATATTTGATCTCAACCTGTCATCCGCGTACAGAAATTTATGCCATCTTTCCCATTTTGGTCTTGATATTAATTTTGAGCTGTTCATTTTTATAGAAAATGAACTTAAGGGGAAATCCGAGAAGACTACAGGTGATTAAAAATTTTTTGTATGTGATTTTATGCGATATATCAGGAAAGTATTATTGCGCACGCATATGAAAGTTGTTTTGAAAGGTTTGCGAAATGAAATTTGATTATGAATTTTTTATAATATTTCTTTTCTTAGTTAAAATATTTATTTAAAAAATTCTCAATTGTTGCAAAATTTTCTTCGACCTTTTTTAAATATCTTATTAATATTTCATGATTGGACTTTAGCACTATTTTATATAAATAATTTGTTTTTATTTATCTTTTTTCGATAAGAATAGATCTATAGCTCAACCATTAGATATAAAAAGATATTTAGAGGTCCTCATCAGATCTGTTGAGGAATTTTAGTGAATCTTTTAATTGACAATGGAAAATAGTGATTTCATTTCTAGAAAGAAATTCTTAATTCTTTAGAAAAATGCAATCCAGGATATTCTTCTAATAAAATTTATTTTTATTTCTAACAAATTTATTCCCATTATATACAAACAAAAATTAATCAAAGCGAAGAAATAATGATTTCTTGAAAAATTCAAATCTAAAAATCGAAACGTGTGATTCCTGATATATTTGTTTTAATTATTCCCTTCGAAAAGTAGTCAAGGGTAGGCACCGACCCCTTTAACATGGGAATGTCCTCGGTGTGGGGAGGAATTGACTCTGTAATGAGACTCATATCTTATTATAGAACCAGATTATTTTGGAAGATTCTTAAGTTTTTACTGTTCACGATTACTACACCTGTTCTATATTTTGAATAACGGTCAACAATTCACATTCAGGACTAAATTGTCCTAGATATGTATAAAACAAACTTTGATGATCTCGTTGTGTATACGGACGGATCTAATTAGTTAGAGGAGGTATCTTTATTTCACACTTTCAAAGGGGAGGAAGTTTAAGCTGCGGTGCCGGCCATTAGGAGGGCAGATCTTTATAGGGTGGCTACACATCTGATTTGGTATATGAATGCCAGGTGTCTCTGAATGAGATAGCGAAACATTCAAACCTGCAGCTAGTCGAGATGCAAGGGTACAGAGAAGAGTCGGGGAACATTATAACGAACACAGTGGTTAGGGCCGGAGATCAGTTGATTGATCTGGATACGGATTAACTGCCAGTTATCCTGCTCGGATACTGCAGGGAGCTGACTTGGTAGGGACTGTACGGGATCGCACAGATTATGTGGTTCAGTAAGGTCACCCGCTAGATCTCGGGTCTGACATGGCCTTGATATGACTGTGAACAATTGTTCTTGGGAACAATTGTCCAAACTTGTTGCCGTTCTGACTGGATTTGGTCTAACCAACAAATTGGGTCTTTTACAATGACTTCTGTAGGTGCTGTCCGAACGAGGGGGAAGAAGAGAGTATTAAACACATCCTCTTTCATTTCCCTGCCACTCACGCTTCCGCGAAATCATATGAGTCTACTAAAATATTGTCGAAATTTACACGATTCGTATTTTGTCGGTAAAGAAATCACTTTTACAAAATTTAGATAAAATTTTGAATAGTATCACTTCGCCGATTCTGTAACGTTAGACATGACTTTATTTCAGCTTCACAAAATACACAGTATTTGCACAGAAGTGGAAGGTTTTTGATGTATGAAATTTATAAAAAAAAAATAAATTAATAAATAATGTAACAGAGCATAAATATTTATTTATTCTTCAAGGTCTGATTGAGAGTAACATGGATTCTATTTATCAACATATGGTGTGGGCACATGATCAACTTCTAACTATGGATCATTTAAAAGAGTCGGAAAACTAGTCCTTATTCAGACATTTGCGAAAACCTGGTTCCATTTATTTTAATATGGCCTTTCGAATATATTCACATCCATCCAGTCGTACTCTCAATAAGTGGCGTCTGCTGATATGGAAAACCACAACCCAGAGGCCAAAACTAGTTTCATGTCTAAGACCCTAGATAATATTAGTTTTGCGACTGGTCCGATTTTCAGCCCGGAAACGTCTTATATTATATGTATATTATTTCGCCTTTCCAACAACTCGTTGCCCATTGTGCACATCCATTATTCTATTCAGCCAACTTGCTGAAGTTGATCTATTGGTTGGACTGATGCAACCTCCTTAAAATAATCCGTCTAGCTGTCTCAGCATAGTATTGTAAACTTTCCATTTACGTGGAAGTGGTCCTAGGGTTACTATTAGTGACATTACAATAGTGAACTGTAAACTAAGGAAGCGTCACATAGTGGCATGCTTCAATTTTCAATGCCCAATTTAAAAGATGAGGACTTTAAAAGCATCCGTCGTTTTGAAGTCATAAACAACTCTGCATGAAATAATACAGCATAATAAAATCACAAGATCATGGTGGCTGATTCATGTCATAAGACGTCTGTGCAGAATGTCTATTTCGGCGTTCGCGTTCGCTATGAAGCACATAGAGTAGCACTGCCGCACATTGAGCTCTTGTGCACTTCGAGATATTGACACGCTCATCGTTCAGCTACATACTTTCAAGATTCACCCATCAGACATTCCTTTGACATACGGGTGAGTGGCTGATTGTTTATCAAATTGGTCCTCGCAAATTCGAGACGCCCAGTTGTCAGAGAGATGACTTGGATGAACTAATCGCATGAATCAAGTTTCATTTTATGAACACAAAACTCAATCGCTTAACTTTCTATAGTCAGTGACTGAACTATAAACAATTGATTTTAAGGATCCTGTCAATAGGACGTGACGCCTATAATAAACAAAGGACGTCCAGTTGTTGTAAATACATTATTTTGGATATTAAAAAAAGGTGGACGCCATAAATATGTTCGGTAATACGATGTTGTTTTTGTTTGTTCGTATACGAGTATATACATAGTGATTTTTTCGTCAAAATATGGACCGATTTTTTATACCATAGGGTATGCTCCAGCGGTGATACCATTTAAAACAATATGTGATAGGATCAGGGTGAAGGGTACCCCCTTACAAAGTAATATTTAGGAATCTTGTATCCTGCTTAATGTACTAGTAACATTGCTTGTCAATAATGCAGGTAGTCTCAGGGAAAACCGACTTGATAGGAGCGAGGGTAGTTGTACCTCCCCCATTATATAATTAACAGCTAATTTTGGCGCAACTGGGTGACTATAACAGTGGGGGTGTTAAAAGTTGGAATGCTGCAGAGCTGCTCGTGTTTTAGTTAATATACAAAAGAAGCAGGGGGAAGGATATCTCTCACACGAACTTCAAAAATAATTTCTAAAACGTTTAAATTAAATTAAAATTTTTTTAACTGAGATCTTTAGAGCCGGTTAGATGTACACTGTAAATGTAGTCTTGTATTTAAAACTTTTAGGTGACCCGTGTATATATTAATATCTTATTTCAAAAAGTTTTGGCGCCTATTTTAAAAGTCTGTTAAATTTTTTTTTTAAGTTTATGTTTTTAAGTTTCATTCAAAACTTGTTGATTTGTAAAAATTGTGTTAAACATTTTTCAAAGCTGTTTGTGCATTTGATTTGCTATTTATTTATTTCTCTTTACCGGCTTCTTTCAACTAAGCTTTTTTAATTGTGGAAAGTGAACAAAAGAGAGAAGAGTTTCCAAATTTTTGTTTGCTATTTAGAAGTCCTACATTTTTTTATATTATAACTTTCGCTTTACAACATCTTCGTAGTGATCTGTGACCACATGTTTAGCAAAATGCAAACATATAGGAAATCAACTTAAGTCGACTTGGCATAGTTTGTCTTAGAGGCAATAGAATAATGAACAGAATATATTCCTTATAATTAGTTTATTTCCTTCCTTAAAAAAGAAAAGTTAAGTCATTCATTTATAATCTGAATCTAAAATCATATTCATAGAATGTAAATTGTAAATTATAAGTAGATTTTAAGTAATTACGAAAATTTTATATTAAATGTAAATTTAATAATATATGTATATATAGTTAATATGTATAAAGTACTATTAATGATTAAACATAATAATATGATTTGTCTATATGTCTAGACCATAAGAATAAAAGTCTACATTTAAGGAAAATTTTTGAAATTTCTGTGGTGTAGAAATTATTAATAAAATTTATTTTGATAATATATTTACAATAGTGCTGAATATTTAGAAACTACTTTTTAGTATTGCGCACTACTAAAAAAGGGGAAGCCCCAGATCTAGCTTAGGCTGCTGGCGGTTTAACATTAACAAAAAATATTTTTTTTAATTATTTTTTTTTAGCAAAACAAGATAATTATGTTATAGATATTTTAACAGGTTTGTAAAGCATTTTCCCGCCTCTGTTACAGGGCATCCAAAATTCAATACGTTGTTACCACTAGTGCCCTCGTAGATCAGTGGCTAGTGTGCTAGACTAGTGATCAAAGGGTAGCAAGTTCGAACTCTGCCATAGACTGCGGCTGCTTTCTGTCTTTTTTACTCCTCTGTTTCCAATTTTCCATGCTTTATCTATTTTGGGTATCACAAGGGGAATAAACTATGGACCCAAGTGAGCAGAATTCGCTAAAAAAAAATTATAAAAAATTCATTGGAATGTTAAAAAAATTTATTTTTTCTTAAATTCGTTTGTTTCAGTTTCATAAACAAAAACCAGTGAAAAAATTCTATTTGGCGCTATAAAAAAGAAAATAATTGGAATCACTTATAGAAAATCGTTTTTTTTTATTAAATACATTTTCCTGCACATAAAAGAAAACTAACTTTTTAACTTTCATATGGAAAGAATGTGATTTTCTTGCTCATATTAAAATTTAATTAAATACTGAAACATATTTTTTAAATAAATTGACCCAATTGTTTCTTCCTGTGACAACTGAGTTGATCAAGTTAAGTATATACTTTATGTCTGTTCCAGAAATACTATTAAAAAATCCCCTAAAGAAGAGAATTATATTTTTCTAAAATTTAACGAAGTGTGGTGAATTTTACCCAAATTTCTCTTTAGTGGACCCATCAGACTACTGCAGCTATTTGTCTCACTCTAACTAATAATTAATCCATAAGAGACACTTTAATGTGATATGAAAAAACGGAAAGTTAAGGATGCTTTGATAGGGCATACAAAAATAAAAATATGACTGATGATGAAAGTGAAATTTCCCGTATTCTTCTTCCAGTTTATCTTAGTTTAAATAGTAATGATGTTGGAACAAAGATCTACCCAAGTGGTGAACTCGGATACTGACGCCACTGGGTGTGTGTGGCGGCACCGAAAACGTTCGCATATTCCTTCAGCTGGTACTAAAATTTATTCTTCTTGTCATTTCTAATTATGAAACACTGCCACCGATGAGGTTCTTTGTACTATAGATGGACTTTGAAGCGCTGGCCCATACATGAGAGCTGTATTTCATTTTTGGGACGCATATATGTGGTTCTCAGTTCATCGGACATTACATTGGATTTTCCTGCCAAGAAGATCAAAAGCTTTCTGATTCCTCAATATCTATATCACCCATAGTTGCGGATGGGATGACCATGTTCGGTAATATGCTCATGTGTATGGTACCACTCAGAGTTTTGCTACAAGATCGCTAATGAGCGTTTTCAATCATATTCTGCCTCATAGTGATGGCAATATCTAACGGGCTTGGCCTACTGCCAAATAAATATGATTGGCGAATGCTGATGTCATCCGCAAAGGAGTAGATGGGATTGGAAGTTTGACATAAAAAGTCATTAAGAAAACTTAGAATTATAAACTAGAAATTGATGATAACGCCCATCCATAATTGGTTGTATCAGTTTTGTAACCAGTTCGATTGGCTTTTTGTATTAAAGTCGAGTTTTTTTCGCCATAATTAATTGGCATTTAACTCAATTACAAATGATCACTAAAAACAAATTCACTATTTTAGTTATCAATTACACAACAATTTATAGCTTTAGCTTCAGGTAACTGAATGAATTCAAATAATAATTGTAATTAATGGAAAATAGAAAATCAACTAAAATGTACTTCATCATTATATAAAATAAAATTTAGGAAAATTCATGTGCATTAAATATTTTTATAGGTAAGAAATATACATTTTGCATTAGAAAGTCATTATTTTTATAAATACTTTAAATAAATTTGAATACAATAAACATTTATAATTTGCGTGTTTTTATCGCTTGACAATTGTAGCAACACGTGAGTATTTATTTACAATAAAATTTAATTATAATTGCATGCAAGCATTTTACATTCAGACAATGGAAAACGTTCACATATAGAGTTTGTTGTATCGTTTGATCACTATGATCACTTTGTGTCTTTTAGAATTGGATGCTGAGGCTTCTACAGCTTTTAAGGTACCCATAGACTACACAATATTATTGAGTATTTTATTGCTTTTAATATTGTCTCTTTGCTGCCCACTATCCATTAAATTGCTCAGTATATTTACAATAGATGTAAAATTAAACAAAACCTACCGGCCCACTGTACAATGTTGTCAACACATTGCAAAATATTCCTTTTTGCACAATATAAATCAAAAGACTTTTGATTTCGTTCAATATATTATTCCACCTACTAATATAATATAATACAATATCAATTATTGAACAATATTATTACGAGTTTACGAGTGCGATTGTAATTGCAATCTGCAATTAAAGAGCTTCGGAGGAAGTAATTGCAACAGAGGCTTGTCATTGCAGAATTCTTATTCAAGTGGACTTCTTAGAGGACGCCACAGACGTTACAACCTGACGTACAACTCAACCATCTTGTATATATTTTCCCCATCAATCCTATAAGGAGCATGACTATCTTGTACTTTAGGCTAAAAGCTTGCTGTATCATTTGAGGGTTGGTTGTGTGAAGACGAGTATTGGTTATAGGAAAGATCAGAAAAATCTTAATTTTTATCGCTCGTGATCATGACGCATAAGAATTATTTGATTCTATGTTTTATCGCAGGGCTCGTAGTGATCGCAGGGCAAGAAACATTCTAGGCGAGTTTGATATGAGGACAAAAAATAGACGACCCAGACGATTAATGTTTGTCAGATGTATGGAATTGTAAAATTTAATTGTTTAGCTTGGCTTATAATAAAAATAATTAATTAAATTATTTTTAGAGTTTAAAAAAAATTATAGTTTGTTGTGGCATTATTTTAGCTGTTCACACGTCGAAATTGCTTTGGTGGTAACCAAATCATAAATAAACTTTAAATGATAGTAGTTGAGGAGGACATCCCGAATAATAATTTTCAACGATAAATATTAAAATATTTTTTATTAAAAATAAAAGTAAATAACATAATTTATGGTGAGTGTATTTTATTTGGTATGTGTATATTGTTAATCAAATGACCATAATTTTTCTTCATTGATTAGATGATTAGATTAGACCTCGACCCCATAAAGAAAAATCATGTTCATTGGGTAAAAAATAATTTAATTTTATGTAATTTTTCAAACTAAGCCAGTTAATTGGAAAACTTTGACCTTCGTAGACTAGTGGGTAGTGCACTAGACTCGTAGTGCGAAGGTCCCAGGTTCGAATCCTGCCACAAAACTTTGGCAGTTTGTGTCTGATAATTAAATGGAGCGCACAACAAGCCTTCACTGGCTTAAGTGTATGTCGTATGACATGGGCTTATCACACCCCTCTAATCAACCTAACCTAACCTAACCTTAGCCAATTTAGCTTAAAATCGGGACGTGAATTTTTTCAAACTACACGTATTTTTTTTTATTAGGGAAGATGTAAGGAAATTTTACACTAGCAGAACGGCACAGTACTGTTTTCGATGGTTGCTATACAATCATTCATTCCTTTAAATATTACAATCATTTATCTATGTATATATTTCTCTTTTATTTTAAAAAGGAGTTGCAATATTCGTCAGTTCTGTTTTTATTGCCATTTTTCGTAATAATTTCCACTGTGCATTAAGTAAATACTCGTACGCATGTAATTCCATGTTTTTTGTTTAATTCACAAAATAAATTATTTTAAATTTTATGCAAAAACGTGCCTATTGTCTATCAAATGAAACATTTAAAATAAAATGTTCAAATAAAAAAAAAATAAGATTTCGAATTGTTAAACTGAATTTTAAATTTTTAGCAATTCCCCTGGAAAATAAAAACTCGCTCACATTCATTAGAGCAGAAATAAAAAGAATTCTAATTAAAAGAATAATAAAAATTACTAATGAAAATAAAAAAATAATTTTCTAATTTTCCATTATCTTACGAAAACGTGCCCAGTTTTTATAATTGCATATTTTGGAGTGGAGCTCCCAATTTTTTTCTGAAAATGCTGCTGGAAACGGCATTTCAGTCAATGGCGAGTGCTACAGAGATATGATTATGGAATTTTTATCGCCTGAAATGGAATTCATGATATTATATAATCTTTGGTTTCAGCGGAATGTTCCACGCACTAAGTCCCTTAATTGTGGGTAATTTGCCATCTTGGCGATGTTAATTTGCCCGCCTCGGAACTGAGCTTTTGACCTCTTTAGGCTTTTACTTGTGGGTTTCTGTTAGAGGCCAATGATAACATGTACGTGTATGCTCAAAGAGCTCAGAAAGCTTAATAATGAGGATAGGAAGGGAATGTATGTCTAGGTCAGTCCGATTTACAAAATTTTATTTTTCATAAAAGAACCAGGACTACGCCGACCAGGAGTTGCATTTTGTAGTATAAGACAACACAGTCAAATACGGCAAAATTATTGTTAAAATGCTTTAGTTTTGGATAAGACTTCTTGTTGCACATTATTAGCTGGTGGATCATTGATATGTGTTTGGAAGCGAGTTTCCCTTATAATCAAAAGAGGTTTTCTCTGGTTCAATATCTTCTTTTATACCGCAACACTAAAGTTGCAGACAGTTCCGTATAGAATTTAATTGTTTTAAATGGAAAGTTTTTAATTGTTACTCGCGAGACTCGAAAAAGTCCTAAAGGAAGAAGTCTTGAGCTGTTAGGTCTGGCGATCTGGACGGCCAACTCAAATACCCAAAAAAGGGAGATCAGTCGACCTGAAAATTGATTTCCCAAAATCTTCATCGCTGGCCGAGCTGTGTGAGTGGTTGCTCCGTCTTGTTTATAAAAACAATGATCAGGATCCACTCCAGCAACATGCGACAAAAAAACTCGTTTAGCATCTGCGTGTAAGGCTCACGATTTTCGGTTAAGGTGGTGCCATCGGCGTCTTCAAAAAAATAAGATCTAATCACCTTGACACTGCAAATACCGCACCGAACCTTCATTTTGAGTGAGTGTACTTCTTGCATTTCATGTGGATTCCCTGTGCTCCAGTCGAGCATGGTACACATAACGACGAAATAGACGATGCGTTAGAACAACAGATTGTAAATTTGGCAAATGAGCAGTAACAACTACATATTTCGCTTTCTTAAGGCATGTATCGTTCCATGGCTTGTTGATAACTAATTTTGTATGTACATAATAATAATATACATACATAATACACATGCATAATAAATTGTATATCATTTATGTTCCATGTTATATCGCAAACCACCTTTGAATAATATTTGGAGTGAGTTGAGCATAAACGAATTTCCGAATTTGAGAAATATGTAGGTCCGATCCTTGTTGTGAAAGCTTTGACTCTCATTTTTTTAAACGGTTATTCTGAATTTGAGCTAAAACCTGCGTGTTACTTGGATAGGAAAATATTCAATGTATTCCAAATTTTACTTTATTACAGCTTTTAATTAATTCAAAGGCTCATAATCTAAATTACAACAATTTTTATTAACCACCCTTACAACTTTACAACATGTGGACGTTTCATACTCTACTCTGAACAGGGTTGTTTTACTTCACCTTGTGCACTCATTTGTCACACATACATACATACATATATTTCCGATTATATGTACCATAAGGTAAAGGCGTCCTGGTCCTGTTAAATGATGAAATGATTAACTGTGAGCCATTAAATAATAATTAATAAATTTGGTTTGCCAAAGTCTAATTGGCGCGGCTGCCAGATTTGATGATTTTTCGTTATTTCGACGATTTTTTGTCTGGTTCATAAAAAAGTAACCATTTGACGAAATTTTTTTAATGGAAAGTGGCGATGTTATGAAGTCCTTATAATATGGTTACTTTTTAGTTTTAGGAAAAATGTTTTTTTATAAAGCGAAGTAAGTGAAGTGACTCAGGCAATGTATGTCTATTATTTATAACACCCCGTCCAGACTTGCAATTTTGTTGCAGCAATTCTTGGTTGTTTTAGGTGAGAGAGGTAATAAGCTTGGGGAGGGGTACAGAGTTTCATGTTCTCTGCAATTCTCTTTTGCTTTGAAATTCTCACTATTCAACTTGATGTTTGGCGTTGTTGTTTTTGACGTTTTATAAAAAATTGCAATACTAGATTTTTTCTATTGTGGACACAAGCAATTTCAAAACAGAATTTTAAAAAATTTCTTGCAACAAAATTGCAAGTCTGCACGGGGTGTAAGGTGTTACTTCTTTGTCAAAGGGATAGTATAAAGAGAACAGGTGGTGAAATGAGAACACATAGAGAGAGAAAGAGCTTAAATTCTTTTTACAGTTTCAGGGCTGCCAGGTTTGGGGTTTTGACCCCAAATTAGGGGTTTTTTTGTTTCTGAAAGGGACAAAACTTTTCATTTGGGGTTTGGGGATATTATAAAACAAAATAGGATATTTTGGGGAATTTTAGAACAACATGCTGATTTAATATTCGTTAAATTAGTACCTTTTTTTCTTATCTATTTATTGTTTGAACTTTCTTGAACTTTCCTGGACACATCCGCTTAAAAAAGAGGGATACTACGGCTTTAGTACGCAACACTGCAGATGAAATTTTTTGAAAATATTCTTGTACTTAATGCGACATTTATTTATTTTTAATTACTATCACTAAGTTTATGTCCGACACTGGTTTGGCCTAATTATTATATTTATATTTAAGATTTGAATACTTATTGTTAGTTCAGTTTATTGAAGATACAATAAAAAAAATTAGTGGAAAAAAAAATTTATTGTTTGTTTCATCAGTAATATCTTAAAACCACATACTTGTTTCCGTACCCTGAATTTTCAGCAACAGCGGAAAATTATCACATTGCAAGGATGATTTACATTGAAATGAAAGACGATAGCAATCTAATGTTCCTTATTTTCATTAATCCAATTATTAACGACATAAATCGTTTAAATCTAGGTTTTCAGTGCGACACAATTGATGCTGGAAGTTTGTATGACAAAATGTACATGACTGTTCTAGTATTATGTTCCAAAATATTTAAGCTATCGGTTTTTAACCAAATAAAAGTTTTGAAAAATATTTACAATATATTGGGTATATTGAAGGACCCAGATTCTCTGCTTCCCTACCTTAAATGCAGTAGATTTCGGAACAGAGTTTGAAGCTGAATTATCAAATTGTTGCCTAGGAAGTGAAGAGATTTTAGTATTAAAAAAAATTGTTTGCAGTATTTAAAAAAACTTTTTTTTGAAATAGTAAATCGTTTATTAATATAAGTACTTCAGCAGCCAAAAATGTATTAATACAACATCGTAGCCGAAATTTGCTACAATCAAATACGTTTTGCTTAAATTCATGGACGCAACTATTTCCTTAGATGTTTACGAGGCTCAGTCCAATAAACTCCCTTTTACCGAATGGAATTATTATTTTAAAAATAATATTCCCCTTAATTTAGTTTATTTTTGGCCAAAAGTTAACAACTTCCAAGATGCTGCTGGTAAAAGACACTACAAAGAATTGGCTCAGGCTGTGCTTTATATGCTTTTGATACCAACAAGCAATGCATGTGTGGAGGGCGTATTTTCCATAAGGAAGTTCACAAAAACAAAACTTCGAAATAGTATGCAGTATGAGCTTTTGGAGGCATTACTGAGAGTATAAGTTCATTTAAATGTCAACCAAATCTGTTGTAAACAGTTCAAACCAACAAAGGAAATGCTAAGCAAATTTAATGCAGAGAATGTGTATAATAGAAATATTCACAAGATGGCGATTCAGACGTTTTTGATGTAATGAATATATGAAATATGTACATACATGTTGAACATATCTAAATACATATGTGCATACATATGAATATGTATGTATATGCACTTTCTTATGACCTCTTCTAGTACAGACCTAATTAAAATAAATTTTTTTTGTTAACAATAGTGTATATTTTACAGGGGTTTCTTTTGGGGATTTTCAATTTTATCAGAGGATTTCCGGGGAAATATTTTTTCAGATTTGGGGATAATGAAAAAAAGTACCTGGCAGCCCTGTACAGTTTTATTATTCCGCGAGAGAGAAAGAGCTTAAATTATTTTTACAACTTTATTATTCTGCGTTTTTTATAGCAGAGTTGAAGCGCCTCTGGTGTTAAGGAGATACATTAAGTTTCTTAACCTATACTTATGAGTAGCATTTTATTAACTGTTTTACTCTTTAACATTACCCGCTAAGGAGGGAGCTGTAATGTAGTGCATTAGCGTAGTGGATTATCGATCGCTACTGGTGTATTTTAAAAATGCATCTGACAGCCTTGACAAAGCATAAATATGCATAATCGCATTAAACCACTGTGGCCGTCGTAAGCGGGTGATACACACATCAATTTTTAGATTTGTGTGTCCTTATTTACAAAAAATCGTCGTGCGCATGCATTGTGTGTGTAATATTGAAGAGTATCAAAATGGTTTCACTTTTCGTGAAAAAATTTAAGCAGTTTAATATAGTGTGGCACTGTCATTGTCAATTTTCATTTGAGTGAACAGGACTGTCAGCTGAATATCGTGGAATTTTGCACTAAAAAATTATGTTTTTCAGAAATTTTATCTTATCTTTCCGACGCGAAATTATGTGTTTTAAAAATAGAATAAATAAATTTTATATACAATTGGAGCGCATCGTTCTTTGCCGGCCTTATAATATGTAAAAAGTGAATCAGCAAAATATATGAAATATGTAATATAAAATTTAGTGAAAAAATTTTAATTTATAAAAACAGAACATATTATCGCGCATTAACAAAAAGGTTAAGCGTAACAATTTAAAATTTTTTGCATAATTGCTTAGAGTTAAGCCGGGTTATTTTCAAAATTTCATTCAAAGCTGCCCATATTGCTTTAGTGTGTATTAAATGTATTTCTGCCAGAAATATTATATTCAAAATAGTCAAATTTTTGAGAAAAAGTCGTTAAAATCATTCATAAAATATTTAATAGCTAGATCGGGTACAATTTAGGAGTCGAAACTATTGCAATTGCTAGATATTTTTTATAGCTGCAATAACGTTGGCAGGAATTTTATCAACATTTGTTAAAAAAAAATTATTAAAGATAACGAAGTATATTTTATACATAATATACAGTATCTGAGTTTCAATCACATAATATTCAATTTAAATGCTTAGAAAGAGTATAAAAAATAAAAGAAAATCATTAAGTGAAAACAGAGTTTTCCAACATTGTTGCTACATTTTTTATAACTTTTCTTCCTACATCATGAAGAATATGATAAAACTATTTTTGATAATATACATGAATCACATCTGTATTTCTGATGGCCTTCTCCAAAAATCGAATATTATGTCACGTTGTTATATTATTTTTATTATATTTTGCTCAGGAAAAAAGTTTTTGGTATTCAATTACATATTTTATTTGTTTCCATTCGAACTCTATATGGTGGCTCTTACATTTTTCAACAAAATGACAAAATTTTTCTTATGTTTTTTATTTATTTAAACAAGATTAAACTGAGAAGCTGTTTGGCTTGTCTCCGGAAGCACCCAGAATATTTGCCAGGACTCTAGCCTGTAGTCTACTAGTGTTTCAAAGAAGGAAATATCGTCTTCGTTGGTTATATGTTGAGGTTAAAACACTAAATTTGTCTGCAAATTCAAATCTTACTATTATTCAGCCCCATAGATCTATATAAATTTTTTCTTCTTATTATATACTTAAATGCGAGTACATATAAATGTCTTCAAGTTATACGAAATTCCTTTCGTACTCACAATCTATTTAATATTAACTTTCAGTCTGTAGCAAATTTAGTTGTATATAATTACTCATTACCGTTTTCAGTATTTTTGCATTTCACCACTTAAATTTTGTATTTTTCTGGTTTTGCTTTGCAATATTTTGATTGTGTTATATAGAATTCCAATAATTATATTCTATAATTTAAAAATGTACAGAAGCAGTAGCTGACAATATTTAATTAATTTTAAAGTTCCTTAAAATTTTTTAACAACTGCTAATTTCAAAAAATCTCGAGTTGAGTACAAAAATTGCTAAATCGTCAAATGTCTATATGGAGTCGAAAGTCGTCAAAGTGCGAAAATTTATCAAGTCTGGCAGCCACAATTAAGGGCCATACTAACAAAAAACTACTGCTTGTAAGAGATGTATTTTCATATTGAAAATACTCTCTTACAAAATATGACTCTCTTAATATATTTGTTTGGGTTAGTTGTATGGCTGTTTGAGAATTTTTTTATAGAATTTTATATTGTGCTCAAAAAAGTGCATGTTCCTATAAAAGTATTCATATATAAACTGCGGCAGTTGCTGCGTGTATGTTCTAACAAACGGAGCGGTGTGGCAACAACTGTGGCAGTTGTTCAATGTTCTTTGTTGAAAAAGCACAATAATAAAAAAGAAAGAAACCAAAAGCAACAAGGATCAATATTACAATAATATAAAAAAGAAAATAATATATTATGTAAAAGAAGTGAATTAAATAAAAAGTTCAATGGAATAAAACAAATTCGCCGAAAGCACAATGTTGAAAAGTTTAAGAAATTATGGAAAAATTATTGATAGTAAAAGTTGCCATAAGTGAAGAAAAAATGTGCAAAAAATCAATGTGACAACATAAAAGCAGAAGAAGAAAAAAAGAAATCCTTGTCTTGTTCACATGCAAAAAAGTAAGTGTTACGGCATTTGAAAGAAGAAAATTGAATTTGTAGAAAAAGTGAAAACAAAAATAAATTTATAGTATTATATACGATGTATATTCATATATAAATATATACATATGAACATATATTTAGTATATTACATATGTATGTATTTGTAAAAAAATATTACCAGCAAGAATTGTAAATTTCATGTTTTTTTGTTGACTTTGCCAATTTTAATAATAAATGCTGTCTATCAGTTGTTTGTGGCTTGTTTTGTTGTTTCTCCTATTCTTCACTCTACCTTCTCCCTGCATTAATCCAATTGGATTTTGAATAGAGAGCGTGTTTACGGTTGAGTTTGAATGGGTGTGTGTGTGTATGCAGGCAGGGATGTTGTTTGTGTAAAATTTTGTTCTGGTCTCATACGAGTGTTTTGTTTTTGTTATTTCTTGCTACTGCAAAAATTAAATAAAAACTAACTTGGTTCGTCTGCATATACTATACAGTGGGTCTAGGCTAAAGCGAGAAACACGTAGTAAAATGTGTCATTAAAATTGATTTTATGAAAACAATCATGCATGTAATGTATTATTTTTAGAGAAAAACTACTTTTCTTTGGAGAAATGTTCTTTGATCTATGTACTTATGTATGTATGTACTTATATGTATAGAAACACCAAAACCCTCTGCACCCTACTCACAACAGCTGTTGTTTATATTGAAACACGCGAATGTAAAGCAGCGTTTTCCTCCCTTTATAATTATTTTGATTAATAAATTTTAGATACTAATCGTAAATCGCCTGTCACTAAATGCATTTGTTTCAGTAATGTCGCCTTAGTGCTTTTTACACGTTGAATACATACATACTTACATATGTATGTATGTACATATTAGTGGCACGTATGGAATATGTTGAAGAAGTGAAAAATGTCTCACATTAAAATTATCTTGAGTGATAGAAAATTGTATTCTAAAAAAATGAATTAAGTACTAAAAAAAACCATAGGAAGTATATAATTATGGAGTTATGGGCCTTGGCAAGGCGTGTGTGCGTAAATCAGAAAATATGCCATTCCGAAGATTTTCATGACACACTTTTTTCTTTCTTAGAACTAAATTTCCTACCACTTAAGATATACATATGTAAGTATGTATGTACATACATACATACATATGTATTTTGTTATTTAGAAGTTCTTCCTCTATACATTGTTTTACATTAATTTGAATAAAATAAAAACTGAAGTTAATATTCAATTATTAATAAATCGATTAATTGTTACTCTTCAAGAGCAAAAACGATAGAAATTTTATGTATGGGAGTTAAATTTTTTTTAAATTAGAATGATAACGAAGTTTTTATAAAAATAACATTTTATGAATATTTTTAGAATTATTTATTAAAATTGTACAGGATATTTTGCCAATAGTTAAAAAAATGGATATTTGTTGCGGGTTTAGTTGTCTCTATGCCTGCATTTCATTGGCGCCAAAGAATACTGAAGTCAATGAAATGTAGGTATATCACAACAAAGGCCACAACAAATAATTTTTTTTAATTAATTTAGGAAATATTTTTCATCAAATATCACTTTTATATATTTGTAAGGAACGAACTGAAATAGGAACATCTTTTAAAAATGTTGAGCATTTGTACAATTGTTATAGGAAGATACATATATAGATATTAGATGAGCTCATGAGTAAAAAGTCTATTCGTACTTCCCAAAGAAAATAGTACAAGAAAATTTGGCCTTTCTAAAAAAACGTACGATGGCCAGACTTTGCAATAATGTTTAACTATTTCGTCTACTATTTTACATGATGTTATTTTTATCTTCATGACCCTTTTAGCGGTCTTAGCGATTTAATACGTTGATTCGAAGCTCTAAATTAATCGATTATTTTTATGTTGCAATAATATTTTTTGCGAGTTATCACTCTCAGACGTCATACTTTTAGGCCCATTATTACAACTTACTTCTAAAGTTCCCGATAGATGAATGCAACATTAGTGATATTTAACAATATTTGGTTATTACAACGCACCTGCAAAATAAAATTTATTTTTCCTAAAATGTGTCAGTAGATATACTATTGGTTCATGTCTTAAGTAATTTGGGTTTTTGCCTCTGTTGAAAAGAAGAAATGTTAATTGCAAATATATTAATGTCGACGCTTTGCGAAGTAACAACTACAAATGTCTAAACCTCGTCATAATAGGTGCATGTAAGTTGTTCTTACCTTGAATTCATCAATTACTTTTAGGTTAAACTGAAGTTATATTGAAAAACTGTCACTTCGTCCGATAAGAAAAATGGTAATCGCTTGAAAATGAAAATGTGGAATACAAAGGTTGTATCGCAATTCATGTTGTATTAGAACTGTCATTTTGCCATTCATATAATAAAATCGAAACACTGGCGGAGAGTATTGTTGAATGTGTTAGAATATCGATTTGTCGATGGTATTTGGTAACAGTTACACTGCATATTCTTCTTTGATAAAAATTTAAATAAAATAAAAGGATAATTCTTTCCTCTTTCTTTAAATTTTATATGTTCTTATAAGACCTAAATTAATATTGTGGAACATATATTTCAATAAAAATTTTTTAAAACTTCATACGAGTAATATGATTAAAACTTTGTTAATCGGCTGTCATACACTCTCCAGTGAAATGTCAAAATATAGACTAGTTTAAAAACTTTGAAGGAATTAAAAATTGGAGATACTTTGGACAAAGTGTATAGAGCTCAAAGGGCACCATGTTGGAAAATAAAATGATTTTGTATCCAAAAAGTAGTGTTTCATTAAAAAAAGTCATGGACTTATTGACCCGCTCTCGTAAGCAACGTACCTTTAAAATTAATTTTTTTTAATCAAAATATTTCACAAAATCCAACCAAAAGTCTAGAAATTTATACAAAATATCTTTATCCGATTCATTGCAATATGGAATACTAAAAATGGGGTAAATGCTTTTGTAACCATATTATGGTCGCTTTTGAAGATAATAAAAGCTTTCGAATTTCTTAAAAAAAACAAAATTTAGAGAAATGTATGAAATCTTTATTTGAGTCGATGGAACGATCTATATCTGTAATTCAATGTTTAAAGAAGATTTCATGTAAATTTTTACTGCGGCTACTGGGTCCAATTTTTAGCATACTCTCTCCAACATAACGGCCGGTATCTCACGAATAAGTTTTTCAATATTAGCTTCCAGTGCGTCAACCGCTGCGAACTTGTCCCTATAGACATTAGCTTTAACATGGCCCGACATAAAAATAGTCTAAAGGCGTTAAATCGCAAAATCTAGACGGCCAATTGATCGGCCCCAAACGTGAAATAAACTATGCACCGAACTCTCTTACCAATTGGGCCATTGTTTCGCGTGCTGTATGGCACGTGGCACCGGCCACGTCCAGCATCTTCTGTTTTGGGCAAACAAATTTTGTAATCATCGCACGGTAACGCAATATGATCAAATGATAGCACCGGCCCATATTCCACACCAATTCATGCTTAAATTATAGACCAAACTGAACATGTTGAACAGTAACATGTTACACGAAAACAGCTGAGCTGCCAAAAACAGTGTTGCCAAAAAGAAAGTTGTTAAAAAAAATCTTTATATATACGTGTATGTGTTTGTTTTTATAATACTATGGTTATAAATATAACAAATGTCATGATATTTGTAGATGCATTTATAGAATGACTTGATTGCAATCATATATTTATATCCATCAAAGCTTGTTGCTTCTAAACAAACAGTTGTATTCAATTCTCATGAGAAATTTTTAAAGACATTTTCTACCCCATAATTTTCATCAGCGGGATACGTGTTTATTAGTAATTTCATATTTAACACTTACAAAAATTTGTTTGTATAAAATACACGGAATCTTTACTTCATTATCAGTAAAGCTTTAATCCTATTTCTTTTTAATTTTTTATTTGTTTCGACTATGAATAAAATTTTGCTTAAAAGCTGATAACAAATGTCAGTTTATTATACTTATGCTTATGTATGTATATGTATGAAATTATCTGTATATATATATATATATATATATATATATATATATATATATATATATATATATATATATATATATATATATATATATATATATGTATATATATATATATATATATATATATACATATATATATATATATATATATATATATATATATATATATATATATATATATATAAGCCGATAGCCTGTAGTAGCTAGTGCTTTTGTATATTATTTATTATAGTTTTAATTATAATAAATTTGAAATAAATAAATAAATAAATAAATAAATATATATATATATATATATATATATATATATATATATATATATATATATATATACATATATATATACATATATATCTCATGAACTATATAGCCTTTCTTATGAAATAATAAAATTAATAAAATTTGTCAATCATATATATATATATATATATATATATATATATATATATATATATATATATATATATATATATATATGTATATATATTAAAATTTTTCAATCATGATACTAGAATTCACTGAATGTCTTGGTAAGTGGTTTTCAAAAAAAAAAAAAAAAACAAGTACCAATAACTTTCACTGCAAATGCCGCACCGCTCTTTAGGCATTTCATGTTGATTCTCTATGCCTCAGAGACGCACACTTAAACGTAAATGCTCTTCGTCGCTCATTTTGATTTTTGATACTAAATTTATCTTTTTCTTGCACCAAGTTGAACAGATTATGTCAATCTTGTCCGACGGTCAGAAGTCAGCAATTCGTTGCAAACTGCTGCTCTTTGTAGGGGAACATTTTCAAATCTTTCACCAAAATTAGTTGCAGTGAACGTCTGCGGATGCTTAATCGTGTGCATCGTCGTCTCGTTGATGTTTGTAGATTATCTTTGACGTCGCACAGTGGCTGAAAATCGTTTTTCGTTGGCCAAAATTCTGTAACTTTTGAACCGATCAAAATATTGAAGTAATTTTTTTTTTAATGGATAGATATTTAGTTCAGCTTGACTTAGTTTTAATTACATTAAAATTGATTGAGTACTTCTTAAGGACTTCTAGGTCAAAGTTGAACTTTTAATTTTTTTTTAACTTTTGGAGTGAAATATGGGTTTATTTTATTTATTTGCATATTAAAAAATTTTATATTTGGAACTTAATAATAATTGTAATTATTTTTTGTGATAATGGAATTTTTTTAATGTTACACTCAAAAAAAATTTTACACTCAAAAAAATTTTTACACTCAAAAAAAAAAAAAATAGTAAAATTAACTGGAGATTTTGCTGTTACCACAGAAAAATTTTTTATTTTTTGCTGTCAGAGTAGGTTCTATTTATTATTACTTTTTTACTAATACTATGTTTTTCGTACTTAAATAGCAATGAAAGGCAATTATAATTATTATTCATTTGACACAAATATTGATTGCAAATATTCTATATTTTGCTCTGTGCTATTTCTGTTCTTTAGTAGTTTTTTGGCTTCTTCATCTAAATCCCGATGTTCCACTTTCCATTTATTTCGAATATTGGAGATGAACGGATCTGACGTTGCCAATAATATATGAAATAGATCTTCATTTGTGGAATTTCGTGAAATTTTTCTAGTATTGTGCTCTCTATAAAATCTGTAATCCTCGTTCCTTTTTTCCTGAGCCTCCTCTGATAGATCTCCAAGTGGCACCAAATGATATTTAATGATATCTTCTCCATGATAAAGGATTTTGTGAACTGTTGCAGACATATTTCTCCATGGGTAGTTGGTTGTATATATTTTTGCAGTTTCCTTAGCATAATCTCCAAATTGTTTAGAGTCAATTTCTTCATTGCACGCAAGTACTTCTAGGATTATTTTAAATCTGAAAATAAGGTTTAAATCCACTCCTGTTATTTCAGATGCTGTTTCTGGATCTGAAAAGAATCTTCGTGCGGTATTGCCATCATTTGTATTGCCTGACCCTTGTTTTGGCTGATCTATAATCAATCCAATTTTGCGATATTCATTTTGAACATGTTTCTTTTTTGAACTTCTTAACTCTTTGTTGGTTTCATTGTTTCTTATGGATCCTGAAGACCCGAAATCCAAATCATAACTGATTTTTAGTATATGTTCCATAAGTCGTATTCTTGCATGTAGTGGTGATAATCCAAGTTCATATGCATCGGTATTATCTAATGATTTTGTCGGAACTTGGTTTAATTGGGTTGATGCTGCTTGGCATATAATGCAGCTGGATGCAGCCTTCGTGTTAGTCAAAGCCTGACCTACTTTTCCACCTATCATTGTAAGAACTAATTGGTAGCTTACTTCAATTTGCTGCCCATCTAACTGTAATTGTAATGGCTGTAGTGTTGCAATTTGGGCCTTGATATCACTAATTTCTTTGTTAATGGCATCACGAGTTTCTTTTTTGAATTCAAATTTGATTGGCCTGCAGTATTTCGTAGAAGATGGTGTCTCATTTTTCCAAATATCCATTGTTTGCGTTGTACTAGTCGAAGGCTCTGAATCTTCCAAAATCTTTTTCAATCGCAATGGTACAATTGATACCATGAACATATCCGAGTCCGAAATATTTTCACATACAACTTGTTTGTATTGGTTTTGTCCCGAAGAACCATCACATCCCCATTTGCAAAAAAGAATTAGCTTTGTGTTTCCATATTTCTTTAACGCATTTCCTGGTATTGATTGTAGCAAGCGTTCGGCTGTGTGATCAAGTAGAGATTGTAGTTGTACCTCTGCCGAAATTGGTGTGATTGTAATAGTATCCTTTGATGGCAAACAGTCCATTTTAGCAGCAGTTATGTGATGATATGCTGGATAGATATTTGAGCCCTTTTCAATCGCACGCAATCTGAGTTTAATATATTGCTGTTTTGTTAATTTCAAATCCAGAAATAAGGCTAATGCCTCCTCATTTGTGTACTGTATTGCATCGCTCGGAGTTGGTATACTTTTAAGAATTCGTTTTGTTCTCAGTGGACTAGCTTTAATAACTTTTTCAATGATATCCACTTTTGTTAATTGGTTCTGTGATCGTAATTGATGTAGGAAAGATTCTTTTATATTTGTACAACCAATTGCATCGTTAACATCTTTAAGTTTCCGCCTCTTAGATCTATCGCTGCAGTTGTCCAATGATTTGCGTGGTCTTCCAACCTTATCTTGCTTTGCTGTTTCTGCAGCGACAGTAAGTTGGCCTTCTAACCACTTTTCACTTTTTATATAAAACTTTTCTTTACTGTAGCTAACTTCTTTGTAGCGTTTTTTTAGTACTTTTACAAAATTAGATAATTGCTCTTGTATTTCGGTGCTACACGAATTTAAGTTTAATTTTATTTTAACGTAACTAAGAACATCTTCCTGGTTTTTATTTCTAAAATACTCTTCGGCCAGTTCTTTATAACCGAAGGTCTCCATATTTTTCTGAATATTTTTATATGAGTCTGTTATGATTTATCACTTGCAAATATACGTACGTACACGTAAAGGATTAACTTATTATTGAGTAATCCCTTATGGAATCCGTTGTTTTATACATTTTTAGATACATGTTACTCACACATTGATCTTCAATTTCATAGCAGGTAGTACTTAAATTGAACAAAACTGCACTTGTTATCCAGACCTTAATATCAGGTAAAACTAATTAGTATCTCGTCAATATGGGGTTCTTTTTATCTTTAGTTGTTTAATGTCGGGATTATTATTATAAAATTGTTTATGACTTTGCCTGACCCTAACAGTTATATTAGAAAGAGATCATATGTTTACTGTACCTATTGTGATATTTTTATGACTGATTTTTTTGCTGATCAAAACAAAGCCATAAAACCCTTTCGCAGGTATTATATTTAATTATTTTAGTTTTACGTAGTCTAAAGTAAAAAACATAAACCTTTAGGCAAAAAAGTGAAAATTTAATACACCATTGTAAACGAGTAATTATAGGGCTGTTTAAATTAGAGTAATTTGAATTTTTTTGGAGTAATTTCATTAAAATTAAAAAAGTGTTCTACCGGCGGGTCGTGGCGGGTGCAAAAGTATATATGGGGTTAAAGAAGACACCTTCGCCTTTCTTCGGGTGGTATACGTTTTTTGTTCCCTTTTGTTCCCTAGAAGTTCTATTCCACTAAAGTTTAAATTTTAGAAAAATATAGTAGTTTCATAAATATTTATTAACACCTCTAATATTAAACGCTAGAGCGGTAACCACTTACAACAACTAAAGACTATAATCCTACCAACATTATAAAAAAGACCGCAGGCCATTATCGATGATAGCTTGCGAGTAGTGACCATTTATTTTTGACAAAAAACTGATAAAAAACACCTTTTACTGAAATAACAAAAAACAGTTGAGTTTGACAGCATGCCACGCCCACAATTATCAATAGTTTAACCTAATTTTTTGGCTACCTTAATATGGATATATTAGCTCCAAAATGGCGTAAAAATTTTAAAAATCGGTGACAAAAAAAAATTTGACTTTTGGCCAATGAAAAACGATTTTCAGCCACTGTGCGTCGTCGGCAACAGCAACAGCTTATATTGCTATACCGTAAGAAAGCTATACATGCATACTTTGATAGAAATTAAAAAAATGAGAATTCACCTTTTGATGTTCAAAACAAAGTTTTGTGTCTTTAGTAAAATTTTCAGCAACAGATGGAACTTAATCGCCGTTTACTTACGTATTTTAAACCTTTTATCTACCATTATATCATGTTAAAAAGTTTTGTCTTTAGTCTTATAAGTGCATTTTACACGGCTTTTTCATATAAAAAGAAATACTTCGGTTTGCCCGGTTTTAAGAAGAGCCTATCTTCCGTGTAAAGCGGGAGATAGGTGTATTTTAAGAAAAGTTAGCTTATTGGCGAGCGTCGAGCATAACGACAATAATAAAGGCAATAAAATATTCAATAATATTGTATAGTATGTAAACATACTAAATAATACGAATGCTACTAAATAAAGCCAGTGGGGTCTCTTCTATACCGTTGGCTTGTTCAAATAGCATTTCCTATGGAGAAATTTTGTAACAAATAAACGAAATTCCTAATCAACTTCAATGTATTAAAAACATTTCGTAATATACTGGATAAGTAAATTGTTAATTTGCAAAGAAAGAACGTTGTTACAAATTCAAACTGAATTACGAAATACAAACATGTTGCAATATTATTGTTCCGCACTCATACAAGCACGGAACAAGTGGTTAAGGTGTATTACGTTAAACTAATGCAGGCATCAGCACTTTTGCATTTTTGCACTGTTCTATTTTTGTTTGCAATTAAATGAATGGTGTTGGAATTACAGTCAGCGACCAGCAACCTAATGGAAAACGTTTCATTTATTTGCCAAAGTTTTCATATTGTTGCAAAAAAAAAAAATTCCATACTTTGGGTGATTGTTCAGCATTTAGTCAAATGCCGTTTCCATCATTACACAGAGAGAAATATTTACGTTGAATACTTAATTTTATTTTGCTTAATATTGTAGTTGTTGCTCAATATAAAATGAAAACATTTGTATGAAATCAAAATTAAAAATTTTTATGAAATGATTTATATTATGATATATTTTCACTCTCTTAAATCATTTAGGATTACTGATATTAAGTCTGAAAAATTTTATAGCCTTTAAAATGTCATTACAAATTTAGATCCGAACCAATTTTACAGTCGTCATGCAAGAAGTAAATTTAAACAAATCGCTTTGGTATTTCTCGCCGAAGACTTTTTTGCCGTTGAAGGCGCAATATTGTGCAAAACATAGTTTGTTATGACAATCAAATAAATGATCACACGTAAAGAAATTCTTTATCATGGTTATTGTTGTTTTATTTTTTTAAAGTAACTTAATTTTTTTGCAGAGAATATAATATAGTTGCGTAACCATGCCACAATTATGTCTATTTTAGACGTATGGGGTTCCTCAATTTTAAATTTTTTTTATTTTGAACAACACGTTTGTAGGCCTGCTTAAAATACAGGGTGGCGTAGAGTAATGTCATAATTTGAATTGGCTGCAATTTTTGCAGATGGCGCCAACTGTCACTATGCTTTGACATTTATAATTTAGATACATAAAAAATTATTTGTCAACAAGCAATGAAGCGTTACACACCAAAAGAACGTGAAATTATTCTTACTGTTTTTTCTCCAAATTTTCATTTTAATGCAGATTGAATTTCGTTATCGTTTTTCTCGTTTTCTTTGCAACGAATTTCGGGATGTGCAACTGCTTTCCACGAAATTTCCCGAAAAGCGATTGCTCCGGATTTTCACGTTTCTCGGGCAACGATGGAGATTTTGAGACATCAATTTCCAGGCCGGTTGATCTGTTCTTTTGGAGATTTGAACTGTCCGCCCAAATTACCACATGTAACAGCTCCAGGCTTTTTCCTTGGAGACTTTAAAATCTCTCGCTTACAAATAAAAAAAAAAAAAAACACGAACCTTGCAGTCTTGAAGAAGACATCGCCAATTTTATGTGAATAACAATTAAAAATGCTTTAAAACTGTTGTAATTAAGCGTCAATTCGGGAGGTGGCCAGTTAAGCGATATAATTTTTTCCAATTAATGCCATAAATTTTACACTTTCAAATAAACTTTGTATTAAAGGAGTTCATTTTTTGGCATTTATAACAAAATGGTAGCCAGTTCAAATTATTAAATTACTATTGCGCCACCTTGTATGACTAATTAATCTTCAGGCAGCTAATGAATATTTCTTATCTATATTGCATTTTGTTTGTGTTTTCTATAATTTGACAAATACTCGTGGTTATTAAATGTATGTAATATTTATTATGTTTTTTTAATTTTATTTAAATAATTTTGTTAATCAGTTGCTGGTAGCAGAAGAAGCATGTTGTAAAACCCTTTTTTTAAATTATAATGTGTAATACTTAAATATGAGTATAAGCATACAACCATTTTGATTTTAAAAAATATGATTGATGTGGTTTAATGTTGCGCGAGAAAAAACTACGAGCAGAATGTTTTCAATCAATGTATTAATCAGTTTATAATTACTAATCTTTAAATAGATTATGTTAGGACAACAGTCGATATTTCATTAAACGCACCTACCTTTTCCCGAGCGGAGCCCCCACAACATAAATTCTGCATAAGCGGAGACCTCACCGCGGATACTCTGCCTAACCGGAGTCCCTACCGTTGCAGATTCGTATTTGCGACGTTAAAGAGATCCCAGTATTCAAGAGATCCTATGGTATTTTGAGAGTGACATAGACTTTATTCTTCATCTATTTCGTGATAGTGCAAGTAGGATTCGTTGCGTCCAAATCCTAATATCTGTGTGTGTATGCCAAAGAGACGGTGTTCACTTTATTACAGACACCAGTATAATGGAGAGAAGAGAAGTGGTGCGTTTAATGTTTAGACGAAGCTATAACCGCGTTAGTAATCTCAGTCATCCCTTGATGCCCAGCTCCTATTCGTTTCCCCCTCAGTCCTGCGCTCAAATAGGAGGTTGCAAGAGTACTGTGACAAACTCACGTGCTCTTATTCTGCTGGAACCTTTAAGGTTGTGTTCCGGATGGCTCTGTGTCTTGAGACCAAAATCATCCTAATACTAAATTTCTCTGTCATCTCACTATGAGATGACCTGCAGTCGAAGGCTTTCCTCGATTTCAAAACCTGGCATTTCAGGCTCGTGTTGACATTAAATGAACACAGGTTTTTGTATAAAAAATCATTTTATTTTCCAATATAGTCTCCTTTAAGCTCTATAGTCTTCTATCAATCACTGTCACACATAAACTAAATGACGCAAAATATTCAAATTTTGACAGAACTCAACTGACAGATGCCAGTTGAAAGGTGGGGAATTCAAAAAGTCACGGACTTATTGAGCCACCCTCGTACACATTCATGACATTTTTGTACTGGGTTTTTTAATAATATTTTATGAAATACGAAGGGTGAAATGTCCAGATTTTTGCGGATCTGGGCTTAGCAGCTCCAAGTTATCATTAATTTAAAGCATCCAAGTTATTCTCATTTTATTTAATTAATAACAACAACTAGCATGCAACTACGTTTACGTTTACGTAATTACATAAAAGGTGCTTTTTAAGAGCTTTCAAATTTGATTTAAAAAAACACATACATACAATATAAAGAAATGTATGAAATCTCTATTTGAGTCGCTAGAACGATCTATATAATTCAATGTTTAAAGATGATTTCATATAAATGGTGACTGCGGCTATGCCTCAAATGGTTCATACGCTGGGTCCAATTTTTGGCATACCCTCTCCAACATATCGGCAGGTATCTCATGAATAAATTCTTCAATATTATCTTCAGTGCGTCAACCGTTGCGGGATTGTCCCTATACAAAAAATAGCCTGAAGGCTTTAAATCGCACGATCTAGGCGGCCAATTAACAGACAAAAAACGTGAAATAAACTATTCACCGAACTCGTCAGTTAAGTCTAACTCTTCTATATTGGGCAAAAAAAAAATAATAATAATAATCATCGCACGATAGCGCCCTCCATTCACAGTAACGTTCCTGCCTTCGTCGGTTTTGAAAAAGTGCGGTCTAATGATGGTCCCGCCCATAATCCGCACCAAACAGTGCATTTTTCAAGATGCAATGCTTCTGGCTGCTTTCCACACTAAATTCGGCAATTTCGCTTTTTTACGTATCCATTCAACCAGATGTGCTTCGCTAAACACAATTTTCCGATAAAAAGTGGACGATGCACTTTCTTTATCGAGCATTAATATTGATAATAAAATTCAATAATCTGCCAGCTTTGTCAGAAGTGTGGATTTTTCTGAAATGACAAAATGCAGAAATATCTACACATCTGGTAACAGCGGTTATAGCAAAATAAAAGGAATTAAGTAAAATTTTGATGTTTTTGCAGATCTGGTCCAGATCTTTATTATGTAGATTTTGCCCCCTAAAACATCCAAATACCAATTTGAAGATTTTACACCGAAAATGGCGTTTTCGTAAAATTGTAAGCATAAAGAAATTTTTTTTGGCTTTAGTTCTTATTTTGGTATTTATTATAATCCCTAGAGTTCATTTAAGACTTCACCTTTCATGCCAAAGAAGCCATTATTCGTATGGTAAATAAATTTTCAAAACCATGATCTCTTTGTTGTTTTAGATGATTAGACATTGATCAAGTGTGATTTAAAGCAGACAGAACGAGTTGTTATGATATTCCGTTGTCCATTTATTTAAAATTATTACCAACTGCCATAACGCTAATTTTAACTCCCCTCGAACCAGGGAGTGTAACACAAGGTGGAGCATAAGTAACGTCAACATATTTCGTCAACAAAACAATAGACTAAAAATTTGTAAATAAAGAGCAACAACAATGCCACGTTCTTGAAGTGTGTTACGCTCCTTGGCTTGTTGACAACTAATTCTCTGTATATCTATATCATACCATAAGTGTCAAAGCACAGTGACATTTGGCTCCATCTGCGGCAGCCAATTCAAAAATTTACCAAAATAAAATTTAAAAATAAATAAATCCAAACAAGTCAATATGTTTCATACATGCAGGCAGATTTTCTGTAAATGTTTAAACGGACTCGATTAACACAGTATAGCCTCACATAGATATAAGTATATTGGATAAAGTTGTAGTCATTCCCAGCATCGCATGAGTTCTTTTAAAAGTATGAAAATGTTACCATCAGCTCTATACTATATCATATTTACTAATTGATGAAAGTTAATAGCATTTTCCAACTGATTGCGCAAACGGAATCAAGAATAGTAGTACCATATTTTAATGTTACGAGGGTGACTCAATAAGACCATGACCTTTTGAAATTGCACCTTCTGTCAATTGACTCTTGTCAAAATTTTAACAAACTGCGTCATTTAGTTTGTGCTTGACAGCCATTGATAGCAGCAGACTACCGCTTGATTTTAGGAAAAAATTTAAAAAAGTGAATCTCGCGTGCTGATTAAGTATAATATTTTGCGCCAAAAGAGCATCACTCAAACCAAGGCTTATCTTTTTAAATACTATGATGGGAATTCTGCACCATCAGTTTGAATGGTACAAAAGTGGCAGCCATATAAACACGGAAGATGTCGAACATTCTAGAAGCACAGTTTAAGTATCTACCAAATTGCTGATTCTGCCTTAAAAAAAAAAGAACTGGCAACACTTGCTTTAAATAATATTAACTTGTACAACTTCAAATTCGAAAAAAAAAATTGTTCATTCACCAAACAAATGTTTAATGGCTGATAATAAATTTGTATATGTATGTTTTGATGGAAAAGTACACCCAATAATTTCCACACGATATCAATTTTATCAGTTTGTTGTTATTGAAAGTGGCACATGGGAGTACTCGTACATCAAAAATACTCGTAGATAAACAAAGTGTTTGCAAATGTTTAAATTAATTTCAATTCTTTTTTCCACACATTTCTGTTTGTTTTGCATTTAATGTTTCATTTTATTGCTTTTGCGTATTGAAAAATGTTGATGGTGTCAAAGTCTTTAAACAGCAAATAATTTGCAGTATTTACCAATAATTAAAATTTTATTGTCATTAAATGAAGATCAGCCCCATTGTTTTTTACAGAAACCAACTTCTTCATTGCGAATTATTATGCGCGAAGGATTTTCCAATCAAAGCCTAGTGCGGGCATTTCCTTACTTTCATGTGCCCATAGGAACTGCGTTTGATTAATACGCAGTGACACGTATGTCATAACTTTATTCTGTCAACTATCAGACTAGAGAATGGCAAAAAAGTTAAAAAATCGATACTCGATTTTGTTGTATTTTTTTTTTTTAATTTCTATGCTAAAGATCGATTACTCAAGCCTCAATGTCGATTTTATTTTGGAGTTGTTTTCAATTTAATGTAAAAACTAAAAGACTTGCAACACAATTATTAAGTTATAGTAGACTTGATGTAGAAAAATCGGACAGAAAAAAACTTTAAAGAAAAGTTGTTGGTACATATTAATGGAATGATCTTTATTTCTCACCTCTTAACTGTAAAAGCAACATTGCTCCCTCCTGTCAAGAGGCATCTATCGATAACCTTCTGGCAAAATTTGAAGAAGCTGCGCCATTTAGTTTGTGTTTGACAGCCCTTGAGAGCAGATTACAGAGGAATTTCAGGAGAAAATGGAAAAATTGAATTTTTTTTTATTTATTTATTCATGTCTATGGATAAATCATCCTTACAGACAGAAGTTTTAAATTTACAATTATGCAATTTGACGTACAAACATACATACAAAATTAAAAACATTAAAAACGTAGACATTACAAAGCATTAAAAAATGTAATAATTTGATATTTAATTGAGTTTAGATTTAAAGAAAAATCAATAATCCTGTAGCATTTGCTAAATTGGCTGCACATTCTCCGAAATGGATCAGCATTTGCATAGTTGGTCCTAAAGTATTTGATAGAAAGCAACTCATAGTGTCTTGAAGGTCGGTAAGGAACCTTCAATGCAATATTGTTGAGTAGGAAAAATGAAAAAATATCACCATTAATCAGTTTTAAAATAAAAGATACATTTAACATAGTGCTCCGGCTTTTAAGGGTTGGTAGTTTAATGAGTGCAAGACGACTGGTATATGGTGGGAGGTCTAGTGGATTCCACTGAAGACTACGTAGACAGAATAACAAGAATTGGTTTTGCACAGACAAGGACAGGCCTCACTAAGGAAATATACAACTGCTTCGTAACGTATGGTTCCTTAAACTCCTTAGCCCATCGTTTTATAAAACCCAGAATTCCACGGGTTTTATTCACAGTCAAAGAAATATGATTAATAAAGTTAAGCTTAGAGTCCAACAGAACACCAAGGTCCATGATTGAAACTACTCTCTCCAAACGATGGTTTCCTAAATTTTAGTTTGCGTTAATGTAGGAACCTCTGTAGAAAGTTATATATCTACACTTGTTAAAATTTAGTTGCATCAAATTTTTATTGCACCATATATTAAAGCAATCCAAGTCCTTTTGTAGGAGAGTGTGATCTAAATACTTATCAAAGCTTAGGAAAATTTGAACTTCGTCAGCATACATCAAGATATTCGAGAATTTAATTACTTTTGGCAAATCATTTATAAATAAGGTAAAGAGAAGTGGTCCAAGATGGCTACCTTGAGGCACTCCCGAAGTTACGTCAATTAATTTTGAAAAAATATTTTTGAAACGAACACACTGCTTCCTGTTTGTTAAATAAGACTTAATCCATTTTAAACATCTGTTTGAAAATCCCATTAAGTCAAGTTTTCTTAAGAGCAACTTGTGGTTGACTTTATCAAAAGCTTTACTAAAATATGTGTACACGACGTCTGTTTGCTTGCGCTGAACGAAGCCTTGATTAACAACAGTTGTTAGTTGTAGTAAGTTTGTTGTCGTAGAGCATCCTTTACGAAACCCATGCTGGACAGAACTGAATAGAGATGATGCGTGATGGGAAATATATTCCGTCACTAATTTTTCAAATAACTTCGGAATAACACTCAGCTTAGCAATACCTCTATAATTTACAACATCCGCTTTTGCACCACTTTTATACAGAGGTATTATGAAAGATTTTTTCCAAAAACTGGGAAACTCGCACTTAATTAATGACATATTAAAGATTCTAGTCAATGGCTCAGCAAGAGCATCAGCACAATTAATTAGTATACAGCTGGGAATATTGTCAGGACCGCTGCTATATGAGAACTTTTACCCGAAACAATTAAGAAAAAAAATCATGACATGGTGTTGGCCGATCGGAGATTGAAAGTGTGCGAAGAAGCGGAAGCATCATAGCTCAGTGGATCCACTACGACACACTAAAGACCAAACAGCAACAGTGAGTTTCTGGGTGTGAATCGGTGCCAGCGAAACCCGAGGTGGGTTTATCAGCCAACAAAGTAATAGTGACCGTTTTGGTGATGCAGGCGGTATAATCCACAAAAGGGTATAACAATCCATGACGAATGTTGTGCCCACATATTGGGTCGATTTAATAAAGATTTGAAAAAACGACTGCATTTGGTACAGAAAAAAGTTCTTTTCCATCAGGATAGTTTTCCATGGCTGCGAATAGGTCACTCTCTGGATATAGCCTCGACTGGCTATTTTTTGTTTCCAAACCTAAAGAAATGATGAAAAATTATGAAATCATTTCACAAACCAATCTTTTTTTTAACAAGGAATAAACAAAATTGGAGAAATGTTGGACAACGCGTATAGAGCTTAAAGGGCATTATGTTGAAAAATATTATGATTTATTATCAAAAAAGCTTTAAAATCCTTATTTAGCAGCCCTCGTATGTAGGGGTTAAGTGATTCGCAAAATTGTTTAAAACCCTTTTTTCTCGAGTGCAGAATAGCATATTGTCCATTTAATCATTCTCAATGGAGACTCATGAGCTTTGAACTCGAGCCTATAAATAACAAATCATATTCATTTGGTTAGCAATGCATACAGTTCGACTTAAATACACTAAATAGTAATTTTTTATGTTGTTTTTGCATTTTTTATATTTTCTTATGCAAAAGTAGTCGCTTCAACCGTAGCTGCCAGGTAAATTATGGGTAAAATCGAGGAAAAAATCGTTAAAAAACAATTATTTCTATTTGAGTAAAACATAACGAAACAATTAAATTAATAGTTTTTGTGTGTTAAGGAATTTTAATAGTAAAAGAATTAGATAAAAAAAAATCAAACAAATAGAAAAATGAAACATGACGATTGCAAATGATACAAAACTTTTAAATTGAAAAAAAAAACAACCTGGGTTGTGTGTCACCGTTTTATCGTTACTACAATGGAAGGTGTTCTAATTAAATCAGGGAACTTGTGCCTCAAACCCGTGCTTATTTACGAACGATTTTTTCTGCATTAAGAGCGCATCCATTTGTGGTCGATATACTAGTGAATCACACTACGCATTACAGTAAAAATTCGTTCTTTAGTCAAACAGTACGTAAACGTATGTAAAATAAATTCCCTGCCAAGCGATCTCCTGTCACTCTCAGCGTGGAGAGGTTCAAGCCGAATATCCACAAGCACTACCTTTTTTTTTCCCATAATATATTTTCCAAGTAACCTAAATGTCGTCATAGAAGTCGTTATTATTTTTTTTAGAAAAGGTGACTAGTTTTAACATAAAAAGAAAAACAATCTCTAAGACGGGTAGTTCATTTTCATTCAATCGCCTGATAAGTTTTACGAAAATATCTAATGCAAAAAAATAGTATAAAGACTCCTTCCAAGTGTTGGGTTTATCAAATTTTTTTATAACATGTTGTTGAGGTACTTCTTAATTTTTTGTTTTTTTTTTTTTTTTGTTTATTCTCCTCTCAAACTATAAGTTTTCTAGTGGCAAAAAATCATAAGTACAGTGAAACTTCGATATTACGAACTTCGTTATAACGAAAAACTCAATATAACGAATTTTTAGCTGAGTCCCTTAAAAAAATCTTTTTATTGCAAAGTTTTTCATACAAAAATGCTCTATAGCTATAACGAAAAAATTTTGAGCTATAAAGCCTCTATATAGCGAAGTATTTTTTCAAAAGCCTCTATACAACGAAATTATAATTGAGAAATACATAAATAACATTTTAATATAACATTTAAGTGTGTAAGTCATTATCAAAAGCCTCTATATAACGAAGTCTTGAACTATAGCCTCCATACAACAAAGTCGGAATAAAGCAAAATTAAATTTTAAGCAAAACGGGGAAGTCTCTTTTAAAAATAGAATTTGGACAAAAAAAAAACTAGTTAAACGAATTTTTTTTCGTATTTCTTTAAATTTCGCTATACCAGGGTTTCACAATGCATACGTATAACGAATCAATAGCTATAACGAAGTATTTTTCGATCCCCTCTAGATCCGTTATATCGAAGTTTCACTCTAGTATATAAATTATTATAATGATTCTTATCTCAATACCACTGTATGGCACATAAGTATGTATGTAAATGTGTCACGCATAATATAAAAATATATGTATTTATAATTTTCTTAAAAAATATATTTATAGCAGTAAGAAAAATTATGCTTGTGTTATTTAAAATATATGTATGTATGTACATACTTATGTACGAGTATATGTACATAAATATATACTTAAGCATGTACATATATCATTTGGCATATCTTTTTCTCTAAATGAATGCTGAAATATTTTTGTTGTTGTTTTCTGTTTATAAAAGTTGAAAGTGATTTTAAATATTTTTATGGTTCATTACTACTTAAGAATAATCGCAGAATTAATACAAAAGCCACCGGATGTGTTAAACAAAAGCTCAAGTTAAAAAAAAAATATATATACTGGTACAATTACAATCTTTATCGCAAACATTGCACAGTGGAACTGTGACAAATCAAATCAATTAATAGCAAACGAAAAGAAAAGCATGTACAAGTAAATAAAGTACCACCGATGTAAATATTAAAAATGTTTTCTATATTTTTTTAAATAAATTTCTTTTATGTGAAAGTACAAAATTAAATTAAAAAAAATTAACAAAAAACATTTCAGCTGCATTCAAATATTTTTAAAATTTAAAGACAACTTCTTCATATTTTAATATAAGCTGTCAGTGACAGAATAAATTAAAAAGTTGTTTTGATACAAAAAATAAATAAATGGTTTGGATTTGAAGAAATTTACTTCAATGAATGAAATGTATGAATAAACGTTTTGTTTTTTGTGGCTTTAACTGTTCATATGGCGACATTTTATTGGTTCCTAAACAAAATCTTTAAAAAAAGTTCACTGACGATTTGGTTTAGGGACCAATAAAATGTCGGCATATGAACAGCTAAAGCCACAATAAACAAAACATTTCGCAAAAACTCTAATTGTTTTAACAATTTGTTGGAAATAATATATTTCAATATTAAATATATAAAAATAAATAATGAAATGTTGTTAAAAACTATGCAAGTCATACATAAAGTTGACTAATTCGCGTAAGGGTATTTCCTTCAACCCAGATTGCTCCCCTCAATCGTGATTGATTTGATGAATATTGAAAATGGAAACCAAGTGCTTATTAATATTTTGGAATGAGTCTACGTCTTTGAATAATAAACTATTTATATAGTTTATCCTTCATATGGCAGAAAACTTACCCTCCTTCAAAGGTTTTCGTGTTGTACTCGTACTTCATGCTGATGTTATTTTTAAAGGTTTTTATTATAATTTGTTAAGGCATCATATGGTTGATTTGGTGACATCGTACTGATCCGTCAATGATTTCATCGACCTTTTGCATTTCGTCTTAAATGTGAAAATATGTTTTACCTTTCGTAGAGAACTGTCAAAAGCACACGTTATTATCACCAGCTTATTGCCATTCAAGCACGCAAGTACATGAATTCAATTGTCCTTATTTTGGATCAAGGAGCGAAAAACATGGCTTTATTATGTGCAATATCACGCAAAACATTAGATCTAAGGTTCGAGGTACCCTCTAGCGAGTAGTTCTCTCAATCCTGGGTTCTCTCTACTCGTGAGTTTTGTTAATAAAAATTATTTCTACAGCTTTCCTTTGTATAGTGATACTCGTATATATATATTTTTTTATTTTTTTCTAAAGATATGTTTTTATTATAAAATAGTGAAATAGTCTCAATAACATTCAGTTTTGTAGGATATTTTGGTATTTATTGATAATATTGGGTGATTTTTTAGCAACTTTCTTTTTGGCAACACTGTTTTTGGCAGCTCAGCTGTTTTCGTGTAACATGTTACTGTTAAACATGATCAGTTTGGTCTACAATTTAACCACGAATCGATTTACAAACGAACAACGCTTGCAGATTATTGAATTTCAATATCAAAATTCATTATCCGAAAATTGTGTTCAGCGACGGAGCTCATTACTGGTTGAATGGATACGTCAAAAAGCAAACTTGATATATTTAGTATGAAGAGCTGCCAAAAAGATTGCATCCCGAAAAATTTACTATTTGATGTGGATTATGGCCCGGTAGCATCACTGGATCATATCGCGCTACCGTGCGATGATTACAAACTTTTTACCCAAATTGAAAAGCTGGACTTGGCTGACATGTTATTTCAACAAGCCGGTGGCACATACCACATAGCACGCGAAACAATGGTCCAATTGGGAGGCGAGTTAAGTGAACATTTTACTTCACGTTTGGGGCCGGTCAATTGGTCGCCTAGATCGTGTGATTTAACGCCTTTAAATTATTTTTTGTGGAGCTGTGTGAAGGCCCAACTCTTGAAGCCAATATTGAAGAATTTATTCGTGAGATACCGGCCGTATGGACCATTTGAGGCGTATACGTGTGTTTTTATGTGTTCTTTTTTTAATCAAATCTGAAAGCTCTTAGAGAAATCACCCTTTACTTTTTGTTGTTGTCGGGGGCCCGTAGTAAAATTTTATAGCAAATATATTTGTAGAACACTTTCGGCCGCTAGAGAGGCACCGAAGGAGAGTTTTTTCCTACCTTCAAAAAAGTGCTAAACGAGAGCCATATCGCGAAGAGTTAGAGGGTTACAATTGCTAAATACATCTTTTAACTAAAATGCATCGCTTACGAAACATCTATGTGCAAAAGCCGCCTAAAATGAATTCTAGATCTAAACTTTCAAAACGCCGATAGGTGTTTTGGTTCCCTCTACCAGAATCAGTCGTTAGAACCTTGTTATTTTTTTGTGTTGTACAGAGTAATCTCTGTAATTATCTCAAGAAAAATATCTTATCATATAATAAAATAAGAAAAACAGAAGAATTAGGAAATTTTTCACATAAAAATTAGAATTTTTATGGCGTTTTCGTGACAATAATAATACACATATTTTGCTCTTCCTCCATGTGTGTGTTCTTATCTAAAAAAATATGTGCAAACAGTACAAAAGAGCTGACAGAGGCTCTTTTTTACATACATATATTAAACATAATATGCAACTAATTTTGCGCTCAACTGTATTTCAGGGTTGGATAGTACCCTTTTTTCAATTGTATGAACTCTTTTGTTTATACGAGTATAAATAAATATTTTATTTTATCTTATTTTCGTTTACGTGTACATGTTTGTTTTTACGTAAAAAGTTCATAAAGAACTAGTAAAGTTCAAAATATCGACATCATCGCCCGATTATGACAAGAACTTTATTTTATTATTAAAGATTTTCAGTGATGTTAATATTTCTTTTGCAATGACATAATCGCTGGTACAGTATAAGTATGTACTGCGAAAGAATGCAGTGGGCATGCTGCAGCGAAAAGCTGATAGCAGAAGAGCGGGTTCAGCGCTACACTCAAAAAAAAAGACAGTTACTAAATTCAAGTAAATAAAAATCCTAAAAAAATAGTGAAAATCACTCTCATAATTTTTCTTTTTAGTTGAAATCAGCGAATTATTTTTTATAAAAGATTTTTAAAAATCTTCAAAACATATTTTTAATTACTTTTGTTTAAATTTAATAAAAGTAGAACAAATAAGAAGTTCCAAACAATTTTATATTAAATTTTATTTTTGTAAAAGTAAAAAGAAAAAATAATAAATGTCGCAATTAAGACAGACGGCCTTTTCTCCTCTAAAAAAAAAATATTGCCTCAAACATGGAATGAATGTCTTCATTTTTTTCTGCAATGTATTTTCATTTATTAAATCTTCAATGTAAATTGAAATATTCCCATTTTAAATCATTAATAATTATATACTCGTAAGTTTAGCCAATGCCACAAAAATTGATGTCCGTAGTTTCTGCAGTCATCATCTTCAAGTTTCTCGACTTCGAGAGTGTCCGTCCTTCTAAGCCAATTGTGGCCTATATAGTTTAGAATATTGAGGGCTAGTGGGTTTAAATGGTATTCCAATTTCTTAATGTATATTGTAAAGTATTATGAAACCACTGTTTTAAGTAATGGAATGTCTGATCTTGATTAACATACTGGCTGAATTTTTTCTATATTGAATGCTGAGGCGGTGCCCCATAACTTAACTCCATAGTACCATAGTGGTTTTATGATCACGTTGTATAGAGGAAGTCTGCAATCTAGGCTTTATGTTGATTTTCTCCCCATAAGGCAATTAATTTAAGTAATTAAATTTTATTTGTATCAATTTAGCGTTTGTGTGCGATTTCCATGTTAAGCGACGATCAAAGCGAATGTCGAGGTATTTGACTTCATTGTGTTGTGGCATAGATGGACGACCATTAATTTGGATGAGGGGACATGTTTCCCCTCACAACGTAAAAGTGATATGAACACATTTTTTGCACGTTGACTTTTATACGCCATGTTTTTAGACATTTTTCCAATATTAAATGTATTCCTGCAATTTAACGGACGCTTAGGAGAGCTGTATCACCAGCAAACATTCATATGTGAAGACGTTACCTTCTCCGATAATAAATGTTCGACCAGTTAACTAGTTTACCAATAGTTTGTGAATGTTTGCTTCTCCTTCGCTTTTATTTATTAAAAATTCATGCGGAGAGCTGAACAATATTTTTACTTGAAACGCATTTCTTACTACATTTACAAGTCCGTGCGTATGTTATATGGTGCTGTGTTAAATCCTGAAACCAAATTGGTGATCCGGAATACACCCTTGTTGTTCAATATTGGGGTCAGCCTGCTCGCAAGTGGTTTCTTAAAAAGCTTTGACATGTTAAATAACAAACTTATAGGCCTGTATAATTCCACAATCGTGTGATCTTTTCCGACCTTGGGAATCATAATGATTATCGAAACCTTCCATTCTGCCGGACAATGTTTAAGGCGTAAGACAGCAATGAAGATTAGAAGGATAATTTTTTTTTGCTATACTACGCAACTCTACGAGCATCTTGTTTGCTGGGTTTTTCTTCGTGTTGAGGTCAGAAATAGCATTTTCAATCTCACGAATATAAAATCTTAGGAGAATAGTGTCTCCAGCAACACTTGGCGACAGTTCGACCATATCAGCGGACATGTGCAATGGAGATTTGCTTATTACAGCTCTTTTAAGTCCTCTGGTTGCTCGTCAAAGTGAATAACCTGTTTGTAGTGTGCCTTACTTATTACCCACAACTTCACAAAGTGGCGCCTTTTTAAGCTTACAATAGAACAAAAATATTTACTTAATATTGCATTTAATAGTAACGTTTTGAATACACAAATAAAAACTGTGCTTTCATTAGTGACAACATTCGAGAGATTTGAAATAAATAATTATATGGCTGCAAGGAAACGTTTATATCTTTGTTTATTTATGAAAATAAAAGAAACTTTTAAACAATTATTCTTTGATTATATGGTAAATTTTATTTGTATTTTCGAAACTTTTCACTCAAAAACAAATGTGTAAACGAAAATAAAATAACCGAAAAACAGAGTAATTAACGTAGTTAATAAGTGGGTAATATTTAACCCTAAAATAAAGTTGAATGCATAATATGGTACATACGGGTATTTATATGTTTTATGTGTCAACATAGTTAGAAAAGAACATGATGTTTCTTGCACTACTGCCTTGTATCATTCTAAAGGAACGATAGTTTTATTATTTTCAAAAACTTAATAGAGCATTTTTTCAACTTTTTGGGAAGTCACGTTGAGATTTCTTTAAAAATATTAATTACTTCTACCAATCAGTTAAACTCGATTTGAAAATAATTTTTTTTTGTAAAAAAAAATAATATATTTATTGCCATAAATCAGCAAGCGTCAAAATTACTTTTAAATAATGGCCACTAGCAAATTTTTTACAGCTTCCAGATGTTAATTTTATCTGTTTCTGGTGGTAAATATCGAATTGTAATTTTCCAAAAAAAAAAAAAATGGACGCAGATTTGACTTTTCACAACCTACACGTAGTGTAGACAACTTTCAGAGAGTTCAGTAGGAATAAAAAAAAGAGAACATAAAATCTTTGGAAATGATCTGAACTTCTATATCCTAAACTCATTATTTTCATGACTTTTTTGGATGTTCTTTTTTTGCTGAGTGCTAATCTTTTTTTTAGAACAGAAGGGAAGGGCAAAATATATGCAATATTTCTATCACAAGAGTAAACGGCGCGGGCTTTGTCACTTTGTCTCCGTGAATGGGATATAACTCGAGAAATAATCATATAAATATTTATGATTTAAGGCGTGCTAAGACGAATGTTGCCTCAGTAAGTGACAACTGCTCTGTCTACTGCAAACAATTTTGATATTTTAGAGGCATTTGCAAATCATAAATAAATCTACACTTGTGGCAACGGTGAATGCAACATGTTGCCTTTTCTTAAAGTCATTTAAAAACTCAAACGCTTGCATATAAAAAATTCTGTTTTCTTTTTGTCAATTGTAAAAAATTTTAGTAGAACAAGTGTTTTGAAATATTCCCAATTCTTAAAACATCGTATTGAAATGAATAGTTGATTAATTGAAAGTTGCGTGCTGTTTTCAAAATAATTTTTTTAAAAATTTCTTATTATTTTGTTTATCATTCCTCAGCTTGAATGTTTTGGAATGCCTTCTTATTACATAAACTAAAAGCAGAACGTGTAAATGTTTAATATTTTGTTTACTTTCATATTTTTTCGAATAAAATTGAAGTTGACTTGAATAGGGATTGAATTGTGCTCAGCGAAAAACACAAAGAAATTATAGAAATAAAAACACCATCTAAATGTGGCACATAATCGTATGAACAAATGTGGAGACGTATGTATGAACATATTTAATAAGCGATCTTTATATTTTATCGCATTTTATTTTCCCTTCTATGGATTTAGTAGAAAAATGTTTTTGTTTAGGTTTTTTATTAACGCTACTACGCAATTGCGGATATACTGAGTTTATTTATTTATCTATAGTGGAAGAGTTTGAATTATTTCAACAATAATCTATGGAGACGAGTTTCAGTTTGGCGTGGCAAGTGGCTTGTGAAATACGAGGGTGGCTCAATAATTCTGTGACATTTTGAATATCCGGCCTCTTGACTGAAAGATCAATACTGCTCATGTCAACAAGCAACTGTCAGTTGACTCCTATAGACATTAGAACAAGCTGCGTCATTTAATTTATATTTGTCAGCCATTGAAAGCAGACTATCCACTTGATTTGAGCAGAAAATGGAAAAACTTAGTTTCATGCGCTCATTGAACATTAGGTTTTGCGGGAGTACCATCACTCAAACCAAGGCTGAGCTTGATAAATACTATGGGAATTCCGCACCATCAATTTCAATGGTATTTTGATGCGGCCGTAAAAGCACGAAAGATACTGAACGTTCTGCACTCCCAGTTGAGGTCTCTACCACCGAAACAATTGAAAAATTCTCGATATGTTATTGACCGATCGGAGATTGAAAGTGCCAGTGGTTTAAATTTTGAATGAGCACTTAAGAACGAGAAAGCTTTCCGCAACATGGGTGCCACCCCGTCTGCTCACAATCGACAACAAACGCAATCTTTTGACAACCGTTTTGTAATCGTGGACGAAACGTAGATCCGCTACAACACACCAGACACCAAAGAGCAGTAAAAACAGTGGGTTTCTCTTGGTGAATCGGCGCCAAAGAAGGCCAAGATGGGTTTGTCCGTCAATAAAGTCTTGGCCATCGTTTTTTGGGCAGCAAGTAGTATAATCCACATTAATTACCTTCAAATAAAGAAAGTCAATGGCTAAAATTATGCCAACTTATTGGGTCGATTTAATGAGGATTTGAAAACAGAAAACTACCGGAATTGGCCAATAAAAAAGTTATTTTCCATCAGAACAATGCAAAGGTGTACAAATTTGTAGTTTTCATGGCGAAATTCCCTAATCCGGCTTATTCTCCGGATTTAACCCGACTATTTCTATTCATGGAATTTCGCCATGGGAACTACAAAAGAAATTTGATTCTATTTGAAAAATGTTTAAGCCATCTTGGGAAAAATTTTGACCATGTTATACTCCATCACATTTGATATTTTTTGGAGCTTCCCTGGACTGTATACCTTCCTCTGCGAGTGTATGCGTGACTCCTACTTAATTCGATGTTATATTTGACTATTAAGTGCCAATTGCCTCCTTCGGTATTATATGAAGATTTTAATTTTTTTACGTAGTAAATGCCAAATGTGATCTATGGGATTCATATCTGTGGAGGAGTTTTTAATTGTTTGCACTACTTTATGTTGATTATTGAAGGTTCGCTGTTTATATAGATAGAAATGGTGTATGGAGGAGGGAAGCTGAGAGAATGGTAGAGGAGGCTGGTACTTCGCCTGAACTACTAATATGAAGACTTGTCTCATATGATTACTTAGTTAATTCACGGCAATTGCCTACTAAAAGTAGCAGTTGTCTATATATGGAGGGCCAGATGCATAAGACATGATTTACGGACTCCTCAACATCAAAAAAGCCTAATCTTTTGGCTTGAATACCGAAGATACAGTGTTTGTTTACCTTGCCACAACTGTCATTCTTGGAAGATTATAAATTTGCGTTGTCCTGCTCCTGTCATAGGGAGGACAGAAGGTTTTAATTGTTAAATTGTTAAATTAATTTCTCATAGAGCTCCACTTTTTACTGTTTTGCTGTCGCGATTGTTCAAGTATTCCCGCACCCATCTATTGATTGGACTTGATTGCAGCTCTGCTACACAGCCAGTTAGCTGCCTTTTTTATGGCTGGTAGTCTATTTGTGGGATGCTACATTCGTTTTTGAAAGATGCGAATACCCCTGCAAACTCTGCTCTTCTGCTCTGTTTCTGGAGTCATAGCAAAACGCTTCTGATCATTTAGTGTTCTACAAATTCGTCACTGCTTTTCATTTCGCAATATGCAAATAAAATCAGTTTCGCTTTTATTATTATTTATTCCTCCAACCGCAACAAAAAACGTTGATTAAATTAAGCATGCAACGAATCAACTGTGAAATTTTCCCCTGTGTCAACGCTCCCCCCTTTATGCATTTGTCTCCACGCTCTTAGTTGATTTTGTATTGAGTGCTGACGAGAAACTAGAAAACCCTCTTGTGTTCAAAAGACATTTTAAATCGAAATTAATCAGTGTGACTGCAGTGTACGAGCAAGTAGTTGTAAATAAAACACTTCAGAAATATTTTAGTTGCTTCTCTTTAAGTTGTTATTGTAACGGCACACCAAGTGCCTTTAAATATTTTTTTTAATCATTTCCTTTGTTTATTATTTTAACATTCGAAGTGCATTTGAAACAACTGACAGACCGAATGATTCCTTAATCTGGCGAACCATTGTTGCACGCATAGCAAGTGTCATCTGTCATCAGTTTCTTTATTCACTTGGCACCACATTATCATTTCTTGTATGTGTATGAGTGGGGCCGCAATTCATTATCAGGGATGTCAGGCAGCGTTACCGTTGTGCAGTTCGTCCCCTTGTTTTTGAGCGCCTAGCCTTTTTCATGGCTCTTTCTTAAATCCCCTTTTGTAACATTTTTGTTTTGTTTTTTAAGTTTAATTTTAGTTTTTATTTTGGCAGTAAACAGCTTTTACAGAAGTTTTGTGTTTTAATCCGAACGGCTCTTGTTTATAAAACACATGAGTTGGTGAAAATATGCATCCAAATTGGAAAAAATAAGAGTTATTTTTAGAATGAACTGTCATTTTACAATAAAATTTACACGAAATTTTTGGTTTATATTCTAAACACTACGAACAACCTAAACATTATATTTTTCCGAAATGATGCATTAAACACATTCGAGACAGCAGGCTACACGGCTACGCGACTTCAAATGTCGCCCTGTAGCCAGCTACTTAATCAAGGGCGTAGCCAGGATATGAAATAGGGTGATGCCACGAAAATTATGATTTTTTATGATTATTACAATTTTGATCTATTTAAGGAGTAATCTGCGTGGATCTGAAAATTTTGCTAGAATTTTTTCCAAAAATTCGTCCTTCTTCTCGGTTACCAATCTTCGGTGGACGCTTAGCATACATAGTCCTGCAATATACAATATACTTATTTTTGATAATAAGTCAAATTGCATATTATTTTACCGTTTAAACGAGCTTCAGTCATTGTGGCGCGCAACCATGTTTTACTCGCCTTAAAGTGCTAAATGACCGCTCAACAGTTGCAGTAGTGAAATTAATAACGCCTTCCTTATATTTGGATAAAATAATCCAGCGTCTTTCAAAATACTCGCCAGCTCTAAGTCGGCTCATTCGTCTCTACCCATTTTTTTTTGCCAAGAATTATACCAAAAGCTCAATTTCTCCTTCCAAATCATCCAAAAATGCTCAAACGTTTTTGTGGCATCTTTAAGCTCTTCCAGCTTGTTTGACGGGTGCAGACAATGAATTGCAAACGCTGGCCTATTCTCTTCATTAAATCTTCTGTCCAATGATGAAATTAAAGAATCTATATAAGGAATGTATATAGATCGCTTCCAGTATTCAGCAGGTGATGAAAATGGGGGATTTGAATGGAGCGTTTGACGAGAGACTATCCTTGGAACAGACATCTCTATTCCTAAATTGGCTGTGTTTTCTTGAATAGAAAAAAGCAATCCGTCCACAATACCCTGTGCATTTTTTAATAATTTTATATTGTATGCATGTAAAAAAAAATTATTATAGAATTAGGTGAGTGCCACGGCCCTCTAGGCCGATACCTAGCTACGCCCATGTATTTAGTTATTTTGAAAACGACAGGTACATAGTAAACAGCTGTTGCAACAATTCATTTATTTATATTGCAATGCATATTTAGCGCTTTTAATTTTTTAAAGTTCCTTTTTTCATCGGACAAGTCCCGACCAACTCTGAAAAAAATAAACCATCTTCGTTCTATATTGTAGGATTTATGATCAGTAATATATTTCTTGAACGCCGTAACTCCGGAATCAAGAGAGAGCACCGAAAGAAATTAAACTAATATTTTTATGTTGGCACCCGAACAGAACTCCCATTTTGATAACACAGTTTTATCATTTGATCGTTATGTTGAACGTTTTATCCGTCCATTATAATTTGCCAAAAAATTACAAATGACAGCCAATTTGACAGATATTGCTTCAACTGTCGTAGCTTGGAAGTGCCTATTGGAATCTAGATAATTAGAAAGTAAAACAAATGACAAGAGCTAAAAGCCTATTGTCAAAATATCTAATACTGAAACGTTTGCTACGAAATAGTTTGATTAACTGTTTGGACTAAAAATTATTTATGTACCAGACGGGCAGTAGTGCTTTCGACGAAAAGGTCGCTTCGAAATTGGCTCTATTCTTTACACTCTATACTATTGGTACGATATTTTTTGATAATCAAACAAAATTTGTTGCATTTTTATTGTTATTAAAAGAGTTCCCACTTTTTTTCTTCTTTTCATTGAAATTCCCTTTTTGTGGCCCCTTTTAGAAATTTTTTTTAACGTTAACCCTGATTTCAAGTATTTGAAAAATAAAATTTACTATCAAGGAATCAAAACTATTAAAGAACCAAGTAAAATTTTGGGACATTTAGTTTTCTCTGGAAATTATAGTCTTCAATTTTTTTTATTTTCAAATAAAATTTTTATTTTTTATATTCAGTATTCGAATAAAAACTTTGTGTTAAATACTAAAAAATAGTTTTTTTTATTATCTTTAAATCCCTCCTTGCTTGGTATTGCCCATGGCATATGACATCCTTCAAGTGTCCGCCGCAACGTCCTGTAGTTAGACAGATTCAATCAACCTAAAAGTCTTTTGCTGTCTGTATTCCACAATTAAAAAGTTTGTTTTAAAAATAACTGATAAGGAACTTTTTGTAGTACTCAAGTAAATTTATATTGAACAACCGCCAATGCCGATAAGCGATAATATTCTCATATCAACGTTTGCTGATGATAAGGGTTATCTAAGCGTCCATGAAGCATCCCACAAATTGCATGGAATACATACTACTGTTACAAAAAAATTACTAAAAACATGGAGGGCAGAAGTTTACGAGTAATAATGTTTATATATTACTTTTATATTGGAAGGGCAATATGTCCCCCAATACAAATTAATTAAGGGTGGTCTTGAATAGAAGGCGAAAAAAATTTTCACGTGAAATTTTTCGCCTGGGCAAAAGTGGTGAAAAATTTTGGACTTAGATAAAAAATTTCATGTGAAATTTTATTCACGACACGGGTGCGGGCGAACTAATTTATACCACAACGCAGTGGGGTATTTATTCATCATCATTGTAGTTTAACATGAAAATCGCACGATACAAATGGGTGGAAGTTCAATACTAAGCCTAGATTGCAAGCTCCTTCTATAAAACTGGATTGTAAACCCAATCGGATACGATTCTTCGTACGATTACTGTCGCGCTTCCGTAAGTAAAACATTTGTGCATTCAAAAAGATCTAGACGTATCTTTGTCTTGACTGTGATTTCAAAAATTATGACAACATATTCGTCCAAACCCACCAACCAGCAGTATTCTGAACTGTAGAGCCTAGACTTGGGTATGAAGGAGGGACCCTCTTTTCTTAACAGTGCAGTTACACATGCAAGTTTTTGCTCTTAATTTCTTTTACACGTAGTACTTGTCAAAATGTACCGTAGACTGTTACGTAGACTGTACGCAACTTATTAGTAAATTTTATTTTCAAGATGCAAGCCGCAAGGAAACCATTTATAAGGTTTAAGAAAAACGAATTGATTGCAACAAAGACGAGAATTTGATTGTCAAACTGCTTATAAAAATGTTGACGAATTTGATTTTTTTATAAGTATATTTAGCGATTGACAACCATCTTTCCCATGTCTTCGATTGTTGCATATAAAGGGTCCGCCAAATAAATTTTTTTTTGAAAATGCTATAAAAAAACTACTAAATATTTTCTCAAATTTCTTTTTTTATTTGAAAGTACAATCCTTCCGGTTAATAATGGAAAATAATTTTCATTCAAATATGTAGCTGCCTCGGGTGGCTATGCAGTAGCCTACACGATCGGTCCAATTTTTAAGCACATTATCGATTGTGTGCAGCTGTATTTCACCAATGGCTTCGCGAATATTGTCCTTTAAAGCGTCAATTGTCTCTGGCTTGTCGGCGAAACACTTATCTTTGACGGCAACCCACAAATAATAGTCCAATGGTATCAAATCACAGCTCCGAGGTGGCCAAACGACATCAGCTCTGCGGCTGATAATGCGATCTTGAAAAACAGGGCGCAAAACATCGAGTGTAGCTTCGGCTGTGTGGCACGTAGCGCCGTCCTGTTGAAACCAAATGTTCCCAATATCCTAATCTTGAATTTTTGTGAACAAAAATTCGTTAAACATGGCCCGATAACGATCGCCATTGACTGTAACGGCCACTCCTTCCTCATTTTCGAAAAAAATGGCCCAATTATGCCTCTGGACCAAAATCCACACCAAACACTGACTCGTTTTGGGTGCACCGGCTTTTCAATGTATGCGTGCGGGTTTTCTGTGCCCCAAATGCGACAATTTTGCTTGTTTACATACCCGCCAAGATCAAAATGAGCTTCATCTGAAAAGATGATTTTTTGGCAAAATCGGCATCTTCTGTGAGTCGATCGCAGGCCCACTTAGCGAAGCGAAAACGCATTGGATGGTCAGTTGGCTTCAACGATACACAACCATATTCGTTCAGCGGAAAGATAAAACTAATTATCTGTCAAATCAGACATGAGCTAAGTGTTACCATTCACGAAATAAGCACTAGTTGAAAAAAAAACGTTAGATGGCGGACCCTGTATGTACCTTATTTCTGTTGCCAAAAAATTTTATTGCATCCTCAATTTAATTGAACTAATAATGTTTTTAGTTTTGTTATTTTTTTTTATTGGACCAGTACTCAGGGGACGACCCCTATTTATACAGTGTGCATTGTGCTGAAACTAATACAAAACAGGATATGGTAAGGAGGAAATTAGGAGTAGTACTTGTGGACATTCGATTTGAACCTCTCCATGTTAAGTATGACAGGGAACACAACTGTAAGGAGCTCGTGCCACATACGAGCCGTTCGATCAAAGTAGTCAAATCTTAAATCTAAATGATTATTTATTTAAGTGAAGCTAATGCCAGACAAAAAACAGTGGTTAATACGTTTCCTTCTGTATTGTCCTGTGTTCGGCTAAAAAAAGTGTCCTTCCTTCTCAGACGTTTGCGGCCTCTTTTTTATTTCACTTGTCATTGTATTTTGAACTCAATGGAACATCTATATCTTGATGAATGAGCGAATTTTCAACGTACCAGGGAGTGGCTGTAATTATATGAAGAATTTTATTTTGGCGAATTTGAAAATTTTCTATATTAGAGGGTGCCCCACAACTGAATTCCACAGCACCATATTGGTTTTAGGATCGCGTTGCATAATTTGGTAGTTAGTTTGGGTCGCCCTTAATTTCAGTTGCATCTATTTAGGCCTTATTAATGACGAAGGATTTGTGTTGCATAGAACTGCATGAGTTTTTTTATAGTTCTATGGAACGCAATATAACATTATTCATATTTTTTATTTGATATTTTTATTTCAATAATATTTTTAAAATAAACACGAAACTTAGGCACACAAACTATAATTTATATGTGAAAATTGTGATCAACTGTTAAAAATTGGTGGTCAAGTTGACAGACGAGTGTATTGCAATTTGAAAGCTAGAAATTGAATGTGTAACGCCGAAGTTGGTCGATCACGAGAGATGTGAAGTCATCACAGGAGAACCCATTAAACAAACAACTTCCAGAATTTGTTAACGATTCTTTAGATATTGATGTATGAACACAAGAAATTCTAATATATTATGTTTAAGTAAATATGAAGAAAATAACTTTTTTTATTTTAGTACACAAATCTCATAAAAGTATTCGTATATAAAAACATGTATCAATTACAATACATTCCTAAAGATCCATCTTAATAATGCTCTTGGGAATCCTGAATGAATTCTCCTTTTCTAGAAGAAGAGCAATAAATTTTGCTTTTGACGAAATTTTGAAAATGAAGTCGAAGTTCCCTGTGTATATCTTCAAGAAATTTTCATGAAATTCGATTATTTCTGTGAAGTTTTTTGCAACTTTCAAGAGAGTTCATTCATGTGTAAATGCAGTGTAAAATCCCTAACCTAATGAATAAATATGGCCGTAATCAAAATAAGCTTAGAATAGATGTAGAAACCAGTGTTAAATGATAATGTATTAAAAAAATATTTTATGAAAATACTAACTATCGACATTCATTATTTTGGGATCGAGCTCCCAACCAAAGATTATAATAATTAATTTTTTTTGCTTGTTTTTGAAGTTCACAGATGACCAGTATGCAAAACCCATATTCATACACCTGATGAAAATAACTAAATTTACAAGATATTCAACGCATAAGAAAATTTTTAAAAATTTCGATTCTATTGTTTTTATAACAAAATACAAGTAATATGTAAGTATCTTATAAATCGACCGCCAGATGGCAGTGTATTCATATAATGGATAACAAAAACTTACTCATACAGGTAGCAGTGCCACATGTATCTTATTTTTAATTGGAGTTTTAAACTCTGTTTTAACTGCCTTCCGGTCTGTGTTTTCATAAAATTTCATACTCAGTTGAATTATTATAAAAAGTTGGAAAAATTCAACATGGCCAGAAAACAACAAAAAATAGTAATAGATCTACACATTGATGGAAAACCTTTACAGGAAATTGCCAAAATAATGAATCGCAATGCTTCTACTATCCAATACATATGTACATACAATCATACATATATAAATTAAAAGAAAGAAGTTTTAACAAATCAAATGAAAGTAATAATTTTTGAAGAAACAATAAAAAAATTTCATGTTTAAAGCAACGAAAAACATTTTTTTATTAGTATTATTACAAAATTCATTGTTTGTTGTGGCTTTAGCTGTTCATATGCCGACATTTCATTGGTCGGTAAACCAAATCGTCAGTGAACTTTGAAAACATTCAACCTCGGATGTTTATGCCATACGAATCAAATACAATATGAGAATTCTCTATCGCATATGAATCATAACAAAATACAAAATCATAGTAGGCAATAGGAATACTTTTATTCAAACAACATAACAAACGAATATACTCAACGTAAATAAAAGGGGTGAAAAAAAATACACACGAATTGATAACTTTCTTCATTTTTTTAAGTCAGTTAAAAATGAGGTTTTTTGTTGCAACTTCTTTTTTTATATTTTTGTTTGTTTGTTTATTTAAATGCCTTAATTGGAGAACTAAACCCGAGTAGAATTCTCAAACTCAAACAAATTACTCAAGTCTAGCGACAGAAAATTGGACTCGTACACATTTTAGAAATAACAACAATAAAATGCAAAAATTGTAAAAAGCGCAACTAAATACTTAAATACAATTAATTGAATTATTACTTTAATTCATTTCACTTGCAATCAGATCAGAACCGAACAAAGTCAAATGAGTTCAATTGTAAACGGAAAAATTAAATAAAAAAGCTCAATAGATTATTTCATTTAGAAACCCAGAAAAATGAGAAGCTTTTAATTAAATATGAAAATAAAAAAATGTTTGGAAATATTATAAGAGACTAGAGTAATTTAAACATCGTTCAAAGTCGGCGCACAACTTGTATTTCACGTTATTCAATTACTTTCTTCATATTTAATAACCAGGGCTGGGATTCTCATGCAAATGCGTTTTTTTATATTTTTGATGAAGGATAACCAGGTAGCGACTTATAATATATACGAATCATAAAATTTCAAGTCAAATATCAACGGCTTGTTCTTGCATATTTTTGCATATTTTAGAAATAAATGCATATTTCCACAGTCTAAAAAATTTAAATGCGCATTTTTTTAATTTTTATATAAATGAAATAATTAAAAAAGAGATTTATCTGCAAACTAGACTGCTCAAAGAAATATGAAATGACATGCGTACGCACAATAATGGCGTTTTAATCACCAAAGTTAGTTTACGTAACTTGTTTAACGCATGGATTGCTGCATCATGTAGCCAAATGGATTCAGTCCCACGTTGAAAATATTGATGGTTGACTTCTACATATTTATTTTTTTTCAAAGCTCCACTGTGCATTTTCTTCTATTCAGAGAAAAATCATCCCATCAAATATTACAGAAAATATTTTGACAAAATAAAAACCGTAGTCGATGGTCAAATGTACAAAAATTTGCGATATAAAAGGTCCAATTACATAAAAGACAAAAAAAGGGAAAAGTAATGGCTACCGCACTTTGATAAAACTTTTGAGACACTCTACCGAATTCGAGTAATTCAAGAAAGTCATCTTTCTCCGATGAGAATATCCTCATTGAACTAACTTCAGTACAAGTTGAATGCAGTTTTTCAATGTTCAATAGTTTCCTGCAACTTAAAAAAGTTTTGTTTCTGCCAATTAAAAATATTTGCCTTACCCTGCATTTACACATGAAAATAATTTCTTGAAAGTTTTATATACATACCTTATTATCAGTAAAAAAAAGTTCACAGAAATAATCGAATTTCATGAAAACTTCTTGAAATACACAGGAAAGTGAAAGTTCATTTCCAAAATCCTAAAATCCTGCTCTTATTATAGAGTTGAAAATGAACATGAAATGACAGTGAACGCATTAAGGCATCAACGGACATTCATTGCAACGATTTTTGGTGAAAGATTTGAAAATGTTCGCCAAAAGTTTCATGAATTGCTGCCTGCTGACCATCAGACAAAGTTAACTTACTGCCATACTCTGTCAAACTTGATTTACGAAGAGGATAATTTCTTATTGAAAATCATAATGAGCGGTGAAGAACATTTTAATGTGAGTATTTTGTGTGGCATTTGCAATGAATATGTGAACGGCACATATTTTTTTCAAGACGCCGATGACACCACCGCAAACGTGAATGGCGAGCGATGCAGGCAGATGCCAAACAAGTTTTTTTTTGCCTCAAGTTGCTGCATTGGGTCTCGATCATTGTTGGTTTTAACAGGAGAGCCCACACGGCTCACACGGCTTGAAAGCCGACTTCTTCCTTTCGGGCCACGAACTTGGCAAATCTTGAAAGCTGACATTGAAGAAGAAATCGCCAGATGTTTTGCAAGCAACAATTAAATCTTTCGTAAAACGAGCATAACTATGCATCAACTCGGGAGGTCACCATTTGAGCGATGTAATTTTTTCCAATTAAAATCATTAATTTGATACTTTTAAATAAACTTTTTATGGAAACAGATCTCTTTTTCCAGTTCAGTACTGCAATTTCGTGTAGTTGTTTGCAATAGGCTGCACTGTTTATCTCTTAAATTAATATTAAATTAAAATTAATATTAAATTTTATGGAAATCCGAGGACACAAAGAAAATATATAAGTACATACGTTAATTGGCATTTTGCAAGTTTACGTCTGGCCTTTATTTTAGGTAACGGGTTTGAACTCCTCCCCTCCAGTTTGCGAATTTGCAATGAATCGTAGGATAGGAATTTTTGTAACCGTTACATTTAAAGTATAAGGTGTGTTCTTCACTTTTTTTATAAAATAATACACGAAAGATGTTAACCCTCTAACTCTACTAGGTGTGGGTCTTTTTGTCACCTTTCTTCAAAAGAGGCAGAAGCCCTTTAAATAGATATGTACCGTCCAGAAATGTTCCTCAAAAATATTTATTATAAAATTTTGCTAGAAGTCATCATCAAAGCTCGAAATTCAATTTGAACGCCAGGAATAAATGAAAACTCCAAATAAGCTTAAGGGTTATTCATTTTTGATGCTTAATGTTCCTTGAAATGGGATTTTAGGGGATAACTTTCTTATAAAACAAATGTTATACGTATAATTTTACATTGTAAATGATTTCTAACTGCTTTTTCATGCAGCAGATCAATAGGAAAAAGTATTTGGTGTTTGGATGAATTGCTTACTTCAGAATGGCTGTTGTCTCCCTCTACCAATGGAACAATGGAACATCGAAAAAATTCGTTGTATTTTCTATAATATGAAACAAAACTACGGGTCTTGTTCCCTCCAACAAAATATTTCTAATTGGTGCAGTACGTTTCCAATACGTGTGTATGATTCGAAAAGCCAGCCTTGAGATTCTTGGAGGTTAATTTAATTTCTTTTTGTGCTTAGTAAACTATCAAGGTTAAAACAAGACAAACCAATTAAATTTTTTTATATCTTATCAAAATTGTGAGGTTTTTTTTTTCTTTTATAGTTTCATTTGATAAGAATCTAACATTGATTTGCGGGCAATTTTTCATTTTATAAAATGCATCATGATAAATATTCACTATTAGTTTTGAAAGTTAATTGGCAAATTGTGAAACTAAATAATAGAAGTTTTATATGATAATTAAGCTCGATATTCTCCTTAATTTTTCGGGATTGGTGTGAAATGTGGAGTATGAAAAAATTACAAAGAATTTTTTAAATTCTGATAAAAATATTTTAAAAATTTGACTGAAAAAAAGAATAAAAAAGTTGCAAAGAATTTTTTAAATTCTGATAAAAATATTTTAAAAATTTAACTGAAAAAAGAATTAAAAAATTGCAAAGAATTTTTTAAATTCTTATAAAAATTTTGTGAAAATACTTAATATTGAAATTTATTAATTCGGGATATTCAAAACAAATAAAGATTTTGCAAAATGCATTGTTTGTGGAAATTGTTTTGTGAAAATTTAGCAAATAATTTTTTAAATTTTGATAACAATATTATAAAAATGTAACTCAAAAAAAAAATAAATAAACAATTACAGTTTTTTTAAATTCTTATAACGATTTCATAAAAATTTAACTAAAAAAAGAAATATAAAATTAATTTTTTTAAGTTCTCGAAAAATTAAAAAAAAATTACTAAGAAAAAAAGATTAAAAAACGTATAAAAATGTTTTAAATTCTGATAACAATTTTGTAAAAATTTAATTAAAAAGAAAAGAATAAAAAAACGACAGAATTTTTTTAAATTCTGATAACAATTTTGTAAAAATTTACTGAAGAAAACAAGAATAAAATAATTATAAAATATTTTTTTAAATTCCGATAACAATTTTGTAAAAATTCAAGAGGAAAAAAATAATTTAAAAATTACAAACAATATTTCAAATTCCGATGACAATTTTTTAAAAATTTAACTAAAAAGAGAATTAAACAAACTAAATTTTTTTTCGAAAAAATTTATTTATTAAAAGAATAAAAAATAATAATAATAATAAAAATATTACTACTTTTTTAAATTTATATTATTTTTTGAAATTTAACATATTTTTTTTAATGTGAAATTTTTTTTTAACAATTAAAAGAAAAATTAAAAAATACGAATAAAATTTTTAAATTATAACAATTCTGTTAAAAAATTTAACTGGGAAAATTTTTTACTGGCATTCTTAAAATTCCAATTAATTATTAATAGGGGCAATAAAAGAGTTTGACTGGATATAAAATTTATTTTAGACAAAAAGTTTGTTTAAAATTGTACTCAGTGCAACAGAAAATCGGAGTCATTCGCAAGAAAGTCATTCTAATAATATATGTATGTAAGTATTTTTCAACACCCTGGGAAGTAAAGTTTCTTTAATGCTTTTTATTATAACTTGCCTTTAGGTTCCCGATATTAGAGCCAAGCTTTCCTCAGGACGATTATTATACATAACTTGTGCAATTTCTCGTAACAAGTTTCGTCTTGTTAATGGTTATCGGTGTGGTGAGCTGTAAACTTAAATTTGTCACTAGTTGAGAAGGCGCAACCTCATTTACAATCTCACTTTAATTCAAAATGCATTCAGCATAATTTCTAATTCTCTATCCTTCATCTTTTAATAAGAAATCACAGACACAATACTTTTGCATTTTGGCACGTTCTATTCGTTCTGCGTTTAATAAGCAAACAAGTACAACATAAATAAATATACCGGGGACTACCCGTTTTCATAAAAAAATAATCTTCGGTAAGTGTGATGAGAGGGAATGAGACAGTAATACATTTGTTGGTGCCAGAGCCATATATTTTGTGCTATCAAAACTCCAATTTCAATTGATGAATGAACTGAACATCTTTTACTTCAGTTCGAATTAAAACTTGAAGACTTGTGTATAAAGTGTAAAAATTTTGGAAAATATGGAATATATGTACATATGTACATATTTCCAAAAACGCCGGTACGCCTTTCAGATGTGAAATTTATTATCGTTGCGATATATAATTGATAATAGTTTAACAAAAAATAATAATTTCCAAAAAAAAGTTTACTTTTCTCAACATAATCAAGATGACTTCTAAATCGGTGAACAATGACAGGCCCATGTCAAAATAATTTAGATGATCTAAATGCTTCCACATCGTATTCTCAGCAATTTAAATAAGTTTTTCGAAATTTTTTCTTAATAGTTATACATACATACATATGTAAGTATGTAACACAACATAAAATTTTATGTCTTTTTCAAAATGAAATAAATGTCTTTTGTGAAAAGATTTTGGTGAATAGATCAATGGAATAAAATTAATTAATTAACGATTTGAGCGGAAATGGCTAAAATTAACAATCAAGATTGTACAATTTTTGTCACGCCAGATTTGTTCGATTATTTAATGCAAATATTCGATGTTTGTGTGGGCTTTTAATATTTTCAGGCAAAATTTCAGTATTTGAACATTTTAGGCCTTTTGGTGGCAAAATTTCTTTAGGGGTAAAATTATGGTTTTGTTTTTGTGAAATTGCGCTGTTGTGGAGAAAAAGGTTTTGTGGAAATATCAATACAAGTAAAATTTTTTTTGTCAATTCAGATTAATGCTTCTTTCAAATTATTTTATTATGCTTTGATTTTTCTAGTCTCTAATTTGCTGATGGTTGCAGAAATTTTACCCTCCAAATCAAATGCAAAAAAAAAACAAATAACAATTTATACATCTCTATATAAATATACATAACAAAAACACTGGTAAAGAGTAAAATTTTTATTTTGTGGCTTGTGAATGCGAGGAAATCCCATAATCATAATTGAAACACATACGACGTCAAACTGTAAAAACTAATATGGTATTATTATAATATATTTACAAACACGTGTATATGAAAACGATTATTTTGATGCTCTCACAGCTGCACTGCTTAACGGCCAATGTTGCCGTTGTCGCCAATTTTAATTTTCGTTAGCGACTAAGCAGATCTAGTGCTGTAAATATAATTTGAAATAATATATAAACATAAATATAAATAAAAACAAATTACATAAATAAAAATCAATTACACTACTTATAAATAAAAATAAATTACATATCTTAAGGTTGAAGAAATGAAAAAAAAATTAAATAAATAAATATATATGTATGTATATATATAATTCGAAATGTGATATAGGTTAGGTTAGCTTGGCATGGCAGCCAGCAGCTCTGAGGCCATAAGACCCATTGCGATATCCAAGAGTACTAACTACACCCACGTACTCCCACGAGGCTCTGGAACCTCGCACTAAGCCCAGTAAACCAGTCACTTCCCTGAGACAGTCCAGGTCCTGTATAGAACGATTGCCCAGATGTCTAGGGCTATGATGCTGCAGTGCTGAGCAATCGCATTGGAAGTGTTGAACCGACTCTTCCTCCTCTGCGTCAAGGCATCCATTGCAATGAGTATCATAGGGAAATTGCAGATGCTCCGGTATGGGAGCGATAGCACACTGGTCCAATGGCTAAAATCCGTTTTATCATACCCTGCATATCCTGCAAGTGGTGATCGTAGACTACCTGAGCTCCCTCCCTTTCACCACTCACGCCCTAAATCCTTTCGGCAGGTTTATAAATGGAATACAGATATCCCCTCCTGAATACACAAGGTCCAATGCAGCCATCTCGTTTCCCTGGTTCCCTCCATGGCCCGGAACCCACACTATCCTGCCCCGTTGCTGTTATAGCAGAGCTAGAGATTAAATGCATGCCAGCACACACTTGGATCTGATCACCCTTGAATTAAGAGCCCTGTTAGATGCTACTATATTGATATATATATATATATATATATATATATATATATATATATATATATATATATATATATATATATACATACATACATATATATATATATATATATATATATATATATATATATATACATATATATATATATATATATATATATATATATATATATACATATATATATATATATATATATATATATATATATATATATATATATATATATATATATATACATATATATATATATATATATATATATATATATATATACATATATATATATATATATATATATATATATATATATATATATATACATAAATATATATATATATATATATATATATATATATATCAGGTAAAAATATGGATCTTCATGAAATCTTGATAGAAGTATGCAACCGTACAATTTAATCAATATCAATATTTGGAGCTTACGATGTTACAGTCGCTTTTATTACAATTAATTAGTTCAGTACACTTCAAAAATTGCATTGAACGGTATTTGTAGTTGTGTAGCTGGAGCCGTCTATATGTTTTTAAGCATAATTCTTACAATAACAACCTTCAAGTATACTACAGTTTTGTTGTAATTAATGCTTTAAATATGCATGTGCATTTTAATTGTCTTCTATAAACTATGTAATTAACGTTATTCAAAGTTCTAACACATTCTGATTTACATATGAACCGTTCACTGCACACATCGACTAACTCTATAAAACAAAAAAATGAGAAAAGTCATGAAATAATGTACATATGTATGTTGTTTATTTAAATTCTCTTTAAAAAATAAATTTAAGTCAACATTGCGGAATACGTAAATACTACGAGTATGTAAATTTTATCTAACGTCATTTAAAATTAATATGAAAGAATAGCAAATACAGCGATCGTCATTAATGTTACAATTTTTATATGAATTGTGGCTGGAGTTAATCGTTTTGGCAAGTGAAAAAAGCAATAAAGTTAAATTCAGTGTTTATATTTTTCAGTTTTCTATTGCAAAAAAGTTAATTTTTTTATGAAATATTAGCAGTTTTGTTATGATAAATTATTTGTGATTAACAAATCAACAGTATAAATGATGTGTCATCATGTCCCTTTTTGCCCTTGGCATAGGTCCTTTAGGATATAAAAAAAGTTGAGACATTTCGCAAACTTTTACGTCTATCTGCTGTAGATTTTCTTATGTTTATGGCATTAAATTCCAAATCTGTTTGGAAATTTATAACCTTAAAAAAAGTTATTTTGAGGCAATTTATCGGGAATCCTTATCTGACAATTATTGAATTTTCTAATCTAGCTGAGTCACTCGCATAAGATTAGACTGCACATGTTTTGATTTTATTGTACCAATTATTTAGCGATATAAAAATGTTTTCAATTCTTTTTTCGCCTGTGGTTAAATAATGGCAAAACCTTGATCAGTCGGCAAATAAGTATTGCGTCCGATCATCTAAAATATTATTACAATTGAGTCAACTTTTATTAGAATGAATGAACTTAAGACATTTTCTATTTTACCCGGTTATTATTTGTTTTCAAAGTTTTTAAAATAACACTTAATTAAATATGATGCAATTTTTTTAAGCCACGATATTCTTCAGTTTCTGGCCAAACAAATATGTGGCTTATAATTTTATTGAAATCATGAAACACGAACTTAGATAAATTAAAATTAGATAAAAGTAGAAAGTAAATGCGATATTTTTTCTGTGCCCATTAGAGTAGAACAGAATTACGGCCTTATGCTCTTCAAAATTATTATCAAATTAAAAAATGAGTGCACTAACACTAAAACTCAGGAATTTTTCAAAAGTGGACTTAGTCAATGTGTGTAGTGAACGGCTCGAAAATATATACACGGTGATTTTTTAAGAGTTTTCGAATTTCATTTAAAAAACACATGAAATTTAGAGAAATGTATGAAATCTTTATTTGAGTCGATAGAACGGTCTATATAATTCAATTGGTTCATACACGGGGTCCAATTTTGGCATACTGTCTCCAACATATCGGCCGGTATCTCACGAAACCACATGTCAGCCAAGTCCAGCTGTTCTATTTTGACAAAAAAAAGTTGTAATCATCGCACGGTAGCGCTCGCCATTCACAGTAACGTTCATGTCCTCGTCGTCTTTGAAAATTACTGTCCAATGATGCTACCGGCCCATAATCCACACCAAACACTGCATTTTTCGCTTCATGGTTAAATTTTAGACCAAACTCAATATGTATGTTTAAATGCAATATATTACATGAAAACAGCTGAGCGACCAAAAACAGGTTGCCAAAAAATTACCCTTTAGAAAAAAATATATATAATCAATTGTTTGAAAGATATTAGATTAACTTTAGTTATGACAGATTTTGTAAATTTCTACATATGTGTCTAATATTTTACAATAAATTAATTTAATCTACAGCACAATTGACAACAAATAAATTATGTACAACATAAAATTTACAGTTCGGAATCTGTTTTTGTCACGCAATAATTTTCTGTTTATTAAATTAATTGGATAAATCTGACTTCTATTTAGAGGAAATTTGAAATTGTGAATGCTGCATATGCAATTACATCTTCTATTATTAAAACAAAATTAAATTAATAAACAAAAAAATATACATATGTATAAGAAATTTAGGACAACACAGTTTCTGTTTATTATTGAAATAATTGGGGTATTCACCAGTCAGTCATACTTTCAGTGATAATCTTCTAGAATTTTTAAATTGTTTTATTTAAAAAAAAAATTTTTTTGGAAAAAATTTTATAGCGCACTGTGAGTGCCTTAAATAAATTTGAAAAATAGGTAGAAATATGCATTTTGTTAAAAAAAGCCTGACGATAAGAGTGTAAATTTAAAACTTTTTAACGATCTTTGACAAATCATTAAGCGTAGCCTGAAAGACTTCAACTTGAGTCAGGGGTCACAAAATTGTTACTATTGTACTTTTTTGTGGTAATATTTTAACCCCAATTGGACAATAGTACTTTAATATTTTATTTAGTATAATTGAATTTTATTTCTTTTCTGTATTGATTCTGTGTCACTTGTGTCTGTAGCAGTGATTAAATGAAGACTTTATTAAGTTCTAAGAGTACTTCTATACTGATGTCCATATGACTTCTAAATATTCAATAATATTCTATTCCCTCCACCCAGATTATTTCCCTCCATCGAGATTGATTTTAAAAATATTGAAAATGGAAAGAAAGTGCTTATTAATATGACTTCTTTGAGTAATGAACTATTTATACATATATATTATCCTCCATATTCCAGAAAATTTACCCTCCTTCATAAAAGAAAAAGCACACTTTATTATCACCAACTTATTGCCATTCAAGCCCGCAAACGCTTTGTATAATACAATCACATGAATGAACTTGTCCTTATTTTGGACCAAGGAACGAAAAATAGATCTTATATAGATTATTCTGTAAGTTCTTTTTTATACTTATTTTACTTTCTTATGCGAAATATTACACAAAGGCTGCGAAGTTCCCTCTACACGGTAGCCATTAGATTATTTATGCTGTACCTTCGATCGAGTGGTTCTCTCAATCCTGAATTCCCTTTACTCCTAGTCTGCTGTATTTTAGTTAATCATTATATGAATTAAAATATTTAAAGAACACCCAAAGAAATTTTTGAATTAAACAAAAACTAATTTTGTTCAATACACTGTACTTTAACAAAAAAAATTTTTAAATAACAAGGACTGATTCTGGTAGAATGCACAAAAACATTCGCAAAAATGGTGGATCCTCATCATCCACTGACATGAATCGCAGAGGTAAACTTTCTCTACCAGAAGCAGTTGTTAGAACCTTGTATTTTTTTTGCATTGTACAGTGTAATCTCAAGTAGAAAATAAATCTTATCATAAAATACCATAAAAAACAGAAGAATTACAGAATTTTTCACATCATAAATTAGACGTTTCATGACGTTTTCGCTTCTGACAAAAATATTAAAATTTTTTGCATGTTCTTATCTATAATAATATGTAACTTGTTTTGCACTCCACTTTTTTCAGGGTTGGATACTATCCTTTTTTTCAATTGTATTAAATCTTCTGTTTGTAGGAGGTGGGCCAATAAATCCTTGACTTTGAATTTCCCGCCTTTTAACTAAAAGGACGATATTGCAACAAGCATCTGTCATTTGGCTCTTCTCAAAATTTGACCAAACTGCGTCATTTATCTTGTGTTTGACAGTTACTGAGAGCAGGCTTCAGCGTGATTTGAGCTGAAAAAGGAAAAAAATTAATTTTGTGTGCTCATATTTTTTTTTGCCAAGGCTAAACTTGATAATATTCATACTAAGGGAACTGTACACCGTCAACTTCAATGACTTACTCAACTTCGTTGTAGCCGTACAAGTACCAGGACAATGCGAATTAGGCTAAGAATTCCTGTCTCCAAACCTGAAGAAATGACTCGGCGGAAAGAGATTTGACTTCAATCATGAAGTTATCTTAAAGAGCCCGCCTTTGTCGGTAATGTTAGCAGTACCGTCGCCGAAGTGAAATAACTAGTAAAAATGGCTACAAGACATAAAGCATAAGAAAGTTAATGCGTCTACATAATACGAGGCGCTGCAACATTGCTATAAAAAATGTTTAAAAACGCCCAATAGCTGCGTTGCATAAGAATTAAGCGGTTTCTCTCTCTCTCTCTCTCTCTCTCTCTGCCTGAGTCTTAAGGTGAATTCACCCATTCGTTCTGAACGAAATTTTTGTTGTTGTTCCGCATTAAATTTACTCTCTTTCTCTCACACTCAAAAAAATAGAGACGTCAAACTACATATAAAAAAAGCGTTCGGAACGTTCAGAACGAATGGGTGAATTCACCTTTACTTCCCTTAAAAAATACCTTTTTTGATGACCTCCACAAATCTTTTTATTTCTGGGAAGGGCATATAAAAGAATTGGAGGACAGAGTGTAATAGGCGAAAGACTATTTTGAAGAATAAAATGATTTTTTATTCAAAAAACCGTATTTATTTTAAAAAGTCACGGATTTAATGAAAAAATGGGTATTCACCTTTTAACTTTCAAAGCAAAATTTTATGTGTCTATGAATTAGTTGATTTTAAGTAAGAGAACGAATTTCAACGCTGTTTACACACATATTTCAAAACTTTTTATTTATGTTAATTTCGTAGTGAAAAAGCTTTTTTTATAGACGATTTTCGTTAATGTTGATTTTTCGATATAAGAACTTATTTTTCTCGGTTTGCTCGGTTTTATGAAGAACATGTCTTCCCTGTAAAGCGAGGGCGAGGTAAATAATTAAAAATTGTTTTATTCTATTTCAACATTGATTCACCGCGCTATTTTCGGAAACTCTTTTACTTATTAATAGTTCATGGGGTACGAGTATCGAAGAAGCTTAACCCTTCGATAAAGAAATTGTTGCGTCCCGTGTTTAAACTGTCCCTCTTCGTAGTTAATGTTAATGAAAGTCTAGCCGTTTTCTTGTCGATATTTCAGATAAATACAAACAATAGTGGCTATAGGAATATATGTATATGAATATTTTACATACTTTACACAAGCATCCACTGTACATTTCAGCATTCAATGCCTTCATTGAATTCTAAACTATGTATGTCAAAATATGCTTAAACCATTTAATTTTGTGTTTTAACACAAAAAGTTTTACATATATTCTATAAACTTCATTATTTGCACAGCTTTTTCTAAAACTAATTGACTAAATAGACTAAATAGAAAACAAAATTAAAGATAGTGTATGTGCTCGAATGAGAACTTTAGTTGTACCTGAACTGTGAATGTAGAAAATGATAAATAAGAAACGCGACCTTTTTAAGTAAAAATTAATTTTTGTCAAAGTGTCGCTTAAAGTATCAAAAAGTGTCGTATTGAGTTGTGTGAGAAATAAAATAGTTTAATAATTCTGTTGAATTAAATACACACTTGTGTATAAACGTATTTACATGAAGCTACTGATAAAAAGAAAATTAAACTTGTCATTTCCGTAGATCAAATTAAAAAAAATTATAAAAATATTCCTCCCAATTATTCAAAATCATCTTCATAAAAAACCAAATCTCTTGCTTCATGTTGTACAATATGGTAGTATGTCCTAAGGAATAAATATTTAAAAAAAACAATTTCCCTAAACGAAATTCGAATTCATTAATTCGTTAATTTCTTTCGTAAAACTGTCGCCACTATTGCCAGAATTGCAGAATCATCTGCATTTTGCAGACTTTATATCCCAAAAATATCAGAATGCGAGAATAAAAACAGATTTCCTAAAGCTTTATATACATACGGACAGCAGTTCAGTCATACATATTCCCAAAGATTTTCTTTACATTGGAAAAAAAATTTATTCTCAAGAAAAATTTAAGTTTTTTTCTCGGGGGTTAAAAAAAAGAGAAGAGGGAAAGTCGACTCGACTGTTTCATAGTCGTTCAAACCTAAAAATTTATGAAAATTGTTTAATATAAGAAGTGAAAATGCCATAATATTCCCTTTGCAATGAAAATATTTTCTTTGAAGAAGAGCAACAATTAAGAATTCCAAAGAGACAGTTGCGCAATGTTTTTAACCCAAATTGATGAGTTGCCATAATATTTTGAAAACAATTTCTTTAAAAACAAATTACCGAGTGTATAAATGAGCTTATCGTTATTTACCTAAACGTGGTTACAGCATTTAGTTGCTGGGTTGGGTATCATTAAGGTCAATAAGTGTTGGAACTGCTGTTTATTTGTGCTTTTTAGCCTAAAAGAAATACTTGTAGTTTGTAGTAGAATTTTTGTGTGTTGAAAATTAACAATAATTTTCGCTTTTATGTTTGTATTCATAATACGAGGGCGGGCCAATAAGTTTTTAAATTTTCCTCCTCTTAACTGTAAAGTCAACACAGATCCTATTAGCAGGCATCTCTCCATGGTTGACAACTGTCAAAGTTTGAACAAGCTGCGTCATTTAGTTTATATCATTGATAACAGACTACCGCGTGATTTGAGGAGAAAAAAAGCCCATCACTCAAACTAAACCTAAGTTCGAAACATGGATCCAATTGTAAACACCAGTGGGTTTCTAGGGATGAATTGGTGCCAAAGAAGGCCAAGGCGTTTTTTGTCAGCCAATAAAGTCATGGCAACCGTTTTTTTTATACACGCTGTATAATCCACGTTGACTATCTTTAAAAAGGGTAAAACAATCAATGGCGAATATTATCCCAAACTTATTGTGTCGATTTAACCAGGACAATGCAACGGTGCTCACGTGTTCAGTTTCCATGGCAAAAGTCCTTAAATAGTATTACGAATCGCTCCCTCATTCGCTCTATTCTCCGGATTTAGTATCGAATGATTATTTCTTATATCCAAACCTGAAGAAATGCCTCGGAGGAAAAAAAATTAACTCCAACAATGAAAACATCATAGAAACAAATATCTGTTTTGGTGACCCCGACAAATCTTAAATTTTGGCAAGGGCTAAAAAATGGAAGAAACGTAAGACAACGTGCATAGAGCTCAAAATGAGGCTACGAATTGCTCCATCATACGCCCTATTCTCCGGATTTAAACCCGAGTGAAAAGTAAAAAAAAAGGAAAAAACAAATTTTTGATGGGAAAAAAGGTAAAAGTAACAAACTTCGCACGGAATTTTTGTTTGTGATTAGGCTGTTAAAATCTTTTTTTTTATAGAAACAGATTTTTTTTCTCTGGCGCTGGCTGAACTCAAAATAATAGTTGAATCTATTTTGAAGATTCTTTCTCTCAAGTAGATTGTCCCGAATTCCACAATTTTGTTTGTTGACGTATTCAATTATCCAGAAATTCGCCTCATTGCTAAATATGATTTTTTGAGACAAATTAGGATAATTTCTCAACTGAACCAGGGCCCATTCTGCTATTGCACGTCATTGTCTATGGTCCTTTATATGTAGTTAAATTATATACGTGTGCAGACCCAAGCCACGATGCAAAATTTGCCAAGTCGTGGTCTGCAAAAGACCGAGTTCTTGTAAGCGGCGCGGAATGGACTCCCCCGTATTCTCCTGCACACTGTCACAGATAGTGGCGATGCTTGCGGTAGATCTTGCGTTTTATCGTCATACGGGTGTTGGTTCATTGTTTTCTGAAACAGTGGACTCAAGTTTGTTCACCACAATGTGATGGGTCCTCTCGGTAGGATGATTATGGCGATCGTAAATGGATTTTTCTCTTCCCCGAACAACAATAACGAATTTAAATGGACGAAAATGTTCGTCTCTTGATTGAGATATTTACTTGTGAATTTTCTCCATTTACATCTATGGAAGAAAAATTTTTTGAAAAGAGATTATTTGAGAGACGCATGTCTCTCACTTTTCCAATGATTTTAACATTTATTCTCTTTATTTATTGCACCCAATTCATTGGATTTTAAGTCATGGTCAAGATGTTATGTAAAATATGTTTCTTGGAAGTACTTCAAACGTACATGCACATGTATGGAAAGCATCCTTATTATTACATTAAATTTTTATTATTTTATTTTTGTCAACTGGTTTTGGATTCGAACTTGTGTATATTATTTCATCATAATACACAAGGTGGCGCAAAAGTAATGTCACTATATGAACTTTCTGCCTGCTTATTATAAATGAAAGAAATAGCCCTATTTATATAAAAACTTTATTTGAAAGTGTGAAATTGATGACATTAATTGGAAAAGATTTCTCATAAATCGCTCAAATGGCCACCTCCTGAGTTGATGCTCAATTGCACTAGTTTTAAGGCATTTTGGATTGTTGCTGGTAAGACATCTGACTCCAAATTGGCGGTTTCTTCTTCAGTGACAGCTTTCAAGACTTACAGGGTTCGTGGTTTGTTCTGCTAAATGCGAGATTTTAAAATGCCCCAAAGGTGCTGTTAGATCTGCGATCTGAATGACATATCGACTTGGATGATCACATCGACCTGGATATTGGTATCTCAAAATCTCAATGATCGAGATCCAATACAGCAACTTGCTGCTTGTAACGCTCACCAATTACGGTTACGGTGGTACCATCGGAGCCTTCAAAGAAAATAAGGTCCTGTAACTTTTTCATTGCCAATGCCACATGCAACTGAAACTTTTAGGATATGCCCCAGAAATGTAAAGCACGTGGAACACGACGACGAGGAAAACTAAGACGAAATTCAAGTTGTGTTCTTGTCAACAGGCTGAAAATTTGTCAAATAATTCCACGTTCTTGAGGTGTGTATCGCTCCATGGCTTGTTGACAACTAACTCCCTATATAACTCCTGATGCATTTGGCGTCATGTGCCAAAATGGCACCCAATTTAAATAATGGCATGTATAGTTTAATATTTGCATGTATACGCGTTCATATAAGGTTTAACACATTGAATTGAGTTCGGCGAAGCTCTACATTATTTAGGTACCGTCTGATTTAATTAATTTAAACGAAAATTTCTTTAGAGCATTTATATTGGAAACAACACTAATATTGAAAAGAATACTATGAATGAGGCAGTTAGCTACTTCGATTTCTTCTAAGACGGATCAAAGAGTACCATAACTGCGAACGATTTTATCGAACTCCCAGGTAAACAATTCGGTTTTTTAAAAAATTCTTGAGAAGGCGATTATGAATCCAATTGCATACTATTGAGCAACTAGTTCAATTAATGAACAACAACGACAGATCAGACGTTTAACAAAGAATTCTAAAGCACTTCCCCGTTGTATTATCGTTGATATATTTTACATTTCGAAAGTCATGGGTTGTTGGGCTTTAAATTCCAAAGTTTGGTGGCAGGTCCTATTCTATGGTATGCGGCCTTCAAATTTGCCACATCAACCGATTCGTCTCTTGTCATTACCGAGTATTGATGAGGTGTTGATATGGATATTATGCCATGGACTCGATCCCTCTTTCGTAGAAACGTGATGCACAAAGACGAGTTTGACATTTGCATCGGAGAGGAGGCTGCTTAAGACGCATTGCGAACTCTTGCATCTCCATCCTTGCTTGATCTATTGGTATCTTGCTTATAATCTGCCTGATTTCTTTTATAGAATATAATAGAATAAAAAAAATCTGACAACTTTTCTCTTTCATTGCAGAAAATGTAAAACTTCAGGAAACCACTAATAAACCCCAAAACCAAATACCAAAGAATAATAACAATAAGTTCTATTTGTGATAAAGTCAATATTTGTTAAAAAATATTGCAAAAATAAAACACTAAACGCAAGAAACTAGACTAAGTAAAACGTAAGACTAAATAAGTAACAGCGCTCTAGCCAAAACCAAATTGAAACCACCACCAGCTCTCACCCTCTCTATTTCGCTTTCATTAAGTTCTAATTAAAACAAAAGACAAGCGGAGACAAATGTCGTCATCAACTAATTTACTGGGAAGAACTGTAATATATGAAGGTATTTCTTATTCAGGAAATTCAACTTGAACTTTTCAATAAAATTGTATTTATTTATCTACCGCAGGTGCTCGTTCAAATCACCGTTCCTTGGTGTCTATGATCATTGGACTGATATTGGGTTTCTGCCTCGCTGAACTCTTTATTTTGTCCACACCGGCAAGGCCGGAATGGATGCTGTATGACGGTCACAAACATGGTGATATTAATGATCCACATGCTAGTCATGATCTCATAGAGGCGAAAGGTCCGGAAATGGATGTCGGCTTTCACCAGCATGATAACGAAAATAGTAGTGTTGCCCAGAGATTGTACAAGGAGGTGCGTGTTTTGTGTTGGATAATGACAAATCCCAAAAATCACAAAAGCAAAGCGCGTCATGTCAAACGTACCTGGGGTAAACGCTGCAATAAGCTGGTGTTCATGAGTTCGAAGGAGGATAAAGGTTTGGGTACTATAGCTTTGCCCGTTTCCGAGGGCCGTAATAATTTATGGGGCAAAACCAAAGAAGCTTACAAATATATCTACAATAATTATTTAAATGATTACGATTGGTTCTACAAGGCCGACGATGATACCTATGCCATAGTGGAGAATATGCGCTACATGCTCTATCCCTACTCGCCGGAAACTCCCATTTATTTTGGCTGTAAATTTAAACCATATGTCAAACAGGTAAGCAAGTCGATCAATTTGTATTGATTTCAATGGCTATAAACTAGTTACGGTTTTGATTTTTTTGTAGGGTTATATGTCGGGTGGCGCTGGCTATGTTTTGAGCAAAGAAGCAGTGCGCCGTTTTGTTGAGAAGGCCCTACCAAATAAAAAAATATGTCGTAGTGATAATGATGGGGCCGAGGATGTTGAAATAGGAAAATGCTTAGAAAATGTTGCAGTAATCGCTGGCGATTCACGCGACCGACAAGCAAGAGGCCGTTTCTTTCCATTTGTACCCGAACATCATTTAATACCCGATCATACCGATAAGCAATTTTGGTATTGGCAATATATTTATTATAAAACAGATGAGGTAATTGATATTGTTACTTTAGAGTGTTTTAATGCTGCCACTCGGGTTTCTATTTTTAACACAGTACGAAACGAAGCGTTTGCTTTCGTTTCGTTTTGTTCTTTGCCCTTTGGTTTCCAATTCTTTTTGCTCATGAATACAAACTATACATTTATTTAAACGTACGCAGTTAGAAAAGAAAACAATGATATCAAAATGGAAACGTATCTAGAAGGAACGTTTCGTAAACATTTGCTGATTGAATTGCTCCTTATAGTAGAGAATCTTTTAGCACGATTTATGGTTTTTGTTTTTGAGCGGAATCAAAAGCCAACTTGTAAAGGGTGTAAAGGACTCATTCTGGACATTATTTTATCTTTACAATCAGGAACTAAACCAATCACTCAACGAAAGGCGTTTCAGATTTTCCTTTGTTCGTAATGGTACGATTGTAATGGTATATCTAAGCGAAGCAGATGAGTGAAAAGGCAATTGTTTTGTTTGCGCTCTTCGCCATTGAAATAGTTTTTGTTTTGGTTTTGCTTATGTACAAGGTGGTGCAAAAGTAATGCCATAATTTGAATTAGGTGCCATTTTTGCTAATTTCGCCAAATGTCTTTGACGTTTATTACTTAGAAATATAGAGAATTAGTTGGCAATAAGCCTTATGGCGATACACTCCTTAAGAGCGTGGAATTATTGATACTGCTTATTGTTTTAATGCAGCGTGAATTTCGTCGTCGTTTTCTTCGTCGTCGTGTCAACTGAGTCAATTACTGATGTCCAAAGAAGTTGCCTGGTCTTGTATTGATCGTCCGACCGAAAACATCGCTGCTGTTGCATCAACAAACAACGATGCACACAATTTGGGATAAGCAGACGTTCTTTGCAAAGAATTTTTATGAAAGATTTGAAAATTTTTCCCTGAAAACTGCTCACCATCGGACAAGGTTTACATACTGTCACATTTTCTTAAACATGGTGCAAAGAGTTGCTGTCTTCATATTAAAAATCATAATGAACGGCGAAGTTTTTTTCCACTTAAGTGGCTTTGCTAATAAAAAAAATTTAGGCGTTTCTGGGCCACAGAGAATCCACATGAAATGCATGAAAAGCCATTGCATTCACTCACAGTGAGTGTTTGGTGCGGCATTTACAGTGAAAAAGTGATTGGACCTTATTATTATTATTTTTTTTTTGAGGCACCGATGATATCGTCGTAGCCGTAAATGGTGAGCGTTACAGGCAGATGCTAAACGAGTTTTTTTCCGCAAGGTGCTGCATTGGGTCTCTATCATTGTTGGTTTGAACAGGAAGGAGCAACCACTCGCACAGCTCGGGCAACGATGGAGATTTTGAGATACTAATTTTCAACTGATCGAGCGATCTCCCGTTTTGGAGGTTTGAACTGGCCGTAAAAATCGGAAGATCTAACAGCACTAGACTTCATCCTTTGGTGCTACTTAAAATCTCACGTTTACCACTACAAACCACGAACATTGCAAGTCTTGAAGGCTGACTTTGAAGAAAAAATCGCCAATTTGGAACCAGATATATTTGCGAGCAGCAATTCAAACTGCCTTAAAACGGCCGCCAATACCTTTAACTCGGGAGGTGGCCATTTGGGCGATATAATTTTTTCCAACTGATGTCATCAATTTTACACTTTCAAATTATGAAAACACGATTTTAATCTATTTCAATGTTAAATTTATTCATTGGACAAAAATTTAAATATTGACTCCGATCGTAAAGAACTTTGTCTATAACGAAGTTGTATGTATGTACGCCGGGATGCGAAGATGTTGAAATAATTAAACGTGTTTACAATTGCAACATCATTTTGTTGAGTAAATAAAAAAATTATATTTATGTGGAAAACTTAATAATTTAATAATAATTGCATACATATATAATTGCTGTTGATGTAAAGAAACTATATTTTAATTAAATTCCAGCTGATTTTTCTGGCTCATATTAATACATAAAATATAATTATTTTTTCATAACAATAATGACATAAAGAATAATTTTATCAATCAACAAAATTCAAATAAAATCTTTTTATCGAATGTAATTTTTATAGCGATGACACTAAAATTATCGAAGTTGATTGAAAGAAAATGAAATGACAACATCCTTTAAAGATGTACATAGAAAGATGTTGAATTTTAGCCCTGTATACTTCTTATGGGAAGATGTTGACATCTTGGGCAATTTATGATAGACATTAGATGTTGGTCAGTGTGAAAAAGGCTATTAGCTGTGCATAACTATGCCTGCATTTCATTGGCTCTAACCAAATCATCAGTACACTCTAACCGAATCATGTTTAAAAACTATTCAAAGTCAATTTATGCCAAAGAATATTATATTAGAATTTCAGGAATTGTTTGTTGTGCTGTGTTTGTATAAAATTTTTCTAATTCACAAGTAGACAAATGTGATTGAATTCCAGAAATTCTCATATAATATTTGTGGGTTTTTGTATGAGTTTAAATGCTTTTCAAACATGATTCGGCCAAAATGAATCGATGATTTGGTTAGGGCCAATAAATTGAAGTTACGCGATTTTAAGTTCTTTTATTGACTTATTTCTATAGCGATTTTTAATAGAAAGTGGCGAATTGTTGTTCTCATTGAATATATCCTGGAATTTGCAATGAATTTTTTGAAGAATCCAATCGCCTATTATTAATATTTAAAAAACCAATGCATCACGCAAGCCTGGAATTGAAACTTAATTACATGGACGCAGGAAGAATGTACGAATAGCTGTGTGATCACTCTAAGCTTGGCTATATTTATATATCGCATTCTCTTCTATGTTTAAAACCAATATATTGTGAAACCTATATCGGAAGTGAACTAAAAAACTAGGTTAGGTAGGTTAGGTTAGGTTGATTGGAGGGGTGTGATAGCCCATGTCATACGACATACACTTAAGCCAGCGAAGGCTTGTTGTGCGCTCCCTTTCAAACTGCCAGAGTTCTGCGGCAGGATTCGAACCTGGGACCTTCGCACTACGAGTTTAGTACACTACCTACTAGTCTACGAAGGTCAGTCAAACTACATCACATAATAATTTTGAAAGAAGAACATAAAAGGAATGTTGTCTCTCTTACCAGAAAATATGAAGGTTTTTCAAATTTAGAAAGAATTCTCGATGATCAAATGTAAGACAAGTTTTCAGCAATTAAAGATACATTGAAGTGGTTTTACGTGCACAAAAGTCTCGGTGGGTGAATTTTAGATTCGTTGGCCAAAATTGTGCTACACTAAAGGAGGGACTATTTTGGAAACGAAACAACAACAAATTTAGATTTTTGGCCTTACGTTTATAATTGTAGCCGCTCTCAATATATTGATCATGCCAAGCAGCAACGTCTGCGTAGGAAGAATATTTTTAATAGCGCTTAAAAATACAGTGTGAACTTTAAGATGCCCGAATTAGAATTATTAATTATATGAATGTAAATAACATTTTCCTTCATACGTTTTAGAAGAAAACATGTCACAAAACGTAGTTCTAACAGTATGTGTGACACTGAAAACAGTAAAACTCAAACCTCCGAGGCTGAAATTTACACCATCTTAGACTTTTGTTTGCATTTAATATTATTTTAAATAAATATATGAATACTTAGTGTTTATAATACACATGTTCATACACAGGAACATATATGTGTCAGTAAGAACAAATTTTAGTTTTCATTCGTGTTCTTTTCTGTATTTTATTAAACGAATTTTGTGAATAATATTGGATATATTTTATCAAAAAACTAAGCAAGGATTTTTTTTTGGCGATCTTTTCCTCTTAAAACCCCGAAAGAAATTGCCCCTACTCTTGGCGGCTTTCGCCTGCCTTTTTGGCGATACAGGCAAAATAACCCTGCTGACGAAACAATCTGCCATATCGGCTCATTTTAATCGTATTACATGCAATTGATAAAATCCCAGTTTAAAAAATATATTTCAATTCGAAATCGGAATACTTCTATTTTATTTTCAGTATGTATCATATTTTCTATTTTCGGTTCAAAGAACAATTTTTAAAACATTTTTTCTTTTATTCGAAGTCCGTTTAAACGAAAATCCCTTTTAAGCTAAAAACAATCACTGAAATTTTCCATTTTCGTACATACTACTTCGACTGTATGTCTATATTTTGCTGTTGTTAGTGCCAATTCATCAGTAGACCACCAATCAAAAATAATAAACAATTAAACTATTTACAAATGAAAAATTGTTTAACGGAGCGTTTCACGACGTGGAAGGTTATCGTTCCATGACAATGGGGGATAAAAACCAACTGATTTGCGTCCCTTTAATAGTCCTCTTTATAAATTTATTTATTTAGTCGATAAGTGCATAAATAAATTCGTAAAACTGGTTATTGAAGGGATGCAAATACTTATCTTGTTTTTTTTTCGGAACTCAACCGAATGATAATGTTCGTCATCGTGGACTAGGCTGCAGTCAGGGTTGGGCAGTATTTGAAATACATGTATTTGAAATACGTATTTAAAATACAAATACGTATTTTGTATTTTGTATTTTAAATACATACAGATTTTTAAGTATTTTGTATTTTGTATTTTAAATACATTTCCTGAAAGTATTTTGTATTTTGTATTTTAAATACATGATCAGCAAGTATTTTGTATTTTAAATACCGCAAACCATGTATTTTGCCCAACACTGCTCATCAGGACCTGTAGAAAAATTACATATGTTCTTTAGCAGGTTTTATTTATTCTCCGTAAGGCATTTGACTTTATCAAATGCCTTACTGAAATCTGTGTAAACTACATCAGTTTGCATTTTATTGCTAAATCCACGATTGACCAAAGTTGTAAATTGTAATAAGTTGGTTACCGTTGAACAGCCCTTGCGAAAGCCATGTTGACTAGAAGATAATAACGACGACACTTGATGGCTTAAACGATCCGTAATTAGTTTTTCAAAAAGTTTTGGTATGGTACTCAATTTAGCAATTCCTCTATAATTTTTAATGTCAGTTTTACTACCAGATTTAAAAAGCGGGATGATGACAGAATTCCTAAATTGAACAGTTGCGTAAGAGGAGCAACTAAAGCACAATTAATAAGAATAAAGCTCGGAACTTTTTTCGATCCACTGTTGTAGGAAAACTTCAATTTCTTTACACCGTTAAGAACAGGAAATTCATCTATAAAAGGGATTAAGATAGACTGACTTCCAATATTGGAGCATGGTAGTAGACCAGTGTCTCTAATTTGATCATTGGCATAAGTAGATGAAAAGAAATCTGTAAATAAGTTACATATTTCAGCATCCTCATCTGATTCATATTCATTTAACTTCATTGTAGGTGGAAAGAAGTAGATTTTCTTTTTAAATTTACAAAATTCTAAAACGACCTTGGATTCTTCTTAAGGTTGTTTTTAATTTTAACGATATAGCTGTTATAGCAATTCTGATTTTATTTGTTATATTCGGCACGAGCAACTGAGTATTTAGCAAAGTCTGATGCTGATCCAGATTGTTTATACTTTTTATAATATTTATTTTTGCTATTTTTAATTTTAGAAAGAGCTTTAGTATTCCATGGCGGTCCAAAGGAATCTGAACAGGTTTTTCTTGGAAAACATTGGTTCAAGATCAAATATATCCTTTGTAGAAACTCATAATAATATGATCGATGACATCAGCTTTGTTTTCAAAGTTAGAAATTGACAGTAAACTACTCCAGTCAGTATTATAAAGTAGCTAAGTTATCCTGCTATAATTCCCTTTCTTGAAGCATAAAGTATTGACTATCGATTTTTCCGCAAAATGAGATGTATATAATGAAAAATATGAATTTACTAAAATTATAGGATGATAGCGGCCTTCTGGCAAAGTTAATGGATCAGTGCGAAGAACAGAGGTGTCAACATAATCATTTACAAAAACCAGGTCTGAAAATTTAATATTACCGTTATAGATGCCATTCATCTGATAAAGATTCACATCTAGTAAGCAATCAATAAACTCAGTTTATTTCTCATTGGCGCCAGATTTATAGGGTGTGAATTAACCATTATTAGTAGAACGGTTCCAGGAAATAAATTATTTCAGGTGAATTAGAAGGGATATACGAACACGCTACGAAAATTCTCTTATGCTTGAATTTTATCAAAACAGCCATAAATTCAATATCAAGAAAAGACGTAAATGATAAAGCTTCGGAAGTGAGCAGGCCACCACCTCCCTTTATGTTATTAGCAGCGAAAATTTCCGTGTTCAATATATTATCATTAAGCCATGTTTAGTAAATGCTAAGCATGATAGTCAAATGAGTAACTTTGATTAAATAACGCAGATAACGTCTTATTAATGCCAGGAACATTTTGGTATATAAGAATAAAATTTTCAATATATTTGTTTAGTTTTTTACAATATTTGTTAACGTTGGAGGCAATTGAACAGAATTCCTTTGTCTTATTTTAAATATAAATTCGCGAACATAAATACCATTAGGCCAGAAATTTGGAGAAATAACTCTATTAAACAACTCATCCGGTACAGTAATCTTGAATGATTCCACTATTCTTGGTTCAGAGTAAGAAAATTTATACACTGAGATATCTAAGTTGGTACCATGCTTTAAGTTTATATATGAATGAACTTCTTCAACAGTAGTATCTGATGCTAATCGGGAAGCGATGATTGTTTTGTTTGGAGGTATAACTCTAATCGGTCTAATAAGACCTGCAGTATTATTTTCGATTCTAGTTTGAGCAGGGCTAGTACATCTATTAGATAGATTATTAGTAGTTAATAAAGTATTAACAGGTGTTCTTTCGGCGACTGTAGACAATTAAGTGGGTTGGCTCGTACGTTGAATAGAAGATACGGTACTGGTATTAACAATACCTAAATACATATACATATGTACATGACGTGAAAGTATTTTGTATTTGAAATACGTGCAATAAATGGAAGTATTTTGTATTTTGTATTTTAAATACATACAGATTTTTAAGTATTTTGTATTTTGTATTTTAAATACATGTCCTGAAAGTATTTTGTATTTTGTATTTTAAATACATGATCAGCAAGTATTTTGTATTTTGTATTTTAAATACCGCAAACCATGTATTTTGCCCAACACTGGCTGCAGTCTTGCAACAAGAAAGAACGCCATCTTATCTAAAACAGCGCCAATATCACTTCAAAAATCAAGTTCTTGGATGTAGCCGTAGAGCGGAACTTAGAGTACTAGACTAATAGTCTGAAGGTTGTAGGTACGTTTCCTGCCAAAGACTCTAGATGCTTCCGAACATAAGCCAGTGGCTTCGAATTTTGTAATAATAAACAGCAGTAGATTTTATCACCTTAGATACATGAACAATTTTTCTACAAGCGCGGGTCAACAAGTTCGTGACTTTTTGAATTTCCCACCGCTCAACTGAAAGGGCAACACTGCTTTTGTCAATAGGCAACTGTCAGTTGAATCCGGTCAAAATTTAAACATGCTGCGTCATTTAGTTTTAGTTTTGACAGCCATTGATAGCAGACTACCGGGTGATTTAAGAATAAAATGGAATTCCGTGGAATATCATGTGCTCGTTAAGCATTATATTTTGAGGAAAAAACTATCACTCAAACCAAAGCTAAGCTTGATCGAAACGTGGATTCATTGCAATACACAAAAGGCTAAACGGCAGTAAAAATAGTGAATAGTCGCCAAAGCAAGCCAAGGTGGGGGTTTCAACCAATAAAAATATGACGACAATTTTTTGCGATGCAATAACCTTCAAAGCAATCGGGACGATTTAATGATGACTTGAGGAAATAGGTTCTTTTCCACCAGGACAATGTGAGGGCGCACACATGTGCATTTGCCATGGCAAAATTTCATGAATAAGGCTAAGAGTTGCTCTCTTATCCAAAAACAATGATGAAATCATAAAAAACTAATACTTATTCCCCTTACTCTATTTCTCGTTATCGACGTCACACGAAGTCAACATCAATATTTCGGCAACTGTAAGATCGATGTCGACAACAATTATATATTTTTTATAAGCTGTTACTATTCCTAAAGGCCTCATTAGTTTTTACGTTCTTTTCTGTTATGAATCAGCTGTTTTGTTTCTGCTCAATTAGAAATGTGTATATGTGGTTTATTTTTACTTTTTCGTTCTGTTCTGTTGCTAACAATTCTGTAGAAAATAGAATTCAACGTTAAGTTACAGCTTGAAGTACGTATGTATTAGTTTGTTGTCAATCGGAAAATAAAAGAAAATAAAAAATAATTTGTTGTGTGAAAGCTGAACAATTTAATTGTAATAAATATGTATGTATGTACGTGCTTACAGGAGTGTTATTGAGAGCCTCTCCTCAGGAGATATACGCTGATTAGGCTTTCTTAGCGAACTTTTTATCAATGACAGCAAAACTTCATAAACATTTTTTGTCATACGTGCATGTAGGAAAAATTGTTCTTCATCCATGTCCTTAATTTTCTTGAATACTTTTTGATAGTACCCTGATGATAACCAGTCTTTGTTAACGGGTCTAGCATACCATCTTCGTTGACGATACTTCTTCTGCTTTGTACATTTTGCAAACATTTAAAAAATGTATCCCTACCATAACATCGTCCACATCCGAAAGTTCAGTATCAGAATCATTTATAAAATCCATTTTTTATTTGTTTATCTGTTGTATCTGTTTTAATATTAAATTTTTTAGTTTTATTTTCACAATTTCTTTGCATTTGTTTTGATCACTTCTTTATTTAAAAACAGCTGATTCTTTTCACGACAAAAGTAACTAGAAAATATATGCTACAGAAAAGAACGACACAGAACGGCATCATAAAGTGAAAACTAATGAGGCCTTAAGGCTTAAAAAATGGCAAGTGATCATCATTAATACTCAATTGTTGCTCACATCGAGCACAGAACTTACATTTTTTAATGTCGACTTAATGTGACGACGATGACGACAATTGGAATAAGCGAGATTTTGATGAACTCGACAAATCTTTTTTTTTTGTTTTTTGTAAGAGATAAAGTAATTGCAGAAACTTTGGACAAAGTGTAGGGTTTCAAAGGAGACTGTGTTAAAAATAAATTAATTTTTTTTAATTATCACACTATTGTTACGTAATTATTGCCCTGCCTCGTATTACGCAAACATTTTTGTTGCTACCTTTACCGAAATTTTAAGGACAGCCTGTAATGCACAAATTTTGAATACGAAATTAATTTTTTTAGAGTAACATTTTTTTCTTTATGTATTATTTACAGGGACTCGACTGTTGCTCCGACTATGCCGTTTCATTTCATTATGTGTCACCAAATCAAATGTACGTCTTTGACTATCTCATCTATCATCTTCGACCCTACGGCATAATTATGGCTCCTGAGCCTCTGCCCGAAAAATTACAAGCCGGCGAAACAGAAAAGCCACCCGTGAAGCCATCGACTAAAGATAAAAATACCGAGTCATAGAAAATTAGTTTCTAAGAATGCGAAAACAGACCGATTTTAATACAATAAACTAAAACTTAATACGTTTTTTTGTATCATTTTTATATTATCGGAAGATATCGTGTATATATTTAAGAATATGTATAATAGTCCTTGATAATATTTTTGCCATACATTTTTATTATATTATTATTTTTTTCTTTTAGTTTATAAACTATTATACATACTTATATGAACATTTACATAACTTTTGTTTATGTATTAATTATAATATAAATTCAATTAAGTTAAAATTAGTTAGAAAATAAATAATTGAAATTCCTTGTATATTTTAAATTGAAATTAATTTATAAATTTGTATGTATGTAGATATTTTAAAAATGTTAATTTTTTATATATAAGCTATCACTGTAGAGGGCTTTGAACTTGTGCTGAAATCGTTAAAAGAAAGAGTAAAAAATATAGCTCTCCTTGTAGACCATTAAAAAATCGGAGCTCAGCTTTATGTCGGAAATCAGTTGTGAATAGTTTTCAAAATTTGCAGAGAAGTTCTCGATACCCGCTCTACTTAATGGTTTGCCTATTAGATAATGTTCGAAAATTCGAAATTATCTAGATTCGAATTTTCGAACATGCCGCAGTTTAGACGATTTCGCATATCAAGTTTATGTGAAATTTTTCAAAATAAGTTTTCATATCCATGGCAAATAAATGTCGCAATTTTTGCCACAAACAAACGCCGCTAAAATAGTAATTTGAAAATGTCGATTTATGGGAATTCGGAAATCATTATTATTATTGTTTGTAAATAATTTATTGAAAATATGTTCAAAATACTTTTGCATTTCTTTACATTATGTTTTTATAGTTTTAACTGGCCGAAAACAATGTCATATTATTTACTCGAACTAGTTGCCCACTTAGTATCCGAAATTCTGTCACTTTTGACATCTTAATATACTATTTTCAATCAATATTATACTTTGTTGTTAATGAGAACCATTTGGCTGCTTCATTCCATCTCAAAGTCAGTTCAGAAAAATTGTAGTCCATATATCGAGCATACATATGCGCTCCCTTCAGGGTACAAAGAACCGAAAAAATTGCGAAGAACAAAACTATTCACAGTAGGGGGAATTTTTTCCCCGAAAAATTTCTGACGTTGTTATTGTTGTTTAAATTATCTTAAGAACAATGTTTCATGGAAGTTTTTCATGATCGCAAATACGTGAAAAGGGGGAAAAACTATTCACGATAGGGGTGAAAGAGTAACTTAAAAATATTGATTTTTTGAAATATGACTGACTACAGTTACGGTCAACAGGCAGATTTCGCTCACTTCAGTCCATAATTTGATCCCTTTGTGATGAATGGAGAATGGACAATTGTAAATAAGAGTAAAGAACACAGACTAGAATCGCATGAATAGAATCTGCGATCCTCTGACTTGCCATTCGAGTACACTGGCCACTACAATGATACCTTTAAAAATTAAAAACATAAGAATTAATCTGGATGGAAGAAATATTTTGTTTTATTGATAAAAATTTTTTTTAAGTTTGTTAATTTAGGATAAACCCGTTTGTTCCGTTGAATTTACATATCGAGCCTTTGGTGCAATACCGTAGTAACTCAAAAAAGCTTGTTTTGCAGAAATTGAGTTTAAAGTTTTGAATTTACACACAACTTAATGGTAAAAGAAAATTTGGTTCTTTTCTCAAGAGCTGAGTACACAAAATATTTTTATGAAAATTTTACAGAATATAAAAAACGGCAAGCCGAATAATTTCGTAATATAATCTTAAAAAATTCAAATTTTGAGTTACTACGGTATTGCACCAAAGGCTCGATATGCTTATGAATTGATTTAAAGGGATTTTGATTTTTTTAAATATTAATTTAATTAATGTATACGTCTTCTGTCAAATTCAAAATTACAAATTCAGCCTACAATATTAACCCGGCAAGACTGTATAGAACCGAGGCCATGAAAGAAAATAGGCGAAAATTTTTTATAACTAAAATTTTTTAACAACATTCCAAGTCCTTTAATTTTTTTTTTAATTAATTAAGACTTAAGTCATACATAATATATGCATATGTGTATATGTACTCGTATAACTCCCTATATATGTAGAGTATATGTATGTATATACATACATATGTATTTCAATTACAATTTACAGTGATGGCATCTTGCATCTTAAAAAAATCAAATATATTTGCAGTAATTTTTTTAAAAATAAATTGAATATATATTTTTAGGATATAAAAAAATATATCTTACCTCCTTTAAACAAGTATGATTTCAAATGATATACATATGTATGTATGTATGTGCAAGGCCCATTAATAAGGTCTATGCAAAAGCCCAAGTGATGGAAAAGCTGATTGTCAAACTCCATATATGTATGTACGTATAAAAAATTTCCGTCAACTTTTTATAAGGAATTTGACACTTGCATTCAATTCCCTGTTGTAATAATCCGATCGTGTGTGCACCTTATTAATGGACCTCGTGTATGTGTGTACATTAAACAAAAATAATTATAAAGTCTTTGTTATAATTTATACCTATTTGTTGACCGATTTTTTCTTTAATAAGAAAACCTTGTGAGTTTTTTTAAGTTTATGCGCAAAAGCAAGATAGACTAATCAAGACCCATTATTATATGAAATATATTAATGGGCCTTGAGAGTAATAATTTATAAATATGCATAGGCGAATTCAAGTCAATTCTCTGCGAATGCTGTCAAACACTGTGGGCAATGTGAATCAACTACACTAAGTGGTATTAAAAGAACAGCTTAAGGCCCAGATGGTCGGTAAGATAATTATCAAACTCTGTGTAAAAAAAATATACACAAACATTTTTTCATATATAAAATTTTTGTAATCAAGCGTTAGGTCTTTTTTTAAAAAATAATAATTTTATTTTTTTAAAAAAAGACCTAACGCTTGATTACAAAAATTATATATATTAAAACAAAAAAGGTCGAAAAAATAGTGTTAATTAATTCAAACATTTTTTCGTTATTTTTTTTTTAATAAGGATATTGGGTATTGTGTTCTCGACTTTGTTGTAATTAATTCGTCTTGTATAGACCATATAAATGGGCTTTTGAACAGCTGACTCGAAGCTAGACTTGTCACGTGATGTTTACAAACATACCAATCCGCCATTTTGTTACTAGGAATTTAATAAAATTATCAGCGTTGCCGCTTTGATTATTTATTATTCTTTTTAGGATGATCAGAAAATTTGATAAATTAGAAAATGGCATTCGTTGTTAGACTCCAGGGAGGACAATAATTAACATACATATATACAAAAATTAGGTTTCATAGTATTACATTAAAAATGTATAAAAATGTAATTTTTTTCTCATAATTCTTCTTTTAAAGTTGAAAGAAATGTTTTTGGATAATTTAAAATTTATTTTTTTTAAATCTCCCATTTTAATTAAAATTGCAAATAAGTTTTATAAAACAATATTTCTGGAACTGTTAAATAAAAAAAACAGAAAAATTACTTCTTAGAATATTGAAAATATCTTAAGATTAATTTCAAATAAAGAAACTGAAAAACGAAAAACTTCCAATAATGATTGTAAAATTGGAAAAAAAACTTTTAAAACATAAAATTTATTTTTTTTTTAATTTTGTTTTGCAATGAAAAAAATATTTTAATAAATAAACTTAATTTTTAATCTCACATTTACCTTAAATCTCAAGATGAATGAAAAATAAAGATATTTTATGAATTATTTTACCGAATCAAATACTAGTAAAATTAGTTAAAGTAACAAGATATTTATAAAGGGGAAAAAACAATAAATAAATATTTGAAAATCAGAATATTGCGAAATACTAATCAGTAGCTTGCAATATCTCAACAATTGAAAGAAAAACTGAAGTTAGTAAAACTCCTCAGAAGCACGTGCCGGTAGAATGTAAAAATAAACAAATTGACAATTATATTTGGTCGAAGTTTGTTTAATTTAAAAAGTACAGAAAAGAATCATTCGATCAACAGAAACAATGAAATTGAAAAAAATTAAATGATTGAATATTTTTAAATTATTCGCTTCGGTCAGTTGCTTTTGACAAGTCTAGCTTCAAATACAGCAGCAAACTAAAGGCAAATTGCAATTCGCCTCTGACCCCACCTTGTGTTAAAGCACCTTGAATGTGGGTGTAAAAGTCTTCGCTTACATTGTAGGAACTGAAAGACAAACAGACAAAGTTTGCTGTAGAGGGAACGAAGATGTAGGGTATGTAGTACATGACAATCTAGACCATTTTCTACTTTTCTCAATTCTCTTTAGGTTGCTTCATGTAATTTTTCCCACTACTTTGTCAATTTTGCACACTTTGTTAAATTTCTTAATCGAATCTCGAATTCAATTCTATTTATTTGCTTTTAAGAAATTCATTTATTTTTAATTAAATTTTATTTGTTTTAAATGTTTTTGTCAATCAATCAAAAGTTTTGCCAATCTTGCACTAATAATTCTGTTTGGCTATTAATTTCCCAAGTGTAAAAGAGAATTGAATAAAAAATGTCTGTCTTTCAATTTCCATAACGTAAAAGGGGACAAATGAATTATTTAAGGCAATATCCACCATCAAAATATTCATCCAGCATTGTGGCGGAAATTTTTTTTAATTGACAAGCTGGATGTGAAAATTTGATGAGTGGTTTGTATACATATGTATATTCATTAAAAACGTACACATTTGGAAAGAAATTTCAAACGAACATTTTTTGCAGATGACGGCAAAAGAACTATGACAATATTAATGACACACATTAAGAAACTTTGCTGAAAATTAAAAAAAAAATAACGTGAAAATTAAATATAAAAATTCCATATTTCAATTGAAGTAATCTTGCTGATTTTCTTTTATATTTATATTTAAGTTTCATAAATTTATTAATATACCAATATTTCAATATTCTTGGCAGATAAATTATTATTCAATTAACGAAAAATAATTAAATAAAATAAATATGTTTTTTATTGTTAAATAATAATTTTTCCCCTTAAGAATAATTCTTCCCTGAAGAGATTGATTCATCAATAAATTTATAAAACTGGGGAGTTATTCTGTATTGCGATGCGTAAGCTAGTTCGATGCGTTTGATATTTTGTTAGCGCAAGATATTTAGTTTTAACGAACGATTTTAACATACGCTTTCGTATTACAGAGTACACTGATCCCAGTTTTGCGAAAGTGAAAAAATTAGATGCGAAAGGACGCAATAAAGGATACCAATTATCCGATTAGGTACCATTTTTCTTACGCATCGCAATACAGAATAACCCCCCTGGTATAAATATAGTCTTTTACCTGAATTAATTTTAAATAATGTTAAAGATCGATATATAAAGTTTTTTTATTTAAGTATGTATTTTCTTAAGCACACTGTCCGCTTTCGAAATTTTTATCACATGAAATCGAACTCAAAATTAAAGTTTGACGAGTCATCCAGCATGTGTATATTAAAACATCCAGCCACATGTACATGATAGTGAATTGGCTTGAATTCACATTTTAATCTGCTTTGCACAAACAAATTTAATTATTTATTATTTTTACTAGTTATAAATAAAAACTAAGCTCTCGCTCGCATTTACTATAATCTAGCAATTAATAATTACTATCAAAATTTTCATGTGAATTTTCTAAGAATAAATAAGAAATATAAAATGAATTGACACTTAAAATTCAAGTTCTAATATTAATTTATTACAAACAAGTAAGAATGGTATATGAATAAAAATTCCTTTTTACTGCTAAACTTAAACGATATTAATTTCTATACAAATATAATTAATAATAAAAAAAATTCGTTCAAGCAAAAAATAAGAAAGAAAACAGTTTCTGAGGACCGCAGAGTGACCGACGCCAATTTTCAACAGTCTCTGTATTACATTAAGCAAGATAAAATATTACTTTGTATGGGAAGTACTGTTCCCGCGGTCCTATTTCATATTGGCTAAAATAAAAACATCTCTAAAGCATGTCCTTTTTACATAAAAAGGGAATTTTCAAATCAAATTTTCTGCATTTGCGCGCAATATGGTCTAAACAGTCTGCGCTGTCCTTTCAATGTATTTTATAAATTAATTTATAAAGTATTTCAAAATTATTGAAAATTTTTTATTTGCAATTACCGATATTTCGATACTCTTTAATAATAAGACCCTGTGCTTGAATAATATTTTAGGGTAAAAAATGAAGACATACATATTAACACTCATATAATTTTTGTAAACGAGTATTACAGATAAAGAGAACTAATTATTCTGATGTGTCAAGATCTAAATGGCTATGGGTCCACGAAAGGTTGCGGTCGGCAATTCCCACAAAGAGGTTGCGATTTTCGTACATGGCCGACACGGTACATGCACATGTCCCTTGCTAAGCAGCTGCAGCTGTCTAACCTCTGCAGCGGCTTCTGTTGTTTAGTAACAGCATCCAGAGGTCTGTCTAACTGTTAGTAGCAGGAAAGCTCGGAAGCCAGCCATCACCGCATACCCATCGTCCACGCCTTTTACCAACAAACTTTTTTCGTGATTTGGATTACAACCACAGAAACCAATAAGTACTCTAGGGCACTGGTTCCGGTGACACCGGCAAACACACAGTTGGAACTCAATTTTTCTGTGCAGTCTGAGCAAGTACAACCTGCTTTTAGCTTTAAGTTGTTGATGCACGCCCGTTGCCTTGTTTTTTCAGGCTTTGGTTGGTATGTCTCATACAAGTTTGTAAAGATTGTCAGTGAAAGGCCAAAGTCCGGAAGTCTGAATAATTCTCGTATATACGCCAGGAGGCACAACGTCAAGCTACCAAACCACGTTGCAACACCGTGTCCACCACTGAGAATCAGTTGTGCAAATGAATACTTTCACAATCATATGGAATCGTAAAAATTAGTTTTCTTTTCAGATTTTTATAAGCAATTGATTTCTCCTGCCAAGATAATGGATGGTCGGTCCACTCAACCAAGCACATTAAATGGAGATTTGCATTCTACAAAGCTTCATAAAGTTCTTTCATCCTCCGTGGCGACCACGATGGGCATTCCTATTTCACGAGGAACGAGGTCCTTGCATGTTTCGGTTATAAACCAAAATAATCGATTTGATATAAATAAGATTACGATTTATAGCTGAATAAATAAGGTGGCCTTTACTGGTTTAAGAGCACTTGTTGTATTTTATTAAGAAGAGATTTGAACCCACTTGGGAAATGCCGTTTTGTTCAGAGGAAACAATGTGAAGATCAATTTTCCAAAAAGGTACCTGCTCGATCCGAATAAAAAATATTTTCAGAGCATAAATTAATATCTCACATTATAAATAGATCGCTGAAAATTTGGATTTTACCTTCAGGTATACGCTACCTTTAATTTCATTGTAACTATTTAAAAAAAAATTTTACAAAAACATATACAGAAAAATGGAAAATATTAAATTTTATATGTTAAGAAAAACTTTGCGAGAAAAAATAATTCACTAAAAAATTCGATTTCAATTTTATATATTTTGCGTTCATCTTAAAAAAAAAAAACTTAAGCCCAACAATGAGAACAAACAGTTGATACGATCGAAATCTGTCTGACAATTCAGAGGGCAAATTACGGCATTCGATATCGATCGAAATTTCAATACAATTCAACAAAATTTTGTTTGAAATTTCGTTCGATATCGAATGCCGTAATTTGCCCCCAGGTTTGTGCCTTAAGTCTTTAAAAATGCATTTGCAATTTGCAAATGAAAGACTTAAGACACATACGCATTAAATAGGTGATTTATTCTGTTGCAAATTTTTTAAAGCATATTTTCAGGGATAAGAATTTTTCATTATGTGATTTAAAAATATTTACAATTGAAAATTCATCAGAATCATTTTTTCACAAATCGGTTCACAAAACAAATCGTTAAGGAGCGCAAAAATATATTTTTCCAGTCGTATATTTCAATTTCCTTCGATCCTTTTTATTAATGAAAATATTTATATTCCAGCAGCAGGGCTTTTTAATTTAAAAAAGTATTATTTAGTTTTATTTTTTCAATATTGCCATCACGACCATTAGGATGAAAAATACAACGATGTTTTTGATAATTTTTTTTACAATTATAGTAGTAGAAAGGCTGAAGATCGTCTAGCCCTTATTCTGAACTAAAATATGAAATGAAAAAAAAAACATTGTTATATTTCAGTTTCGAAAAAATCTAAAATAAATCTTTTAAAATAAAGTTTCATGCTGTAATTTTGAAAATTTAATTAAATTGACTTGTGACTCTTTATTTGAAAATTTTTTCATATTAACTTGTGCCAAAATAATTAGACTCACTTTTTCCAATTAAAAACTTTACACGTTTTCGCCGATATCGTCACTTTTTAAAATATCTCTATTTAAAAGAAACAAAACTACACAATTGCCCATATGCGCAACCTTTAATGTTGTACGTAAAAACAAAAACAGGCGGCGTAGCACCATTTTTCCAGTTAAAGAAGATTGTGATGATATAGATATTTGTTTTGTGAATTGATTTGTGAAAAAATGATTCTGATGAATTTTTAATTGTAAATATTTTTGATTCACAGTGCATTACAATGAAAAATTCTTATCCCTGAAAATATGCTTTAAAAAATTTGCAACAGAATAAATCACCTATTTAATGCGTATGTGTCTTAAGTCTTTCATTTGCAAATTGCAAATGCATTTTTAAAGACTTAAGGCACAAACCTGAAAATGGTCAGACAGATTTCGATCGTATCAACTGTTTGTTCTCATTGTTTGGCGTAATTTTTTTTTATTATGAACGCAAAAAATATAAAATCGAATGTGTTTGTTTAATCTTATTATTCACTGAATAAGGGTGAATATTTCATACACTGAAAATCATCTCACGTTTTGAGAGGTTTTGCTTTCTGATATTTTCATGATCACTCGAGTCTGAATTGAAACACAAGTGAAAAGATTTTTTAATTTTTAATAATTTTATTTTCAAAAATAAAGAAACCTTACAGCTCTTTGAAATATTTAGAGATGTGTGTTTGATGTGTTGACATCAATGATAAACTGTCAACGTCGTCGTCATCTTGTTATAGAATGCAAAATTGTTATCGAATTGATGATGACTTTGAAACAAAGTGATGTGGTGACACTAAAATGACGGCGGCGTTGACGACGACATTAGGAATAATTGTGGTTAATTTATGCTGTAAAAATATAGTTTTCATAAGATTCGTTTAAATAGAAGTAGTTGGGAAAGGACATATACTTTTAATGGGGCGTGGCACTGCCCAATTTTCTGGTCACTTGTACGTGACTTGTTATACGAATTTTTATGCCAGGCCCGAGGAAGATCATTGATTATTTCATTGTAGGATCACTTACTGCAATCGATACACTTTGATAGAGTGGGAAGGACTGCGAGCTGCGCACGTTTTGACCTTGGATCGGTCTGCTTTCTTTGATTTCTTTTGCTTTGATTTATTTTGATTTATTAGAAAAGCTAAAAGTTATAGTTGTCGAAATTGTTGCATATTAAAAAATTTTGCTACATCTTATTTTTACTTTGGCTTATTTATATCCATAATAGACTTTAACTTTCTCTAATACGAACAACACGACTTCAATTTTCGACAAGTTAACAAACAATTGAGTAGTTTACAAGTCAATCTTCTACGAATTATTGCGCAATTTATTGCATAGTGTAGCCGTAGATTATTTTATGTTCGCAGCGGCCATAATATGGACGAAATTAAATCTTACTAATGTAATATTACATTTTGGCCAATACAAACAGAGTTTTTTAATTCAAGATTCTTTAACTATAAAACATGCTCGATAAATTGCTCACGAGTTACAATACCCGTATTTTCATACAACTAATACAATTTTATTGAAATTTAACATTATTTAAGATCACAATAAGCTTTACAATTTATTACAAAATTAAATTAGTTATTCTAAGTATTCGCTATGACTTTCATGTAGACATTGAATATCAAAAAGGACTATAAAGGATTATCGGATTTTTCATTGAGCCATTTGTCCAATAGGACACTCATGTTCCTTTTCTCAGGCATTTTAACAGATTTCGGCACTATGCCATACGGTCGTAGTTTATAAACAAGATAGTCCATGACATACATTTCATCGCCAGAAACGTAATGAAATGATACGACATAATCGGAACAGCATGAAGGGCCCTTTTCAGGTACAAAAAAAAAAGATAAAAAAAGAAATGAAATCAAAATATCACTTTACGTTTAGAGAAATACTCACATCCTTGGTTGCATAAAATATATAACGCCAGTACCAACTTGATTCTGGCTTTGGTATGACATGACTATACAAGTGGGTGGGCAGAAATCGTCCCCGCTTAAAATCATCTCGAGAATCCCCAGCCGCAACGCCAACGTTTTGCAAGCACCTACCCATTTCTTTGTCTTCAGCACCTCCCGGAGTTTGTCGGCATATGGTGCCATTCGTATAGGCACGCTCAGCAAAAAGTCTGACAGCTTCTTTACTTAAAACATACCCCGCACCGCCGGACATGTAACCCTACAAAGATTAAGTATTAGAACCGCTAATCGATTGTTATATATATATAGACCAAGATAAATTGTACCTGCCTGACGTGGGGCTTAAATTTGCTACCAAAATATACTGGAGCCTGTGGAGACATGGAGTAAAGAAAGGCCCTCAGGTTTTCCATGATGACATAACTGTAAAAGTTCAAAGAAATTTTATGTATAAAGTTGGTCCAATAAAATCGAACTCAGCACCAAGAGCCTGTCGGACACAATTATGGATGAGTTTAAGACCAAAATATCCGATATCATCCATTTCTAGTCTATATTTTACTCTTCTTGAAAATTTTTTCTTGTGAAAATCGGTGGAGTTATGCGATAATCAATATTATTAAAATATAAAAAATTTGCCCGCCCGATTGCCCGCATTCACTTTGAACAATTAAAAAAAATTATTTCCAAAATTGGTCTATAAATGAAAGAGTTGTGCGACAATCAACATTTTGGGCAGGTAAATCATCCTTCTGATTTTGGGAAAAAGTTTATGGGATCAAACTGCAAGCTTTCGCTTTGGAATAAACAAAGTGTTTTCAAAATCAATACATAAATCGAGGTGCGATACAATAATCAAATTGCGTTTTTATATAAAAAAAATATATTTTCAAAATGGAGGATTTTTGATATAATAAAAATTTTAGTTGCTTATTTTGTCCGTCCGATTTCCACTTAAATTTCTATGGGATCAAGCTGCACTTTAAAAAAATATATTTTCAAATCGATCCATAAATGGAGGAGTTATGCGATAATCAATATTTTGGGCGGGCAAATCGTCCGTCCGATTTTTGATTTAGGAAAAATTATTATATGATCAATCTGCAAGATCAAGATCAGTCCATAAATGGAGATACTATACGATAATCAATATTTCGGGCGGTCACTTGGGCTGTCCTATTTCAATTTAAATCTCTATGGGATCAAATCAAAAAGATATATTTTCTTCAAAATCGTTCTATAAACAGAGGAGTTATGCGATAATCAATATTTCCGGGGGGACAAAACACCCGTCCTATTTCCCAAAAATAGTTTTATGGGACCAAATTGCAAACATGCGCTTTCAAATAAAGAATAATTTTAAAAATCATGTCACAAATGATAGAATCACAAGTATGATTTAAACACATAGAAGGCAGCAGACTACCAACTACAACCTATAAAAAAACGATATGAAAATGATTACTTCTGACGATATACTAGCTACACGCCTTAACGAAAATTTTTGCCTTGTCGTCAACATACACCAATTTTCTATTTTCCTAAGCGACAACGAACAAATCCAGGACTGCCAATAAAATAAGAAATGGGAAATAAATCGGATCAACACAAAATTAAAATATTGTAAATGCATTAATAGTCAAGAGCTTTAAAGGAAATGACTTGATCTCTTTTTAATTTTATTTTTATAAAAGTAAAAATTTTTAAAGTAGCAGCACCACTGACATGTATAAGATTATTTCTATAAAAAACAGCTGTTCACCTCTTTCAATTGTTCATTGTTTTGCGTTTTTTTCTCTAGTTTGCACGTATTTAATTGTTATTTTTATTTTTACTTTTAAATTCATTGATATAATGAACACTTTCTCCAATCCCAAGAATTTTCTATAAATATTTTATAGAAATATTACAAAGTTCGATTATGGCAAATTTAAGCTTATATGTATAAAACAGGCGGTTTTGGGAGGGGTTCATTATACCTTAACTTTACTGTATCGAAAATTTCAATATATAACTAATGGCGTTTTCGTTTCTAATAATAAAAACCTCTTTTTTACCCTTTCGAAGAGAAGAAAAGGTGTTTAGAATTCTTTAATAAACCAAAACTTATTAGGAAGGAACACACAATCGTTTAAAGATTTAAATCACACCGATAAACAGATTTTTTCAACAAAATGTTGCAATTTTTCAGAAACGAAAACGCCACAAAGTTGCTGACGATATTGCTGTCGTTTTCATTATAATTAACTAAAAAATTTATAGTCATGTAGCTTTGTAGCCGCAGTCGTCTATGTGTTTAGAGAATAATGCGTGTATAAACATTGAAAAAAATAGGAATTGATCATCTAATTTTTAACCTTAAAAAATTACAAAGTAGTTATTTAAAGATTGTTAAAGAAATTATCTTTTAAGTATTATTTTGACATTATTACAGTCAGTTTTTACTTTAAAGCCAAATCTATGTTCGTTCAATAGACAAATTTCCAAGTCCACATTCTGACTTCTTTTTCTAAATACTTTATCAATATCTGACTTGCAGGAGATAGAGCAGGGCTGTTATGAGAAGAGAAAGACATTCTGTTGTCCAGATTTTTAAAATTGCTTTCATGTGGTCAACATTTTTTTTAAACTAGTACCTGAGAAAATAGAGCGTAAGCATTTTGAGAGACAAAAACTGGTTATACAATTTTTACTCTCAAAATTTCTTAATTGTAGGAATTACTCCAACAGCTGTTTTACAAATAAAGTTCGGAAAATATCTTTGCAAAAAATAAATTTCATAAAATTTAAGGAATTGTAATCTTTTATTTAAATTTAAATAGGCTACTTAGTTCAATCGTATTTTATAAGCCAAATTACATGGAATTGTATTTGTCAATTTTTAAGAATAAAAGAAAAACTTAAATATATTTTGAGGGAAACTTTTCTTGAAACTGGGAAAGTCTGGCACCCAAGCAAACGTGTTTTTATTATAAACTAGCGGACCAGGCGAACTTCGACTCGCCCCAATTTTAAGCCTTCAGACAAACTTTCTATTTTTTTAATTTCAAAAGCCATTAAGAAATAATTTCAAACAAAATTTCATACAAAAACTCGATTTTCGATTTTCCAATTTTCCGACTTTTCCGGAGGGATTTTCCAAAATTTTCTTCAATAAAAACCTTCTCGAAAATACGAACAACTGACAAAAAGTTTCACAGAAATCGGCCAAGCCGTTCTCATTTTATGAATTATTGTACTTTGCCACGCCCCTCCGCCCACAGACCGAAAATAAAAAATCGGACTTCACAGTGTCACCCGCCCGAGTATTCTGAAGGTTCCCTGAAAATTTCGTCAAAATCGGCCCAGCCGTTTTGGAGCCATTACGTTACATACATACATACATACACACATCCTATTTTATATATATAGATTTCAATTAATAAAAATTGAAATGTGTTAAATTTTTTTTTCACAATTAAAATGGAGATTTTCCATAAAAATTTTTTTTTAATTTTTGCAGATATTCCCCCTTATTATGATTGTCAACGTCGACGTCAAATCAAGTCGACAGTAAAAAAAGACAGCAGTTCTGAACTCCTTGTAGGCAATAATTAACTAATATTGATGGCCAATTGTAATTTTATAAGCCATAGTAGTAGTAATATCCTATCAATAATATTTAATAGTTCTCGATCACGATCCCACAATTGCCAATATATTAATGTCGACTTGGTGTGACGTCGATTATCTAAAAAACATCTGGCAGCTTAACTTACGTGTCATCGTCTGCCTTTAGGAACCAATCATATTCATTTAAATGATGGTCGTAAACGTACTTAAAAGCCTGCCGCGTTTTATTCCATAGACCACTGCGCCCCTCTTTCACATTCAGATTGATAGCACCCAAATCGTGGTCCTCTTTCGAACTCATGAAAATCAACTTATTGCACCTGGAGCCCCAAGTATTTTTGACATGACGAGCCTTCTTTTCATGATTTTGGGGACCCGTCAAAATCCAGCACAAAACCTTCACTTCTTTGAACAAACGATCTGCTATTTCCGTATCAAAGTCATTCCTCAATGATGGGTTTGTTAAGCTCTTATAATCTTCTGGGGGCTTTATAACCTCCTCAGAGTCCATCTGCGCTAAAGTTTTCGAATCTAATTGGACTTCGGTCTCTTTGCACGCATTAAGCGATTTCACTGGCGTCGTTGTGATAAACATTTCGAATTGCGTTGTGTTCAACAGCTGGGAAAATGTGAAACCAATTGTGATTCCGACTATCAGGGTGATGAAAAGTTTTAAAAATAGAACGTTGCTGCCCGGGGAGTGCATTCTAGCGGACCTATTTTGGCAGTAGTTGGCATAAATATGATCTGTGGATATTGATCTAAAAAGAGAACATTAAAATGGCAAAACCTGGTTATTTAAGGCTTTTTATGAGAATTGAAATATATAATTATTTTCAAAATTTTTACTCTTTTATAATTTAAATTTGGCCACAAGTTTTTAAAAAGATGAATTAAAATATGCAAAAAGAGTCCATTTTTGTTTGCTTGTTAAAGGGGGGAAACTTCTGCCCTTAATCAATTTATTAGCGTTGTGTTCGGCACAAATTGAAGCAGAGTGACCGTGTTTCTTTTATTTGCGTCATATTAATTAAGCAACGGGTGATTTTAAGTTTAATATAATTTTGTTTTCAAATCAGCTTTTATTACTTCGTCTCCTTTATTTATTGCTTCTTTTGAAAATAATCCTTCACACAATGGAAACATTATTTTAACTTTAGTTAATTGACGTACGAGGTCTGTTCAATAGAAAAGGTGAATTTTAATTTTTCTCAAAAATTATTTATTTATTCATCAATTTCTATTTTGTTCCCTTCAAAGTATTCCCCCTTAGATATAATACACTTGTGGCAGCGTTTTTTTCCAATCCTCGAAGTAGTTCTGATATTCCCTTTTTGGTATGGGCTTGAGATTTTCCAAAGATTCGGTTTTTACCTCCTCAGTCGTCACAAAACGCCGTCCTTTCATGGGTCTCTTCAAATTTTGAGAACAAGGAAAAGTCGCAGAGGGCCAAATCTGGTGCATACGGTGGCTGAGGCATGGTTACGGTGTTCTTTTCAGCCAAAAAATTACGAGCAAGCAATGACGAGTGAGCAGGTGCATTATCGTTTCCGTGTTTGGTGTATTTTTTTTTGGGTCTTGGCTCTCCTTGGCTCTTCCATTGGGACGATTGGACTTTGATTTCGATGCCATGATTCGTCACCAGTTATACCCCTTTTAAACAAATGTGGATCGTCGTTAAAGTCATTCAATATTTCCTGAGCGATTGATTCCCATGCAACGGGGTTTTTTTTTAAATTCAGCAATTTCGGAAGGAGCTTCCCTGCCACACGCTTCATTCCCAAAATTTGCGAAAAAAAATTGTATGGCATGAGCCAACCGATATGTCGGCATCCTCTACAACTTCTCTAATAAGGATTCGACGATTCTCCATAACAATTTTCCTCACTTTCTGCACATTTTCTTCGGGATTTGATGGGATGGAGCTTCCAGGACAAGCATCGTCATTCAAATCTTTGTAACGTTTGTTCTCAGAGTACAATCATCATATGCCACTATCAACATTTCAAGTGGTTTTGAGCATTTAATTCCATTTTTTACACAAAATTTTATTCTTTCTTTTCAGAGAAGAAAATAGCCGAACAAGCAAAACACGTCCTACTGTCATGCCTTCCACAAACAAACTAAACTAAACACATACAAAACGCAATATAGAACATGTGTTCGAGACAGGTGTGTGCTAATCGCGAATGAACGTAGTCAAAATTCACGTTTTCTATTGAACAGACCTCGTATTAGTAGAAGCACAAGACAAACTATCTTCAACATCACAAGATTAAGTTTTAAGTTCATCATAAGAGTGCATACGACTCATACTGATCAACTTCTGTTAAACATCTAAGAAAAAAATTAGCGATAGTGATTTCAAATCACACAACAGACTCTTTGTAGTCCTCCAGCTCAAGAGGGTGGGCAGTTTTAAGTTTGCCAGAACTGTACAAAAGTAAATTTATAAGTTTTACTTATGGACATGATCTGTAAATCATATGATTTCAAATCATATGATTTATTCCTGTTCTGAAAAATCGCAAGCTTTTGTATTTTTCGGTGTGAATTCAACTGTTCGAAAGCACCAGGAAACGGCCGTTTTTTTATGTTGATCTAATGACATTTTTGGTTATGAAGTTAAACTACACAAATTAATATTTTAATCAAAATATCATTTGCAAGTAAGAAAACAGAAGATGGCAGAGGGCCGAAACCAGCCGAGTTACAAACCAAATTTGACATGAGATGACGGAAATTCAAGCGAACCTCATCGTATGAATGAGAAAAACTAGAAAACTGGTCGAAAAATTAAAAGTTCTTCTCGAAATTGCTTAAAATCTTCCAAAACTGAAAATCTTAATTAAAATTTATAAAAATAGGTACTCTTTTAATCTAAAGAATTTTTATGATGAATTAAATTAAGGGATAAAACCAGAGAAACATTATTTAAGTATTAAAGAAATTAGGAAGTTTTTTTGATCTCAGAAAATCTAAAAAAAGTGAATCATATTAGCGTAATAGTGTGGCGATACCTGCAATGGTGTAAACTTTAAAGTCAATTCTCAAATAATATTCATTAGCGTAATTAATTCCTGTACTTTGGATGCCACAAATTTGGTATAAATGTGACCAGTAACTCAAAACTCTTTTGCCTTTGGCTTCACTGTGCAACATGGAACTATTCAAGCATGGCTTACGATTTGTCCACACAGATTATAAGGACGGTATTAACAAAAAAAAAAAAATAAAAATAAAATAAAATAAAAAATAATTAAAAAAATAAATCACATTAAGACAAAAATTTTAATTGTTAAAAGTGAAACTCTTAAATCCCGCACACATTTAATACGATTTACAGACTCAAAATGTATGAATGACGAACGAAGATGACAATTACATATGTTTGGGGCAAATGACGCACAGTGGCGAAAATAGTGGTAAAAATAATAAATAATGGTAAAAAATATAAATTTATAAAAGCTCCATATACGAATTGATCATTAGATCATAAATTAGCTCAACTAATTATTTTCTAACACTTCATTGCATACTACGAACAAGAAGCTCGCCTTTGACGCATTCGCACACAAACCATCGGGACTGTCTCTGAATAAGATGATGTATGATGCGATCTTGCTACGATTTTAAGTGCACAACAACGGGCCTGAGACTAACGTTGAAAAAATGTACCGACAGATGAGAGTTAATCAAGAAGATCGCAATATACGGCTGATCCTGTGGCGAGAAATTGACAATCAGCCAATTAAGGTGTATTAATTGAACAGGGAGGCAGTATTCCTAGCAAGACGCTGTCTTTTGAAACTCGCTGATGAATGTCAGGTACGATATCGCTATGGAGTATAATCTTTGCGGACGATATTTTTATGTTGACGATGTCTTAATAGGGACTGATTCTATTCATGCAGCTTTAATAATGCAACAGCAATTAATAACCATTCTAGCCAGAGCAGGAATGAAACTCCATAAATTATGTTCAAACCACAAACGACATTGCAGGCGAAGATCAATGACTCACCTTTTAGTCAAGGGAAAACAAATCAATCCAAAATTTTAGTACTTCTAAGACACACACAGTAAATGTTCAAGTACACAAAACGTACAACAAAAACGTTCCTGAGCTCGGACTTGGCCCATATACTCGTATACTGAAGAGGAATTTTGTGGACAATAGAGGAGTTCAAAAAATTTCAGCTTAAATTTTTAAGTCAGAAGTTCAAAATATACTTTTCAAAGCAAAATGCTTTTGTTAATTATTTAACACATGCAATAAACGATAAGAGATTTTTTCCACTTGCTATTATTTATTGAATCCTCAAAATGAATTGAACTAAAAATAAGTGTTCAAATCTCCATTCTAAAATGATTGAACTATTCAGCCAGTAGCTGACGAGAAAAAATCAGTTTCTCTTGCTCGTTCTGTGAAGGACTGCAGATTTCTCGTGTTCACCTAAGAGCAAGAGTGTTCCTCCTTCTCAGTCGAGCGTGAACTCTATAATTTAGAATATTGCGGACTAGTGGGTTTGGATGGTACTGAAGTTTCTTTGCGTATGTTTTCAGATATTTTGAAACCACAGTATTAATCAATGAAACGTCCGGATCATTATGAATGCATGAATTTTTTACATGCCAGGGAGTTGCGCATATCGTACGAGGGAGTTTATTTCGTCGGCTTTGAATTTTTTCTATGGTAGAGGCTCCATAACTAAATCCCACACTATTCTATTGATGTTAGGAACGATTTGTATAATACAAGATTTGGCCTTATCGTGTTCAGGTATAAACGGGTTATTAATTTATTGGTGGACATATTTCCCTCCGCAATGTAAAAGTAAAACAAGGTGGCTCAAAAGTAATGTCATAATGTTGTGAAGAAGACATGAAGCGATACACACTGTTACTGAATATTTTGGGAACAGATGTCACTAGAATTAGCCGGTCTACTATTGCTCATTCGACCGAGAACATCGCTACTGTTGCCGACGTCGTTAGACAGAATCCACAAACATCAACGAAACGACGATGCACACGATTAGGCATCAGCAGACTTTCATTTACTGCAACGAATTTTGGTGACTTTCAGCCCTTCGCCTAAATTGTATAATGGATTTTCGGGCGTGGGCACTGAAAGAAACGCAACTTAGCTGGTTTACGATAAATACATGCGAAATATCCATGACTCTACAGTCTATGATTAGCGGCAGCAAGAGGAGATAGCTTCTCTCTGTCTCCTGGGAGGAGGTCGCTAGCGCTTCTGGTTGGCATTGTCACGGTGCGCTATCGAGTCCGCCATATGTCGCAGCATCTAGGATTCTCCATTGCAGAAGCTGCTTCGACACATACGAGGATGAGTCGGTTCTATGCGACTGCCATGCTCTACAGGAGTGCATATTCTGATATCTGGGTAATTGGTTCTTTCGGGACTTGGACTGTCTCAGAGAAGTGCCACTGAGTGATTTATTAAGCTTTGTGAGGAATTCCAGTGGGTTCTCGGGAGCTGAAAATCCGGAATTTCGTAGGGAAACGTAGGGTATCGTTAAGTCCTGTGAGTGTCACAATTGTCCTTATGGCCTCCGAGTGTACCCTCGGCACTTGTTCAGAGATGTCCTGCCAAATACATATTTGTCTATGAGGCTTTCTGGTCATAAGATTCATTTCTGAAATGTCCAATGTACGAGAAGCGGCCATGTCCTTGTACCAATTAAAAGGATATTTAGAGTAGAGTTAAAAATAGAAAAGTTATAGCAGATATGTGCAATTAAAATTTAGTTTTCGAAATTAAGGATGTAATGGAGGTCATATCCCTGAACCAAATGAAATAAAAAATTGTCATTTAAGAAACAGCAAAATTTGTTTGCTGGGTTCTGTTCATAAATGAAGGTAATATTTATTATTGGAATATAAGGATATATGGACAGGCATGTCCTGGCTGTAAATGAGACTCACCACAGAACTAAACATCATAATGTTAATGTTCTCTTTATTGTAATTATAATTGTGAGTGAAAATAAACTTTTAAAATTAAGGATGTGTGGTGGGTATGCACGTCCTTGCAACTATTTGTTCCCAAAATTAAATTTTTTTCTTAATTTACATATTTCATATTAGTATGCGAAATTTCAAATCTCTACGATATTTTTTTCTAATTTCGCCGTTTCACTGTAAATTATTTAGCAACAATAATTACAACAACAAGTTTATTATTGAAAATAGTTTCTGAAAATTTTAACACTTGCATCTGACTGTATGACTGAGCAAAAAAAGTTTTTAAAAAATTTCAACAAATCACAAACAAAAAGAAAATTTGCAGCCAGAAACAACAAATTGGAAATTTACCAGATGAAGATTTTGTTGGTGACCTTTAAAATACAACATCAAACATTGAAACAACAACAATAACAAAGCCACAACATCAAGCAGTTGAAGTGATGAACAGCAGGAATATTCAAAAGTTTGCATTCGGTTGAAGAAGACAAGTTACCACAAGCTTATATTTAAGCTGTTGCATGTGTATGGGTGTGTTGATGTGGCCGCAATTAACACACATTTGTAACTTCTTGATTTAATCCATTTGTACGTGTGCTGTGCAGTGTGTCATACATACACTGCTACAACTTTTGACGGCTCATAAGTTTTTTTTGCATTATTTTTATAATGAGAGGACGAAACCATATGCCGTTAAGATTTTTAAAATGTCTGTTGTACAATTCCGGACGTTGAACGCTTGAATCTAAACGAAAACAGGACTCTGATTTTCGTTCCATGGGTAGTCACAAAAGTTTTCGACACTTGGTGAATCACAATATTTTGCTGTAAAAATTTATGTGTTTTGTAATGTTATTCAGGGTGGTGAGCTCTTACTATTTCAGGATTAACTCAATACAATCCGCCTTAATCTATTTGTTTTTGTCAACGTCGACACACAATTTTAGAAACGATGTCGACAACAATTACACATAAGTATATTATTTATAAGCCACTACTTTTATTATTAAGCCTCACAAAATGGCAAATGGTCCCCAATAACACTTAATTATTGTCTACAACTAGCACAGAACTGGAATTTTTTTAATGTCGACTTGATGTGACATCGACGACGACAATTAAAATAAAGGGAGAATATGTCGATATGTATACATAATGTGGAAAGTTTAATAAGGTGTATTTCTTACGAAGCTCTGTCGGGGTGTGGGTTAAATGGAGGCCTTCTTATGTTTATTGATGTTGTTTCACTTATTTATCTCTATATTTATTATTTATCACTAAAGATTAATGTGAAGAGTGAATCTACGCTATTATTTGAATTCGAATCGTTGATGCTAAGCATAACAAAACCAAGGTTTTTCGCTTTAGTTAATTTAGTTTTGGTACATAAAAAATAAGCGAGATATAATATAAAATGTCATCTTCCAAGCGGCCTAAAAATTATAAGTCCGTCATTGATAAAATAGAAAGTGTGGCAACTTATGAAAATGTGACAATTTTAAGTGACTAGACGTCACGATAAAAGTTGCGGGTAGAATGAACTTGGCTTTAAGTTATCGCTCACTTTTAGGGTGGTGAAGTAAAGTTGTAATAATGATTCCTGATAGAATCATGCCTTTGACTAACGTCAAGTTAGATTAATGAAATTTCTGTAATAGAGAACACTTGCCAGTTATTCCCATAAATAAATTATTAGGCCCTGGAGTCAAAATGAGTTGCATTTAATGAATTTTGTACTGGTAAAATAAAAATGAAAGCAACACAAATAAATAAATAAAATTAAAAAGATGTTGACGGGGCGGCGCAAATCAATTAATTTCATTTAATACGAACAACATGGAGCAGACATTTTGCAACATTCGCAATGTGTGTTCAGCAAACAAAAGAAAAATAATCCAAGTCGTTCTTAAGGAATGACACTTTCATTGCTTCCAAAAATCTATTAGTGCAGCTTTTCAGCTTCGTAGGAAATCGAGCTGACAAAATTTTGTTTTAGATCCGAATTATTTCTAAAAATCTGTTAACATTTAAACTCGATTTTTTAATATAAAATAAAGTTTTTTCTTTAACAAAATGTGTTGTTTGTTGTGGCTTTAGCTGCTCATATGCCGACATTTCATTGGCCGCTAATGGTCACATGCAATACAGAATTCTCATATTGTATTTAATTCGTCATAAAATGTACCTGTGCCACTGTTGTGTGCATATCGCAATTTTTGTTATCAAAATTAGGTATCGTCACTTAATTGTGAACAAAATTAAAAGTTGGGAATCCATTTTAATGAAATATGGTCTACTTTCGTTTGGAACAGATTTATCTATACGTCCGCAGAAAAATAAGTTTCGTTGTTGTATTTTAATTTTTTGAATTAATTTCTTTTTTTTATAATTTTGTGTGAATTATTTTTTGTCACAACTTTCACAATATCCGTGAAACTTCCGAGTAGATTAAAAAATAATGTTAACATACCTTAAAGGTAGTTGTGTTGTTATTTAACTGAATAGGACAACTCAGTTATGCCAATATTTGTCTAGCAATTGCCTTAGTTTTTCTAACATATAAGCAATTTAAAGAAACCGAGGGCATATTTGTGTTCAGTACCCCAAATAACCTATACATTTGCAATATTATTGTTCAATAATTGATATTATACGACTACAATCAACCACATCAAAAGTTTTGAATCACATTGTGCAAAAAAATAATATTTTGTAATGAGTGTGGACAATATTGTCCAACAATGATTTCTCACCAAAACAGAGCGAAATTTATATTATTTAATGTAAAATTGTTTCATAATGACGTAAAACATATGTATGTACGTATGTAAGTTTCCTTTACTTTTACATTTATTGTAAGAAAATTTTGCCCCATAATTTGTTTAAAAATATTGTGCAACTTATTGGATAGTGTAGAGACTACTTTCAGCTGCTCCAGTCCAAAACCTTGTATATTGGTGTTATTACAACGAATTTTCATTTTTCTTATTATATGTAAATATTTATGAGTCATTATTAATTTTTTTATATTATTATAAAAATAAATAATTGTTGGTTGTGCTGAAAGAAATACTTGTTTATAAAAAGTTTCTCGCCAAAACGATTATTATAAATACGTAAATATACACTATTCCCATTACATCACGTCATGAAAGTTTATGAACATTTTGTTACATTTTCATTACGTCACGTCATAAAGAGAAGTTTTCAACATTTTGTTTTTTAATTTTTACCTCCAAAATCTCCATGAGGATCCGTAACTTATTTCGCGGTAAATGGAACTTTTATGATAATCGAATATTGAAGCAATTTTCGCCTTTTTTATTTGGGGCTTGATTCTATTCTAAATTTTAGTCAATCATATTCTAAAAAGTGCTCATAATATAATCCTATAAGCATAAGAATATGTGTGACAACTTCAATGGTCCCATTATGACTGCAAACAGCTGTTTCGCAGTAACAAATAAATAAAAAAAAATACTGTCTAGTCTAACCAACCCCTATTATATATGGTTGAGGGAAGTCAACAGCTGGCTACACTTGCGATATCGTTAGATTATCAAACTCCATCTGAAATAATATAAACGAAAATTTTAATGTATGGAGTTTGACAGTTTGAGGAGGTAATAGATGATTTTTGTATGGGGATAGGGATGCATAGGCCTTTATAAATACCAGCAGGCCTTGATTCTAACCAACAGACGTTGATAGCAGAGTTGGTCATTTAACCATGCGATGTTTTCTTCTTCTAGAACAAAAAGTATATTGAGCGATATTGTAGTGACTCCTGCAACAAGTAGAGGATGAAGTGTATAATGCTTGCACATTTCAATAACTATAAATATGCTGGTGGTGATGTATTATATCATCATCATCATCATCATCATCATAAAAAAAGATAATACATGCATATACGCATAAATATTTTTATTTTATTTAATATGAAAAACTTGCCTCATCTGAACACAACAATATATTTATTCGCTTATGTACTAGGGATGCCAAGCGGGATGGTTTTTGCAAGTTCCGGTATTTGGGATTTAGAAATATGGAATACCCGTACAATGGAATTTTTCAGGATTTCATTGTAATAAGGAAATTTTTTTGGGGAAGTAAAATTAATTTAATTAAATTAACTTACAATAAATTACAATATGACATATATATATATATATATATATATATATATATATATATATATATATATATATATATATATATATATATAATTTATTCTATTTTAATATTAATAGGAATAAGTTCATTTGTTAATCGTAAATTGTAAATATGCCTTATTTGTTCAGATTTACATTGAATTGAAGTGTTGCATACGCAAGGTGCATACAACACGCATTTCATTAAGCGATTCCTGTCTTTAAATTTAAATAAAACAAGATGTGTGTGAGATCTCATTGACATTTTCTATACATTTGGAAGGCTTATTGATGCCATTGTGAATTGAAATTAATATCGTAGAAATGTCCGCCATGGTTTAGATGGGTGGCGGGCATTCGAAAAGTCCAATTTTCCCTCACTCTGGCGCACAAATCAGGCTGAATTTATGATGGCTTTGAAAGCATCTGTGGTTCATGATTTGTTCGGATAGACCTTCGACCTAAGAAAACCCCACAAAGAAAAGTCTAAATGCGTCAAATTGCACGATCTCTGTGGCCAGTTCTCATCACCTTCACGCGAGTGAGATCACCATGCCTTCAAATCGCTACCAGCGAATGGTAGCGGCATATAACGCCGTCCTGTTGAAACCGCATATTGCTGGTGTCCATATCTTTCAATTCAGTCCAAAAGATGTTGCTAATCATCACTTTAAGGCGACCGCTCTTGACGTTGACGTTCTTAAAGAAATATGGACCAATGACGCAGCCACTTCAAAATCCACACCAAACAGTGATATTTTCGGGAAACAATCGACGATCTTGGATCTCATAATAAAAATTAGTTCCAGTTTCCAATTGCTACTGGGCCCTTTCAGCGAACTTACATTCTTGTCTATGATCGTTTACTTTTAGCTCCTACGAAATCGACTGCCTCGAATTCTCCTGCACACTCTCGCGGACAGCGGCAGTATTCTTGCGTTTTGTCGTCGTACCGGTGTTGGTTTATTATTTACTGAACATTATTGGGTGGCCGTACGAGCTGCCAAGATGAACATGGTAGTAGTGGACAAATTGAGGTGTCTACATCAGAAACGGTTAGGAAAATCCACAAAATGGTATTGGATAAACGTCGGCTGAAAGTACTTGAGCTAAGTGAAATGGTAGGCATTCCAAAAAGTGGTATACATTGCACATTAGCACATTTGAAGATGAGAAAACCGTGGGCAAAGAAGGCAGAGACAGTTCTACTTCATATAAGGTCATTTCATTCTCCGTTTTGGTTCTTCTAATGTGCGGCAACGGCTTCTTGAAGCTGTAGAGATCCAGCATGGAATACATGATGAACTGCTTTATGGGAAGCGTGATGAACTTCTTTATGAGGCAGAACTTCAACATAAATTCCCGATGATAAATAAATATTTTTTGAGAAAAATGAAAATTCATCTTTTCCATAAAACATATGAGAGTTGTTTTTTTCTAATTTACTTCATAGAGAGAAAACTAGGAATTGATTACATGTATCAACATATATAGAATATATAAAAGTTATTTATTCTTTTTGAATGGAAAAAAGGTTATTTTAAATGACACAATAACGACACATTCATTAGCACGTATATTCCCAACATTCTACAATCGTTTTTCATTTTCATTGTATTCCCAGGATTTGACTTTGTTCAGAATAATGAATTCTGGAATCAAAATATATATAGAGCATGTTGTTTTTTGCCTTCTCGATTCTTACCTTTTCCCGCAGGGTTGTTTCTATTTTTGATAATTCGCGACTACAAGCGCTTTTTACTTTCAAAGTAAACGAACAGATTTAGTAACAAAACAACAGATTTATGACGAGCAGTTCACAGCGGATGAAATATAAGTATATTAATTCCTGTTGTTCGTATAAGGAGCATAGGGCCGTATCAGACAAAATAGGCAGGTGTGTAAGTGATTCCATCTAGACCTTTGGTGTCCAATGAGCCAAAAAAAAAAAACGGAGAACTTTTTTACATAAATGAAAATAAATTGCAAAATGCATTATTTGTTGTGGCGTAGCTCTTCATATGCGACATTTCATTGGTTGCCAAACCAAATCGTCAATGAAATGTCAGCATATGACCATAAGAGCTAAAGCCACAACAAACAATGCATTTTGCAAAAACTCCAATTGTTTTAACGATTAGTTGGGAAGTACATCCCGAATAATAAATTTCAATATTAAGTATTTAAAAATAAATTGAGTAATTATAAAACGGTTTGTTGTAAAAACTCCAGCGAACAAAAATGTTATAAGTTTCGATCTACAGCGAAACAAATTTAAAAAAAAAAATTATGTACATTAAAGATGAGAAACGAAATTTGAGAAAAAAAGTATTGAAAAAGTATTCAGTTGAACGGCAGTGTATATACACACATATTTATGCATATGGGCATTTCCTGCAACAACTGTCATTTTTGTCACGTTGCACTAGGCACTGTTTATAACGTGTGATTTTTAGCAACTTTCTTTTTGGCAACACTGTTTTTTTGCAGCTCAGCTGTTTTCGTGTAACATGTTACTGTCAAACATGTTCAGTTTGGCCATCGACTTAGATTCTCGGTTAAAAAAATGCATCGTGTACTTCTTCCATTTTATGGTCAGTTTGGGAGACTTTGGAAAGCAGCTATTCTGAATCTTGTGACCAAATTTACATTGTTGGACATTAAACTACCAATACGCATGTGTAGAGTGCAGCTGTATCCACCAGTGTTGTTGATGACCGTGAATTATCTATTCGGCACCATTCCACTACGTGGAACATAACATTTTGCGGAAGGATTTGGGTGTATAAAACCTTTTAAAATACAGCTGGTGCAAGAATTGAAGCCACACGACCTACCACAATGGCTAATTTTTGGTGAATGGGTTCTGGCAATGTTGGATGAAGATCCACTTTTATTATCGAAAAATTGTGTTCAGCGACGAAGCTCATTCCTGGTTGAATGGATACGTGAACAAGCAAAACAGCCATATTTGGTACATTATGGGCCGGTGGCATCATTGAACCGTACTTTTTCAGAGACGACGAAGGCAGAAACATTACTGCGAATGGCGAGCGCTACCGTACAATGACTATAATTTTTTTGCGCGAAATAGAAGAACTGGGCTTGGCTGATATGTAGTTTTAACAGGACGGTGACATATGACACATAGCATGCGAAACAATGGCCTAATTGAGAGGCGAGTTCGGTGAACAGTTTATTTTTTCACGTTTGGGGCCGGTCAATCGGCCGTCTAGATCATGCGATTTAACACCTTTGGACTTTTTTTGTGGGCTATTTTAAGGCGCATGTCTAAAGGGACAAGCCCGCAACGGTTGGCGCACTGGAAGCCAATAACGAAGATTTTGGAGAGAGTATGCCAAAATTGTCCCCAGTGTATGGACCATTTGAGGCGTAGCCACGCTCAACATTTACATGAAATCGTCTTTAAACATTAAATTATATAGATCGTTTTATCGACTCAAATAAAGATTTCATGCATTTCTCTAAATTTTATGTTTTTTTCATCAAATTCGAAGGCTCTTAAAAAATCACCTTATATATTAAAGTCGCGCAGATTAAGTTCGACTTTTTTCTTCTCCTTCACTAATTATAGAGGCTTAATGCTATAAACACATAGACGCCAGCAGGCTACACGAACACCGACTACAATTGTCGTTGTCTACAAATGTCGCCATGTAGTCAGCTACTTAATTATTTTGAAAACGACAACTACATGGTAAACAGCTGTTGCAACAATTCATTTATGTATATTACAGTGGTGCATATTTAGCGCTTTTAATTTTTTTAAGTTATTGTTTAGGATAGTTTTCTTTTCCTTACATCTTTATTAAATTTTACTAATTAATTTTTATGTTAAACAGGGCTATTAGCCTGTGATTATTTTTAAATCTTCATCAATGTTGGTATTTTTGGCTAAAGTCAATGTGATATACAACAATAGAACAAATTATATATTAAAAAAATTGTAAAATCTTGATGTTTTTAATATTTTAATAAAATAGACGAGTCCCAGGATAAAGTGAACAAAGAATTCACGTCGGGAAAATATGAAATAAATAACTTTTGAAATTTATTGTCATAAAACACATCAGGCCTGATGTGTGACGCAAATAAATCTAAATTGGCCAAGAAAGGAAAACAATGCAATAAAAAAATAAATTTATTTATTTAATAATTCTTGATGCATATATTATAACATATAAATTTTAGAATTTTCTTTTTTGTTTTGCAATAAAAAACATTTCTAATCGGTAATTTGCTTTACATATTTTCTTATATTGTCAACATTGTTTTTGTTTTGTAGCCAACAAAAATAGAAATTAGTTTAATTCGACTATACGACAAAAGTAGCATGGACAACAACCTGCAGTCGTGTAGCCGTGCAGTTGTGAAAATAATCATTTTCATATACACACATGTATTCTATTTTTGACAGGTTGTAGTCGGTAGCCTGCTGTCTCGAATGTGTTTAATGCATAAGGGTTAACGATAGAAATACAAAAAAAAAAAAATAAATAAATTTTTTATCACATTGAAACATACGATGTGATGTGACAAAAAATACAGTTTGTCACGGGAAATATCCATATACATAATAAAAAAATAAATAAAAATATGCTTAAAAAATGCTAACAAAAATATTTACGCAAAAATTACCTTATTTATGCTCTTAAGGCTAAATTAAGAAAAAAAAATTGCACTAAAAAATCTTCACACGAAAAATAAAACAATTGCGTATATTCACTGCTTTTGCTTTGCACATAAACACACAAAAGACTTTTCAACCAACCCTCGTAATGGTGTGTAAGAATTAGATATCAATTTATTTATATTTCTCCGATTGCTTCGTCCACATTATTAATCAAACACACATTTAACCTCCAGCAAAACTCTTGGCACATGCCGGCGTTACACTTTAATGCCGGTGTAATGCGATCGATTTATTTTTAAAACTACGTGTAAGAAACACGTTCATAATAGTATTTCTTTTATTTTTTATTTGATTTCTTAATTTTTAGTCTCATTTTTAATTTATGTACATTCAGAAAAAAACGTCATTTTATAAATCCAAACTCATAAGAATTTTATTTGGAAGACATTTAAAGAAAACCTTCAGTCTTATCCATTTATTTTAAAATTATTGCTAAAGCAAATGAATGCCAACGACTTTAAATTGGTGGCTTAAATATTTTTAAAAAAGTTTTCACTTTCGATTTAACCGTTATTATATTTAAAAAAATGTTAATACGGAAATACTCGTAAAATGTTAAATGTGATCGTTATTAAAAAAATTTAATTTTTAAATGCTTTTTTTCAACAATTTCTTAACAACGATTTGCAACAAAAATTATTGCTTTTTTCCAATAATCGCTTTTTTTCTTTTCAATGCTATTCGTATTGCAATAAATTATCAAACTTCACAACAAATTCCGTTTGTGCCTTGAAAGAATAAAAATAAATACACTGTGCACAGAAACAACAAGAACAACATATTTAATCAATTGTAATTCGTTAACATTTCTGATTTATTTTATTAATTTATTTGTATGTTTTGCTTTTTTTGTTACCAACAATCGATCGACCGACCGTACCCGCTTATGGCTCGCTGCATACTTGACTGTCACTGTCCTAAAGTCATCGTTCAGAGGCGATGACGATTTTAATATGAGTATTTTGTAGGTATTTTATTCATTCTGCTTATATTTTGTACATATTTACTTAATATTGCTGTTGTTGTGTTTCCATCTTTTTTTCATACTTTTTTGTCTTGTTTAATTTTTTTCTTTTTTGGAAGACAAAGCTGCTCTTTACGTCCGCAGCACTACCAACAAACAGAAATATAAATAATATCATCATCATCATCATCAACACGCTGCTGCTACCAATAACAATAAAAAAACACTATTTCATATGCTACACATGTACGTACAGCAGCAATCGAAAAACAATCGAAAAAAAGTCATTAAATATTCGTGAATTGTACGCATGCGCAGCACTTGAGTTCTTCATTCCAGTCATTTTGTCACATCGATTACACGACACAACAATCAAAGCTCTCCACACACATTCAAATTTATTAACAACTCATACACATACTCATATTTTACTGGTATGCAAATAAATTTGACTTCTCAGTTAATTTAAATGTCACCTACACACTGGCAACTTGAGTACCTGAGCAGATTTGCCAAATGCAAGACGCCTTGTTTACTGGGTTCGTTCGTTCTATAGGTAGAGATGAGTGCGTGAGGGCTTTTGTATGTTAATGGTGTCATGTTCTTTACCATGCACGTTCATACAATAATAAAAAAAACAAGACCACTTGTTTTCTGAGAGAGATGAGTGCGTGAGTGTTTTTGAAACTACATAGTGTAGAATGTTCCTTATCACGAACGTTCATGCAATAAAAAACTCAAGACCACTTGTTTTCTGAGTTCATTATGGAACTAGAGAAGAGCGCGTGAGTGTTTTTTAAAGTTAATGGTGTTATGTTCTTTACCATGCACGTTCACGCAATAAAGCAAAATACAGGACCACTTCTTTTCTGGGTTCGTTATAAAAACAGAGATAAGTGCGTGAGTGTTTTTAAAAATACATGGTGTAGAATGTTTTTTACCGTCCACCTTCACGTACGGCAATAATTAAATTATCTACACTCACGTACGTTTACAGAGAAAATAATTATAGGGAATTATTTATTCCACGTGAGCTGTTGTTTGCATTTGGCCGTAATATTTTATTTCTCTGTAAGTCACCAAATTTTTCCCCACTACGATTGTAGCACATCGACATTCAGGCATCGAAAAATAAAATAAATAACAGAATTTTTAAGTAAGACGGACGAATGATCCATTAATTAATTTTCATTATTGTGAAAAGGGAATTGGTTCAACCAAAGCGTGAAAACAGGCGTGATCGTGGCAGAAAATATTTGTGTTTGCGGGTTTTTTCTACACTAAAAGTAAAAGACATAAAAATTGAAGTAAAAAATTTTCCTAAAATTTAGTTCCAATATTTCCTTAATTTAAGTGAAAATTTCCCAAAATAGGAGAAAAAATACTTAAATCTAACAAAAAGGGACTTTATAGTACTTTACAGTTTCCCACATTTAACGAAAATTTAATTTTCTAAAATTTAGTAAGTCTTTAACAAAATGGAGGAGTTTATGTCATCAAAATAAGAAATTTTTATTTTAGTAAAAGAAATTTAGTTTAGGAATTGGTTAACTCGCGAATAGTTCATACAATTTTGTATCTTTAAAAGTTCTTAAATTTTAGTTCGTTTCTTAAAATTCGGAAATAAAATTTTAAAGCCAATAAAATTTTAAGGCCAACGGGTCCTTCATTAACTGCTTCCTGTCTTTAAATTTAAATAAATCAAAGTGCGTGTGAGATGTCATTGCAAGTTTTAATTCATTTGAAAGGCCTATCGTTGCCACTGTGTGTGGACACGGTTTCGCTGAGTTTCCAGCATCCGAAATGTAAATTTCTCTATGGCTCAGGCTAAATTTTACCCATGGCATAGATTATATTGAATTTGTGGGCCGCTTTGGTTTGTGATTTATTCCCATAGACCTGCAACTTAAGAAAGCCGTACAAGAAAAATTCTAAAGCGGTTAAATCGCACGACTTCAGTGGCCAGTTCATATCACCTTCACATAATATGACTATGGCCTCAAATCGCTCGCATCGAATGTCCAATGTGACATGAGCTGTGTTACCAGTAGGGTCACATCATCCAAATCAGGCTTTTTGCGGTGATGGCCTGGTCATCGTCCTTATCAAACAAATATTTACCCATGACGCTGTCACCCAAAATCCACACCAAACATGTGCTGCGCCCTCTTGGATCTCTTGTGGGTTGGTATCATCCCAAATACGAAAATTTTGTTGTTTTTTTTTCATATCAAAAAATGGAGGACGATTATGGTAACAGTAAAATGGACGAAGCGAGCGGAGCTTTGTCCGAAGAGAACATCCAGTTTGATAAAACATTTGCACGTGTTGTTGAACACTATCTCCATCCATGGTAGTTTGGCAAAACAGCTTCAACAATAATGACACTTATGAACAGTCAAAATTTGGAAGTCCTTAATGTTTCTATTTTTATTTTCTTTTTGCTTTATTATTATTATTCTGCTTTTACACACGCCAGTGTTTTCTTGAAGCAAGTCTTTTCAATTCTCTTTTAAAACTGCCCGCTTGTTTACCGTCAGACAATCAAGCATGTACCACTAGTCTTTCTTTATTCATTTCTCTCCCATAAACTCGGACTTGCTTAAAGAAAAAATGATGTGTGTAAAAGCAGACATAAATAGTTCATGACTAGATTTAAAAAAAGTATATAAAACATATATAAATTGAAAAAAAAAAAAATTAAATAATAAGTAATATCACCAAAAATTCATTACAATGGATTAAACACATTCGAGACAGCAGGCTACCGACTACAACCTGGCAAAAATAGAATGCATGAGTGTATATGAAAATGATTATTTTCACAACTGCACGGCTACACGACTGCAGGTTGATGTCCATGATACATTTGTCCTGTAGTCAAATTAAACTAATTTCTATTTTTGTTGGCTACAAAACAAAAACAGTGTTGACAATATAACAAAATATGCAAAGCAAATTACCGACTAAAAATATTTTTTATCGCGAAATAAAAAAAAATTCCAAAATTTATGTTATAATATACATCAAGAATTTTTAAATAAATAAATTTATTTGTTTTATTGTTATATATCATATTGACTTGAGCCAAAAATACCAACATTGTTGAAGATTTAAAAAATTTCTTTGGGTGCTCTCTCTTGATACATAAATGAATTGTTGCAACAGCTGTTTACTATGTAGCTGTCGTTTTCAAAATAATTAAGTAGCTGGCTACAGGGCGACATTTGTAGCTTGCGACATTTGTAGTCGTGTAGCCATATAGTCTGCTGTCTCGAATGTGTTTAATGCATGAAAATGAAATAATTCCAAAAATAGAATTAAATTGTATCAAATAATAAAAAAATTAATTCCAAAGAAATTGGGAGTTATTTAATATTTTGGGCGTTATTTAATACATCCGAATTTTCTTGCAAGCCAAACACCTTCAGTACAGCGAAATATTTTTTTCGTTTCTTAACCCTTTATTCTCTACTTAAGCCAAGATTGTTTGGTTTGATTTGTAATTCGTAGATGTACTTGCTAGTCTCAAGGCAGCTCTGGGCTGCTGAGGAAAAGCTCTGGTATGAAGGAATTATTTTTAAGTGCGGTGATGCTTGTGTGTCGGTGTTAGTCCTTCGAGAGTTTTGAATCTCAGTCTCGTATGTGCCAATGGTGCTAACGGTACCGGAGACACTTTTTGTGTAGGAATTTTCATTGAGGCGTACATATATTTTTTAAACGATTGATATACTGGTTGAGACCATTAATACTCTAGAAGCGAAGATAGAGGATTCTTGTTTCGTATATGAAGGTATTGGCCGTTGAGTATTTCCTGGGAGAAGCACCAATTTGTGGAATACCCTTGCAATTTGAAGCACTGTCATCGCCAACATAATTTTATAATGCAAAATGAAAAGTATATTTATGAAGGCCAAGTCAGCCTGCGACCAATTTTTGTATATATTTTTATTGATTTAATTCGAAATTAAGTTCGAAACTTTTATAGAATCTACACCAATTTTTTATGAAATGAGTTAATTATGCCATTCCATATTTTTGGATTAATACGATTTTACGTGTAGAGCGAAGCACAAGTGTAATTTCACATGTTTGTTCCTCAACCCATAAAGTATGCTTTTATTGAAATTATTTTTATTATAGTAGTGGCAACAGCAATAGAAACCAACACTTTAAATGATATCGTTATGTGGCTAAAAGCATTTATAAGCGACCAATAAAGGTAACATTTTAGACCTTATCCTCCTCTGATTTTGATAAAAATTTTATACGAAAAATGTCTCTGGCATTGCTAATAATAGTACAAAATCCTGGCTCACTATTCCTCCTAGATCGCGCAACTAAACAAAAAATTTACTAAACCGAGTGTATCAAAACACGTATACATTTATGTATTGACGCGTTAAAGGTCACGAAATGGTCTATTAAAGGATATACTTGTACATTATTTATGTTATTTTCCAATTCATCAAAATCAAATTTTACTGAACATTCATTCGAGAACGATATTTTTTCGAAAAATTCAATTTTTACGTTAAAAAATCGATATTGATGACGAGTTCCTCCTCTATACTTGCCCCAAGTATCATATTGGGATTCGTTATACTTCATGAATTACGAAGAAAACTCTGCATATATGTTCCTTCCACTTCTGGAGGGGGCATAGGGCTTCTACAAAGCATATCCATCTTTACACTGGTTGTTGTTGTTCTCGCATTATTATTTGTTTGGTCAGGGGGCTCATTGGATGGATTTTTAGGAAGGAGTTGAAGCCACTTCATTTTTAAAACTTGAAAACCATAGTGAAAAATTTTTGTCCTCTGAGAACCTGGGGTACTCGGTTTTCTAGGCAAGCACTTTAACCACTACACCACGCCACCATCAGAATCCCATATGTTAATCATTAGATATTCGTGAATAGGAATATAAAATTTGAAATTTGGAAAATTGAAAGTTTGCCTAGAAATGAGATGGCACCCTGATGGTGACAAAAGAATATTTGACACCTTAGGATAGTTGGTGCTAGAAATAGATATATAGGGAAATTATAGTAATAGTTTGCTCCTCATTTTAGTCTCAGAACTACCTGGTAAAGAAGAACTTCCACAAGAAATAATTAAAATGCTGAGGTAAGGATGAGGAGCATTTTCTATGATTTTAACACTGGCTTGTCATTGAATGATGTTCTATTTTTTCTATTCGCCAGATTCCAAACTTTGGGTAGTTCCAGTGTATTGAGAAACGTATTTTTTCGAAAGTATAATTTCATATTGAATTGGGATTTGCTATTTGACACTAGGATAAGACTTTACATTTGGAAAAGGTACAAACTTGCAGGAATCACAACTTATTTTGTCTTGTGTGAGAGTATATTTATCACTTACTGATTGAAGAAAAATTATATTTTCATGAAGATTTAAGGAAATAAATATATTCTAGTAAAGGAAAGTGTTTAAAAAACAATTTGTTTGTTGTTGGCTTAGCTGAGTATATTACTGCATTTCATTGGCGCTAGACAAATCATCCCTACTCTTTAGCCGAATCAGGTTTGAAAAGCATTCAAACTCATATACGAGTACTTATAAAAAAATCAACAAATACTTAATGAGAATTGCAGAGAATTCAATTCTATTTTTTTTACTTGTGTCGTGTTTTCTAAAACTACTCCCATTACACTTGTATGTTTTGTAACGCACAAGTAGAAAACTATGATTGAATTCTATGGAATTCTCATATAGTATTAATTTTTTAATAAACAAATTTGAAATTTATCGAGATTTTATTCAAAAAATATTTGAACTTTTGTTTGTTGTGGCTGCAGCTGTTCATACTTGTATCAACATTTCATTGGTCGCGAAACCAAATTGTCAGTGAAATTTAAGCAGTTCTTAGTTTTTAGTTTTTTATAAAAAATTTATACGATTTTCTTTCAATAAAATTAAGCAACAATAGGAATTTTGAGAACCAGCCGCTTGGTAAAAATCAACATGCCGCCCAAATTCGCCATTCTGCCTATAATTGCGTAATTTTGACCATACAGGATTGCGTGGTGGTTCCTATTAAGTTCCGCTAATTAAAGAGCACTGCATTTTTTTTTCTTGCTGATGGGGTAATAGATTCAAAATTTTCTTTTTCTGGAAAAGAAATCATTAGCGAAATTCACATTTCGTTGCAAATTTCGTACTACAGAAATAATTCTTTCTTTGATCGAACAGCTCGTATGTGAAACGAGCTCCCTACAGTTGTATTCCCTGCCATACCTAACGTGGAGAGGTTCACAAAAGCACTATTCCCTCTTTCCTCCTTACCATGTCCTCTTTTATTCACTACATAATTAGAGATCGTCCCCTGAGTACTGGTCCAATAAATAGTAGGTCTTGTAGATCCAGCAAGTCTACGATATAACTACAGTTTTCTAGGCCAAATGATTTCCGATTTCAGTTGAGCAAATATGCAAGACTGAAAAATCATAGAATACAAGCCAGTGAAGGCTTGTTTTGCGCTCCCTTTAATTATCAGATACAAACTGCCAGAGTTCTGCGGCAATTACAAATAACATTCGTCTTATAACCCGAGGCTGACGAACATAGTAGTGAAGCAGACCGGAGTCTTAGGTGGGAATCGAACCCATAGCCACCGCACACTACCCTCAAGTCTATCGAGGCACCCAAATCTTAACTAGTTAACTTTAAGTATGTGTATATAAATAAATTTTATATTTAATATATCAAAAGGGCCGGGTATTAGAATTTCCTACTTTTTTATATCATTTAAAAAAATTTTTTTTTCTAAACTAAAAATCTGGAATATGCAGTCGTCGGGGTGGGAATTTCTTAATGAATTTTATACGACAATAAACTTTTGCCCGTCGAACAAAAGAGAGGGATATTATAAATTTCTCCTTTATTTAACGGCTCCAACTATTATGATCTATTTTTGTTGTTATTTTCTGTTCACGATGCAACAGTCATTTGTTGTAGTTTTTTGATAATGAAATATCATACTCCGTCCCTGATGTCATTGCAATTGACTCTATTGCTCGTTAAAACATTCTGGGGAACAGCACCAACGAAGTTTTACTGCCCCGGCAGACGTCACTGTAAATATCTGCGGCAGCTTCAAATTGAGATTGAAAAATTTTATTATAATACTTGAATTAATTTACTAAAAAATTTATTCAAAATGCAGCTCGGACTAAGTGCACATGATCTTCAACGGTAAGGAATTTATTTTTTAATTTACAAAAAATATTATAATTTTTTTAAACGTCAAAACTAAATAAAGAAACACTTCGTAAAAACATCTATACTATAAATCCTAGAGTAGCAAATGTGTTAATCAAGACTGATTTCCACTATTAATAGTATGTAAAAATACATTTAAATTTTAAAGAAATATTCGGTGAATATTTGGTACTCAATTTTCAGAAACGCCCTCTCGATCGATTAATGGGAGGACTCTATCCTCGTGTCAATTTCGTGATGGATAAGCAGCCATCAAAATGTGCTGACGAAGTAGTTCTCCTACACAAATAAAAAGAAAAATCTAATTTAGTAGCTTCATATAAAAGTGATAGTTTGACATCATCTGTTCTTCATCATGGAATTAATGATCAACTAAAAAGTGAAGGGAATCTAAATATTTTAACGTTTTTTACGTCTAACGATTGCTTAAATTGGCACACGTGTTACTATTGTAAATTCGAAACGATCGATAAGGCATACCATATTTAAAGAAGCAATTTAATATTCAATGCACAGTGGGACAGAATTCAAATATTTTGAGACTGAAGTTTTCAAGAAAATTTAATAATAGTGTTTGAAACAATAAAAGTTCTAAATATGTGCACATGTATTTTCTAAACTTCTGATACAATTGTATCGGATCTTCCAAACTTTCACTGCGGCTATTTTGTTAAAGCCAGATCTGTTGAACTGCCTGTCATTTAATAAGTCTTTTTGCCACATCATCATGGATGGAGATAGAATTCAACAAAATTGGCAAATGATAAAATTGTTTTATCGAAATACGTGTTCCTTCATTACTGAATGAATGGATAAGTCAACAAAAAAAAATCGTCGGATTTGGAACGATATCCATCCACATGAGATCCAAGAGCGTCCAATGCATCCCGAATATGTCACTATTTGGTGTGGATTTTAGTTTGGCGGCGTCACTGATCTACGTTTCTTTGAGAACGATGTTGGTTAGACCGTCAACGTCAACGGCGAGCGGCATAGATCGATGATTACCAACTCCTTTTAGCCTGAATCGGATGATATGGATACCAACGACATGTGGTTTAAGCAGGACAACGCTACGTGCTATACAGCTCATGCCCTCTGGGACATTCTACACGATCAATTTAAAGGCATGGTTATGTCACGTAAAGGTGATGTGAACTGGCCACCAAGGCCGAGCGATTAGACCCCCTTAAGCCTTTTTCTTATGGGATTTTCTTACGTCACAGCCACAAACAACGACCCTCAAAACCAACATAGCCTATGCCTTTAGTCAAATTCAGCCTGATTTATAAGCCAGAGTTATGAAAAATTAGATATTTCGGATGCGGGCCACTCAGCGAACCCGTGGCTGACATTTGCACGATGTTATACCCCATACATAATGGCAACGATGGCTCTTTGAAATGAATTAAAAATTTCAATGAGATCTCACAATGAGATCTTGTTGTTATTAAATTTAAAAATAAGAAGCGCTTAATGAAGGACTCGGAGCTGTAAAAAAACGTTCACACAATTTAAACAAATTTATCGATTACTAAAAATGTTTGCGATAAAAAAAATCTATATCGAGAGCTTATATTCAAAAGCCTCTATCTTAAAAAAACGTAGTTTTTCAGGGGAGCAAAAAAACCGTTTATTTTCGTTATTTCGAAGAAAATGAAAATTGTATATTCTAAGATATTTATTTAAACTGACTAATTTAATTACTTGACAAGCAATTTGTTTATATTTGCATCACCGGCCATTTTATGGAAGATAGAGGATTTTCTTATTTGAAAATACTTAACGTGTATAAAAATGAATTCAAAGTTCTTATTGATATACATATTTATATATTAGTAAAATAACCACCAAATCCAAAAATCTTAATAATATAAGCAAGTAGTTATACATATTTGTACATTAAGGATATAACTTTTTTTTAGAATATCAAAACAAAAAATAGCTCAAATATGAAATTTCATTATTATTTGGAGATGGTAAGAGATTTTTACGCAATATATTATAATGGAATAAAAATTAAAGTGATAAAAAGTTCGAATATTGTGGAATAATTTATGTTCTAAGTTTTTCAATCAATTTTAAAATTATTATAGAAATAATGGTATTCTTGTGGAATCACACTTTTCAAGTCTTGTAAATTTTTCCATTTGTTTGAAGATATTGCAAGTGGAGCAGAATATAAAGGTTTTGGTTCTATATGGAAAGAGTATGGTTTAATGCGACTAGGTAGATTAACATGGTTTTCATCAAAGTTTACTTTATATTTAACCCTGCCATTTGAAAGATATAACAGGGATCTTAAGTCAGATACTGTATGATCATTTCTAACACGACCTGGTCTTATAGATGAAAAACGTAGAATCTTATCATCTTTATAGTTTTTAAAAAAATCATAATTTAAATATACAGCATCAAATGGCTTTTTAATAACTTTATTTTTGACTTCAACAGTTTTTCTGGCCTGTTTAGTAACTCGAATGTAATCATGTGGCAAGTAAATTGATTGATTTTTCAATCTGATCTCAATTTTTGCATGGGCACTATCACACTCCATTTGTGTATGACCTTTTTCCAAAAATTTTTGTTCAACGATTTTTTGATATTTAACTGCGAAATTTGATAAAGCGTTTGACAAATAATGGTTTTTTCTTTGTCTACTATTTATTTAAATTAATAGAATTAAAATTGCAAGTAGTTTCCTGAAAAAAATAGTAAATTCATTGGAGAGATAGAGGGTTTTGTTTTCAAAAAAAGTACGTGTGTAAGATAGAGAAAAAAACAAATGACAATAAAATGTCAAATTTAATTTTTTTTTAATTCCTGATTGGTACCATGGATGAGTCTGGTTTTACAGAATATTTTACCATCAAAAAGCCATTTTCGTAAAAATTGAAGATAGAGGGTTTTGAATATAAGCTCTCGATATAGAGTAATTATTTTGAATTTAGCAACAAATAAAATTTATATTTAAATGGCAGGCACATTGACACAGATGATTTATAATAAATAATATTTTTTAGTGAAAAGAAAAATTAAGAAAATATAAACAAAATCAAATGTGTCACTATGGGGTGGAGCATGGAAAATTTTATAATTTTATTTAGTATTCGTTTTAGAATTTCCAAATCAATGTCATCTAAATGATTATCGGTTTCACAACTCTTAAGTGTTATTTAAAATATCTCTTTTAAACTCACAAATTATTAAGCGTTTATAAATAAAAGTTAGCAACATTGAAATAGATTAAATATTTTTTCTATTCACAAATTTCTATATTTTACAAGTTTTCATCAGTTTGTTATGTATTGGTAAATCAGTATTTTAATTAAAACTATTTGTAATTCGCTTTTGGTCGTTATAGACGTAAAATTCTATGTTTGTTTATGTAGTATTTACAAAATAAATTTGTTATACAGAGTGGCGCAAAAGTGTTATCACGATTTGAATTGTCTCCCATTTTACAACTGATATAAAGAGAATTACCTGTCAACAACCATCGAGCGAAACATACTTTAAAAATAAACTTCTTGTGAAAACAGAGCTCCTTTTTTCATTTATAATAAAATGACAGCCAATTCAAATTATGGCATTACTTTTGCGCCACCTGTTGTAAATGACAGTTCGCTATAATCAAAAGAATTCCTATGAAATTTTTCTAGAAAACTATTGGGACCGGAAAATTCTGTTGGGACGCGATAATTCTTGGTGTAAGTTATAACCAAACTCCACTGTGGTAAAGTTTTATTTATACATTCTACTGCTTTTTATCAATTGTTTGTTGTAATACATTAAACAAGTATTATTTAGTTTATATATTCAATATCGGTGTCAGCATTGACTTTGGCAATGATTTTTTGCTTCCAATTTTTTTATTTGTTCAAATGTTCATCCTTCATGCAACAGATACTTTTGTATTCAAGGAATTCGTAGTTCACTTAACTTGCCACTATGTTTTGCTTCATTCGTTTAAGTGTAACAAAAAAAAAAAAAACAAAAAAAAAATAAATAAATAAATGAAAAAAATCGGTAATAGTTCTGAATAAATTTACTACAACTGAAGGAGTATAAATAAGTGCGGGGCCTTTTAATTAATTTTTGTTTTTAACACAAACATACATGAAATAAAGTTGGACACCTACGACCTTAATTGCCTTTTTAATGTGACAAATTGGGCAAGGAAAATTATGTCTTTAATTTTTCTAATTAAAGCAGAGAAGTTTAAATAAATTAAACACTCTTTAATTTTTCGGCATATTAAATACATTTATTTATTAGTAAAAAATAATAAAATCCTTTAAGCAGTTCAGTGGAGGACCAGGAATCAAATCAACAATCCCAAGGTAATAATAAACGGGAGAGGGATGTATATACTTTGGTATGGGTATTAGTTTAGCGACAAAGCTCATAATGTCAAAGTTCATAATGCTACCAAAAAAAGTTATATTTTCCAAACCGGTCAATAGTAACAAATACCGACTGGATTTGAACTCGAATTTGTTTATATTATATCATAATGACATGTTTGATAGTCAAAACGTTTACCACATCACCCAACGTGAGCATATAAAACAGTAGCGGCACTAATTTAACATCCTAGTAAAAAAAGAACTTCCAAGGACGTCCAAAAGATTCGCAACTTCTAGTCCAGAAAGTAGAAATTCTGATCTTTTTCATTGATTTCAACGTAGACTAGTCATTGCAAGATGTTTTATTTTTGGATCCCATTCAAGATGTTATGAAAAAAAAAACAATTTCTTGGAAATACCTCAAATTTCTCTCCGTCCCACACTACACTTGACTTTGTATTGTGCAACAAAATTATTCTTATTATACAATTCATTTTTGTTCAAATAATAAATTTTTTTATTGATATTTTCGTCGGATTGGACTTGACCTGGGCATATTATTTCATCAGGGCTTGTTTAATTGTGAACGCGTTTAACACCTCAGCCAAATAAACAACATATGAGGAAGTAACGACGCTGAGTTAATAAATATGTGCAAGGAGAAACTGTGAGATTAAAAATCTAATGAGAGACTCATATAAAAAGTGCTTCCTAAGGAGTCATGAAAATTCTAAGATTTTGATGTAGAAAATATGCAAATTTTGCCAATTTTGAAACGATTTTAGTTTTATTGACTCAATGGATCATCATTGCAGTGTGGTATCTATTCGGTGGTATTATCTTGACTTCCACGGAAAGTGTTCTAATGGGATTAAGGAATTTTTCCCTGAAATCCGCTCCCTTTTGTGTACTACACGTTTTGAGGACGCATCCATTCCTGGTTGATGAGCGAGAGAATGGCACTACATATTACAGAGAGAATCCGTTCTTTACCCCAACAATTCGTATGCGAAATAATAAAAACACTACTTCCTTTATTCTAATTGTCAAAACCTATTTTCTTAGTTCCAGCAGAGTACATTGCACGAGTTGGAGTCATTGCCTGGGTATTAAAAAACAGCCTGGTTATTACAAAATATATTTTTTTACTACCTTTAACTGAGTTATAGCTTTCTTTTTTTTAACAATTCGATATTAAATTTGTTTTGTACTGCTTTTTATTGAAAATCTAAAGAAATGCATACATATTTAAATATGATAAAAGATTTTCCCAAGTTAACTTCGTAGAAAGTGGAAATAATTAGCATTAGCGGAACTTTGGAAGCAATAAAAATGTCATTCCTTGAGAACAACTCTCATATTTTTTCACTGGGATATAAAATGAAGAGAGTGAATGTTTTGAATGGGACAAAGCTAAAAACAGCTTCCTGAGAAGTCATGAAAATGTAGAGATTTAGTTATGTGGAAATATTAAAGTTTGGCTCATTTCCAAAGGTTCGTAAAGTAGGCTTGTCGTTAAAGAATATTCTTTTTTTAATGCCCTTAACAGAGTTATTAGTGAACTTCAGCATGCCAAGAGTAATTTCATATTAAATAATGAATTAGCAACTACCAGAAATAGAAGTCTCGTAAAGATAAGAATTTCCTATAGTTACAAATTGTGTTTTTCTAATAATTTTGGTTAAAAATAGAAAGAAATGTACTTTTTTAAATTTAATTTGGATTTTCTCAACGTAACTTCCTTGGAAGTCGAAATAATGCACTAACGGATATACTTTAGAAGCATTGAAGAATTCATTCCTTGAGAACAATTTCAATTTTTTTTTCAATGATGAGTATCCTCCAAGTTCTGCTTTTGTAGCGTAACAGTTAAAGATAATTAAGGACAATTAATCATTGAGTCTTGTTTGTGTAACTTCGAAATATATTTTGGTTGAATAAGATAAAACACTAGGATGGAGTAACAACAACCACAACCAGAACTTTGACGACGCTGAGGACTTTGCTATCCTTCCAAAATTTTGCATGGGCTGTGATCCTCCAAACTGCATTTTCGCTTGGTTACATTCACAGCGCTTGCAAGTACAACAACTGCTGCAGTAGATCGGGTTTCGCGAAATATCAAAAATGCAAGGAGAGCCTTCTGTTCAGGTTCTTATGATACCCAAGTAGAAAAAACAAAAAGAGGTGTGTATTAGTGATGTAACGAATGTAAATTATTAAATATTGGCGAATACGAATATTAAGTTTTAAATTTAGAGACATTTATCAATGTCTCAATTAATAAGACTGCAAAATGCAATATTTGCGCACATAATAATTTGTAAAAATTAACAACAAAATTTACTTTTAAAGACGATACAAAATACAAATTTCTGTCATAAAGTTGCTGGATTATCTTTATTGGGAAAATACTCAATCACGCTTAATAGCAATAAATTAAAATAAAATTACAACAACACTGCTATATTTAACATTATTAAGACATAACGGCCATAAATCACTTTATTGTCTTCCATAATCCCCATCGTTGGTGGTCATTTGATCTTTAAATGTTTCACTTTACTACCGATTACAGCTTTTTTACAGTCAGTATAGGAGCAGGTGTATTTCATACTCATACTCATTAGTGGCATGAAATATTGCAAATCACTTGCCACCTTTTTGTTTTGATTTGCTGTGAATCATCATTGATCGACCCAGTTAATGTTTCTCCATGTAAAATTTATCCATTAACAGTTCTTATAAAAATAAGTTATTAATTTATTCGCGACTTGAGTATTAAAGTATTATTATTTTTTCTGTTATTGTTATAAATTATAAATTTTTTAAGAATTCTGTTTGTAAACTTTTTTAAAATCACTTTGATTTGAAAATATCATTTATTATGTGGTTGTTAGACTTAAGAATGCAAGTACTTCAAATTGCATGTGAGTTACATCAATGTAATTAGAATTAATGGTCAAATAGACATTTATCTATGGGATTTGATTGAAATCGAATAATTTTTGATTGTGAAATAGAAAAAAGTAAGGATAAATACAAACACTTCCAAAGAGCTCAATAAGATCCACAGCTTGTAATTTAGAAGTTGTGAAAAATTGGATCTTTTACAATGATTTTAGGGTGCTGTTGGCTGAAGTAGTTAGCGCGTTGACTACGAAGAAATTTATGGCTGAGAACCTGGGTTCGATACGTGTGCAAGACCAGTCATGAAAAAAATTAACATCGTGAATTTTTCTAATTTACTTAGTGTGGTTGTGTTAATTGTTGTTAGACTGTTTTAAGTGCTGACGACACTCTTGTACATCAAAGAGCCCTCCTCCATCGTTAATGGTAGCAGAATCGTCGGCGAAGTAAAACACGTACAGCTTAAGAGACATAACGCGTCTACTTAACACCAGATAAGCTGTAACTCTGCTATAAAAACAATAGTTGACTTTTAAAGCAGATATTAAGCTCCCTCTCTCTGTCTTCTAATTTCACCGCCTGTCCTCTCCACACTACCCCTTTCACAAAGAAGTAACATCTTAAAAAAGTAGTAGGCATTAATTTTAACTGCCTGAGTGTAACTTCTCTTAAAAAACGAATAGGCTTGTCACTGCAAGTCCTTTTTAGGATCCTATTCACTGGATTTCAAGTCATGTTCAACATTTGGAAAAACTTCAAATATTAAACTTCCACAATACATTTTACATTGTATTTTATATAAAAAAATCATCCTTATTAAACATTTAATTTTTTTATTGATATTTTTTCCATTATAATTGAACTCGAATTTGAGAATAATATTTTATAATGACATGTCCAGGTAATGCGTTTACCACTCCAGCCACCTGAACATAAAAAAATAGTAACGGCAATAACTTACCATAATACATGTAGAGAGTAGCTGTGAGAGTATATGTGTTTTAGGAGAGAATCAGTAAAAAGAGCTTCCAAAGAAGTCATTAAAATGCAGAAGTTTTCATGCAGAAAATAGTATATTTTAGAACATTTCCAAATGACCTTAGCACTGCACAATATTTTTTTTTTGCAAAGAAAACAATATAATGTTATATAGGGTGGCGCAAAGCTGCGTTAAAACAACCGACTGAAAATTTATCAAATAATTCCACATTCTTGAGCTGTGTATCCCTCCATGACTTGTTTTCAATTAATTCTGTATACATCTACATCATAAATGTCAAGGCAAAGTGACATCTGCAAAAATGGCAGCCAATTCAAATTAATATATTACTATTACGCCACCCTGTATAATCATTAGTTATTTGTAGTATTATTAGAAATCGAAATCTAGAAATATTAAAAACTTTGCTAAAGGCCAGAGCTTATTATTTCTCATGTAAATGTAATAGTTTTAGTAAAATTTAAAAAAGTACTGTTTCCATGTACATTTGAAGAGATAAATATCTCTTTTAAATTAAAGCAAGATTTTCTTAACTCAAGATCTTAAGATGTAAAAAATACACTAATGGATATACTATTGAAGTAATGAAAACTTCATTCCTTAAGAGCAACTTCCATTTTTTATTGAAAGGATATTTGATCTTTTCATTTCCTTCTCATCTTTTTTCTTTTCTTTGTTAAGTTTTGAATTTATAACTTCCCTATTAATAATTTACTTATTCACTAAATTATAATGCTCGTATGCTAAAAGAAACAATTTAGTATAGCTTAACAAACCATTGTTAAGCAAAATTGCATTCAACAACAATTATATGAAAACCATAAGGTTAAACCATACGAGGTCTGTTCAATATAAAAGGTGAATTCTCATTTTTCTCAAAAATATTTACTTATTCATAAATTTCTATTTTGTTCCCTTCAAAGTATCCCCCTTAGATATAATACACCTGTTCCACCTCTTTTTGTAATCCCCCAAGCAGTTCTGATATTCACTTTTTGGTATGACCTTGAGCTCTCGCAGCGATTCGATTTTTATCTCCTCAATCGTCGCAAAACGCCATCTTTTTTTAAGGGTCTCTTCAATTTTGGGAACAAGAAAAGGTCGCAGACGGCCAAATCTGGTGAATACGGTTGTTAAAGCATGATTACGGTATTATTTTCGGCCAAAAAATTACGAACAAACAATGACGAGTGAGGAGGCGCATTATCGTTTCCGCATGTTTTTTTTTTTCGTATTGCTTCTCGCAAGTGGCGCACAACTTCAGATAATACTCCTTGTTCCTCAATTGCCAATATTTTGTATTGAAAATAGTTAAACATTTTGCTTTTGATTTTGCTTCAAATTTTATAAAATATTTTTTTAATTTCCTGAAGAAGACACCCACAGGGTGTTGAAATATTGAAAAATCATACAAAATAAATATTTTGTTTTTTATAAAAAAAAGAACTCATAAAAAATAATTCAATTAATTTATAAAAATAAAAAGGTCGAATAATATCATCAATTTATTGCTATTAAACAAGGAACTTCATGAAAAAAGTCTCGTTAGTTTTCCGATTTGCACAATTGGCTGTTTTGAGCAGTTTCAAGAAACTTTTAATATTATTTTTCATAAAAAATTTTAATTATTGAACGTTTTATAAAAAGTTTACACAGCTCTCAATAATTTAAATTTTTTAAAAAGAAAATATTTTTTTCCAACACATTTCGCCATTAAAAATTCCTCTGCGTGCATGTATGCGTGTGTGGCCGCGCTATTATTTTGACACATAAATCGCAATCCATGTGTCACTATTACAACTTTGTTAACAAATTGTTTTTTTAAAGCAATTGAACTACTTTTCCAACTGCTAATAAAGAAAAAAATTATATATAAAATGCGTTTATAAGAAGTCAACGCTTTATGCCAAAACAACTTAAAATTTGTTTGCAAATTTCATACTACATTTTTGTCAAAAAACAATCTCCAGGGAATTCTAAATACCACTATTAACAAAATAAATAATAAAAAAAATGCTACAACACTTTTAAAAAGTCATTTGCGTTGGATATAATGATTAACGAAATTTGTAGAAATGGAAAAACTAGATTTTTACAAAAATATTTTAAATTCAACGTTGAAACTTTTTAATACTAATTGTGAGTAAAGTTTTTGTAAAACGAAATTAAAGTTAAAAAAATAGATGACCTAAACACATCAGAACTCTTAGTCATAAAACAAAAGCAAAAACAAAAAATTTTGCATCGAAATCATTTTTGATGCAGGGCTTTTCAAGGATTTTTTTATGTTGTAGAATGATAATGAAAATTTCTTAATTGAATTAAAATTTTAATGGTGTTTAGGCACGTAATGTCTTGTCAATCGTATGTGTCATCAAATTATTTGATTTTTATATTAAAAAAAAAAACCTGTTACTGAGATGTTCAGTATTAAGCACGAGGTTTTATCAATATCAATTTCGTGTATAAAAACTATGAAAAAGGAAAACAACAAAATAACCCCGAGCAAAAATTGATGCGATCGTAACCCTGCATTTACACATGCAAGTAATTGCTCGCAAGTAGAGTACTCGTACACGTATTATCAACGAATATGTCGAAGAAATGTTTGAATGTCTTTCAAATTGCTTGAATATATACACACGTCAAGTAAAACTTCATTTTCAAGTTGTGGTCGAAGCGAAAACTTACAAAAAACTTAAAAAATTAATTTTCAGACTAAAGAAACAAATGGAAGCGATATAAATTCATCAACATTACAATACTCGTGTTTTTGTGGCCTCCATTTTATTGCTATTTTTACTTTATAACTCAGGGTTGCCAAGAAAAGATATCACATGGATAAAAGCAGTTGTCGAAGAAACAGTTCAATGTCTTGCAAGTTGCTTAAATGTTTACACAAGGCAAGTAAAAGTTAGTTTTCAAAATGTCGCCGAAACGAAAACCTGCAGCAAAATTTGCTCTAATTTGGGAAATAAAAAACGATTTGTTACGCATGCTCCACAAATTTAAACCCAAGCGATTTGAATTTATTAATTTTACAATATTTTTGGTTCCATTTTTATTACTTTTTTCACTGTATAGCTCAGGATTGCCAAGAATATATAACGCTGAAAAGCCTAAGCGCATTTCATTACACATTTTGCACTCAGATCTACCATGATGATTTTCAAGACCGCACTTTAGTTGCCTGAATTAATTACTAGTAAAAAGTTTCTTGAAGTTTAGCGAATACATTCAAATCTTTCAAAGTTTTCAAAATATGTTCAATAAAGTGGACGAAGCACCTGAAATCTTTCTTTTTAATTTTGACATGTACCCTACACCCAGCAAGAGCTAATTTGTCCAATTACTAAATCTCCAATATGATATTCCATAAAATCTCACATCATTAACAGGTTGGAATAAAAAAACTTTTATAATGGCTTAAGCTTTATGTATCGTGGATCATGCTAATGGCATTAGATAAATATATATTATTTTTCTACTTTCAATACACTGGTTAACAATATTTTATTTCTTTTTTGTCACACGAGAACTTATATCAAATTTAGAATGTACTAGAGCCAACGAACAATTTAAATACATCAATAAAACAATTTACACTTACGATGTCCTTCTGACATATATTTTTGTAAAAATTACAAAAACCAGTTACACATAGAGAAATTATTAATTAATGTTAAATATAAACCGTAATGATTTCCATGAATGTTTGGCTTCTGTTACAGCCCTTCTAAGTCGCCAAAAATAGTTTACGAGTATTCCTATGCTCCATTTCCCTTGAAAGCTGTACTACATTGAGGACATGTCCTTATGAAACCTCTAGCCTTGTTCGTCACTTACAGCATACAAATTCGCAGGAAGTGAATTCAGATGAGAGTCCTGCAAATGCTTCTTTAGGGCCATATCAGGAAGTTTTGTACTTCTATGACATTATAAGTTAATTTTTTGAATTTTTGTAGTTTTCTATTTTGTGTTTTCCCAGAAAATTTTGTACAACACTCACAAAACATTTTCAGGCGTTTTCCCTGACCATTAAATTTTTCTTTTAAACCTCTTATTATACATATCGAGCCCTTAGCGCGAAAAGTAATATCGTTTTGGATTTTCCCTTTTTCATCAATCTCGACAATTCACGATCACTAACATTAAAGATTTATAGTCCTTAGAAGTGACAACACAAATTTGGAGCAAATAACCCTAAAACTTAATGCAAATGCAGTTAATAAAAATTCTTCTTGTGTAAAAATTTGTGTTTGTACCTTAAGCTTTTTTGGGGTGTTAGGGTCCAATATATTCCCGGTTTAATTTTGTCTCCCTAAGTTTGGGGAATTTATCTTTGCGATATTAAAGTCCCTTGCCACCTTTAAGCATAGATTTTACAAACGGTTATATCAGTCCGAGGTTTATGTGCAACGATAGTAAAAGTACGTCATCAGGAATTTTTTTTAAAACAATTGTATGACCTGGAGTAATTAATGACTCACGCTTGGGCCATATTTCCTGCTTCTATTGTCTCATTCACAAATGAAACAAAGCAAAATTGTGTGTAACCCGGCTGCAGGCCGAGCAAAAGAGCAATGATTTTAAAATTGCCACAAATTTTATAACTGTATTTATTCTGCAGAAAACTTGTTACCGTTATGCGGCAATAAAGCTTCTAAGCAAGTTTTTCAGTAGTAAATGAACAATCGCCAGTGACTTGGATTATATTCCAAATTAAATAAAATCATCACATTAAGAGCTAAATTATCTGCCTTAGAAAAATAAAATTTTATTTCACCGTCACGATGTCGAAAACAACAAATTCTCGTATAAGAAACAGGTAAATTCAAGCCGTTTAACTTAGACTTTAAAAGCTCAGCCTGTTTCATTTATTTGGCGGATTCAAATCACGTACTAAATTGTTTAAATTACAAAGTGATTTAAACACAAGTTGAAGATTTCGACGTTTAAAAAATTACAATTTCTTTAATGTCGTGATAGAAAGATAAATATATCGATTTATTATGCTTTATGCTCTTTAGATACACTGAAAGTTTACATCGCCGGAAACGTAATGTCAAAAAAAAAAAATTAATAAAAAGATCGATGCAGCGAAAGAAAGAAACGAGTAAAAATGCAATTGCCCTTATTATGATTGTCGACGTCGACGTTACACCAAGTCGACATCAATATATTGGCAATTGTGCGATTGTTAGGATATAGGATAGGATATTACTACTACTATGGCTTATAAAATTAAAATTGGCCATCAATATTAGTTAATTATTGCCCACAACGAGTTCAGAACTGATGTCTTTTTTACTGTCGACTTGATGTGACGTCGACGCGACAATCATAATAAGAGGGAATATCTTCCGTCTCGTGACACTTCTGTCCATTTGATGCACACAGAAACAGAATCCTGATTAGGAGGACTAGGAGCCTTTGTAACAGGCAGTTCGTTACCAATGTGGGATTGGTCTCTTCTCTAAACAAAGTATACCTTAAAGCATTTTATATACTGAGAAAAATCTTAATTATATTAAAAAATATATTTCAATTTATATGAAAACTTAAACTGTTACTGTGACATAAGAAAAATCTCTACATATATAAAAATTACGTGTATGTTCGTGATCGCTAAACTCAAAAACTACTGGATCGATTTTGACCAAATTTTATATGAATGCTCTATGTGTTTCTGTGTAGTTTGAAGTTCGTAAGACAGATGGCGCAATATTTAGTATTTTTGTGTTTTTGCACCGTAACTCAAGAACTACTGCACCGATTTTGTGTTTTGCCCGATAGAGATTAACGCGATAAGCCTATGCTGCGTTTCGCTGAAGGCGTTGGGTCTTTAATCAGCGTGTAGTGTTGTTAATTAGCCCGATACCGGTATTTAAACAATAACTGCTATGTCGATTTAGTGCACCTTTCACTCTTCTTCGAAATATCAATCCGCCATGACTTTGCAACGAAACCAGACTTGCAGTGAAAATAAAATTTGAAGGCAAAACAACGTTTGCCCGGGTCAGCTAGTTATATATAAAAACCATTGCCATGTTTTTGTTATTTCAATACTTCTATTTCTGGCGTGCTGTAGTGGTTAAAGTGCCAAGTACATCAGGTTCGTTCCCTGGCAGAGACAAAATATTTTCACCATGAATTTTCTAGTTCTAAAATTAAGTGGCTTCAACCCCTCCAAAAACAAAATCCATCCAAGAAGCCCCTGACCACCCCAGGAAAAAAAGTTAACATCATGGTACATCAGACCAATCATCTACTCAGCTGGAACAACAGCCGATTAACGAAACAACAACTCGTGTAAGATGAGATGCTTTGTGCAAGCCAAATGCTCCCAAGGGTGGTAATGGAGAAAAAGAATTTCTGGCAGTAAATGATGTATTCGTTATTTAATATGAAATTACTTTCATAGAAAATTAAACAAAAAAATTTTCTATTCGCAGTATATGAAGAAAGTAAGTGAAATGTTGCATTTATTTCTGCTTTAAAATCTGTTTTTTCATGACTTTTACGGAAGCTTTTTTTGCAGTCTCTCCCAAAAACTTTTACTCTCACAGTTACTCTCTGTATATATTAATTTAGTGCCGTTACTATTTTACATACTGATTTGATTGAGTTGGTAAACGCAGTGGCTGTTAAACATGTTATAATAAAATAATATTCTAAAGGTCGAGTTCAAATTCAGTCGACAAAAATATCAAGCAAAAATTAAATTATATGGATCAAAGTTAAATAGAGGATGGCGTAAAGTTAAAGTCATAATTTGAACTGGTTGCCATTTTGCTGTAAGTGGCAAAAATAGGCCTGTTTTCATAAAAAGTTTATTCGGAGGTGGAAAATTGATGACAATAATTCGAAAAAAAATTATATTTCTCAAATGGCCACCTTCCGAGTTGATGCATAATTGCGTTCGTGTTACGGAATTTGGAATTGTTGTTTGAAAAACATGTGACTACAAATTCTTCAATGTCAGCCTTCAAAACTTGCATGTTTCGTGGCCTCTTATGAGATTTTAAAAAGCACCAAAGGATAAAGTCTAGTGCTGTTAGATCTGCCGATCTTGATGGCCATCTCAAATCTCCAAAACGGGAGATGAATCGATCGCCTGGAATCTCAGCAGCTTGCAGCCAAGAAACTCGTTTAGCATCTGCCTGCAAAGCGGACTATTTACGGTTACGGTGGTGCCACCGGCCTCTTCAAAAAATTAATTACTTTTTCACTGCAAATGCCGCATCTCACAGTCATTTTGAGGGCTGGCCACTACTTGCGACATCTGTCGTGCACCCTGTTTGCACGAAGCGCTCAGCCAAACGCTTAGTTTTTAGTAGTTAGTAGCCAAAAAGATTAAAAAGAGTTCTTATGGTCTTTGAGTTGATGGTGAAATTTATTCCATAATCCATTGTTCTAAAATTGAAGAATAAACATTATCGATCGGATAATCGTTGTTGTGACTTTAGTCAATTGCAAAAAGGTTGCCCATCAAAGATGATTAACAGAGAAGCCTTTTTTCGAACGTCAGTGTTGTAATCGTTGCCGTTAATGTCATATTGATAAAAAAGTTGTTTGTCTCTTACCATTTTTTTTTAAATCATCATTTGCGGCAGTAGTTGTAAGTGATTGTTGCCAGCGTTTAATGCTGCCATTGTTGGTGTTTGGTTTTGCTATTGCCCCCTTGTAAGACTGTCAATATCACTGTTTTGATCACAGCTTTTTCGCCGGTTTGTTGCGGTGTCCATTCATTTAGCCACTATCGCTGGCTGCTTTTGCAACTAAAAGAAGAATCAATTGCTGCCAACTTTGTTGTATCTCGTATTGATTTCATAGTGCAAAATGTGATGCGTAACAGATAAAAAGTCTATTAGATTTAACTGAATGGAATGACTGCACTGAATGTCCACATTTTTTGTTTGTTTTTGTTAAATCAGTTGTCAATATGAATGTAATTTTGTTGACATTTTTTTGTCTGTTTGTTTGTTTTATTTCTGTTGACAACAAATTTTTAATTGATTTCAACAGATTTTGATGAATGCACTCTAGTGTGCGCACCTGTTTATTTTTTACGCAATTCGATTAAATAAATTCTTTCAATTCTTGGAAGAAGTGATGTCGACTGGGGAATTGTATTTGTTTTTAGGAGATTTAAAGGTTTTGTTAACGAAGCAATTATTGCTTTAGACTAATTGGTGTATTTAAATTTACTTCTACACTTTTTATTCTGACAGCAGATATTTATAATTTAAAGAAATATTTTTAACTATATCTTTTCAATATTTCGTCAGAACTGACACTGGCATTGTCAGGAAAATTTAATTTTTTTTAAGAAAAATTTTCCTGACGGTCCCACTCGAAGTTCTTGCTTTAGATTTGGTTAAGAGCGAGTATGCTTGAAGCCCTTTTGGGACATTGCGGCGCCCAGGAGATTATTTATAAGTATGTAGCTTAAAAGAGCTTCAAAGAAGCTGTGGCAGTTTTGACTTTTGAGGAAAGCCCAGAACTTTTCATAAAGTCTTATAACTTATAGCCTGTAGCACTCGAAAAATTTTTCATTAATACAACGAATTGTTACGTTGGCTCGTATTAATGACAAAATTCATTGAACCAATGAAGAACATTTTAGTTACGAGTAGGACGAAGGTTTTTTTTCAGAGAATATTTAGAGGTAAAATTTAAGACGATCGGTTTGATAAACAAACACTTAATACTCCTATGCAATAAAACTATACAATGTTCAAGAAAATGCTAAGGAACCCGTCGTCTAAAAACGCCGAATTAAGCGGACTTAAATCTGAAAAGATTAGAATTTTGCAAAGATATTTTAGAAAATGTCATTTTCGTTTCTGTAAAAAAAGTGTAACATTTATTGCCCTCTCAAAGAGAAAAAAAATGAACAAAACTGTTAGGAAAGAGCGGGCATTTCTGTAAGGAGTTTAAATTCTTTCAAATTACAGCGATAAAAATATTTTTTTATAATGTCTTTTCAGAAACGTAAAGACCAGAAATATAGAAAAATTTTGATTTTATTACACAATAGAACATACTCACTTTTGAAGACAAAATAATTAGCTCAGAAATTTTCTAATCGTATTCCTCATTTTAATGGCAAGAGCAGAACAATAAATATGCGTTGGTCATTGCGTTGGTATGTTTTGCCCCATTTAATTTGAATTAAATTTATAAAAATTTACTCAATTTGACTTAAAAATAATTGTTATATGAAGCGAAGGCCGCTTTAATTGTGACTCAATAATTTTTAATCTACAAAACTAAAAGATCAACATGGCTGCTATCAACTGCCAAGGTTTAAAATTTTCTATTGAAAGATCCTATACAAATTATTTGTTTAAGTATCTATTTAACATTTTTTCACTCCAACTATTTGCCTGTTGAACCGTTCAACAAAAGTAATGTCATTATCGCCAACTTAAAGCCAGATGTTTTGCGAGCAACGAATCAAAATTCCGTATAACGAGCGCAATTAAGCATCAACTCGCGAGGTGGCCATTAGAGCGATATTATTTTTTTAAGAGCAGCAAACTTATTCCTTTGGGACTTTATAAAATCACAACACCACAACAAACCCTGCAAATCGTAAAGGCTGACATTATTGAAGAAATCGCCAATTTGGAGCCAGATCTTTTGCGAGCAACAATTTCAAATGATGTAAAACGAGCGCAATTACGCATCAAGTTGAGAGGTGGGCATTGGAGCGATATAATCTTTTGTTCAATTAGGGCCATCAAGTTTAAACTTTTCAATAAGCTTTTGATGAAAACAAAGCTTTTTTCATTCATAACGAAATGGCAGCCAGTTCAAATTATGACATTACTTTCGGGCCACTTTGTATAATAAAATTAATTATATTGATTAAGTTCAAATATTGTTTGAACATACTTATTTAAGTTTCCGAAAATTTATTCTAAGTTCTAGGAAAGCTTTTCAAAATTAAGTCTTAAACTGAACTAACAACCATTTCCAATTTATGTATTTAAAATTTTATGAAATATTTGGGAGATTTCTAAAACTTGATTTCTTTTGTTAAAATAAAAATTTCTTATTATACGTTTCCGAATACTTATTAAACATTTACTAAATTTAAAGCAAAACTATTTTCAAAAACCAAATTTATTGTACAATTTCTAAATTTTACACATTTTAAACACTCGATAATTTCTTTTTATGATTTCTTAATTTTTTTTTTAAGTTTTAAATCTATTTTTCAAAATTCCACTTGAACTATAATTTGGATTTTTCTGTTGTTAAACGACAATAATTTTTCTCTCATCTAAGAATGGAAACGCTTAAATTATGATTTGTTTATTTTGTGGTTTTTTTATTAGGAATTTTTCATAAATAAGCAATTGCATCAACAATCATCATTGCCGTTCATTCATGCAATCATTCATTCATGTATTCATTCATATTTATCAATAATTGCAATTATTGCAGAGCGTATTTGATTTTTTCTGAAGATTATTTTTGTGTTCAAATGAACGAGTTGATACTCGTATTCTTGTTAATCAAATTCTCCAATAAAAACTAAAAGTTGTTTTTTGCTTTTACACCGAAAGAAATTTCTTGATGCGAAAGTAGTTTGAAAAGTTTGATGGAAAAGGAGGTTGATGTACTTTTAAGTCTAAGAATTCTTTCAACAGATGTTTATATTTTTTCCTGCAAATTGGAGATTTTGCTTGTTTAGTTTTCTATAATTTTTTTCTATAACAAAGGACTTATTAAGGACGTACCAAAAAATTGAATTTTTCGACATAAAGCACATGTACTAAACTTAAAGTGAGGTTTTCACAATACGCATGGTCGACTTGAGTGGGAAATTTATAAGAAAAGCACTTAATTTTTTGGGTATTTTTCATAGAAAGTAAAAGTAAAACTTTCTTACAGAATAGTCGAGGAATTTACGTAAAAACTGCCATCGGCGAATTCTTTATGCTCTACGAAATTCGTCATTCGTTCCATTTTTTTATACCATAACCCTATAATGGGCTCGAATCAGCAACTTTCTGTTTAATAGTTTAGAATTTTATCCACTTGTCCACCATTCTTGCAATCATCCATTCATATTTATCAATAATTACGGGGACATTCATTAACAACGAAAGTAATTAAACGGTTGCCATATACCAGCTTTAAGTCCAAATAAATAAAGTAAAAGTTTAATGTTTCGTGGTCAGTTTTAAGTTTCTAGTGGCTTTCCTTAAAATCCAGTAAACCGTGAACTAAGAAATGGCTTTTTAGAAAATTTCATTTTCTTTCAAATTTCAGGATTTTTTTTTTTTAAACTAAATTAAGGAAAGTATGAACTAAACATTAAGACAACCATCGAGAACTTTTAAATATTTAAATTATATGAACTATTCGAGTAAATGATTTCCCAAATCGAGTATATTTTTTTCGTTTATTGTTTTTCGTTTGTTAATTAAAAGAAAAATTTTCTTGATAATAATAATATTTTAATATTTTTTGGATTAAAGAGACCTGCTGCTAGAATAAACATACGAGTATTTTCATGAATAAAAAGGATCAAAGGAAATTTAAATTAAAAATTTCTTTTACTAAAACAAAAACATTCTTTTTTAACGACATAAATTCCTCAAGTTCAATAAGCATTTACGTAATTTTAGAACATTCCCTGAAGTCAAATACCTTGGGATACACATCGACCACCGTCTAACATGGAATTAATAAAATAATATTTAAAACAGGTCAACCTAATTTTCTTATTGGAAGAAACTCTACGCTAAGCCTAGATTGTAAACTTCTATATATACAACTCGATTTTAAGGCTAACATGGTGTTATGGGTTCCAGTTATGGAGCACAGCCTAGGCCTCAAAAGGGCGACAAAATAAAATCCTTCATACGATTACAGCTGCTCCCTGGCATGTAAAAAAAAACTCGTGCATTCATAAAGATATGGATGTGCCATTGGTCATACATAAAGAAACTTGGGGAAATTATGTAGCAAAAAGAAGTTTCAATTTTCGACAAAGAAATTAAGTTAAAGAAATAATTTCATCTTCAATAATTCATAAGATTTCCAATAGAAGAAGATAATAAATGGTTCAAAATTTTTCTCTCCACAGGGTACATTTATACCCTAGAGCGAATAAGTTTTTGGCACCTCCATTATTTAAAAAAAACTGTTAAACAATTTAAAGCTTTTCTTCCCGATTTATGAATTTTTCTTTTTAATTTTCCTGAATCGATTTTTTTTGTTTTAGGTCTTAAATTTAAAAAGACCAAAAACTAAATTGCCAAATTATTAATGTTGGCAAATCTTAATGACCTGTTTTTAACAGACTTCAAAAAAGGGAGGAAGTGAACAACTCGTGTGAATTTATAAAAATTATTTTTTTGTTTGAAAGGGTTTGCTGGAAGGTGGCTTCCATAATTTTTTTCTTTCGAAAATTTGATTATCGCATAACTAACTCCTGCATTAATGGACCGATTTTGAAAAAGAAAAAAAAACATTTTTTTATGTGAAAGTGTAGCTTCCAGTTGGGCTTCACAGAGATTTAAGAGGAAATCGGACGGACAAAGTGCTCGCCCGAATCAGTTATTATAATACAACTCCGCCATTCACAGACCTTATTTCAATTTCTTTTATTTAAAAAGGCATTTCTATCCCTCTAGGGAGTAAAATATAAACTAGAAATGGAATGGCCTTTGGACTAACCCATAGTTGTTTCGCTTTCGTAATCTGTTCGATTGGCTCTTTGTATTCAAGTCGATTTTTTTTGCCAGAAATATTATAAAACGAAAAGAAAATTTCGTTCCAGTATTTATACGGAAAATTACAATAAAATCTGTAATATTTATTATTTCATTCGCTTTCTTTTTAAAATTTTATTACTAAATATTTTTATACGAAATATATTTAATAAATATAATCAAATATTTCGAACCCTCTCTAGGTATTTTATTTTCGGGAATTATTTAATATTTAAGAATTACAATTACAAAAAATGTTTAATTTACTTTCATAATAAATTATTTGAATTATTTTTTTATGAGAAGACCTCAAGTCTTCTTTTTTTTATAAAAAACAATATATTTATTTATTTATGATTTTTCAAATATTTCAACACCCTGAGGGTGTCTTCTTCAGGAAATTAAAAATATTTTATAAAATTTGAATCAAAATCAAAGGAAAAAATAAAAAATATAAATATTTTCAATACAAAATATTGAAAATTGAGGAAATGAATAAACATTTTTATATTTCATACACTTACAGGGCGTTGAAATATTTAAAAATCATAAAAAATAAACTGTTTTTTTTTTAAGACGACCTCAAACTCATAAAAAGAAATAATTCAATTAATTTATAAAAATAAAAAGGTCGAATAATATTTATTTTCATAATAAATTGAAGAAGAGACCCAAAAAGTGAAGTCGAAATATTGAATTAAATTTTTTAAATAAATTTTGTATAAAATATTTTTTTTAAATATCAATGAAATAATATTAAAGATTTTGTTGTTATTTTCCATATAAATACTCGAACAAAATTTTCTTTTAATTTTATAAAAACAGGCCCGGTCCGGCTGTTACACAATTTTCTATTTTCGTTATTTGATCTTTTTTGTTTTAGGTCACGATTTTCTTAGTTATTCTAAAATTTATTCACTATTTTGACAAGTTTTAAAAAATTCTGAATATTTATTTCAATTCTAGCAATTTTTTCTTAGCATTTTCTTTTCTATTATCCTAGTGATTTTTTCGGTATATTTCAATATATTAGTTGAAGTGATTCTCAAACTGCTTCGGTATTTTTCCATGATCTAAATTTTAGGACTTGCTTATTATTCTTGAGTTTTTACACAATTTGTAGTTCTAGCGATTTTAAAAATAATTTATTTTGAAGGTTTATTGATATTGTAAAACTTTTCCAAATTTTTCTCAGATTCGACTCTTCGAAACAAAATCAAAAAATAATAATAATAATAAATAAATAAATAAATAATGATAATAAAAAGACACAAAAATTTTCTCTTTCTTTCATTTTTTGAAATATTAATTTTTTAATTTTATTATTTATAAAAAAAAAGAGAATTGTCCTGAAGATGATACTCAATACGTAAGTATCGAAATATCGATCATTTTTTAATAAAATTGTTAAACGATAAAAGACCTCAAGCTTAAATATTAAATTAACCAAATTTTTAATAAAAAGAAAAACGAGAAAAAATATTACGAAACAATTGAATAAAATTCCGAAATTTGCGATACGTAACGTTCACGTATTCAATTGACTTGAATTAATTTTCTCCATCACTCATCAGAGTCAATTAAAAACTTCGAATATGAATAGAAAGTTAAGTTTAAAGCTTTTAAGCTCCAATTTTTTTCAGTGTCTTTGGCTTGATTAAAACATAAATTTATGTTTTATTTGTTATTTTTTGTTTTTGGTTTTATCATGTATTAAGAATTTTGATTTACTGCTTATTGATGCAGCATTGATTTTAAGTCTTTTTTTCGAAGGAATTTTACAATTAATCAATAATATTTTTGTTTAAAGAATTTTTTTCGCCATTTAGTTTCTGGTAATTGACACAAATACTTTGTAAATAAAATTTCAATAAGAAACGTGGTTGTTTCAATAATTAACACTATGAAAATGTGGTTTGAACTTATTAATTGGAATCGATTTTCGTACGAATCAAAACAATTACAATTAGAGATAATTGTAAAATAATATTAACATTGTGGATTATAATTGAAACGAAATGTTAAGGCCTGCAAGAAGGACTTTAATAAAAAAAAATACATCTAACAGCATAATATTTTCGAGATTTGAAAAACTTACTTTTGTAATTATTAGTAAACAAATAGTAGAAACATTTTTTAAGATTCAGGAGCGCATGCGCGCAGCCAGTGTTCCAACTAAGTAGATGATAGGTCTGCTGTAGCAGGTCCTAGGATAATGGCGCTGCCATCTGTCAACGCCTTTCTCTGTGTATTTGGTGTAGTGGTGAGGAACCTTGCTAATCTTAGAGACCTGCTTTTTTTAAAGGGTGTGGTGTAGGCTTGCCAGATGGCCGGGAATGAGCTTGATTGTCAAGATATTTTAGTGAATGTCAAGTTTCAAGCTCAAGCAATATTTGTCAAGCTGAAATTGAACATTTTCAAAATTAAAATTTGCAGTTGGTTACATCTAAAAAATTTCGTTTTTTGGCAGTAAAGTTTAATTGTTGGCAACATATAATTTTATCCCTGTATCAACACACATAATTTGACTCATCACTGTATTTAGTACGAACTAAGTCCATTTTTTTCCAAATTTAGTTTTCATTGAATTGAACTCGAACGGAAAGAATATAAAAGGTTTTTTAGTTTTATTTTTTCTAAATAAATTTTGTTATCGCTTTTAAACAATATTAAGAAATAACTTTCTATTTTTGTTGCTTTTTTATTGTTTAAAACATAAAACACATTTCTTTTGGCGCTTACTGTGCATACACCTATGTATGTTAAAAATATACAAACGTACATTTATAAGTAACGAACTGAATGAATTTTATGTAATTTTCCTGTAAAGAAATGACTGAATTGTTGAACTTTTTATGTTATTCTTGTTTTTTTTTTTTTTAAGTAAACATCCTTTATTTCCGTTTTTAATAAATAAAGAATTTTTAATAAATTAAAAAAATTGATATTATCCCGTATTTTTAGTTTTTAAGCAAATATTTCAATTTGTCCAGTTCTCTTCTTAAAATCAAGCTCATTTGCACTAAATGTCAAGTTAGTGCTCATATTGAATCTGGCAACCCTAGTGTGGTGGCTGCCTGACCTTTGTCATGATGTTAGGCCTCTTTAACAGGGGGAGGGGTATTAAGGTGCTTCTTGGATGAATTTTTGAAGAGTCGTTGAAGCCACTTAATTTTAAAACTCGAAAAACCAAATTGAAAATTTTTTTGTCCCCTACCAAGGAACGAAGCTTGGGTACTTGGTTTTGAAGGCAACACGCCACCACCAGAGTGCACGTTATTATTTGACATTTCAGTTTGCAAACTTTGGAGGTGATTTATGATAATAATAAAATGAAGTCAATTTATCTGAACAAGAAACAATAAAATAAGTGGAGACATACGTACATACATACACTTTTGACTGAACATCGTATACCTTATGAAAAATTTCATAATAGTTGGCCAACAAATTTTTTAAGCCGACTTCAAATAAAGGAGGAGGTGTGTATATATTTTTTTACTTTTTTATTTTTAATTTTTGTACACGCAAAAATTTGACTTGTGAACCGATTAAAAAAATTTTTTTTTGCTTCCAGGTTGTTCTCATGATTTTTTTTTTATGAAATTCGAAAACTTAACTATCATATAACTTCTGCATTTATAGAAAAAAACTTTGTTTATTTGAAAGTGTGGCTTGCAGTTTGATTTCACAGAAATTAAAGTGAAAATCTAATAGACAAAATGATCGGAAAAAGCAATTATTATACCAAAACTCTGCCATTAAGGACCTATTTTAAAAAGTTGTATTCAAGAAGGTATTGCAATCTCTCCAGGGAGTAACTGCATTGGATTTTAAACTACCCATTGTTGTCTCGGTATCGTAGTCCGTTCAATCGGCTCTTTTTTTATTGCAGTAAATTTATTTTCCAGAACTCTTCTTTCTATTATTTGAAGTCACTTGTCAAAATATGATTAAGGAACAAATTATAGGAAAATTTTGCTATATTACACGACCGGCCAAAATTATAAAAAAATTATTTAAATCGCAGAGTTAAAAATTTCTTAAGACTGTAAAAAAGAAAATTATATTCATAATATAATTTATATTGAGCAAATGAGCGAAATGCGCCGAAGTTGCTAAAACTAACAGCATGTGCCTTGAATGTGTTCACTCGCAAGAATTCTAAACAGCTGATTTGCGTTCGCACTAAGAACTCTCAGCGTGACAAGTCGAACGAAAATGAGGGCAAATGAAAACGTAACCATTTCTAGACAAATTTGCGTCTGTCACGTATACGAACGCAAATGTCAAAATCAGTCGCATAAAAATTTACGTAAATAATTCCCAAATGGGAAACAAAAGGAAGTAAATAATATTTTAAATGCAACTACAAGATTAACTGAGTAATAAGAAAATTATATGTATCCTTTTAGCATAAACAAATAAACGTTAAATCAATACGAGTACTCGTATATGGAAGAAACCGCTGAATTTGTAGGGGATGAGTTTCATTTTGTACAACATTAAGTAGATCTTGAGTTCATCAGTATTAACAAAATTGTCGAATTTGGGACGATAAACATACACAGGAGATCCAAGGGCGTCCAATACATTCCGAAAAAATCAGTGCTTGGTGTGAATTTTGAGCAGGCGGCGTCATCGGTTCATATTTGTTTGAGAACGACATTGGCCAGACCACCAAAGATCAACGGCGAGCGCTATAGATCGATGACTGCCAACTTTTTTTGGCCTGAATCGGATGAGACATTGACGACATGTGGAACACCCTACGTGCCAGACAGCTCAATTATAGACATGGTGATCTTGCGTGGAGGTGATGTTAATTGGCAACAGGATCATGCGATTTGACTCCGATTGAATTTTTCTTGTTGCAGGTCTATGCGAATAATCCACAAACCACACTGACCTTAAAAGGCAACAAAAAACATTGCTATCGGTCAAATGCAGCCTAATTTATGCGCCAGAGTTATGGCAAATTTTACATTTCGAATTAGCGCCACTAAGCGAAGCCGTGGCGGCGTACCTTTGCACGATGTTGTACGCCATACATAATGACATTGACGGGTCATTCAGACGAATAAAAAATTTCAGTGGTATCTCTCACACATTTTTTTAAATTTCAAAACAGGAAGTGCTTAATGAAAGACCCTATATGTACATATATTGTTACATATGACATGATATGAATCAAAATTTAGGTAAAGTACGTAAAACGGTAAAGACGCCAAGGAAAATTAATTTTTTTGTGCGTGCGGCACTGCATGTATTTCCAAAAAAAGGGATTAATCCGGAAGAGCATGAGTTTCATAAGAATTAATTAAGCAGAAGCAGTTGAAAAATATTTTTTGTGTAGGTATTGCAATGTTCCCTTTTCTAATCAGAATGTATTTTTACGACAATCATGAATTCCTCCCTAGTGCAATTCTTTTTTTCATACTCTGATTAATGCCTACAGGCATGGCATTCGGTACTGCACAGTTGTCCCCGAAGCACAAAGTAAATTTATCAAATCTATTTGCCACGTTATTGAGAAAAAAAAAACGTTGAAAGAAAGAATTCATATCGAATATAAATTGTTTATTGCGTTCAAAAATGCTGCTTGAAGTCTGCTGATGAGTAGTCATTAGCAATAGGGAATTGCAAGCTAAACCCTCAACAAATGAAATGTTTATTGATAATTAATTGGGAGAATAACGAGAATAATTTTAATAAAAAACCCAATTAAAAAATTATATATTTTTTTATGTAAAACCGAACCTCCATTCACTAAATCAAAATAAATTAAATATGTTTTGAAAAAACTTGTTGTTCAATCGTAAGAAAAATATTACGGATCTTATATTATTGTTAGTTTGTCTCAAAAGAAGCTTGAATTGAAACAACTAAAAATTCACGTCCACAGTTTAAGATTTCCAGCTGTCAATAAAAAATAAAATAATAATGGCAGCACAGTTGACACATGGAGTCTTTTACACAATTAACAATATCTGTTAAGGAACTTGGAAATACCTGGTTGCAAGATATTAAAAATTATATTAAGTGCGCGAAATTTAAGCAAATATTTAATTTTGTAAGTTTTTTTTTTAAAGAAAATAATAAAATCCAAGCGATTCACTACGTGACACCACTTAATGTGGAGTTCGTAGTATAAAAAATAAAAAACACATAAAATCGCAAAAGCCACTGAATACCTGCAAAGCAAAAGAATACGTGCGTACTCATTTATTTTACACCCACTGTGCATTGGAATTGTACATGAGCAAATAACATCAAAGAGCTGTTTACACAACCCAAACGAACATATTGTCTAAGAAACTGAAAAGAAAAGCGATTTCAAAAAAATATCTAAATGGCCGTCTGGCTCGTATAAGCTACATTTTCATGAATAAATGACTTGTAACGACATATCGCATTTATTTTTAATGGTGTTGCAAGCAAAGATTTTTTTGTATTATTAACTGTTTAGAAAAATGTATTTAGTACTAAGTACATATATATGTAAAAATAAGGTTTTCTTAATTTTGGTAATTTTGGTGCACAATGGGTTGGTAACTTGATTCAGTCAGTTATATAAATAAATTACAATCCATCTGTAGATTTTGGAGTCAAATTAAGGTTTTAAAGCTATACATATAGATCAAAAAATGGACTATATACTTTCTATGTGTTTCTAATCCTTCGCAGGAAAATTTTTGTCAAAAATAATTTCCGACAAACATTTTGTCTAAAGTAAATTTCATTTTCAGTCAAACTTTTCTATTACCGCAAGCTAATCAGTTCGTAGATTACAAAAAAAAAATATTTTCCTCAGTTAAATTGTTGTCGACATTTACAAAATTCTTTGCAGGTCCTCAATCCCACAAAATATTTAATATTGGTTAGTGAAAATTAAATTTAGATTACATTTTTAATAGAAAAATAATCGAAGAAATTTTATTTTCTCCAGGAGGAAATTTGTCAAAAGCTTTTCTATCGGAATTTAGTCGAAAATATTTTCAGAGAAAAAAAGTATTCAGTAGAAAGTTAGTAGAAAATTACACGAAAAATGTTTTATAGAAAACTAGTCGATAAATTTTCCATACTAAAATAGTTGGAATATAGATAGTCGCAAAGTGTTTTGTACACAACTATTTAAAATGTTTTCGGTAAAAAATAAAATAGAAATTATTCTTTAGAAAACTAGCAGCAAAACTTTCAATAGAAAAGTAGTCGAAAATTTATCTGTAGATAAACAGTTTAAAAGATTTTTTAAACAGGGATGAAAAACTTTGTATAGAAAAGTAATTGAGAAATTTTCTGTGAAAGAATAGCAGAAAAGCATATTTGCAGAAAAGCATATTTGCAGAAAACTAGTTCAACATTTTTTTTGTAGTCGAAAACTTTTTGTGAAAAATTAGTCGAAGACTTTTGTAGAAAATTCCTTGTAGAAAACTAGTCGAAAAGCTTCTTGTAGAAAACTAATTGAAAAGTCTTTTGTAGAAAACTAGTCGAAAAGTCTTTTATAGGAAACTAATTTAAAAGTCTTTTGCAGAAAACTAGTCGAAGTCTTTTGCAGAAAACTAGTAGAAAATTAATTTCTAGAGAACTAGTCGAAAAGTTTCTTGTAGAAAACTAATTGAGAAGTCTTTCGTAGAAAACTCGTCGAAAAGTCTTTCGTAAAAAACTAGTCGAAAAGTCTTTTATAAAAACTAGTCGAAAAGTCTTTTATAGAAAACTAGTCGAAAGTCTTTTGTAGAAAATTAGTCAAAAAGTCTCATAGAAATCTAGTCGAAAAGCCTTTCGTAAAAAAGTAGTCGAAAAGTCGTTTGTAGAAAACTCGTCGAAAAGCTTCTTCTAGAAAACTAATTGAAAAGACTTTTGTAAAAAACTAGTCGAAAATTCTTTAGTAAAACTTTAGTCGAAGTCTTTTGTAGAAAACCGCTCAAAGTCTCTTGTAGAAAACTTGTCTTTTACAGAAAAATTTTCGAAAAGTCTTGCAAAAAACTAGTAGAAAATTGCTTTGTAGAAAAATAGTCGAAAAGTTCCTTGTAGAAAATTAGCTGAGCAGCTTTTTGTAAAAAACTAGTCGAAAAGTCTTTCGTAGAAAACTAATTTAAGTCTTTTGCAGAAAACTAGTCGAAAAGTCTTTTGCAGAAAACTAGTAGAAAATTCATTTCTAGAAAACTAGTCGAAAAGTTTCTTGTAGAAAACTAATTGAAAAGTCTTTTGTAGAAAACAAGTCGAAAAGTCTTTTGTAAAACTCTAGTCGAAAAGTCTTTTGTAGAAAACTGCTCGAAAAGTCTCTTGTAGAAAACTTGTCTTGTCTTTTGCAGAAAATTTGTCTAAATGTCTTTTGCAGAAAACTAGTAGAAAATTCCTTTGAAGAAAACTAGTCTAAAAGTTTTTTGTAGAAAACTAGTTGGTAAAACTAGTCGAAGTCTTTTGCAGAAAACTAGTAGAAAATTAATTTTTAGAAAACTAGTTGACAAGTTTTCTGTACAGAACTATTCAAACAATTTCTATAATTTTCATATGAAACGTTACAACAACACGTATTACGCACAAGTTTTTGAACGAAAACACTCAAAAAAGCTTCAACATTCACACAATAACAACAATTACTTATTTTGCCAATTTTATGAAATTAACAACAAAAAAAAATCCCATGAAAAATTTCATATTCCGTTATAATTAAGCGCAAAAAAGAGGTGTGTGGCATCACTCAAAAGTCAATCCACTAAAAAAAAGAGTGACACACATTCAAGAGAGCGACAAGAAGTGTTACTCACAAAAACGAAAGACTTAAGACCCAAACATGACTGACTATTTAAACGTAAATGAGCAGCATTGAAAATGTCTTGTCCATGAGAAATGCATTTTTATTAAATTTACGCTCAACCACAAGACACTGAAGCAAAAAAAAAAGAACAACAATAATAACAAAAAATTATACAAAAACTTAAACAAAGTTTTATAATTGTCATGGATACTAAGTAATTGTTCAGCGATCGACAATGTTTTGTAAATGCAAAAAACTGCAACCATTAAATGTTTTATGAACGGTGAGTGCGTGTACAAATGACATCATTAAATGATATCAGTTCCTTCATATTTCGGTAGTAACATATTTGCACGACTTTTCGGTTTTGTAGTGAATTTGCAAATAAAAAACTACAACTAAAAAAATTTATTATTGCTTTAAGTTGCAAACCACTCATAACAAAATTGCTTCCTTATAATTTCACTTTATCTGCAAATGTGCAACATGATGTACACATTAACAAAACAATATTTCAACTTGTTTTATTATTTCAATCTTACTTTGTTTACTGTCGTAAATTTTAAATATTAAATAAAGTGAATTGGATTTCTTTGTTCATAACACATTTATTTGGTGTTAAAAGTTTACAAAAGAGTCATTTCTATATTAAACAAAACACACACACTACAGCATTGTAAGTATAATTGATATTATTTTCAATTACATAATTATGAAACAAAACAAAGAAAAAATCAATGAACATAAAAATTAATAATGTTTTGTCAATTCTTTACAAAGCACTAGAAACTTTTCTTTAAACACAGGAGAAATATTTTAATAAATGTAGTTCCCAAACTATTTGTTTTGTTGCAAATTTATGCGTAGTGTGAAAATTTCCATGTATATTTGAATATAGTAATTTGTAGAACTATAACGCATGTATTCTTTATTTTTTTCTCCATTACAGTTGTATTCGCATTGTTATTTTTGCTTGGTGTTAGTTTCGTTAATCAGTTGTTGTTCCAAGTCCTAGGATAATGGCGTTGTCATCTGTCATTGCCTAGAAACAACGCCCTCTGGTATATTTGCTAATATTTGATTCCTACTTTTTTCCCAGGGGGTGGTAGCTGCCTGACCTTTGTCATGATGTTAGGCCACTTTTTCAGGGGGAGGGGTATTAAGGGGCTTCTTGGATGGATTTATTGGAGGGTCGTTGAAGCCACTTAATTTTAAAGCTCGAAATGCCATGGTGAAATTTTTTTTGTCTTAACACCACCACCATCAAGCGTGCACAGTGAGCTGCAAAATATAATTTCGGACCACTTTGCATAATGAAGTATTTTTGGGTCATAATATATAACCGAATAAGCGATAAGGTTTTTTGGACTCAACTTTTAATTTGAGGCTTATACAACTTTGGCTCTTCTGTACGTGTTTGCCTAGACCATAAACCAAAAGGGAATAATATAAACACGAACATCTTTTTTGCTCTTTTATTCTCTTACTTATTCCTTGAACAACTTCAAAATGCTTTTAAAAATTTCAGAGCAAGGACAAAATCGAATCGAAGAAAAATAATTTTTTTTTGATATAGAAATAAAACAGATAAAATTCATAGTATCATATTTTTAATCAAATGATATTTGAAGTGAGATAAAGTAATTATGTTATTACTGAAAAGCCGTGAGTCCTTACTCCTTAAAAATTAATGGCAGCGAGAGCGAAGGAGTTAATATTGCCTACATATGATTTCTTTGTGTTTTCTCTAATTTCCACAGCATTGTAGAGTAAATAAATAGTTTTGAAATCATGTTACTTCTGTGCAGATAGAATTTTTCTATCCGAAATATTGACTAACGCACAGTATTATACCTCCGCGGATCAATATATGTCGCTTTATGCTTGAACAAGGTTGGAAAATATTGCAAAACTACCGAATATCGAATTTGGCTGAACAATCATATTTTCTAGCGAGACGCATTGTCAAGCGGCCACCTCAACAAGCAAAAATTGCCGCATCTGCGTAAGATGTTATTAAAAACGATTTTTTGGAAGTACTTAAAATGCTATTTGTCTTACCATTACGTACGAATGCAATGTCAATGCATTTCTACCACTTTATCACACATTCCGGGTGGTATTTCGGCGATATCTTGACGAACGTTGGTCCTCAAATGCTTCAACGTTAGGGGATTATCCTCGTTGACACGGTTTTGGACGTAGCGTCAAAAAAAGGCCATGCGTCCAATCGCATGGTCTTGTTGGCCAACTGACATCCATAACGTGAAGTTTCGCGCCAAGATCGTTCGTGTTTTATGGCTTGTGTTACCGTCTTGTTGTAACCACATATCGTCCAGTTTATAATCTTAAAATGCAGGCCGAAAAAAATCGTTTATCATACTGCCATAGCGCTCTGAACTGTCGGTAAAGGTTCTTCCAGTGTTTTTTTTTCGAATAAATGTGGCCCAATAACACCTCCAGACAGTAGAGCGCACCAAACAGTGAATTATTTCGTGTGCAGTTTATTTCTTACAATCACTTCTGGGTTCTTCGAGGTCCATAATTTTATTTGTTTATGTAACCAGCCAATGAGAAATTAGCTTCATCGCTAAAGAAAATTTCGCTCGGAAAGTCAGCATTGAAATTTATGACTTCCCAGGAAGTTGATAAAATCCAATAACAAATACTTTGGAAGCAATGAAAAGGTCAATATTTAGGAATAATTTCCATTTTTTTAAACTAGAATTACGACAAATTCCAGTGATTGTAAAAAGTCTGGCAAGTCTATTTGAAGAAAAAAATCGCAGATTGAGACTCTCTGAGCACACAAGAAGCACCGGTTTTGTTGCTGATTATTTTTTTTTCCCTGGCATTAAACAACAAAAACAACTTTGTTTATGCATGATGATTTTTTTATATTGTTGCTATTAAAATTAACAACAACAACAACAACAACAGCAACAACAAGCAGCAGCAGCGATAAAATTTAAGCTCAGCTGTTTGTGATGGCTCCAAGCTGAGACAAGTCTCCAACAAGCATTCAGTAATTAACGGAGTTTCAGCGGTTGCGCATGGCAAAACGGAATAAGAAAAAGTGGTAAAAGAACGTCAAATAAAAGAGATCTTTTACAAAGAAAGAGTTTCGTGAGTGCAAGAAATAAGTATGTAAACGGTTGGTAACTAAAGAAAACGTTAAAGAAGGCAAGAAAAAAAAAAACAAAAAGCAGAAGATGATCCAAATGAGAGAGAAATAATTTTGCTTTTAGAAAAATTAATGAAAATCAAAAACTAAATATAAATAAAATCAAATTAAGTTTTAATAAAATCACTTGATAAAATTATAAGAAACAAATATAAACCTGTGCGTTTGCGTGTGGAAATATAAAAACTAAAATATGCATTTATGTATGTATGTACATACATACATACATACATACATTCATATGTGTGTATATATTTTGAAAACAAGTGGTAAAATCTTCAAACTATAATTTAAAAGATAAAAAGGTCAATTGCAAATAATTTCTCAAAATATCCATGAAGCGTAACTCTTTTAATGTTCACATTCTTAAGGTTCGCATGGATATACACATACGATAGATCAATAATAATAATCATAATAATAATAATAATAATAATGTCTTTGCCCACGAAAAAATTATAAAAAAGTATAATGACGTGGATAAAAATTCGAAAAAGAATGAGTGGTCGACTTGGTTTCAAGCAAAAATTACAACAAATTTAAATCCAAAGCAAAAGCTCAGTATCACCAATATCAAGATTAACAAGAGACTATGAAAAAAGTCAAAAAATATCAAACAGTGAATGTTGAACATCATTTGCGCTGATCGTGGAACAACGGATGATCATAGTGTTCAATCAAAAACACTAAATCGAAACAAATTTCTAAACAAAATAATGGTTGAATAGATAAATGAAATCAATTTATATTGTAATTGTGCAAAAATAAACTTGATTGCGTTTAAAATTTCTCTTTTCATAGAGAGAAAAAGAAGAAAAACGAAAACGAAAAATAATTGTAACAAATCTTTAATTTTGGTGTTAACAATAACGATTTAGAGCAAATTTCAACAAAGAGGAAGCCAGCGGGTGATCGTGTTAACTTAAGCATTCAAATATTTATGTATGTAGTTTTTTTTAACGATCAACGATTCTTTCTTAGAAACTGCAAAACGAAACTTTCAAAAAATTCATTCTTCTATCTGCTCGTTCGGTTTTTATTTACAAAAGTAATAATGAAAAGAAAAGAAAAAAAAAATATGTTAATTTATTGTTGAGTTTGACATTCCAGTTTAACACTCTTTAACCGCCATGTGCTACAGAAAGAAACAAAGAAATACTCGAAAAACAAATACAGATCACTTTGCTAGAGGCTAAATACTCACATAAATAATTTTAGAATTAAAAATTTAAATCAAAAATCTAGAAATAAAATTCAGTAAAAGGAAATATTTTTTTCTTAACTTTCGTAATCGACTTAATTGGGGACAACTACTACTCGAACACAAACTGTAAAATAATTTTAGCCATTTGTGTGCGGATCCAGAACCCGCTACTGAAATCGTGGGCTTTTTATTCGCTTGTGATTAAAACTATAAGGATCACTCAAATTAAAGGCCTGATATAAACAGAGTTTAACTCGATAACATGGATAAAACTAATTTCTATCTATTATTTAGTTACAGTGTCAGATCAATCAAGTCGTCGGACAAATATGAAAGTTGCTAAAAGTTCCATATTTTTCATATGGAAAATATTTTGTTATTATTTTCATTTCATAATAACAACACGATATATTACTTTAAGAAAACAAAAGATTAAGTTTCATTTATAAAAAAATCATTTACATATAAAAATTTGCACCCAAAAAATAATCGCACATTTAGAATAATTTCCACTTAAACTTTGGACATTAACATTAGTACTTTATAGAAAGCCATTTGGTAACTGTTTCTAGTCTTCTTGACATTAGTTCCACAAAAACAGCGCAACAAACAATTCCACTCAACGTGAGTCTACTTTATTTTTCTTGCAACATGTAAACAAGTAAACGCCCTTTGGGTGTCAATGGTTGTCAATTTTTATTTATTGTCGATGAGAATATCTCAAATTAATATCAATATTCAGTATTAAAAAATACAAAAATCAGCTAAAAATCGTCAAAATTATAAAAACGCTTAAATTAAAAAAAAAAAACGGCAGTTAATATAAGACAACAATTCCATTTGCAATCATTATTTGATTTCCCAGTGAAATAAATTTAAGGCGTTCTTAAGGAATGACATTCTAATTGATTAAAAAGAAACAGTCAAAGCATTTTTTCTATTTCCCCGGAATTTATGTTGAGAAAATCTTAATTATGTTAAAAAAAAAACTTATTTATTTAAATGTACATGAAAACTTAAACTTTTATTACTTTCACATAAGAAAAAATATATTATTTAATTTATTATAATCAACAGATTTTTAATTATTTAAGGCCAACATAATTAGGAATGACTAAAGGCAACAGGATAATTAATTGATGATATTATTCGATATTTATCTTGATTAATTTATTGGATGGAGGTCTCTTTTAGAACAATAATAAATTTATTTTTAATGTTTAACAACAATCGATGCAATAATTCTAATTATTTAAAAAATTTTTTTTATAGAAAACACTCACAGGGTGTAGAAATATTCAATATTGTTAAAAAATTAAAAATAAACAGGTTGTCTTTATGAAAAAGACCTCGAGCTCGATAAATAAGGCAACAGGATAATAAGACTAACAATGAAATAATAATAAAGTGAACTTTTTTTCTTCTTTATTTGCCAATCCGTATTCGGATATTAGCGATCATATAATTATTATAAAGTAACAAATATTTTTAAATATTTTTTTATTCAATTATAGAGAGTTGTCTGCTTTTAGCTGCCCTCAGAAGACTTCTTTCGTCTTCGTGACCTGTCCATTCTTGAATGTTTTTCACCCCTGTTATTTATTTTCTTCCTCTCGTGCGTCTTCCTACAATTTTAGTCTGTAAAATGGTTTGTGGAATTCTAAGATGCTTTCCGCGTTTTTGTATTTTTTTATTATTTCATTTAATAAAGTGAACAACACCCCCATATTTTTGCACGAATAATAAGAAAAGCTTAATTTATTCCAGGTGTCCGATAATACATTATTTAGTAACATGACAGCACAGCATTTCATTCATTTTCGTCTTTTAAACATTTTTCTAAATTTATCAATAGTTTTATCGAAACAACACTATTCATATGGAAGGCAGCTATTCCAAATCAAAGCAACAAAAAACGATCTCCTCATACCATTGGCACATTAGCACTAATAGAATGACCAAACCTAAATCATTCATTATTTTATAAAACTGAGCTGATGAACAAAACCTTGAAAATCTCAGCTTAAAGTTGGGAGAGAGTCAAAACGTCTGTCTCTTTTTGAATGATCCAATGAATGATCAAAGAAATCAATTTATTTTCCAATCATAATCTCCAAAATAAATCCATTATTTTGACTGCTGTTGTGTCTCTGGTATGTTGTAGTCGATCCACGCTTCATCCACGACCACGAAATAGCGCAAAAAATCGTCCATATTGCGGTTCAACAATGTCAAACACTCCTGAGAAGTTGTGACACGAATGCGTTTGTGGAGAGCAAACGCGGCTTGTGAAAAGCTTTCTCATACCAAAGTAATCATTCAAAATTGAAACCATTGTGATATACCTATGGCTTTCACAACATTTCGCACTTTCAATCTCTGATCAGCCAATGCCATATAGTGAATTTTTTCAATTGTTTCGAGTGTAGAGACCTCAACTGGGCGTTCAGAATATTCGGCATCTTCCGTGCTTGCACGGCCAGCAGGAAATTCAGTAAATCATTTTTTTCCTTTGAAATTGATGGTGCTTAGCTTTGGTCTGAGTAATGCCTAATGAGCACATGAAATTAACTTTTTCCTATTTTCTCTTCAAATCACGCAGTAGTCTGGTGATAATGGCTGTCAAACAAAAACTAAATGACGCAGCCTGTTAAGAATTTGACAGGAGTCAATTGTATTCATGTTTTCCTTGCAGTTTAGAGGAGGGCTATTCAAAGTCACGGAATTACCGAGCCACCCTCGTAATTTTAAATGTAGTTCTGATTACGGATATGAAAGCCCTGTCAATTTGTCATTCAATTTCGTATTTAAGACATCAAATCTCTAGTTTTTTTTTCTATTGTTATATTTTCAAAAAAAAAATTTAAATTGAAAATCATTTAAATCTTTTAACTCTGCGTGTTCGCCATTATCTAGAAATGGAAAACAATAGAAACTGACATCCATGTTTCAAAAGACATATTCAAATTATTCATAAATTTTATGAAATGATCGATAACAAACGATTAGTTGGATATTTCAACATCTTTTAAACAAATGCTTGTTAATTACTTTTAATAATTATTTAACTCTTGTTTCCATTATCTTGTTTATTTTAAACTATTTTTAATTGCAGTCCCATGAATGTTTGTTCGAGTTTGATCTTTTTGAAATATCTATGGGGAACGAAAAATGATTAATTTCTATCAAATTATAATTGACTGTTGCCATTTTCATATTTTTATTAGTTCCCGGGGGGCCTGCATCATCTTCAGCTGGTGTGTGTATGTTAGTTGTACTTTGGAAATTAAATAACTGAATAATGCAGCAATTATAGCATTTATCTCCTACAATTTCTTATCCAAAAGAGACGTTTTAATATGAAAAAAATAATAATTTTAAAAACTACTCGTAAAAAATAGAACGCTCAATATGAAGAACAAAAAAATTCTCGAATTCTCACAGTAAAATCTTAGTTTAAATAGTATTGATGTCTGAACAAGTGTCAGAATTAACTTTTTTGATCACTTCTAATCATGGAACACATCAAAAATGAATGAAAACATTGCATTCTGATGAGATTTGAACTCGTAAAGCCAATAACAAAATTTTTATTTCCTAGAAACTTTTGCAACAAAAGTGATCATGAGCCTTGACATCTGACTAAAATTTATATTTTGCTATTAGAAAAAAGTATGATTCCATACAAGGTAGCGCAAAATTAATGTCATAATCTGAATTGTCTGCAATTTTTGCAGATGTCACCAAATGTCACTGTGCTTTGACATTTATGATGTAGATAAATAGAGAATTAATTGTCAACAAGCCATGAAGCGATACACTCCTCAAGAATGTGCAATTATTGTTACTGCTTATTTGACAAATTTTTGGTCTGGTCTTTTAACGCAGCGTGAATTTCCCCCATCGTTTTACTCGTCATCGTGTTCGATGTGCTTGATAATTTGACTGAACCCCTCTTGCAAATTAGGTCCACTACAGATGACGCAAGAAGTGGCCAGCCTCGTGTTGTTCGTTGGGCAGAGAAGATCGCTGATGTTGCCAGCGACGTCAGACAGAATCTACAAAAATTACAATTAGGCATTAGCACATGTTCGTTGCAATGCATTTTGGTGAAAAATTTTAAAATGTTTCTCTACAAAGTGCCACAGTTTGCTGCCCTTCGGACTATACTCAGCTGCAAGAAGTAGATGATTTCGTATTAAAAAAACACAATGATCGACAATGTCCAATTCCTCTTAAGTAGAACAAAATTTGCATTTCTGGGGCATAGAGCGCCACTGTATCCCCAAAAGTGACTGTTTGGTGCGGGCGACATTTGCATTGGTAAGCAATTACAGGTAGATTCTAATTGAGTTTTGTTGATGAGTTAGGTTTCGATCATTGTTGCTTTCAACAGGACGAAGCAAACGTTAACACAGTTCGGACAACGATGGAGATTTTGAGACACCAATTTTTAAGTGATTGATTGATATCCCGTTTTAGAGATTTCAACTGGCCGTCCAGGCCGCCAGATCTAACAGCACCAGACTACTTCCTTTCGAGTCTTTTTAAAACCATGCAAGTCTTGAAGAAATCCCCAATTTGGAGCCAGATGTTATACGAGTAACAATTCAAAATGCTTTAAAATTAGTGCAATTAAGCATCAACTCGAGAAGTGGCCATTTGAGCGATATAATTTTTCCAATTAATCTCATCTATTTTACACTTTCAAATAAACTTTTTAAGAAAACAGAAAGAGCTCATTCTCATTTATAACAAAATGGCGGCCAGTTCAAATTATGACTTTACTTTTGCACCACCTTTTAGATATTGAAATAATATTTTTTCATTCATAAAATTTGGTTCAGTTGTTTATTAAATTAAAATTAATGTCATTTAAACGAAAATTATTATAAATTTGGAACAAAACAACCGCTAATGTAATTATCTATTGTGTAATAATTATAATTTTTTTTTTATTATAATTTTTTTACTGGCTCTTCTTTAGACTTTGGATTTGCATAATGGAAACAATGACTTTAAGATGAAAATTTAGTTTCCACAGACGTCTACTCGTAGCTTCTGTTCATGTTTGCATCTCATTATGTTGAATAAAACATTTTTTTAGATCTTGAACTACTTTTCGTATGAGTGGCTCTTTTTTTCTAAGCAAAAACATTGTTACGACTTTAAGCGGTGTATCTTAAAGAAAAAATATTAATGCGAATACAATTGAAAATGCAAGTAGTAATGGTTCATATGGATTTGATAATTATTTTTGTGTGATGAATGCACTTCTGTATCTCTTTTTCTTAATTTCTTGGGCATAAGAATATTAATACGATTTCAAAAAGAGGCAATTTGCAACAAATTTTATTTTGGAAAGTATTAGATATACGGCCTTTGATTGTTTTGATATTTTTATATAAATATCGCTAATACTCCAAATTGGAATAGAAAAAAGCTAATAAAAAATTTAGGAATTCAATTACTATATCGTCGTTTAATTTGTCTGAAATTTTCTGTGAGGAAAAATGTTAACATGTAGAGGAAACAGATATATGTACATAAAGTATGAATTTTTGTACTTCTAATATCTAAAACAATTATTGATAATTTGTAATGCTTCTCTGTACTTGCAGGTTGCTCAGCGCTCAGATAGCGCTTAGTGTGTAGCACTTTTTTTCTGAGTATCAACAGATAGATGGTTTGTTTCTACTAGAAGCTTTTAATAAATTAATTGCTGGCTGAGAGACTCCGCAACATTGGCAGGGTTGTCAGACTTTTTTTAAACTATATCGTCGAAGTTCCTAGTTTTTTTTTACGGATTTTAAAAAAAAGGATCGAAAGAGTCGTCAGAAAAAATCTTCCTTTAGTTTTTTTTTTTGATAACATGTGTGTAATCTTAAACACAAAATTCATTTAATAAAAAGCAACATAAATTTCTAGAAAAGAACATGAATGAAAATTATAATGTATTTTTACTGACACTGAGAGCTGGTCAATAAGTCCTTTTACTTTTTTAATGAAACACATGTTTTTTGATTTAAAAAAATCATTATTTTCCAACACAGTCTCCATTGAGCTCTATGCACATTTTTGTATTTTTTTATTCATTCCAAAATAAAAGATTTGTCGAGGTATTAGTTTGTGAAATGCTTTCATCATTGGAATCAAATCTCATACCTCCGAGCCATTTCTTCAGGTTTGGACATAAGAAACAGTCGTTAGTGGTAAATCCGGAGAATGGGGCTGATAAAGAAGCAATTCGTAGCATAATTCATGGAAACTACACATGTGTGCCTTGCCCTTTCATTGTCCTGGTAGAAAAAAATCTTTTTTCTTGGTCAAATGCGGTTCTTTTTTATAAGCTGGCATAATATTCGCCATTAATTGCTTTACCCTTTTGAAGGTAGTTAATGCTGATTATACCGCATGCATCCCAAAATATATTCGCCAGGACCTTATTTGGCGCCGATTCAACCTCTAAGAAACCCACTGTTTTGGACTGCTGGTTGGTCTCTGCTGTATTGTGCTGGATCCACATTTTGGCTGCGGTTACTAAACGTCACAAAAAATTGTCAATATTGTGGTGGCACAACGTCAAACACTCCTGCGAAGTTGTCACACTATTGCATTTGTGTTCGATTGTGAGCAAACGCGGCAACAACTATTTTACGAAAAGCATTCTCATACTCACGTGATCACTCAAAATTTAAGACACTGAGTCATGTTATATGCCTATGGCACCTCCAATCTCTCGCACTTTCAATCTGCGATTGGTCAACACCATATGAAATTTTTTTCAATTGTTTTTCCAACTGGGCATCTAGAATGTTGGGCATATTCAGCGCTGACACGACCGAGTATTTATCAAGCGTAGCCTTGGTTGAGTGATGTTTTTTATGCAAAAAATAATGCTTAATGAGCACGCGAAATTACCTTTTTTACATTTTCTCCTCAAATCATGCGCGGCAGTCTGCTGTCGACAGCTGTCAAAAAAAACTAAATGAGGCAGCTTGTTAAAAATTTGACAGAAGTCAATTAACAGCTGGTTATTGACAGAAGTAATGTACCCTTTCAGTTAAGAGGCGGAATATTCAAATCGTCACTGACTTATTGAGCCAACGTCGTATCTCTAGTTTCCTATTGGTCTTCATCGTCGAACTTAAAAAACTTACAGTTTGGAGAACACCACACTCACTTTGGACAAAAGTTTGCAATTTTTCCCAAAGTTGTTCGAGCGTAAGGAGACCCATTTTGGTCCAGGAAGGTATGATGCTGACTGATAGTCAGTGTTTTATACAGAAAAAATATCATACGGTTTAAAAAGATCTTTATATTTAGACCGCACCTTTAGTTCCTCTATTATTTTCTAATGCTAATTCAACATGAACACAATCATTAATCGTATCTGTTGTCTCTATTTTGAGCCATTATCAACTTTGTCAGCATTAGTTGTGACAGCTATTTATTATGAACGGCGTTGGAGACGTAAACAGTCTGTTTTGACATCATCGATTTTTTTTCATACCAGTATTACAGGAATTGATAAAAAAAATTTAAATTATGCCATTACAATCTGCTGTCAGTTTCGTCTTATGTCTTTTCCTCAAACATCCACTGTAGTTGTCAATTCTTTTCACTGGTTAAATTTATTTATATTTTTAGCTTTTTCAATCTCTGTTTAATCAAAAGTTAAAAGAGAAATACACTATTTCAATTGTTAAGTCATTTAGCTCTTGAGTATTAATTAATTAATGCCATTTCAAGGTTTTCATTGGAGATTTTCAATGGCATGTTGAAAAGAACATTATTTTTATTGCAAAATCGTTAAAACGAAATATGGATGGATTAATAAAACTTATATCAAAATAGAGAAATAAAAAGGTTTAAATATATTTCAATGTTACTCAAAATGGAGAGTGCGGCAAAAGCCAATTGTAATTATGGTCCAATATTTTTTTCGTATTGAATATCGTAAATTTTTCTGCAATGAATTATTCAGTGGATAATTTAAATAAGGATTTGGGGGAATCGTTAACTACTAGTCGATTTGTTGGAGAGTTAGATTCGCATTAAATATTTTGGCCAGTTTCACTGATACGAGTAAATGTTTTTGTTACTTTGCTCGTTACATTAAGGTGGCATGTCATAATGTCCATGGATATTATGACACAGTAAAAAGTTGTATAACGTCCATGGACACAAAATGTTTTTTACTGATATTTTTCGAATAGAAAGAGTCAAATTCTATCTAGGGAATGTTATTTCATCATGACATGTTCGACGTGTTTATATCAGCCTCACCACCAACTAATATAAAAGAACTTTCAGGCGCAGCTGTGAGAGTCAAATTTTTTGAAACTCCGTAAAGAATGAGCTTCCAAGGAAGTTATTAAAATGTCGAAAGCAATGATCTGGTAATGCAATGAATTGGGATGAACGACTTCAAATGATTCCAATTGAGGATGGTGATATTTGCTTTTTCTATCCACTAAGTTGAAAACTGTCTTGACATCATGGTAATCTGCATTCTATTGTAAATCGATTTCAGGGAGGGGTAAACACTAGAAACGAAAAAAATACAAGCAATAGTCGTCTAATAGGAATTTCTTAACTTTGACAGTTGTTGGCGGCCATACAATTGAAGCTACATCTGATAAAAGTGTTTCATCAAAATGTGTGTTCCGTTCCGGCAACGGTTCCCAAGGTTCGCTCATCTTACAGTCGCCATAATTGTCCTACCGAGAGGACTATTGCAATATGGTGGATAAAGTTGAGTCCATTGGTGAAAAAAGCAGTGAACCAACATCCATACGATGACGAAAAGTAAGATTTTCCGAAAACATCGCCACCGTTCGTCACAACGTGTAGGACACATTTTTCACTCACAGAGAGTTCAACAGTAAACGATCATAGATAAAGACATGTGTTCGCTGAAAGGGCCCTGGAACAGTTAGAAACTGATCCCAATTTTTAACAAAAAATATCTTCAGCGATGAGGCCCATTTCTATATGAATGAGTACTCCAACCCACAAAATTGTGGGTTCAATAGTACGGCATTACGTGACACCCAGTTCATACTATATTAGACATCCTGCAGGAGCGATTCGAGGACATGGTTATCTCACGTGAATTGGCCACCGAAAACGTACGATTTGAGACGGTAAAACAAGACGGGGCAGAATACGGAACAACACTATACGAGCCAGCTTAAATACGGAACCGCTGAACAACAAAATCGAACGCAATAAGGTAAGATGGTTTGGATATGTGGCTAGAATGCCAGAGAACCGCCTGCCGAAACGAGTTTTGGAAGCACGACCGAGTGGTACGAGAAACAGAGGAAGAAGAAGACTAATGTGACAGAACACTATCAACAATATTCTGACAGACAAAGGAATAGAGCCCAGAACTGCCAAAACAGCGGCACAAAGAAGATTGAAGTGGAGAAATCTTTGCAAAAACCTCTACACTTATGAGATTGTCTTAAGTAGCAAGCGACAGCGGCCTTCAAGCCCAACATAATCCATGCCTGACTTAGACACCCGAGTCATGATAATTGGACGTTTCGGATGTGAGCTACACAGCGAAGCCGCGTCGGTGTCTGAGGTATTTTATATTCCATATACATATAATGACATCAATAGGCCTTTCAATGATTCTGACACACTTTTTTTGTTAAAATTTTGGGAATGGAAAAATGTACTACTTTGGAAGCATATAAAATGCCATTCTTTAAGAGTGGCTTCCATTTTTGTGCACTTGGGTATGTGGTGAAAGCCAAATTTACTTGGATACTGCGATCTATGGCTGTCGTCTCTATACGCTTGATATGAATTTTAGACATTTTCGTTTCATTAAAAGTTTTGGTTTTACACATTTCTATCAAAGGTTAATTAAAAAGAAACATATTTCGCATAATGTTTAATATTAAGTATAATAATATAAAAATATTACGCTAAATATACGATTGCAATTATTATTTTTTCGATTTGGTTATTTTTGATGTTATAAAAATAGTCGAATAGACACAATATTTTTGTTCGATCTTATAATTTGTTTTTTTAATTTTTCAAAACTTTAAATAATTTAATATTGATTATTAATGATTTATTTCATTATTCTATTCTAGAATCTAATTTGATTTTATTAAATTTTTTATACTCTTAATTTCAATGAAACACTATGCGTTGGTGTTAGAATCCATATTCCATAAAAGAGACAAGTCACTCTTAATCATTTGAAACAGAGTGGGTAGTAGAAAAATAAAAGTGATCCAATTAAAAAAGCAATAAAAAACTCAAAAGTAAATAAATCAAAAGTGGACATATGCTGTTATATGTACAAACCACGGACATGAGTACAATATTTTCACAACAATCTATTTTGTATTTTAACAATCAACTTCCTCAATTTTGCACCCAAAGTATTTCTAAAATTGATTCATTTTTAGAATTCGCAAAATCAATTTACATTCACTTTATAAACACTTGAGACAAAAAGAAGAATTCGAGGGCAGTTTTAGATTCAATGACTTTTCAAATAGAAGGTATTTTTTCGGTACAAAAAAACTTTTTATTTTGCAACATATTCCCCTTTAACCTCAAAACATTTAGTTCCCTGACTTTTTAGTTTTTTTATTCCCTTCAAATAATAAGATTTCTCTAGGACCTCAAATGGGGCGTTTGGTTTAATGAAGATCTGTACGTTTAACCGGAATCTCTTACCACCCAGCCATTTCTTAATATTTGGAAACAGGAAATAGTTGCAAGGGGCTGAATCCGAAGAGTATGCTGAATGGGTACTAGTTCGTAGCCCAATTAATGGATTTTTGCCACAGGGCCTACACATGTGTGTGGGGGGCGGAAAAGATCTTTGTTCACTAGAAGAGGTCGTTTTTGCTTCAAATGAATATTTAATCGTTTTGCTCTTTTCAATGTCGATCGATGATGCCGCGTGCACCAAAAAAAAAAAAAAAAAAAAAAAAAAAACTATTGTCATGACCTCGTTGCCCGACAGATCCACCTAAAACTTCTTTGGTGCACGTTCACTGGAAGAAACATACTGTTTTGATTATTTTTCTGTATCTGGTATGCTGTGATGGGTCGATCCATATTTTGTTCACAATTGTAAAATGGCGCAAAAACTTGCTCGGAATGCGCCTGAACAACGCCAAACACCTATTTAAAGTGGTGACAGCAGTTGCGTTTATTGTCGAATTTGAACAATCGCGATATCAGTTGCGCGGATAGATTTTTCATATCCAAATATTCAGCAAAATGTAATGTACCTGGTCAGTTGAGATGCTTAAGGCCTTAATTTCCTCATTCACTTTAATTCTCTCATCGTCCAATATCATTCCACGAATTTTATTGACTATTTCTGGCGTGACGACTTGTTTTGGGCGATCTGAACGTTTGATGTCACTTTTGTCACAATGGAACTCACTGATAACCACCTATTAACCATTGAAATTGATGAATCATTATGGAGAATCCATATTTATCAAGTTTTCTTTGCTTTTTTTACGCAAAAAATAATGTTTAATCAATCAGCGCACGAAATTCACTTTTAGCCATTTTCGTTAAATTAAACGAGGTTGTCTGTTTCAGTGGCAGTCAAAACAAAAGTGATACACTCAGCTTCAGATCAAAATCCAACATTAGTCTAGTAATAGATAACAGCTAATGGCAGCTGTGTTACATTCAAAATGACTGTGCTCGAAATACAAGAAGAATTATTAAACTGCCCTCGTAGAAAAGATTTTATTTCAAAGGTTACCAAATACTTGTGTTTCAAACAAGACAGACAGACATCCAGATATATTAAGACACCAAAAAAAAAATAATTTAAGCAATTTTGTTGTTAAGTTCGTATTAAAAGTAAAATTTGTTTTCTTTTTACAAATTCATTATGATTTGTTTTGTTAAAAAAAACCTTTTTTTGTTAGTTTGGTATATTTGAATATATTCCATATTTGGATTCCGGCAAAGCGGTATGTTAGTTGAATATATAATTATCAAAATGGCCTGTCAAGTGAAGTGAAGAGATTCCAATGCCCGTTTAACATATTCAAATTGAATGTTACTTTTTCAATTTGAGAAAAATTATATTTAAATATGAATCAAACTTGAGAGTATTTAGAAACAGGCATAAATCAAATTTAACGAAAAAAAAAATAATAATAATAATAAAAATTATAACACACACGCAAGCGGGCAAGATAAAAAAATAATTAATTTAACAAGTGATTAATGACAAAGAAGAGGCACTGGCGAATACCCTTAATACACAAAATACGAGTATGTGGTAAAGAAATATTAGTAAGAAATTTGATTTTCAAAATAAGTAGATTCATTTAAATTTATTCGTCGATCATGGAAGGCAGCCGAATCTCAGTTGTGTTGGCAGTCGGCGACCGAAATTTTGTAGCTGCCACTAAACAATAATAATCAATTCATCGTAGTATCATTTTCAGAAACTGTCAACTCCCCTAATCTATTCATAAATAATCAATTACTACGTCAAGTGCTATTCGGCGTGAAAGAAGATCAATCTTTTTTAGTAAAAAATTAATATATTCTGTAAAATGATTCTAGGAATTTTATTCTTTCGTAAAAAAATATATTTAATCAGACACAGACTAGTTTTTATCTCCCTCCTATCAAAAAAAAAAAAAAAAAAAAAAAATTGTAGACGATTAAATAAACACGTCATATTATTGAATAAGTGTGAATGCACTGTGCTTGTCGCTTAAGCACAGATGTACAAATAAACACGTCAATCAGCATTCGTAGTGGGGTGATGATTTATCATATTGAGCAATTTGATACCGTTGCAATTTTAACAATATTTTTTTATTCTTCGCGATTACTATAACGTGCTTTAGATGCCAAAACAGTTTAGAGGACAAAGAAAATGTTTTATTTTGAAGAAATTAGTATTTTTTTAACATGAAGCCAGATTTTCTCAACTTAACTTCCTAATAAGTTGAAAAACACACCAGCAGATACTTTAGATGCAATTAAAATGTAATTGCTCCAGAACAACCCGCATTCAAATTTGTGGGGGCATGCACAACATATTTTTTTTTATTTTCAAAATGAAAAAAATTTTCGCCTCCACAGCATTTTGAAAATGAACTTTTACTTGACTTTGTAAACAAACATTCAAGCAACTTGCAAGACATTCGACTATGACTGGATTTATATCAATTTTTTTTCCAAAAAAAAAAAAATATGTTGCATGCAGGCAGCTCTTTTTATTCGCACAAAACTTTCAGGATATTAAATTTCACACGACTTTTTTCACAAACTTCCTTATGCCAATTCTACTTTATATTGCCAAATAAAGTTTCATTCAACAAATTTCATGAAAAAAATCCTTAGTACATATACGGTACCAACGGACGACATGTTTTTTAAATGTGTTTTTTAAGCTTTCGATTCGTATGTTTTTCTTTATGTCTGTCAATATTGGTTAATTTACATAAGGTTTATAATTTTTGGTCACAAATGACATCGGTCATGTTTATTGAGAACAGCTGATTACAAAAATATCCACGTCATTTGTTTGATAAATGGCTTGCAGTCGTCGAAATATTTTTTTTATTTTTTCTTTTTTAAACAAGACGTTGAGGTTGTATCTAAAAATCTATGTATATATTTTTGGACTCATTTTAATAAAACGACAACGTTAAATTAAAAAAAAATTATATAGTTTATTTGTCTTGTAAAATACTCATTCAGACGGCTAATGATAGTGCACATAATCAACCGCCGACGAATTTGTTCGCATGACATAGACATTTGGAGCTGTATGTTTAACATAAGAAAATAGAGCAGGCTCTATTTCAAATAATGTCTTATGACTTTTGTCATGTTTTTTACACAAGTAATGTTTTAAAGGTAACACACGACATGTTTCCCTTTACATATGTAAATTTTGACACATACAATGTGAAAAACATGTCGTCTGTTGGTACCTTAATATACAAATCGAGTTGGCAACAAATTTAATAAGAAAATTTTTCACTGAAATTATCGAATCGAATACCTATGTATACATCTGTAAAATATTAAATAACAAATATATAACGAAATAGAAAATCTAATAAAAAATAACAATAAACAAATCTATAACTTTTTGCAACTTAATTATTGGTAATAACAAACTGAACAAATAAAGTAACAATTTATTTCATTTTAGATAAAAAAGTTAAACAATGTGATATGAAAGCGAACACAAAATACGAAATTACACAAAGTAGAATCTTGAAATAAATCCAAAATAAATATTTAACACATGTCAAAAAAGTGATAATAATTTTAATGATTTTTAAGTTTAATTTACGAATGTGTTAACAAATACAAAAAGAAATCTCAAGTATTTGTTTTTTTTTAATAACAAAAAATTTAATATATTTACATAATTTATGCAAATGTTAATAATGCCGCATAAAATCTGCCCCCAAGGGGGACGGCATCATCATCGGTGGCTGATGTCGCATATGCTGTGGATTACTTTAGTTATAATTTCATTAGTCTGTTTGGATGTGAATTGTTATGGTAAGTAGTGGATTATTATATTGCATAAATAATTATTTACATAATAATACGAGGGTTGTTAGTAGTATATAAATTATACAGCGATTTTCTTAAAACAAAGTTCAAATTTAATTTACAAGTTTCGCTTTATTTACAATTTCATTCGATTTTTTCTTTTTGTTTAATTAAAATTACAAGATCAAGATCCACTGATAAACGATACTAAAAAAACAAGTTGTTTCTTTTGACATTATCAGATATTTGTTGTTTTAATGATAAATTGACAGTCTCTTTTTCTGTTCAAACTAGATTAAGCTTCTACCAAAATTGGTTTAAAAGTCCAATTAGTTTTTTTTTTGTTGGTTCACAATTAACTTGATTTATTTTGAAAAAAAATATATATATAGTAAAAGATAAAAGTAATTTGATATTATTGCCAATTAAAAGTGATAAAACTTGTATAAAAAAATATTGATTTAATACAGAGTGTTTGTTGTCATACAATTTTAAGCTAAAAGTTATTGTTTAAAAAGATTAAAGCAAATTCAGTGGGCGCAAGAGACTGAATAGTCATGGAATTCCCAAAAATTTTAATCATAATTTCTTATAATTTTATCAATGGAGACATGCCATCTAAAGAGAGGCAGAGGTGGGGCAACAAATCCAACTAACACTACAACAACAACAGGCAATTTCGCTTGTGTAAAATTAATCGTGGCGTCAAAACATACACCATAAAACAAATAAAACAAAAGCAAAGCACACACATTGACATAAAAAGACAACGCACATGCGCACATGCCAGAACACACATCCACGCTCTTACCGTTTTTAACATGTCCGACTCATTACGAGGACGGCTTAATAAATTTATAACTTTTTGTAATGAAAAATAGGTTTTTGTATAAAAAAATCGTTTAACTTTACAGCATAGAGTCCTTTGAGCTCAGTGCACTGTGTCCAATGTTTTAAGAATTTTTTTATCTCTTTCAAGAAATAAAGATTTGTCGAGGTCATCAAAATAAGTATTTCTTTAATAGATGATCTCCTCATCGTTGGAATCAAATTTCTTTTGTTCAGGTTTAGAAACAAGAAATAGTCACTCGGAGCTAAATCCGGAGAATAGGGCGGATGAATAGCAATTCGTAATCTAACTCATGCAATTTTGCCATGGAAACAGCGTATGTGTTCACTCTTGTACTATGCTGGTGGATAAGAAATTTTTTATTGGCCAAATGGACTCGTTATTTTTTTTTTTTAGTGAAAAAGTATTTTTTTCTAAACCTCATTAAATCGATCCAATAAGTGGCCATAACATTTTTATCATTGATTGTTTTACCCCTTTTTAAGATAGTCAATGTGAATTATACTGCGTGCATCCCAAAGAATAGACGCCATGACTTTATTGGCTGACAAGCCCACCGTGTATCACCCCGAGACACCCATTGTTTTGACTGCTGTTTGGTCTCTGGTGTATCGTCCATCGTTTCATCCACAATTACGAAACGGCTGTTGAACAACGCCAAACACTCCAGCGAAGTTCTCAAAAGTTTGCGTTTTTGGTCGATTTAGATCAAACGCGGCACTAATTTTTCGGAAAGCTTCCTCATATTCATGTTATAATTCAAAATTGAAATCACAGATCCATGCGATATTCTTATTATGGCTTCCACAATCTCACGCACTTTCAATCTCCAATCAGGCAATAAAATATTGTGGTTTTTTTCAATTCTTTCGGGTGTACAGACCTCAAATGGGTATGCAGAACGTTCAGCATCTTTCGTGATTGTGCGGGTACAACGAAATTCCGTAAACCATGCTGCAGAATTCGCAAGTACTTATCAAGCTTAGCCTTGGTTTGAGTAATGGGGGTTTTTCGAAAAAAAAAAAAAATCCGTGAAATTAACTTGTTTACATTTTCTTCTCTGCCAATGGCTGTCAAACACAAACTAAATGACGCACCTTGTTTAAATTTTGGCAGGCCTGCTAAGAACTACAATGTTGGCCTTTTAGTTAAGAGGCGGGAAATTAAAAAAGTACTGACTTATTGACCTGCCGTCGTAAAAATACGCAAAGCAAAAAATAAGCAGCTGCACAAGCGGTGCCACCTGGCAAAGTTGATACACCTTGGAGCAAAATTAGTCAATTACGCTTTTGTGGGAAAATGACAATCTGAATAAAAGAGCAAACAAATTAAGAAGCGACGAAATTATAAATCAAGAAAAACATAAAATTTGTTTAGTTAATAAACGACATCACAAAGTAAGAGTAATGAAAAATTTACAGCAAAAATTTTATAACTTTTGTGAGTGAAGAGATTTGCATTTTGGATTTTTTACTATCAGAAAAAGTTACGGAGAGAGAAGCAAGAAAGAAGTAGTGTCTTCTGCCTCGTGACACGTCCGTAGGCTTTGTAACGTATACGAGTATCACTGATATTTTCTAAACGGCTGAGTTGTTCGGAGTAAAATTTACGGTATTCCGAAAATTTTGTTGTCATGTAAATATCCATATGAAAGAAAGTACTTTCAAGAAAATATTTTATTGAAATAAGCTTTAAGTTGCCGCTTCGATCGTACTGCAAACCTAATTAGCTCATATTAGAAAAAAATCAATGCCGATTGCGGCAAATTTCAAAAAAATTGTTTCAAGAGATATCGGTGTTGAAAAATTTAAATACGAGACAACTTGGAGAACGACTTGGAATGCTTTAAATTTTGTAAAAATTGGTTTACTCATTTTAAAGATAATGTTCTCGAAAATTTTTGGTTTAAAATATTCCGAAAATTCTTGAAATATTCCATTTTAGTTATCTTCTTTGGATTTTGAATTTTTTAAATTCTAACCAAATTTGTTAATTGATTTTAGAAAAAAAGTCATCGAATGTTTCCGAAAATAGTATTTCTTCGAAATAACTCCGAAAATTCTTGTCAAATCAGCTTGCTATATTCCGTCAATTTTTTAAATATTGCTTTTTAGAAACTTGTCTATCGTTAATTGGCTCGATTCCTAACGTCATCGGAAATTTTCAAAAATATTTTTTTATTACTCCGAAAATTCCGATAATGAACCTGAAATGGCAAGGTTTGCTATATATTTTTTTACTGCTTTTCTTTATACTTTAGTTTAGCACGGGCAACAAATAACAATCGCGGAATTATATACAAATATTCCAGAAAAATTAAACACGATTCAAACAGAATGGGCAAAAGATAAAGACACGTAATTAATAATTAAACTTGAATATACCATAAGAATTAGTTGTACTCAATATTTACAAGGCATGAAATGATAACTATCCGATTTTTTCCCCCAAACTATTTTTGAATGGAATGCTTGTAAGAACACGTTAAGTTTGTGGGAATTTGAATATTTCAAAGTTATTAAATAACAATTTAATAAAAAAAAGTAATAATAACAGTCCCCAAAAAATTTAACTATTTTATCAAAAATGGGAAAGGCGAGGCACGCAGGGATTGAGCTGCTGTCTTATAATAATTCGTTTTGCCTGATAAATACAATCATTGACATCTGAAGGACGTCTGTCTATTTGTATACATGTTTCAAGAAAAATATAATAGACTCATGTTGAGTATAATAAAATAAAATATTTTTACTTTTGAAACTGTTGAAATAAATGAAGAAGTATTTAGCTTAACGTTCATTGACATTTGGCTTTTCTCAATATCCAACATAGACTCACATGAGTGAATCAACTGAAATATCGTGCCTTAATCGCCAAAAAAGCTTAAGTGACATACACAAAACTTTACAGGAGAATTATATTTATTAACTGCCTTTGCACTAAGTTGTAGGGCTACTGAAAAATCGATTATGCTCTCAATTTGAAATGCCCCTTCTAACGATTATAAAATTTTTGGCTGAAGTAGTTAGAGCGATGACTACAAAGCCATTTATGACTGAGAACCTGGGTTCGATCCCTGTTCAAGACAAGTCAATAAAAAATTAACATCATGAATTTTTTTGATTTACTTAGTGTGGCGTTGTGTTTACGTGATAACACTGGTCACTTAACAGTAACTCTTCTATGCAAATTTTTACTACAACAAAGCGCCTTCCTTAATCTGTAATGTTAGCAGAATCGTCGGCGAAGTAAAACAATTAATAAAATTGCTATACATACACATGCAGCTTAAGAGAATTAATGCGTCTCCTTAACACCAGAGGCGCTGTAACTCTGATATAAAAAAATAATAAACAGCGCGGAATAGTTGAGTTATAAAACAGAAATTTAACTCTCTCTCTGTCTTCTAATTTCACCGCCTGTCCTCTCTACCCTATCGCTTTCACAAAGAAGTAAGTATTAGGCATTAATTGCCTGAGTGTAACTTCTCAAAATTTTTTTTTGTGATTGTACATTATCGATTGCGTTGAAAGACTGAAAATCAACAATTCTGTTACTTAAGCTTTTTCCGCGGTAAGGGAACGACATGCACAAACTATTGGTTTAGAACACTATTATAATTTCCACCCATAATACTTTAGCATCAATAACTTGGCTTATCGGACAATGTCTACTACACATTGTTGGGGGCAGAAAGAAAAAAATTAATAAATTTTTTTTTATATGAAATCTCTGATTACCAAATGAAACGTGACCAACCAGACACCGTGGCAGACATAAGAAAACTAAAATGAAAATCATATACATTCCGACACACACACACAAACGCAAACATTTAATTGGTAGACATTGAATCTTTTTATGATTGAATTTAAACAAATTAAGTGTTCGCTTGTGTATTGAAAAAACACACTTAAAAGTAATAATTTATCGGTTTTATATTAAATTGAAACAATACAGTTTGTCTTAAAAGCATTGAAACCGATTTAAAGCGAAGTTACTCTACTCAAATTCATTGTTATATTTAAGCATATCACGATCAATTTTCATTGCTTCAATTGTAACGTGCTGTGCACAGTGGTTCAAAAAACTTTTATTACGAAACTAGTTTGGTAGCATAAACATTGTGACTTTTTTTGACATGTTCCCGATTACGAGGTGCATGAGCTGGTTAATATAAAGGGTATCACACAGATACCAAATACGTTATGAGCCTATTAGGCTCATGGTGGCGCCCAGGGGATCCTCTTAAGTTCAACACTGCCCAGTGAAAGTTAAGAATTTTTTAAGTTCTATTCCTCACTAAGAAGATATTTTAAACTGACTCTACCACTTTCTCGGCTAAACAGCTCCTAACGTAACCAGGAAATACTAATAAGTTAAGACATATACCCGACCCTATGCTAATTCTAAGCATAGTACTGGTATAGGCAAGATCAACTTGAGTGCTAATGATGGCTATAACTCAAAGGGATGTTACTACTGGGTGAACTCAATGTGTTCACAAATATTTATGATAATACTGATCTAAGTTCTTGTAACATGCGCAAAAGTCGAATAACAACAGCATCCATACAGCTATTTCGTGAGCCAAAATTTGTCACTAGTTTTTTTTACTATTAAGCACCAGGCCTTATCTGATAGCAGATAGAACCTCACGAATAAGCAATGCAAGTCAGAGTCCGGAAGTCGCAATGGTTCCCTTGGACCCGACTATTTAAATAATATATTATTATTATAAGCACAACACCAACGAGCGACGAAATTTTCGTTGCGAAAGCTTTTCGTGGGAAATAAAACGGATTTGTGTATATGGAAATGCACACAATCATTACGTCGGTTGAAATTCCGTTGCGATTATTCGACGTTGAAAATAAAACACATTTGTGTCTATGGACAGTTTGTAACAAACTCTGCCATTGGTTTGTTACGCCGACGAACGACGAATAAATGTGAGCAGAGTGACCTTTTCTTTTTATTTCCTTAAATGTTTTAGTCCATAAGGTTACTTTGTGCTTAAGGAATTGTCTTTTTTTATTTGTAACATATTATTTGCACATACTGTATTGTAATTTTAATAATATCATTTCGTTTTAAATAATTTTTTTTTAATTCGCACTTTTAATTAACGTATCAGTTCATTAACTATATATAAATTAAATGGTCTCACTAGTTAGCTGCCATATATGATTGAAGCCCAATTGGATATTATTGAATGGGTAATCGAAAAATTAAAGAAAAATGGAAGCATCCAAAGATTGCTTGCCTAAGTATCCAGAGAAAAAAAGCAGAGACTTGGTAGGCAAAATTAAGTCAGATCCTGCAAAAAAAAAAAAAACGCTGTTGGTGAGGGTCCATGAAACTAAGAAAATGCATAAACGAGAAAAAAATTCTTCCATTATTGGCGCTATACTTCCTTTAGCAAATGTAGACGTGTCCTCATTTGACCGCTATTTGCGTTGCTTCAAAAAACTGCTCCTAATTTTGCGTCTTTAAATTTAACGAATCGATCCTATGGAAGCCAAAAAATTTTTCTGATAATGTTTGTACCCACCATCTTCTTATTTGATTATAAAATAAAAACCTTCCCATAACATTTTCAAAGCACCAAGTTTTAAAAAATATATATTTATCAAATCATTTGTACTATTTTATAAATAAATTCAAATTCAAATAATTTGAAATTTATTTCAAATTCAGGTGAAATTATCCGACTCTAGATGACATACTCGTAAACAATTTCAAATTAAGCTCGGCAAACAAGAATTAAAAAAAAAAACTTTAATCAGTTACGTGTTTGGTAGTATAATAATTAAATTTTTGATGATTATAAAAAAGGCAAATCCAAGTGAACACACTGACCTTCGTAGACTAGTAGGTAGTGTACTAGACTCGTAGTGCGAAGGTCCCAGGTTCGATTCCTGCCGCAGAACTCTGGCAGTTTGTGTCTGATAACTAAAGGGAGCGCACAACAAGCCTTAACTGGCTTAAGTGTATGTCGTATGACATGGGCTATCACATCCCTCCAATCAACCTAACCTAACCTAACCTAAAGTGAACACACTTTGGGGACACAGAACGCGATTACCCTTTTCCTGCTTAACTACCGTGAGCATTTCAGCTCAGGCTCGAGGTGCTTAACTGGTTGGCGAACAATATAAGAAACTAAACGCGAAAGCAATTTGCTGGTGCGCGTTAAAAGTAAATTAGACATGATAGTGAGCAACTTGTGCTTTCAAAGACCAGAAGAGGTCCTTAGCGATACCAGCGGATGACAATAACTTTATATGTAAGTATGCCATCCCAATTTGTGGTGCCTGTTCCAAACGACTATTACAAAGATTTAGCAAATCTTACATAGTCCTATTCTGGATACAAGTTCAAGATTCCGAAAAGTGTGAGCACCAAGAATTCTATATCTTGTGGTCCATTGTCTCATTCACCCCTTCTTCCCTACATCTTCTGGAGGTGTTATCGAACAATTGACCTATTTGGACATCGTACAAAGCTGTCCAACATTGTCCAGTTAATATCCCTATAAGAAGTCTACATTAGCAAAACAAGTGGCAAAACAAATTTTTCTTTACAATCACATTTACGTGCACGAAAGTGCATGAGTAAATTTTTTCCTAAAGATTATACCTGTACGAGCGATCTTTCATTTCAACTTTAAAATCAAATATAAAAAAAGAAAATTGTCGAGTCGGGCACAGGAAACGAAAATTGCCCAACTGATCAAATTTATCTTTAAACATCCTTTTAATAACAAACAAAAAATGTTAGTAGCGAATTTGAAAGCTAATTTAGTTATTGAACTATAAATGAAAAATAAAGACCATAAAAAATTATTTACAAAAAAAGTAAAAAACATAAAAATACGCAAGGTGCGGCGTATTATATTTAATTGGAAACACTCGGTTTTATATGTATTTCCGAAAACAAATCAACTTAATATCAATAAAAAGTATTTAATAAAATAAAACTCTTAAGCTATTGTACTATATGCCATAAATTAAGGAAGCATTTTATCAAACGTCATTTTCTAATAATAATTTTGAAATAATTTTTGCTGCAGAAGCGCTAAAATATCTACTTAGTACAATTCTAATATTATAGACTTATTGAAGCTCAAAATCACTATGCGAACAATAATGATTTGAATATACATACTTACATACATACATACTTACTTATATACTCTTTTGTATGTAAATATACAATAAATATAAAAAAACTGACGGCACTTTTCAATTTAAATACTTCTGTATAAATTGAAGTAATTTGCTTTAAATAACACGATGATGATACCAGAGAATATTTATGATTTTTTAAGGAAATTTGCAAAATAGTCAACTATTTAATCGTTTAACGTATTTTAATTTAATTAAAAGATTTCAAATTTCTATTGTATTTTTTATACCCTGCACAATGGGCGTAAATGGCCCATTACCAAATTTTATAAAAAATATATATTTTTACCGAATAGTATGAATAAGAACACTAGTCTAAAAAGTACACCTCTGAGGTCATATAAAACTTCTTGGGATTGAAAAATATATCGGCACTATTTTTAAATGAAGATTGGCCTTTAGATTGATATGTACCCACGATACGTTGGGACGCCGTTTCATCGACGATACTCAAATTCAATCATTGCGAATTGTAGGATTTGAACCCTAGCAGTTCACATCACCAGTTCACGTGAGATGACCATGACCTGCAATCGCTCGTGAGGAATGTTCAATGTAGCACGTAGCGCAGTTCGCCGTTGACAGTGATGGCCTGGTCAACGTCGTTCTCAAAGAAATATGGACCGATGACGCCGCCAGACCAAAATCCACAGCAAACAGTGGCCGCTCTGGGATCTAATGTGGATTAATATCATCCCAAATACAACGATTATGTTTGTTGACGTACCCATTCAGCCAGAAATGGGCCTCATTGGTGAAGACGGTTTTTTATGAAAGTTAGGGTCAGCTTCCAACTGCTACAAGACCCATTCAACGAACATATGTACATAGGTTAGGTTAGGTTGATTGGAGGGGTATAATAGCCCATGTCATACAGCATACACCTAAACCGTAACATATTGACCCAAAGGTCTAGAGAAACTTCCTTATTTTCCTCCAGCATATTCCCCGTAATCGGCCTATGTCCGGTAAGATGTCACACCCAAGATATCGGGACCTTATTTGTGAGAAGGCGAGGCATTGGCACACATAGTGTTCCAATGTTTCGCTCTCCTCCCCACATGCTCTACATTCATCTCCTCCCGCTATTCCCATGCGTTTAAGATGTGCCAGTAGTTGAGAGTGCCCTGTGACAAAATATGTACATAAATACATACATGCATCGCAATCTATTGGCTCTTTGGTGAGTTGAATTTTGTACAGGTGCCGGTCTATGTACATAATTCACAACGAAAAGCTCACCAAGTTGTGGGCTGTGAAAGGTCGAGTTCTTGTGTGGGAAGAGAAATCGACTGCCTCGAATTCTCCTGCACACTCACGGACAGTAATGACGTTTTCGAGAGATCTTGTGCTTCGTCGTCGTTGGATCATTGTTTACCGGACCAGTGGACTTAAATTTATTCACTACACTGTGATTATGGCGGAACGTTGCTTGAACAGAACACCCATCTTAATAAAACAATTTTATTATTTCCACATGTAATTCAACTCTTTATCCATCCAGGGTGACCTAATAAATGACAGCAATTTCAAAGATGCAATTTCAACATCATCCCTATTGGATGACCCGATGGAAAAATGCATCTATTACCTTAAGTGCAACGTGCACAACGTTGTATGTTGGCCCCTAATACCGCGGCAGGTCAGACATTTCGGTTGTCTAGTACAAGTTTCATAAATGAAAACATAAAACAGAAACAGAACAAAACAGAAAGACGTCGTGCAACGTTAAGAAAAAAATTATGCATTTTTCAAAACAACAATAATAATAGAAACCAGTTTTGTAATGTTTGTTTTTAAATTTTGTGTAGTGTTGTTGTTGTTATTTTGTTTATTTATTTCTCATTATTGTTAATGAACTGCAAAAATGAGAAGACTTCCAACAAAATTAATAATAAAACCAACAACAACAACATCAAAAAAAAAAACATCTAGGTGACAAGTATGAGCAGAAGATGAAGAATTAACAGAAAATAAATGACAGTAAAAAAACAAAATAAGACAATTAAAACAATAAGAAGGAAAAAAAGACGCTACAATCAAATTTCAAAATTGTTGTTGCTGTATTCAACAAATAAAAAATAGTGACAATTACTCGCTTGGAACCATTTGGAGCAGAAGTATAAGACAATTAAATGTTTCAATGTGTTTGTTTGTGCATTAATCATACGGATGATCGATGACTAGAATTTAGAAATACATAATCATGATTAATATAAAAAAGTAAAAAAGCAAAGATTAATGAAATTAAAAAAAGACAAAAATTCAGATCCGGTATTTTCCAAACACGAGGAATGATACAAAAGTAACATAATAACAGGGAATACCCAACACATACTTACACTCCAAAAAATGAGTGCTCACTTACATCTTGAAATTTCTTATCAACATATATAAAATCTTTGTGAGGTTATTTAAAATATAATGATTGATTTTTATATTCTAAAATGTTAGTCTTATTATACAAAACAAATAAAACAAAAAATATTTCCAGAATTTTTAAATTAACGAAAAAAACAAAATAATTCATAAATTTGCCTCCAAAAAGTAAGTGCTCAGTAACAACTTACTCTAGAATATGAAGAAGGAAATATAAAACCAGTACTTAGTTTGTGATCCCTTATTTTTTATGACTGCTTCTAATCTCCTAGGAATAGAATTTACCAGGTTTTGTGCTACTTCTGGCGGAATTTTGTCCCATTCCCCTTTAGAGCGCAAATCAAGTCATTTTTGTTCCGGATTTCTCTTTCTCGACTTTTTTTCTCCAAATGATCCAATAAATTTTCGATGGGATTTATGTCCGGTGACTGATGGGGTGTTACCATCCACTTTGGAGTATTATAGGTCAACCACATTTTCGTGTTGTGGGCCGTATGTTTGGGGTCATTATCCTGGGTAAATATATAGTTTGCAGGTAGACCCATTTTTTGAACGCTTCTTTTATGGTCCATTATACCATCAATTATGTGCAATTCTCCAGTACCACTGGCACTCATACAACCCCACACAAGAACGGACCCAGCACCATGTTTAAATGTTGGACATAAATTATTATCATTAAATTCTTCATTTGCTTCACCCCATATTTTGTATCTTCCATCGCTGCCATAAATATTAAATTTGCTCTCATCAGTGAATATGACACTATTCCAGAAGTCCATACTTTCATTTACGTGAGCTTTGGCATAGTCTAATCTCTTCTGTTTGTTGCTCTTACTTATATATGGTTTCTTTCTGGGAACACGGCCATGATATCCTACTAAATACAGCGCATTTGGAACAGTATTGACGGACACGCTTTTTCCAAATGATAAATTTACGGATTTTGTGATCTCTGTGGCCCTAAGCTTTGGATTTTTCTTAATTTCTCGGACAATATATCTCGTTTCTACTTTATTTAAAATTTTCGGACGACCGTATCTCGGACTGTTTGTGACTTCTTTTGTATTATTGTACTTGTCTATAATTTTTTTAACTGTAGAATAAAGTCTTTTAACTATTTCTCCAATTTCCCTAAGAGACTTATTTTTTCACGTAAATTTATTATAATTAATCTTTCAGCTTCTGTGGTTTCCTTACGCTTAGAGTTCATGTCGGTATTTTTGAATATTATGTCTTGACACATTAAAAGCAAATCATTGAATGACTTAAAAATAACTAATTTTAATATTTGCCTACAATTTTTCTTTTTGCATCCCGTTATTTTGTCCCATTACCATGAAATTCTCAAAGTGAGCACTCACTTTTTGGAGCTAAAAATCTGTGTATTTTTTATTTTGTTGTTGTATTAAGAATTCTGTAATACTTACAGAGAATATTATTTGACAAAACAATAGTAGACTAAAAAAGCATTAAAACGTAATTATTGACTTTTTATTATAAAGCTACATTTTGAAAGGAAAAGCCTTTAAGTTTTCGAAAATGAAGTGAGCACTCATTTTTTGGAGTGACTGTATGTATGTAAGTTAATGTAAACATTAATGAAAAATAAAATAAAATTAACGCAAACATTTATCAAAATTAAAGTAAAATTATTAAAATCAGTTAACGTAAACATTTTTCTTGGAAATAAAGTAAAGCAAAATAAAATTAATAAAAATGCAGACGCTTATATTGACATTTTACTAAAAATCTTTTTTAATATTTCTTTGGAATAAAGTGCCACGACTTATTAAAAATCGTTTTAAATTTCCTAAGAAATAAATTATGCAAAATCAATTATCACACCACTTTCAAAATTTATTAGAATAAGCAAAAATATAAAATATAAATAGTACAAAATGTAAATTCTTTTTTAGTATTAATTTTACTTCAATAAAGTGCGGTCACACTGACCGAAGGAAATAAAAATTATTTTTTTTATGTTCTTAATCAAGAACAAACTGACCTTCGTAGACTAGTAGGTAGTGTACTAGACTCGTAGTGCGAAGGTCCCAGGTTCGAATCCTGCCGCAGAACTCTGGCAGTTTGTGTATGATAATTAAAGGAAGCGCGCACAACAAGCCTTCACTGGCTCAAGTATATGTCGTATGACATGGGCTATCACACCCCTCCAATCAACCTAACCTAACCTAATCAAGAACAAACTTAACTTGTACATACTTATATCGAGCCTTAACCGCGAAAAATACGTAAGTAACAAACAAATACTTTTTTATTGACTGTCTTTGCATTAAGTTGTAGGGCTGCTGTAAATTTCCCTTTTAGATGGTTAAAAGTTTTTCAGAAATAATTTTTATGATGGTGAATTAGCGGTTACGATAAGAAAGAGCAAATGGAATGTGATGTCGGTTATGTTTTCTTTTTTTTTTTGGCGGTAAGGGAACGATATACATACATACATAAGTATGTATGTATGTATGTACATAATTGTATAAGTATGTTTGAATATGTACATATATACGTGGCCTTTGTCAAAAGAAAAGGTGAATTTTTCAATTTATCGGGCCACGTGCATTCAATTAGCGATTTTTTTTAAATTGGCACACTTCTCGTGGACATACATATGTATGTATGAATGTACTTAGTTGAGTTTGTGTTTAGTTTAGTTTGTTTGTGAGAGGCATAAGAGTTAAACGTGTTTTGCTTGTTCGGAGTTTTTGGGACGATTGGATTTTGGTGTGGATGTCATAGCCATATACCCTTAATGCAATACAGGTTTTTGGATAATTTTATTTTTTATTTTTCAACATAGTCTCCTTTGTCTAATGTTTTTTCCCATATTTTTATCCCTTCAGAAAAATAAGAATTGTCGAGGCCATCAAAATACTCGAAAATATTTGTTTGTGAGACGATTTCATCGTTGGTGTCAAATCTCTTTCCTTAAGAGAATATGGAGGTCGAGGGCACAATTTGTAGCCTAATTCATAGAATTTTGCCATGAAAACTGCAAATGTGTGCCTTGAACCTGAATTTTCCTAGTGCAAAATAAAATTTTTCTGGGTTAAATGCGGTAGTTTTTTTTAAATCCTCATTGTATCGATCCAACAAGCTGACATAATATTTGCCGCTATTGATTGTTTTAGCCTCTTGAAGGTCAGCATGATTTATTGGCTAGCAAACCCACCGTATCATTTCGAGAAACCCATTATTATGGGTACTGTTTGGTCTCTTGTGTGTTGTGGTGGATCCTCGTTTTTACCACGGTTACAAAACGGCCAAACACTCCTGCGAAGTTGTCACACGATTGCGTTTGTGGTGAATTGTGAACAAATGCGACCCCCATCTTGCGGAAACTTTTTCATTCCCAAGTGATCATTAAAAATGGAAACCACTGAGCCATGTTATAATTCTCTATATATGTAAGTTCCCATCGATTATTTCAGGAGCATAGGGCCTCGTTATAATGCTATGTCTTCCACAATCTCTTAATTTTAATATCCGATCAGCCAATACCATAACGTGAAAATTTTCAATTGTTTCGGGTGCAGAGACATCGAAATTGGCAGTGTAGAGTTCCCATACTTCGAGTATTTATCAAGCTTGGCTTTGGTTTGAGTGATGATTTTTTTCGCAAAAAATAATGGTAAATGAGCACACGAAATTCACTTTTTTCCATTTTCTCCTCAAATCACGCGGTTGTCTGCTATCAACTTCTGTCACACACAAACTAAATAACACAGCTTGTTAAAATATTGACACTAGTCAACTGACAGATGCCTGTTAACAGGAGCAGTGTTGCCCATTCAGTTAAGAGGCGGGGAATTCAAAGTCTTGTTGTTGTCTTTGTGTACTATTTTGTTAAAATGTTCACCATTTCTTGTTCATAGTAAAATTATTCAAAAGGGTTCATGGGAAATAATTCAAACTATTATATCAATTAAAAAAATATATATATTTTAAAATATCTGGTCACCCTGATTGTTAAATATTTTCTTTTTCTTCCAATTCCTCAAATATAGGGGGCAGCTTATGCAAATTTTAAATGTATTAATTTTTAATTTCTTCTATGAATAGTGAGTTCAAAAAAGTTTTGTTGATTTAGCAGTTTTATAGGGGATTAATGCCAATCACCATCGAAAGCTATTAAGAAGTGAGTTGACTTTTGATGAACAGTGCCATAGAAAAGTCTACATACGATTAATATAAAATCGGGAGCTTTTTCATAATAAAAACTATATAATACAAATATTTCTAAGATATACTATTTTATCTTATAACAGGTGGTTCTTTTATAAAAATTATATAAATTACAATTTCAACACACTGGAAAAGTCTACATACGCCATTTGAGTGTTTTCGCTTAAAAAAGCAATCAGGAAAAAATATTTTATTTTATCACATTTGCTTTCTATGATGGCATCCGAATTAACTTTTAATTTAGTCGTAATTTGTTATTCCTCTCACGTGTTCGGCTAAGAGCGAGAGGGTCCCTCCTTCTTAGCCGAATATGGTCCGTATAGTTTAGAATATTGCAGGCTAATGGGTTTGGAAAGCTGTTAAGCCTCCTTATATCCCAGTTACAAAAGAGCTTAAATAGAGTCATGAATTCAGAGATTAGTATTCGGAATAACTGCTAATTTGGATAATTTCCAATGATTTTAACCAACTTTTTTTTATACATATTCACCGATATTGAAAGCTATCATCACTATGTTCACAAAAGCAAACTTTTTATGGTTTTTGCAAAGAAAATAAATTTATTTGAAATGAGCATTGTTTATTTACCATTGGGCATAGAATACAAGTAACATTTAAAAAAAGTATTTTCCAATCGAGTTTTACAGTTTCAGAAATATTCCATAATTTTAATTAAAAACTTTGTCAACATGACTTCCCTGGAAGTTGATAAATGCACTATTGGATTATTGGCAGCAATGAAAATGTCATTCCTCAAAAATTACCCAAATTTTTTCTTTTACTAGGATCTGTTGCCACACGACTTCTAAACTCACTTAATACTAATGAAACCAAATGTTCTTAAAAAATACACCAGTTGTTTTACGTAACGTCCGAAGGACTTTATTTGAACAAGCCACGTCATTTAGTTTCTGTTTGACAGCCATCGGTAGTATTCTACAGCGTGGTTTGTTGGGAAAATGGGAAAACTTGAATTTCATGTGCTCATTAAGCATTATTATATGCAGAAAAAAGCCATCACTAAATACAAGGCTAAGCTTGATAAATACTCGTACCATCAATTTAAATGATAAAGTGATTTACTGAATTTCGTAGTGGCCGTATAAGCACAGGAAATGCTTCACGATGTGGCCTATAGGAAACTGAAAGTGCAGGAGAATCTGAAAGTTATAGGATTATCACATAGATCAGCGGCTTTACTTGTGTATGAGAAAGCTTTCCGCAAGATGGACGTCGCGTTTGGTCAGAGTCGACCACAAACGCAAACGTGTGACAGAAGTGTCTGGCGTTGTTCAACCGCAATATGGACGAGTTTTTTCCCCGTTTCGTAACCATGGATCTACTACAACATATCAGAGATCAAATATCAGTTAAAATGGTCTGTTTCTGGGGGGTTGAATCGGTGCCAAAGAAAGCCAAGGTGGGTTTGTCAGCCAATACGGGTAAAGTCAAGGCGACTGTTTTTTTTTTGGGGTGCTCGCGATATCCGAGTAATCTACATGGACTACCTTTAAAAAAATAAAACAATCAATGGTGAATATTATGCCAACTTATTGGATTGAGAATTTTAATGAAGAACAGCATTTGGACAAAAAAGTTCGACTTCACCATGTGCAGTTTCAATGGCGAAATTCCATGAATTAGACCACAAATCGCTCCCACAACCGAGCTATTCGTCGGATTTAGCTGGAAGTTGCTATTTCTTGTTTTCGAAACTAAATTAATAGCTCGGCGCAAAGAGATTTAACTACAACGATGAAATCATCTAACAAACAAATAATCGTACCTATTTTGATGACCTCGACAGATCTTAGTTTTAGGAGAAACATTGGACAAAGTGTATAAGGCTCAATGGAATATATGTTGAAAATAAAATGATTTTTTTTATTCAAAAACCTGTGTTTCATTCACAATATCACGGACTTATTGGCCTGCATCTGTATTTCTTTTCTGGATATTCTGATTTTTGTTAGTGCAAATCTTCAAATTTGATATAAGTGTAATTTTTGTAAAGCGCACGTAGAATTTTCTATGCCATTATATATATATATATATATATATATATATATATATATATATATATATATATATATATATATATATATATATATATATACCTACATACTTATATGTATAAGCAAATAAATAATACAATGACATCAACCGCGGAATCTCCAAAATTAGCAACGTCATCATGCCGATCATTACATCAGTTCGTTGGTCTGTCGATCCGTCATTTTTTAAAGTATTAGTTCAAGTGGTAACTGGACATAAATAGTTGTTAAATACTTTTACATTTAAGTAAACGCACAGATGTTGGTATTTTTACAATAATACGAATTCGTGTTAATTTTTTTTCATCAAACACCATGAATTACGTACATAAGCACGTTGACTGTGACTATTTTTAGCCATACAATTTATTAATAGTAGAGGATATAATTATAAAGTAATTTACAATTAGTTGAATTACCTTTAGAATAATTTAATAGCGTTCAGCAACACGTGCAAATGCTAAAATTGTTTTATCAAAATAGAATCGGACAATATTCCACGCGTTTCGCCCATTTTACGGTCCTCCATTTCTGGATGAATGGGTATGTCAACAAATACAATTTTTGAATTTGTAATATTACCAATCCACATGAAATCCCAGAGCGTACAATGTGCTCCGAAATTGATTTTTAGTGGTTGAAATGGATTTTGATCTGGCGGCGTCATCGGTCCATGTTTCCTTGAGAACGATGTTTGCCACGCCACCATCGCTAACGGTGGGTACTCGAGGTCGATGATTATCAACTTCTTTTGTGCTGAATTGGATGATATGAACACCAACGACATGTGGTTTTAAAAAGACGTCGCTACGTCCCACAATGGACATTCTGCACGAGTTATTTGAGGGTATTGTCATTGAGGGTGATGTCAACTGGTAACCAGAATCGTGCGTTTTCACCCCGTTAAGACTTTGCGTTTTTCGGAAGTTGCAGGTCTCTGCGGATAAGCAGCGGACCTCAATGTCAATATAATCCATACCATCGGTCAAATTCAGACTGATTTATGAACCAGAATTATGAAATTTTGACATTTCGGATGAAGGCCATCCAGCGAGGGCCGCAATGGACATTTTCATGGTGTTACATTTCAAACACATTACACATACTTTGTCTTATTAAAATTTAAGTATTAAAAGCTCTTAATGAAATACCCGGTTTATCCATATAGGAGACAAAACATCCTAAATATGTCCCCGAAAAAGACATCAAAAGCACGTTCCGATTGTATTTTTTTGGGCCTCAGTAGCGAATTGTGACGAATTTTGCGAAATAGCAGCCACAATTTTTGTTGTTATCAAACACTTTAAGTTGAAATAGTTCATACCAAAGTGGACACTTGAGAACTGGATAAAGAAAAAAAATTAACCTTTTCATTAATTATTTCCCGGTAAACAGGACGATTCAGAATGTGTTTTCTTATTAGCTGCCCAACGTTAAAAATTTTTTTCATATATTTAAAAATTTCGAATGTTCAATATGACAGTCTACTGGCCATTATGGGCAAGAAGCTTCAGGTGTGTACCAATTTTTTAAGTATTGAATATAGTATTTTTGATTATATCCTAAACTGAAGAAAAGTTTTGGGTTTATTATAATATAATTAACAATTCTCTTACCTTATAGGCCGGCGAATATAGAATTCTTTGTTGGTTTTTTTTTGATGTAGGGGAGCTAAATAGGTTTTGCTGAGTCAATGTCTGTTATTTTGTTTTGAATTGCTGTATGAATATTTTGCCGTAGTGTAATTTTTCTAAATGAAAATAAATAGATAAAATTAATTTGTTGTGAGTTTTTTTTTATACATCTAAAAATACGCATTTAAGAAAATTTTCATAATATATATGATATAATTTGTTTAAAAAATAGAAAGCAATATTCATCAGATTTTTTGTTCTTGCGCTGAGTGGGTTTCGCATGTGCACCTTCAATATATAGAGTTTAGAATCAATTGTGTACTTATAATGAAATTTTAGAAAAAAAAATAAGTAACTCATGATCATTCAAGTATTTTTAGTTAATTCATCGTATATGCAATTATAAAAAATGGCTCAAAACATCAGATTTTAGTACGGCCCATATATGCGACTTGCAGTTTTCCTCGGAGGACAAGAACTTTTATGTGCGGCCCATTTTTCGTTTTAGTAAATGATTCAGAAATCCTTAATATGATTGTTAGATTATATTTTTCAATATTTTTGTTCTTTGGGAAATAATTATTCTTTTCTGCATGGGTATCGCTGTGGAAAATTTGTTAGAGAGATCTGCAGCTTCGCGAACCTTTCTGACGTACTACAATACTTTAATGAAGAGGAAAATTATGTCAATTATCGAAAATTCTATAATGATACAATTCTGGAGGGTGGTCAACTTTCTTCCGGCCCTGAATAACGTCTATCTTCATCGTCATACTATTTCTGAAGCCACAATACTAAGATTTATTGCAACATTAAACTAAAATGAATTCATTTCGACCACATTTATGAATACAACGAGGTAAACAGTGACCACTAGCGTTATCCGTGTGGTCGTAAATGGGTTAAAAATACTGATGGAGGACGAGAACATTAAACTGAGTGTAACTAAATTTGGTAAATATTTTATTCAAATAATAAAAAACGATCACACAAAATCTCAATGAAATATGTTAAACGATTAAAATTTGAGATTTGTTTATTTAATAATTGACACTTCAGTCTTTAGCAAAAAAGGACTCGGAAGGACATTGCAAAAATGCCAATTTTATAAAAAAGTTAAAATTTTAATTAAATATTATTGAAGCTCAAGGACTTATGGTACTTAAGGGTTAAACAATTTTATTTGTGAATATCGATATTTCGATACTCGTTGTATTTGTTTAATCGAAATATCGGTATTTACAAATAAAATCGTTTAACTATTAAATAAGACCTTGAGCTTAAATAATATTTTAATTAAAATTGTTATAAAAAGATCAAAATATATAGAGATATTATAAAAAATAACAATATTTAGATTTTAAAATCAAAACATTTTATGTGTTCGATAAATGGTTTTAACTGCAAAAATTCAACAATTTTCCTAATAAAAATTTGAAACATTTTTAAATTATTAGTTTTTCTATCTTGAGTTTGAGGTAAATTATTACAAAAATAAGTATATCATAAGTATAACATCCACTATACCGATACGCTTTCCTCTTTAGCGAAAAATAATATTTTTTATATATCACAATATCGAAATTTATACATAGGTATTATACTCAAATAATATTTGAACTATTCAATTTGTGTTTTGTTTTATTTATTATATGTAAATAATAATCTTCAAGCAACAATAAGAAAAGTTTTATTAAGATATTTATTCACTAGAGCTATATGAAAAGGATTAAAAAATTATGTGGGGTCACCTGAGACGCCACGTGAGCAGTTATGTCATATTCTGGTGCGAGTAATTTAGGGTTAATCTTTTTACTATAAATTTATAATTTTTTCCCAAGGACGATAATGAAAGAAGTCGAAATACTGCCTTTTAATATATAATTTTTCATATACAAACATTTACTTCAAGATCATAAAAATTTTGATTTAAAATTTTTTTTTAAATCGTATCAGAAAAACTTTTGTGACAAAATACTCATGAAATTAAAGAAAGTAATAAACATTTATCGGAATAAAGATAATATGATTTGATTAAATATATAACTTTTTATTTAATTATTTTTTTTACTGAACCCACTAACGAAAAAATTTTGGCCACAATTTTTTTTCTGTCTTCATGGCGTTTTCTTTTCTAAAAATTGAGAAAGTTTTTTCAAGCAAAAAAACGGGTTTAGTGCTCCTAAATATTCGCAAATTTATTAGAAACGATAACGCAATCATGCAAGTTAAAGTTTTCAAAATAAAGCGATATTTATCGAAACACATTTTATTATTTCTACTAATGGATGCCTCTGCGCAATAGTGGATAGTTTTGCAAAGGTTGTAAGTTCGTTTCCCATCCAAGATTTTCGTCTGCTTTACTGGAAGCTACTAAAGGTCCTTGAGTAATGTCTGGTAAGGTGTCATGCGCCAAAAATCGGGAGTTCGCCTGCGCAAAAGCTAAGCAATGTAAGAACGACACTGTCTCTCTGCATTCGTCTTCCTTTGCAAGGCCCATCCGGTGCAGATATACTCGTAAGTTGGTGTGTACCGCCAGGACTCTAATCAACTTAGTTAACTCGGGCTTACATAGCTTCAAAAAACCCCTCGTTGTATTCTTTTTTGAGTCGTCCCATAGGAGTTTGGTCGTATTAACGACGTTTCTGCTATTCCACAGTCTCAGTGTGAGCAGGTTTCTTCAAATTTCGCAGCTATATCGTAGCAGCCTCGAAGGACTTCTCATTGACTGTGCACAACGTTCTGGCACTGATCGCCTTTTATGCAATGGTAAGCCAGAACCCAAAAGAGACGGATCTTGCGTCTCGTAATTGTTATTTATATTATTGCAATTAAAAATGGTCCTAGAGTTTATCCCCTTAGCCACAATTATTTTTTTTTTTTGCCGTGGGCTAAAGTTTACACTGACCTATCTCACGCACAACCGTGTTGGAATCAGGCAGGTAGAAGTAAGTTTCACTCCTTTTCCCTTTCCCCACAGATGTATGCCTTAAGGCCTAACTATAATGTGCTTAATGCAACTTAAGCAAATGTGCGAATACACACAATCAAATGTATACAACTATAATGTACTTAAGTAACTTTTCGTCAAGTTTCGTCAAGTGTCATTTGCTTAAGGAAAGTGCGTTCAATTTCGCTCTTGCTTAAGCAAATGACTCGTCAAGAAAACATTCTTTTTTCTGTCTCTATTTATTTCCCGTACTGAGCAGGAGCGTTTTCTTTTCTTCATCGTCTCTCTTATTTCTTGAAGAACACATATTCCATCAAATGCACAATTCATTAAATAAATAAATAAATAATAATTTTCCAATAATAAAATAAATAATCGTTTACAATTAAAAGATGCAACCACTGTTGCCTTTTTTTGTACTTTTTTTATTTTAGTTTTCGTTTACTTTATAAATAAATAAAAGATAAACATGGATTTACTTGCTTATGGTAATATATTTATAACTTTTACAAATTTAATGAGATTTCGTCAAAAATATTACATTTTAAAGAAATAAAAACGAAAATAGTTTTCTAAAAGTACAAATGTTTGCAACTAAGTGTAAAAAGTTTTTAAGTTTAATAAGTACAATATAGCCACCTAAAAGTCTTCAGTAATTTACTTAAGCATTTGACATGCTTTTCGTTGTATTTTGACACTAGCTTAAGTTTGGTTAAGCACATTATAGTTGGGCCTTTAGGGTCCGGTCATACATTTTTGTAGTGACTTGTGATTTTTTTACATCATTTTGAAATCACATCATTATTTCAAAATGATGTGAGTACGATACGATGATACGAGTATATATTAGCATAAATCTTATGGTGCTTCCCACTGTGCATCGCGTCGCTTATTACTATGCAACAAATACATACCACGATGAACAATATTGTGCATTAAAGTTTTTTGGTGATAAGAACTGGCCAACAAAATCGTGTGTTTTACCCCTAATAAATTGTTTGTCGGGGAGTATCGAGAAGTCTGCTTAGAATAGATCATTGTTAGTTCGACACTTCGTCCCATGGCCCCATAAAAAGCAGAATAGGACATTTTTATTTCATATTCCACATGTAACAGTAGTCATGGCCTTTTGGATTAGCATTTAACGCTTTGTTTCAAAATTCTGCACGGCTTATTGAAAACTTTCACGTAATTATAAGTTCTCTTATAATTATTTTCAAGGGTGTATGAACAAACACGTTGCTTGTGTAGTTTCTCTTTGTGAAATTTTTAATATTCAAACATACACGCGTACATATTGACTTGGCGTCTATTCGAAATTTTTAATTAATTTATAACTATTCGTATATACGAGCATATTTTTGGTCAAGTGTTAAAATGTCGTAAATTTTGTTTTCTATATTTTTACAATTTATTAATTACAAAAATGTTGTATTTACATGAATCGAGTGTTTTCATTGATTTAATTAATTTTTAGACATTAAGGGCATTAGCATTTTTGAAATCTTTCATATCGGCCGATATATTATTTTAACGCGTTTAATTGATATGATGTGAATGAAAAAAAAATAATAATAAATAATTACAACTTGAGCGATTAAAGTACTTGTAATTGCAATGAGAAAAATCTCAAGAGTCTTTGGAATGAAAATACAACAATAGTATAAGAAGTGTAATTAAATAAAAAAATTATAATAAAAAGGTTTCGACAACATACTTATTTCGACCACGACTGTCGGATGTGGTGATTTCTCGCCAAACTGGCGACCGAATTTTCCGCTTAGCGACTTTTAAAACAAATTGGCGAAATTTTGTTACTTGTTTCATTAAAAAAAAACTTGCTGGCTGACATATGGGGCTGCCGTTAAAAGTTTTGAAACAGTGAATGCGAGTTTTAATATTATTTTTGTCAGTGTCTACCGCTGAAAACGATATGATATTTTATATTTATTTTCGATATTATATCTAAGTATATTCGATATTCGGGGATGTTCTGATACTCGCATTTCGCATTACTTTTTCAATTTTAGTTTAGTTTGAGCAAATAAAAACAAAGACGAAACAAAATGATATACAATTTATATTTAACATGTTTTTTTAAAACAAAACTAGTAAAAGTTTTACAACAGTTTAATTAAAAATTATGTGTTTTTAAGAAGCTGTTTGTGTGAAAGCAACTGCACCCGGAAAAAGTGATTATTTGAAGCGCATTATGGTCTGGAGATGTCATTGGGCCGTATTTATTCGAAAACGACGCTAGAATAACTGTTACCGTCAATTCACAGCACTATGGCCATATAATAACCGACTTTTTTGGTCTGCAATTAATGATTATGACATGTGGTTTCAAGAAGACGGAGCTACACAATACGACCGATTTTAGATTTATTGCACGTAAAGTCCAGAGCGCGTAGTTTTACGTTTTGGCGACAGAAATTGGCCACCAATATCATGCGATTTGACGCCGTTAGGTTTTTTGTGTGGCTACGTCATAGACTGTGTCTACGCCCATAGTCCCCCAACATTGGAACATTTCAAAACCAACATTCGTCAAGTTATCGGTGAGATATCGATCGAAATGTGCGGAAAAGTCCTCGGAAACTACCTCAAAAAACTACCTCCACAGCTCCAACCAATCTAGAGGCTGTCATTTAAATGACATTGTATTTCGTACGTAATGGCAAGGGCCAAGCATTGTAATGAAATAAAATTTTTATGGAAATCATAGCTTAACGTGTTTTTAATTTAACTTTACTTTTGATACCGGGAAACGGATAACCCTGTATATAAGTAAGAGCGCGGTGGCAGTTTACAATATCTTTTGTTTTTGTAATAAAATTTTATTTTTTAATGCTGTTAGGAGGTTTTCGCCAAACAGCATCATTTTCGTATAATCAGAGACAACGATATCCCAGTAGTCTGCAGGTAGTGGTGAAACGTGTTTTGCATCAAATTCACACTGAGGGTACTGAGAGGTTTTTTCCTAACAACTCGTGAGGAGTTTGTGATGGTTTCATGTGAAACACTCACTCCAAAATCATTATTCAGTTCAAGAGCTAGTCTCTTATGCTGGTTTGCGGTTTATCGTAGATAATTTTAATTTTTTTTGCTTTCAACTCGTCATGTATTTTAGACTTCCTTCAACAACCCCAAACTGTCCTGGGAAGTTATCACACGATTTAGAACAAACGCGTTACACATCTTGCGAAAAGCATTCTCACACCCAAGTGATCATTCCAAATTGAAACCACTTTGCAATCTCTCACACTTCCAATCTCCGAACGGCAAACACCATATCGTGACTTTTTTCAATTGTTTTGGGTGTAGAGACCTCATGTGGGCGTTCATTTTATTAGTTATTAAACTATTTTTTAACCATTGAAACTAATGGTGCAGAATTCCCATACTACGAGTATTTATCAGGCTTAGCCTTGATCTGAGTGGTGTTTTTTTTCCGCAAAAAATAATGCTTAATGAGCACATGAAATTCACTTTTTTCCCCTTAAATTAGGCGGTAGTTTGCTCTCAGTGGCAGACGCAGCTTGTTCATATTTTGACAGGAGTCAACTGATAGATGCCTGTTAACAGAAGCAGTCTTGCCCTTTCGATTAAGAAGTGAAAAATTCTACTGGTTTATTTTATATTTTTTTATTTATTTATTTCTTTATGAAACGATGGGTTTAAGGAATATTTTGAAACCCTGTTTTATTATATTTTAGAACGTTTTGAGGTTATATTTTGCTGTATGTTTATACGCTAATTTGTTTCGTCTAATTTCTGTCCGTAAAAATATATATGTATTAAATATACAAATTTTATGTGAACAGTGGTTTGTTTTACAGATTTAAAAACGTTGTGCCAAAACAAATTTTTGCAGATAACGAAGAAATACTCACACCCACATTTTACAATTCGCTGGGTTTAGTTTTTTATTTTTATTTTAATTTCCAATACAATGTTTGCTTGTCAGTCTTTTGGTGTCACACAGTAGTTGTTTTTATTTTTAATACATATTTAAGTTTAAAAAACTACAGTCGAATTCAGATTAACGCACGCCACAAGGAGTCACTTATGAGGGAGGGTGCTGTAGTTGGCGCGCTGGCTACAAAGCAATTTACGAAATATAGGGAGATTAATAAATTTTTAAAGATTTTACATATAAAAAAAGACCTAAAGCTTGAATAATTATAAATAGTAAGTAATTTGTTACAATGCTGCTTAGTTTTATTTATTTGAAGACCAAATTATTGAATCTATCTATAGCTAACTTCGTCTATAACGAATACAAGTGCCTGTTGACCCAGCGTTCATTATAAGCGAACTCCACTGTATTTAATTTTAATTAATCGTTTTTTTTAATTAAACGACGTGCGACATATGAGTGATAATGTGTATATCCTATGCCCCATCCCTGTTGCAAAATACTCAATCTCTGTATATTTAAGGCACACCCATAAAAAATTTGTGGGTGAAATTTTCTGGAAAAAGGTGCGTATTATTTTGACGCTAATTAATACGCATTAATACACTTTTGACACAAGAAATAGAACTAATACTGAGGCAATTAATGCCTGCTACTTTTGTTACTTCTTCGGGAAAGGTATAGTTTAGAGAGGACAGGTGGTGAAATATGAAATTTCAAACTGTTGCAGCTCCTCTGGTATTAAGTAGACGCACTAACTTTTTTTAATTATTTTAATTGAATTAATTGTTCAACAGCAACTGAAACAATGCCACACTAGTGCACATCAGAAAAATTAATGATGTTAATGAAATAGGATCGAACTCACGTTCTGGGTCATAATATGCTTTGTAGTCAACGCGCAACGTAATTCAGCGTACAACATATGGAACAGTTCCAATTAGATAAAGTTTCGCCGCGGCGAAACAAAATTCAGAACAAAAATACTTTTCACTTTGGCTTAACCGAATCCAACTGTAACTATTTTATTTCGAAAGCAACATGTTACAGTGGCTTGAAGCACCATTTTTAAAGTGCTGACCTCGTTTAAGGGGACGCTTTTTCAGTGAGCATAAGTCCATTTAACAGAAAATCTTTAATAGGCGTACAAAAATCCTGTAATTTTTCATTTTAGCTTAAACGAACACAACTGTAACGATTTTATTTGGAAAGCAACATGTTAAACTAGTTCGAAGCACTATTTGCAAAGTGCTGATCTCGAATAAGAGAAGGCTTTTCACTCAGCAGTTCTCCATTTAATAGAAAATCTTTAATAGCCGAACAAAAATCCTGTAATTTTTCATTTTAGCTTAACCGAACCCAACTGTAACAATTTTATTTTGAAAGTAACATGTTAGAGCATTTTAGATTTATTTAAAACATTGTATCCTACCACGCATAAAATACTGGATACGAGTATCACATTTCAAAACTGTTTGCATTTTATTAAGTTTTTTTTTTTTTCAAAATAATCCTTGAGCTAAAAATTGTACTTGATAGAACACTTTGTTCATTTAGTATTAAACTATAACTTTATTTTTTATTTAACTAAATGTTTTTACATGACAGGTGTCTTAGTGTCTGCTCTTATTTCATGGACAGAACAAATAAATAAAATCAAATAATATAAAACGCATAAAAAGTTTATCACTATTGAGATTATTATTGACTAAAATGCAACTTTTATTTATGCCACTTTGAAATACACACAGATATTTCATGAATAAAAAAAAACTAGTCTACAATTTCCAAATACTATCGAATAAATTTGAAATTCACTACAATAAAAAAAAGAAAAAATCTAAAGAAAAATTAACATTTTTAAAGGCAAACCATGACTACAAGTCTACTAGTCTGAACATTGACAAACAACACTTCTCCGTTAAGTGTAGTAAATCAATTTTACTCCACTTTAATTTTTCTATGTATGTAGATCAATGTTGGAATTAAAAATTATAGAAAAAACATTCAACCAATTCAATACTTTTAATAGAGATAAAATTCTTCAACATTTTTGTTTCACTTTTTTTCTATTTGAATTTTGTTTTTTTTTAAGTCATTAATTTTAATGAATTTAATTGTCGCCAAATGTGTAATACAATTAAAAATTCATTTAATGACAAATGAAAATTTTCTTAACCAATATTTCTGTTAATTAAAAAATTTATAAAAAAATGAAATGTTGCAGGCTTTGAAAACAGCGACAAACAAAATGTAGTAAATTATGGCTTGAGGCTTAAAACTTAGGAAAAAAGATTTAAGAAACAGAGTTAAAGCTGCAACAATAATTATCTACTCGAAATGGTGTTGGTTTCGGAACTGTCACGAATTATGCTGCAGCAGAATATCCCCCAAATAAAAGTTCAAAACTTAAGAAAATATGTGTTGCAAAATGTATAAAACAATTTTATAGCTGAAGCCCATTACAAAGGTCGATCTTAATATTTCTAAAATAATAATAAAAAACAACAACGCACAGTGAGGTAACACAAAAAAAAACGGGGAAAATTCGGTAGCTTTTAAACTTTTAAAACAATAAAAAAAGGATAAAAGAACTATTAATGCCATTATGTATGCAATACAACATCGTGCAAATGCCTGCCGAGGCTTCGCTGGGTGGCACTATTCCGAAATTTTGAAATTGTCATAACTCTGGCTGAATTTGACCGATGGTATGGGTTATGTTGGCTTTTGGGGGCCGACGTGTTTTGTGGCTCGTTTGCATAGACCTGCGACTTAGGAAAACCCCAAAAGAAAAAGTTTAGCGCTGTGAAATCGGACGACCTCGGTGGCCAGTTCACATCACATACACGTGAGATTGTTATGCCTTCAAATTGCTCATGCAGAATGTTGAATGTGGCATGGGCTGTGTGCATTGCAACACCATTGTGGAGGTACCATATGTCGTTGTTGTGCATATCATCAAATTTAGACCAAAACAAGTTGGTAATCATCGACTTATAGCGCCCGCCGTTGAGGCTGATGGTCTGACCAACGCTAACGCCTCTAGCTCAAAATCTACACTAAAGCAGTGACTTTTTCAGGAGGCATTAAACTCTCTTGAATTGGTATCGTCCCAAATTGGACATTTTTACTAGTTTATGTACCCAACCATCCAGAAATCGGCCTCATAGCTTAAGATGATTTTTTAAATGAAACTATTCCAGGGCCCATTTAGCAAACACACGTTGTTGTCTATGTTCGTGTACCTTCCGTTCCTGGGTCAGCGTGCAGCCCCAAATAATGATGTAGAATTTGCCAAGTTGTGGCCTGCGAAAGGTCGAGTTCTTGTGAGCGAGACGAAATAGACTGCCTCGAATTCTCCTGCTGCATTCTCGCCTGGATAGCAGCGATGATGTCGGCAGATCTTCGGTTCCGTTGTCATACGTCTGTTGGTTCATTGCTTTATCCATTACACTACGAATAGTCTTTTCGGTAGGAGGTGACTGTAAACTGAGCGAAGCGGGCGTAATATTGCCCGAGCAGAACATCCATTTTGCTAAAAAAAATTATCATTTTCACGCTGTTGAACGCTATTTCCGCCCATGGAGATTTGGTAAACCAGACTGAATAAATGACAGCCAATTTGACAGATGTGGTTTTAACAGTAAGGCTACCATTAACTGTCAAAGTTCGGAAGTCCCTATTGGAAGAACCGATATAAGAGTTAGAGTCTATTGATAAAGTGGATATTAGCTCTAGCGGCAGATTCAAATAGTTAACAATTTTTAATTTTTTATATGTAAGAAATTGGTAGCTGATACGTATTTTTTGCACTTTACATAATAAAGTCATTACTTGAAATTATGGAAAAAGTTCTCTCATCGTTGGACCGTGTTATTATTGACTTTATAAATTAAATGCTTAATATAATAACATAACATTCAATTCCATCATGACACGTTTTACAGTCAACGCGTTAACCACCTCAGCTCTGTCAGTACATAAAAGAATAACGGCACTCAAATAACATATACAGAGAGTAATATATACAGAGAGTAAAAGTTTTTGGGAGAAATCTAGTATAAATAGCTTCTAAGGAAGTCATGAAAAGATTTTGATGTAGAAAAACTCAAATTTCACTCATTTTCAAATTGTTTTAACAAAGTCTTGGCATTACAATTTTTAATGGAATTAACTGAATTATGATCTCTCTTCAATATATGTATTATGATCTTCAACATAGTAGATATTATGTGTTTTAACAAAATAATTACATATTTTATAATGGATAAGCAGCTACTGATTGCTAGAATACAATTCTTGAAAGCATAATAAACTTGCCAATCGCCAAAATTTGTTTTCTTATGTGAAAGTAATACTTTCAGTTAAGAAAAATTTGTCGCGACGATCTAGATTCATTCTAACTTATCTGAGCGATTCTCATGCAACGGTTTTTTTGTTTGTTCAAAATTCATCAATTTTTCATTCCGAACATTTGCAAAAAAATTGTATGGCATGAGCCAACCCATATGCCGACATTCTCCGCAACTTGTCTAATAGTGATTCGACGATTCTCCATAACAATTTTCCTCACTTTCTCAACATTTTCATCGGTTTTTTATGTGATGGAGCTTCCTAGACGAGCTTCATCATTTACATCTTCTCCACTTTCTTTGAAGTTTGTACCACTTGTAAAAATTTTTCTGACTCAAAATACAATCCACTCTCAACATTTCAAGTGCTTTTGAGCACTAAATTCTACTTTTTACACAAAATTTTATGCAAATTCTTTGATCCATTTCTTCCATAGCAGAAAATCGCATGCCTCTCACAAACAAACTAAACTCAACACAGACAAACTCAACTAAGAACATATGTATGTTCGAGACAAGTGTGCCAACATAAAAAAATCGCTAATCGAATGCATGTATCTCGAGAAATTCCAAAATTCACCTTTTCTATTGAATAGACCTCGTAGTAATGAAAATATCATTGAATACTTATATTTTTCCACAGAAAGTCTATAATATACTCTACGACGAATAACATTTGTAGTACTTTCGGAAAAGTAGATTTTTCGTAGCATTATAGTCATGACTTATGATTCTGTGAAGAGAACATCTTGAAAGAACAAGACCATGTTTAGATAATTGGAAATTATACGAATTTACACTAATACAGTTGCACAAGTTCTGGATCTAATTGAATTCTCTGGAAGTCCTTTTTGACTACTATATTTTGCAAAGAGGGAAACGAAAACGTATTTTGAATAACTCGGCCCGCTGGAAAAATTTCGAAATAAAGAATTATATTTTGTATTATGAAAACGCTGACCAAGAGAGAAAAAGGTGCAATTTGAAAAATTAATCCCAGTGAAATTATTCTGAAATTATAACGTATATTCATTTATAGTTTTTGGAAAGTGTAAAATATCTTCTATTGCCACTCAAAGTTGCCACAAAAAAAAAAACAGATCAGTAAATTCGAATTCATTTTGCTGTATAGCAAAAACAAATATCGCATAAGACAATTGAAAAGTCATGTTGCATTTTGTTTTAGTTTAAATGCAGGTGTGGTTGGGGAATATTTTTGTGCAAGTAAAAATGTCAGTAATTGGTTTGACACAAAGAATTTCAAATATTGAGACGATAAGTGATCATGTGCGTACGGTTGTCTATTTATTAAATAATAGATTATTAGTTATTTAACCAAGTTCTCAAACACAAGTTAATTCGAGTGAAATTAAACAAAATAGTATTGCTGTAAATCTTAATATGATTAAAACTTCAAATATTTAAATACTTTGTATAAACTCGTACACCATTAGAACTTTCACACACGTTATGTTATAAATAGTAATAGAAATCATTTCGAAATATTAATAATTGTATTTTTTCCAACATTTTGTTAAGTGAAGTTGACATTTACACTGCGCTCAGATGAGCGAATGAATATGTTCGAAAATGTTAGGGCAATAAAACATTTAGAATACAGTGGGACCTCGATTATCCGTGATTCGATTAACCGAGAATACCGAGTATCCCGAGAAATTTTTTAATAATTTCTATTAAATTTTTTTTTATCGATTAACCGTGATTACCTCTATTATCCGGGATTTCAAAATTTGCGTCCACCACCTCCCGGGGAAAAAGGTAGGAATCAAAGATTAGTAAGGTTCCTCACCATTACAGCAAATACACAGAGGGCGTTGTTTCTAGGCAAAGACAGGTGACAGCCCCATTATCCTACCACTAGCTACAATAGACCAATCATCTACTTTGCTGTTGTTCCAACCGATTAACGAAACTGATAAAAGGCAAAAATAGCATGGCGAAAACCATTGCAAGAGCTCGTGTAAGATGGAGATGCCTTGTGGAAGTTAAATGCTCCCAAGAGGGATAATGGAAAAAAAAAACTGTGACTAACTCTATTATACGGGATTCTAAGCATTTTTTTATTGCTTTTAAACAATAAAACTCAATGTAAACAAAACAAAAAAGGGAAATTCCTTAGATTTTTAGTTTAGAAAAGTACGAATAGTAATTGTTTATTTCTGCAATGCCTGAAATGGATAAAAATTCATCCCCATTTGTTATTTTGTCAGATGAAGAAGTTGTCCATATTACAAAAGCCTCAAATGAACCTGAGCTCGAAACTGATCCGGAAGAATCTGATGAGAATGATTTAATTGTTCCCAAAATAATTTTAAAAGACGCAATACATGCATTCATTGCATTGCTGAACAAGGCGTGGCGGCTTCGATGTTACAGAGCGTGATAAACTCCAAGTTTACCGCATTCATGAACAGCCAAATAACGAAAATATGAATTTGAAATAGAAAAAAAGAAACAATACAACATGATTTTTTTAAGAAACTACATAAATTGAAATCTATATGTATCGTTTAATCTTTATTTCCTCCAAAATTGTTATTTTTTTCTTCTTATATTATTTAAACTTTTTTAGAAAATAAATAAAAGATTTTTAAAAATACAACTAAAATTTTTTTATCAATTAACCGGGAAAATCGATTATCCAGAATGCTTACGGTCACAACAATTACGCATAATCGAGGTCTCACTGTATTAGATTTATGAATATTATGACAAGAAAAAATATCAATATTGAAAATTATTTAAACAAAAAGAAAATGCGTGATAATAATGATTTCCATATACAGTGCAATATAATATATACCGTGGGACGAAAGGCATTCGAAGTACTTCCAAAACATAATTTTTTCATAACATTTTGAACATGACTTCACATACAATGAGCACAAAAAAGAGAAGATCTTGGTATGATAAGTATATGTTAAAATCATTGGAAAAGATCCAGATTTTCACTACTTCCGGATCACAAGTTGTGGATCTTATTGACTTCTTGGAAGTTCTTTTTTCAAATTTAAATTTCTCTTTTTTCTCTTTTGTTCGAAAAGTGGCTTGTTGCAAAAAATCTATTCCGCTGCTTGAGGATTATCAGTTCTTATCTAGTTCAAAGATGGCAGTGAGCACCTTCCACAAACCTGTTTGTCACGAAAAATTGTATGGTCTTATTTTAACGATATTAATCTTGAATTGATGCTGTAGCATCACGTGGAACTTCAGGATATCCAAAGTCTTATTGTATTTTTAATATTTATTTGTTTGGAGTCTATGGAAAAAAATATTCTTACAGACTATTAACTGCAATAAATTTTAACGTTGAAGGTACAATAGATAATAAATTTATGCATTTGTTTTGTTCGCTTAAATTTTCTTTGGACATCGAGGGACAGCACAGTGGGGTATTAGACCCCCAAAACGGAGATCAATTAAACTACTTATCCGATTTGAAAAATTCTTTCACTATAAGAATGATACGTTATTCCTGAGTAACATATGATACAAATTTTTTTTGGAAAAGTGGGCGGTGCCACTCCCCCTTATTAAAAATCGCTCTGCAGGCCATAATAATAGACCGATTGTCATGAAACATTCCCAATGTGGTACTGTTGACCGTGTAATAGTACTTGGCTATACTTGGTTGTGACTGGATAATAGGGCGTGGCACCGCCCATATAACCTAAAAATTATAACGGTTATATCTCATGAACTATCAGAGGTAGGAAGATGAGATTTGGTATATATGTTGATCGTACTGTATGAATTGCAGTCAAGGTGGATTAGGGCGGTGCCACGCCCCCTTTGTTACAAAAAAAATTTACTCCTCGAAATCAATTTCTTTGCGACCTCTTCTAGTTGTTGTAGTCACTCACAAAGGCTATTGAAGAATCTAACCAATTTTGATTTTTTCTCAAAAATCGCTCCTCATGTCTATTTGATTTTGCCCATCGATCCTTAAAATCGCAGACAAAACGAGAAAAATTCAAATTAAAGTCTTCCATATCCTCTGGATTCGTTTGTCTTATCAATTCTTGCTTCAATATATTCAACTTCTCCATTAATTGCGAAGCCTCAGCATTTTTAATAATACTGTAAAGTATTCGCCGAGAAATCAATCTTTTTGAGTTTATTCCTAAAATATAAAAACTGTATTCAGAATCTTCGCGTGATATTTCTTGTATCAATTACCAAAATAACGAAGAGGAACAACACATTATATATATTAACACTTAACAAAAAAATAGCAGCACGTCATTGACGTTGTTATTGTTGTAACCCGAAATATACCACCACGACCACTCGCATCGAATTGTATTCATATAAAATAGATACAATAGTTAATGTAAAGTAACACTACACACTTATTTTATACATATTATCTCTTATTTAAATTAAGTTATACAAAATTGTCTAAGAACACGAGCGCGAAGACAAAATAAACTTGCCCTACACTTTAAATAAACCAAACAACACAATGAACAGAACACACATATTATTTTTGGGTAGAGTGCATACTAATATTGCAATAAACAAATTTAAATAACAATAACAACAATATATGATGATGATAACGAAAGCGAAAACAAAACAGAAACTACAGCCACGGTTCTTCTCTCACTTTGGACGACATGGGTTTTTTTTACAAAATTTGTTAAAAATCGAATTGGCGCAAAAACGCGCAAAATGTTTTTGTTTGTTATATTAGTACAGTTTCTAAGCTTTAAAAATATATCAATTTCAGAACACGAAGTTGACCGGTACCACTTTAAAACTTTACATACTTCTCAAGAATGGCTAAAATTTAGACCTTTTTTCCATAAATGATTAAAATTAGTTCTAACAGGTAAATGTCGACCGGCAATTGCTTTTTTGTTCGAAATTACCTGAACTTGAAGGATCCATAATAATATTAGGCTTTTTTTATGGCAAAAATAGAAAAACTGGCACTTGAAAATACAAAAAATTCACTTTTTGTAAACACGCGAAAAAATCGAAAAAAATTACGAACTTTGAGACAAAGCAAAAATTGAATTAAGCAACATATGTTATCGATTCTTTTGCCTAGTAATGGAGAATTTTGTCTACAATAATCGGGTATAAAACATTAATCGGATATCCCAATTTTTATTTTTCAATTTATCTCCGCTTTGATGATCAAATACCCCTGTGTGGACAGGTCAACAGCAGTTTATGTTTAATTTAATCAAAAGCTTTTCTGAAGTCGATATATGTAAATAAAGTCAGTAATTTGACTTCCATTGGATGCACGATTTATTAAAGTGATTAGTTGTTTTATGGTGTTTTTATTTCCAAGTCGATTTAAGATTCGGTCATGAGTTCGATTTTATTTAAATTTTTTCATTTTAAAATGTTATTGTTATAATCAATATATGCAAACATTATGAAACTGTAGTAAAATCTTTTTAAATTTATTTTATTTTACAGAAAAAATTTATAGTCAAATTGAAAAACAAAGATACGATGGCTGGTACAATAATTTAGCACATCCCGACTGGGGTTCTGTTGGTAAGTTTTCTAATTATTCATTGATGTTTTTCTGAGAACAAAAAAGCAAAAAACTTTTAATAGCATTATTCAAACAAATCTATTCTCTTTTTTTTTAATCATTAGAGTGTCTTATTCAAAGTGTACGAGTGACTAAATTTTAAAATATTGACTTGTTAAATTATAGCGTGACCCAGATAGGAATCATAGTTTTTCCAATTTATGAATTTCAGAAGCTGTCAAGAGTCACCATTCAGCTGTCAAAAAATTCTTTAATATTTGCATCGTTTTACGCAAGACGAACATGTGGAAATGTTTTAAAAATATTATCAAAATTCGGCTTCATTTGTAAATATTGAGCGTGAGTAGACTCTGTGATTACTTAGCCACCAGTGTACGCAGGAAATTTATCGCACCATGGAAACTTCTGAACATATCGCCAAAAACCAGATAGAGATTTATGCGAACACAGCCATAGTGACCAATAACATAGGGGATCCAGAAATCTCGATTTGGCAGAATTTCACCTCAATTTAGTTCATAGTTACATGATCCCTTTGTGAAGAGTAGTGGGAAAGTCTGGAGGGAATGAGAGAGCGATAGAACAGAAAAAGTACCAATTTGATGTGAAAGGAAAATTGGTGATGAAAAAGTAGTTAGAATTACATGATGTGCGCCATGAGGGAGTCGAAAATACTCTTGCTCCTAATGAGGGAGTTGATTCTATCTAACTCCAAGCAAGCGATGGCGGTATTCCTCCAGTGCCTCCATCATCTTCCTCCTCTTTGTCACTGCTGCTTATTAGAGGGGAAACGCAGATTTTCGCAATTGCGGTTTTGGGAATTAAAACAATTTTTGTTGTCTAATTCTTTTCCATGAGGATAAAGGAGTCGCGTCGTGATACAGGTTGGCTTCGTATTCTGTTTGACAAGCCGCAGCATACCTGGGGAACTACCACGACTGATTTAGCGATTGCATCTGCGATATCGCCAAAATCTGACAAAATTAAAACGAGGACGGGTCAATGCGTAAAAAAGTCATTGTATTTTTCAACTCAGTCTCCTTTGAGCTCTATAACTTTGTCCAACGTCTCTCCCATATTTTTATCCCTTCCAAAAAATAAGATTTGTCGAGGTCATCGAAATAAGTAATTGTTTGCGAGCCATTTCTTCAAACAAAAAATAGTAACTCGGACCTAAATCCGGAGAACAGGGTGAAAGGGGGAGCAATTCGTAGCCTAATTAATAGAATTTTGCCAAGAAAATTGTACATGTGCGCCTTCCCCTTGCATTGTCCTGGTGACAAAGAACTTTTTTTCTTGGTCAAATGGACTTTTTTTCTAAATCCTCATTAAATCGATTCAATATAATATTCGCTATTGGATTATACTAGACTTTATTGCCCAACAAACCCACCAACCAAGTGTTTTGACTGCTGTTTGGTCTTAGGTGTTTTTGGTGGATCAACGATTCGTTCTCGGTTAGAAAACGGTGCAAAAAATCGTTCATATTGAACAAGGGCAAATACTACTGCAAAGTTGTTACACAATTGTTTTTGTGATCGCCTGAGAGATTCTTCTTGATAGGAGCAGTGTTGCCCTTTCAGTTACGAGGCGGGAGATTAAAAAATTACAGACATACTGATTGTTCTCGTACTTTGGAAATAATGTCAACCTTAAAACTACGTTTCACTTCTTCACTGGGTAGTTTACACCGGTCAATCCAGAAAGCAAAATCCTTAAGAGAAAGTATTTATAGGCTTTTGTTCCCCTGACTAGAAGGATCCTTTTCAAATGAAATTTCATAGAGAATTTAGATTATTTGAACATCCCTTTAATTCCATATCTTTCCCTAATTTTAATTTAAATATATACAGTATTTCTCCAAGTGATTCCTCCCTTAGCACTTGTCACATGATTCATATAAAAAATCTGGAATACATGCAATGAATTGTTAAAATTTTTATCAACACTTTGTGCTTTTTTTATAATCAATTAATGATTAATATTTAGGGAAAAAATATGTAATACCAGTATAAAATTAACAATAACGTGACTGAACTTGTCGTGACCCAATTCGATTTGTTTGAATAATGTTTATTTAATTTTTTTTTTTCAAATGGAAGTTTAAAATTTGCATAAAATATAAAAAATTTATTATCTTTTATTGAAATTTACTTTTTTGTTTCTCACTTTCAGATAGTCATTTGGTGCGCAAAGCGCCGCCCTCATATTCAGATGGCGTTTACGCTATGGCCGGTTCAAATCGACCCTCTACAAGACGACTAAGTCGTCTGTTTATGGGTGGTCGCGATGGTCTTGGCTCGAAATTCAACCGCACTGCCCTGTTGGCCTTTTTCGGTCAAGTTGTAGCCAATGAGATTGTCATGGCCTCCGAATCGGGATGCCCCATAGAAATGCATCGCATTGAGATAGAGAAATGCGATGAAATGTACGATAAAGAGTGCCGAGGTGATAAGTATATACCATTTCATCGAGCGGCATACGATCGCAATACGGGACAAAGTCCGAATGCGCCGCGAGAACAAATTAATCAAATGACTGCTTGGATAGATGGAAGTTTAATTTATAGCACATCGGAGGCGTGGCTAAATGCGATGCGCTCATTTCACAATGGCACATTGCTGACGGACAAGAGTGGCAAGATGCCAATTAAGAATACAATGAGAGTGCCTTTATTTAATAATCCGGTGCCGAGTGTCATGAAGATGTTGAGTCCTGAGAGATTATTTTGTAAGTGCTCGAATGCGACATTTATGTCTTAATTAAGAAAATTGTTGAACAGTGCTTTTATTTTTCAGTGCTGGGAGATCCTAGAACAAATCAAAATCCGGCCATGCTTTCATTTGCCATACTCTTTCTACGCTGGCATAACACTTTGGCCCAGCGCATAAAGCGAGCTCATGCTGACTGGTCTGATGAGGATATATTCCAACGTGCCCGTCGTACTGTTATTGCCACTTTACAAAATGTTATTATATATGAATATTTGCCAGCTTTTTTGGGCTCCGAAATACCTCCGTATGAGGGCTATAACCGGGATATACATCCCGGTATTGGTCATATATTTCAAGCAGCTGCTTTCCGTTTTGGTCACACTATGATACCACCTGGCATTTATAGACGCGATGCCAAGTGTAACTATAAGAAAACGCCCATGGACTATCCGGCCATACGTTTGTGTTCAACGTGGTGGGATTCGAGTGTAAGTGGAAACTTGAAATTTTGATCAATGAATTTGGGACTGAAATTAGAAAACTGATGATGATGACGATTTTCGATGACGATAATATGTTGAAACTATGGCCATTGCGAGTGAACAGGGGTGCCCGGAGTAACGATTTTACGTTATTTTGACGATTTTTCCGAGCTAATTTTCAAAAATGACGTTTCTATTTTGTTAGAAAAAGATGTAATTTTTCTTTACTGAAACACAAAAATTCTTAAAACGAGAAAAACATGTTCCAAAATGATTTTTTTTAATTTCCGCCTCTATGGAATTTGCTTTTGTTGTAGTCGTCGCTTTTCTCTCATCAAACAAGTTCCTCAATATCTTTTTTGTATCTATAAAAAAATCAGAATTACATCTAAAGTTGAGCCGCAGTTACTCCATTCGATATGAAAGCGAGAACTTTAAAATTTTAATCGCTTTCCGCCAAACTCAACTTTTTTTTGAGGAATGACTATGTTGCACTAAAGGAACGATATAAAGAAAATAAGGATGTATAGGAGGGAGGTATGAAATCGTCACAGAACTAAATGACCTAATTCTAGAGATAATCACCGAATTTCGCTTCATTCTCATTATAATTGTAAATGAAACTCTTTTTAAATTTAGGATATAGGACAGCACACATATCCTCGCACCAATTTTCGCCGAAAGTCTATTTTTTTAAATACCTTGCATTAGCCTCTTTATCTGCAATATCTCCTTAAAGATCTTCAATTCTATTATATGGAGACAAAGGCCTGTGTACCGCCTGCTAGACAGAAAATGTCATAATGGACATTCCGCATGCAGGAATTGAGGTACAGTTTTCACTTGCGTAAATTAAAAACCAAGATCGTATGTTGTCCCAGTTTTATAAAAATAATTAACAATAGAAATGTGGCATTATACATTTATTTCGTTAGTGGAAAATCCTTTACAATCGAAACAAAAATAATTATATTACCTGCACCTACCCTGCAGTCTATTCCACAGTTTTCGAGTATTTGTGATCTAGTCAAACTTCTGGGATGCAGAACGATCCTTGCTCAGCTTCGTCGTTGTAATTTCTTCAACAATTATTGTAAGATAAGCCTTTTTCTCCGCTTGTACTCGTAGTTTGTGGTTATAGGATAACATCTACATAAAATGGTTAAGGGATAATAAGTATGTCAAAGATTTTACGTCAGTACCTGCCATAAACTTAACCTGACGGTGCTCCTCGCACTGGGTGAATAAAGCCGTTCACCACCGTCCCCGTCGTCCCTTCCAGAGGCACACACAGGGTGTTGGTTCCACATGTGCCCCTAATAGGGACGACATGGTAGCAAATTCTGTACAGGCTGCAGAACCATGTACAGACACCTTGCTAAAGTGCTGGAGCTATCTAACCTCCTACCACCCCAATGGCCTAGCAGTAAGATACCTCATATATTAATGGGCACTCACCAACCGCAACCACCAGGGCAGGTCTGTCGAATAGCAACAGCACGGTATAATATCATCCATTTTTTATTTTAATTCAGTTTCTGAATAGAAACCCACATCTGTTCCCCCAAGTGGGTGACTCTGTTGTATTTCGTCGCCATCATTAATACTGTATCCTTAACTAGACTGGATGTATTTTATATATTTCTAATGGACCGAATTTTAACTTGGCTGTCTTTGATAACTCTGCACTTCGGACGCACATTACAAAATGTTTTTTTCTTATTTTTATTTTCTTTTTAATATTTAGCTGATGTTGTAATTTGCTTTCCAATTTTCCAGGGGTTTTTAGCCGACACCACAATCGAAGAAATTCTTATGGGTTTGTCCTCACAAATATCGGAACGTGAAGATCCCGTACTCTGCTCCGATGTGCGTGACAAGCTTTTCGGGCCCATGGAATTCACTCGTCGCGATTTGGGTGCTTTGAATATTATGCGCGGTCGAGATAATGGTCTACCCGATTACAACACGGCCCGAGAGGCGTTTGGCTTAAGCAGACGCAACAATTGGACTGATATTAATCCCGAGCTGTTTGCCAAGCAACCCGATCTTTTACACATGCTGATCTCAGCCTATGATAATCAGCTGAACGATGTAGATGTTTATGTCGGCGGCATGTTGGAGTCGTATGGCCAACCTGGTGAATTGTTTACCGCCGTTATTAAAGAGCAATTCCGGCGTCTGAGAGATGCTGATCGCTTTTGGTTTGAAAATGAGCGCAATGGCATTTTCACCAGGGAAGAAATCGAAGAGATTCGTAAAATACGAATGTATGACATAATTGTGAATAGTACCGATATAGGTGAGAATGATATACAGAAGGATGTATTTATGTGGCATGAGGGAGATCCTTGTCCTCAGCCCATGCAATTGAATGCTACCGAATTGGAACCTTGCACTTATTTAGAGGGCTATGACTACTTCTCCGGATCAGAGTTAATGTTTATCTATGTGTGCGTATTTTTGGGTTTTGTACCCATTTTATGTGCTGGAGCTGGTTATTGTGTGGTCAAACTACAAAATAGCAAACGTAGAAAACTGAAAATACGCCAAGAAGCTCTAAGAGCTCCGCAGCACAAAGGCTCGGTGGATAAGATGTTGGCTCGTGAGTGGTTGCATGCGAATCACAAACGTTTGGTGACGGTAAAATTTGGACCAGAAGCTGCCATTTATACAGTGGACCGTAAAGGTGAAAAATTACGGACTTTCAATTTGAAAAACGTGGAAGTCGTGACGGTAGAAGAGTCCGCCCACAATCATATTAAAAAGAAACCTTATATCCTCTTACGGGTGCAAAACGATCACGATTTGGTTTTAGAGCTGGAGTCGTATGGAGCCCGCAGGAAGTTCGTCAAGAAATTGGAAGACTTTTTGATTTTACACAAAAAGGAAATGACTTTGGTCGAAGTAAATCGCGATATGATGTTGGCAGGAGCCGAAACCAGGGAGAGACGGCAAAAGCGTTTGGAGTATTTCTTTCGTGAAGCTTATGCTTTGACATTCGGCTTAAGACCAGGAGAGAGAAGGCGCAGATCTGATGCTTCCACAGATGGCGAGGTGATGACGGTCATGCGAACCTCTTTATCGAAAGCAGAATTTGCTGCTGCGCTCGGCATGAAACCGAACGATATGTTTGTACGTAAAATGTTCAACATCGTAGATAAGGACCAAGACGGACGCATTAGCTTTCAAGAGTTTCTGGAAACGGTTGTGCTTTTTTCACGTGGCAAAACCGATGATAAGCTTCGCATCATTTTTGACATGTGCGACAATGATCGTAATGGTGTCATCGACAAGGGAGAACTTAGTGAAATGATGCGTTCTTTGGTAGAAATAGCGCGCACCACCAGTCTAGGCGATGATCAGGTTACCGAGTTAATTGATGGCATGTTTCAAGATGTGGGCTTGGAGCATAAGAATCATCTCACTTATCAAGACTTTAAGCTCATGATGAAGGAATATAAAGGCGATTTTGTGGCTATCGGATTAGATTGCAAGGGTGCAAAGCAAAACTTTCTGGATACTTCCACGAATGTAGCGCGCATGACATCATTTAATATAGAACCCATGCAAGAGAGACCGCGTCATTGGATGCAAGAGAAATGGGATAGCTATATAACGTTTTTGGAGGAAAATCGTCAGAATATTTTCTATTTATTTTTGTTTTATGTCATCACTATCGTATTGTTTGTGGAACGTTTTATACGTAAGTTGGGGAAGATATTATTTTCATTTGGTTTAATAAAAAAATATATTTTGTCTTACAGATTATTCATTTATGGCGGAACATACGGATTTGAGACATATTATGGGTGTGGGAATAGCCATCACTAGAGGATCAGCGGCATCATTATCATTTTGTTATTCGTTGCTTCTGCTTACCATGTCCAGGTATGTGATTTGATTAATAAAATATATTCATAAAATGATTTTGGAGTTAATTTATATTAAAAAGAGAAAATAAATTAATTTTTGCGCTCAATCTCTAACTTTATAATAATTAATTTATTATTAAGTTATATAATTAATAATAATAATAATAATAATAAATTAATTTTTGAAATATTGTACTAATCGATCATCCTTTTTGAAACAGTATCTGTACCTTAACGTTTACTTTCCTTTATAACTTTTTTTTTAATTTTCAAACGATTTTTTTATTGGATTCAATAAATAATCTGGCACGCAAAAAATTTATATTATAAAAATTACCAACGTAATGATAAACCCTTGCCAAATCCCTTAAGCAGGTGCCGCAGAATTGACTTGAATCGTACTTTGATTTCGCAGCAACAAGTTCACAATAAAGTCATTAAAAGATGCACTTTGTGTCTTTTACGTTTTGAGATTTTTCAGTGTTTCCTTTCATATCGATTCTCTAGTAAAGCGTAGCAGAAGATAAAAGTCTTGAGGTCGTACATTAAGCATTTGTTCCACTCCGAATACTTCAGCAGCAGTAACATTATAACGATAATGTGGTATAAGTGCTATACTAGACGACTTCATTTGAAAATGTTTTAGCACTTGTACAAGGTGGCGCAACAGTAAAGTCATTTTGTTATAAATTTAAACAAAAAGTTCTGTTCACGCAATGTTCGTGGTTTGTTATGGTAACCACGAGGTCTAAAAAGTCCCAAAGGAAAAAGTCTGATGCTCTTAGCTCTGGCTAGTTCAAATCCTGAAAATGGGGGATCACTCAACATGGATATTAGTGTCTCACAATCTCCATGGTTGCCGGAGTTGCACAAGCAATTACATCGACATATTGAAATCCACAATAATAAAGACCCAATGCAGAGACTTGCGGCAAAAAAAAACTTGTCAAGCATCTACCTGTTACACTCACCATCACACTCAGCTCATAATAAGTGCCAACAAATTTTTCACTGCAAATATCCCACAAAACATGTCATATTGAGGGATGCAATGGCTCCTCATGCATTTCATGAGGATTCTCTGTGTCCCACAAATGCAAAGTTTGTTTTTTAGCATAAGACCACATAAGCGAAAATGAGCGGTTTCGTCCCTCATGATTTTTGATACGAAATCATCCTTTTCTTGGACCAATTTTAACAGAGTATGGCAATAAGTTAACCTTATACGATGGTCAGCGATCAGCACTTTGTGAACAGTTTTCACTTTTTAGGGCAACACTTTCAAATCTTTCACCAAACTTCGTCGCAATAAACGCCTGCTGATGCCTAATGGTGTGCATCGTCGTCTCGCTGATGTCTGTGGATTCTCTCTGATGTCGTTGGCAACCGCAGTTCTCGGTCGATCGAGCAATGCGACCCCAGCAACTTCTTGCAACATCTGCAGTGGTGCGAGTTTGCACGATGCGCTTAGCCAAACTCTTACTTTTTCGAGCACATGGAACATGACGACGTTAAAATAACAGACTGAGAATTTGTCAAATAAGCAGTAACAATAATTCCTCGTTGTTGCCGACAACTAATTCTGCATCATAAATGTTAGATCATAGTGGCATTCGACGCCATCTGCAAAAATGGCAGTCAATTCAAATTATGACATTATTTTGCGTCACCTTGTACATTAAACAATTTTTGATACTCATTCTTAAATTTAGCGGAGAGCAATCTAGTTCGAAGTTCTTCATGGACGGTCTTAAATAACATATGAAAATTAAGCGACGATGATACAAATAATATTTAATTCATGACATCACATTCATATAAAACTTTCGAATATTTTCTTTAATTTTCAACTCCTTTGCCAAATAATGGAAAATTATGGGAAAATTCTTTATAGTGATTTTATTTTATTCGTTATGAACGTACATTTCCCTATTCGGGACTCAAAAAAAATTTTGTTTATGATCGAAAGAGAGTACTCGTATGTAGTAATCGAACTCCACTGTAAAATTAAATTTCAAATTTGTAGAAAGGGACGTTTGGATGCGATGTTTATCCCTTACGGGATATGCGTTTAAAGCTTTTTAATTTTTCTTTTTTTTCTATTATTCTCATTGTTAAAAATTTTTCTTTCAAGTTTAACTTAAATTTTTTCCTCAAAATTAATTTTTATGATTCGGACTTGCAGAGAAATGTATGATAATGAATTTTCTCTTTCTAGAAATCTCATAACTAAACTGAAAGAGTTTCCCATACAACAATATATACCTTTGGATTCTCATATACAATTTCATAAAATTGCTGCCTGTACTGCGCTCTTCTTTTCGGTGCTACATACAGTGGGTCATATAGTGAATTTTTATCATGTGTCGACGCAGTCGCATGAAAATCTTCGATGTTTAACCAGAGAAGTACACTTTGCATCGGACTACAAGCCGGATATAACGTTTTGGCTCTTCCAAACGGTCACTGGTGAGATAATGGTGAAATATTCTGTCCTAAAAGATTTCAAATTTTTCGTTTTTTAAACAGGTACCACCGGAGTTTTACTGTTCATTATAATGTGCATAATTTTCGTGTTTGCCCATCCCACTATACGCAAAAAAGCGTACAACTTCTTCTGGAATATGCATACGCTGTACATAGGCCTTTATTTGTTGAGTCTGATACACGGCCTGGCCCGATTGACGGGTCCACCACGCTTTTGGATGTTCTTTTTGGGACCGGGTATTATTTATACTTTGGATAAAATTGTCTCTCTGCGTACCAAATACATGGCTTTGGATGTCATTGAGACTGATCTACTGCCTTCCGATGTTATTAAAATTAAGTTTTATCGTCCGCCTAATCTCAAATATCTTTCGGGCCAATGGGTGCGTTTGTCGTGCACTGCCTTTCGACCCCATGAAATGCACAGTTTCACACTAACTTCGGCACCGCATGAAAATTTCCTCAGCTGTCATATTAAGGCTCAAGGACCCTGGACCTGGAAATTGCGTAACTACTTTGATCCCTGCAATTATAACCCTGAAGATCAGCCTAAAATACGTATTGAGGGTCCCTTCGGAGGCGGCAATCAGGACTGGTATAAATTCGAAGTGGCCGTAATGGTTGGTGGTGGCATCGGTGTCACTCCTTACGCTTCCATTTTGAATGATTTAGTGTTTGGAACAAGTACAAATCGTTATTCCGGCGTCGCTTGTAAGAAAGTCTACTTTTTATGGATCTGCCCATCGCATAAGCACTTTGAATGGTTTATTGATGTTCTACGCGATGTGGAAAAGAAGGATGTGACAAATGTCTTGGAGATTCATATATTCATTACGCAGTTCTTTCACAAATTCGACTTAAGGACAACAATGTTGGTGAGTATTTTCGTTTAGCGATAAGCCTTCGCGAAATAGTCTTTCATTAAGTGCTTTCTATCTTTAAATTTAATTTTGTATTCAATATAAAATTTCGTTTTTACTTTCAGTATATTTGCGAAAATCATTTCCAACGTCTGTCGAAAACGTCAATATTTACCGGACTCAAGGCTGTTAATCATTTTGGACGGCCAGACATGTCAAGTTTCTTGAAATTCGTACAAAAGAAACATTCTTATGTGAGTAGTAAATTTAATTAAAATTTTATCAAATTCTGAATAAAATACAAATAACACTCGTTTACTTAAAGAACATCATAACGAAAAGCAAAATCCATTTTACAGAAACCGAATTTCGGAAAAAATTTAAAAATGATACGACCATTCGAGATTAATCTGAATGAAAACCAAGCGACTATTTAAAAAGAATGGTAAAAAGGCCCTCCAAACAGCTGTTGGTTTTAGGGATAATTTCTTCATTCCATCAAAGTCTATTACCGCCAAGCCTTTCCTTCAGTTTTGAAGTCATTCTCAAAGAACATTTCCCAAAAATCCAATAGCGCAATTTTTCGACCTCCTAGGAAGTCAAGTTCGCGAAATTTTATATTTCTTGTAGAAAAATGTGACACTCGATTTTAAAATATTTTTTTTTAAACTTATTTCAAATACGATATCTTTCATCTCCACCATAACCAACAAGATAACCTCCTTTGTCTTGGTATATGGGAAAAGTTCATACGGACTTTTGCCATCGATTGATGATTTTCTAGTTCGATTTAAACTATAAATAGCTGTTGTTACCAACTCTACCCAAATCGAATTAGGAAACTCTGACTCGCTATTTGAATATTTAAATGTTCTGGCCATTTCTTATGCCCGGTAAGGAGCAAACCCTTTGCATCTGGTATGTTGTAATGGACTCACTAATAACCATTTATTGTTAGGAAACGATACAAAAAGTCCTTCCGATTACGGTACATCTCCAAATACATATTTGAAGCGGTCGTGGTGCCCATCGCACCAATATTATTCAGTTCAGATGCCTACACTCTACACATCAACCAGTTGCATATTGCAATCGTTCAATATCATCCTATGGGCTGGCGTATAGACTTTCGGCCGAGCCAAATCTTTGGCGTCACACCGATCGCTCATAAGCGAATTTAATTGAAGCTTCTTTTTACCATTGAAATCAATGATAAAGACAAGGTTAACAAGAATTTCCTCAGTTTCGCCAATTTGTTTAAGCGACAAATTAATGTCTTGTTGGATCAAGAAGTTACAAAAAAAAAAAAAAATCTCGTACATTGAGTTATGACAGTCTTCTAGAAAACGAGTAATATTATGTATGTATATTAAAATTTAATCACATAACCATATCTAATCTTTATGTATTTTTGACATTTCATATTTATTTTTAGGTCTCGAAAATTGGTGTATTTTCTTGCGGTCCCCGGCCTTTAACGAAAAGCGTTATGTCCGCATGTGATGAGGTCAATAAGACCAGAAAGTTACCCTACTTCATTCATCACTTTGAGAATTTTGGATAGTTATTTTTATGCTTTGACAAACACGAAGAAGTAATTCGAACAATAATAAATTCATACAAATCTCTCGAAAGTACCCACTGTTCTAGCAATCAGGCATTTAAAAACCATTTCAAAATATTAATATTAAATTAATTAATACTATTTTTTCGACCTTTTTATTTTAATATATATTTTATTTAGTGAACTTGAGCTTTAGGCTTTTTTATAAAAAAATTATTTTAATATATAATTTTTTATTTTAAATATGTCATATATTTACAAAATTCCTGAAGAAAACGGCTAAAAAGGAATCGAAATATTGAACTTTATGAAAAGACCTAAAGCTCGTTTACTAAATAAGACTTATATTAATATAAATGTTAAAAGAAAAATTAATTATAAAAATTGCGTTAAATGAATGGACTTGTATCCAAGGTGAATTCATATCAGCAAACTCCCCAGTACAACAAATAAAACTCTCCCATTACTCTATATGAAAAGCAGCCAGACTAAAATTAGAAAGCGAAATTATTGAAAAGTAATGATTATTCTAAATAGTTTCTTCGACCTTCGGCTTCATTGCAAGTGAATTATTCCAGCTTGAGGTCCAATAATTATAAAAATCAATTATAATATTTATTAATCCATTATTTTGCTATCACAATGGATAGTTTATGCAGGAAAATATTAATATAATATAATTAATTGTTATAATTAAATTGGAATATTTAACTTAAAACTGAAAAGCAAATAATTTAAACAATTGTTAAAATTTTGACATTCAGTGTAATGAAAAAATTAAAAAAAGAAGTATTCAGCTGCGTTATCAATTCCAGCTGTTATGAATTCGTCTCGCTAGTATCTAATATTTAAAACGAAAATACAAGAACAAATTTTAGTCAAATTTTAGATAAAAAAAATTAAAATGAATATTAGTAACATGTATGTATTTATAAAAACTCTTTTTATTTTTCTTATTTTCACATATAATTATTATTATAATTTTTGCTTTTTAATTTAATTTTCGTTATCAGTGTTTAATCGAATAACAAAATACTGCTTAACTTATTTATTATTTTTTTATGTTCAATAAAATTAAGTTCAATTCAAAATGTATGTATTTAAAGCTTTTATTACTTCAACAAAAAGAATTTTGGAACTAGTCCTAAAATTCCGTAGAGAATTCTTTTAATCTCATCGCCGGAATCGATTCGTCTATCTCCTCCTTCAAGAAAATGGGACAGTTTGGTTAACTCTATACAGCAGTTAGTTGTTTCTTTATATGGAGAAACAGAATATAACACTAAAACGCAATATTGTTATCAGAGAATCAGATTGCTTCTTTTTTATGTCAAATAACAATCATGCATGGAATTTTGTTTCACAATTCACTCAGCCTATTCGTGAGTAAAAGGCGAACAAATTTCTCGTGCGGATTATTTCCCATCAATAAAAAAAAATTGTGAAAAATTCAAATAAAAGCCACAACATTTTTAAATTTCCGAACGAAGTATTGGGAAAAGGGAACAGATTTAATGTGAAATTTTATTTACGATACCGATGATTATTTTCAACCAATGCAGGCTGGCTGTAAGTGTTAAAATATCAATCGATTGGAAATTTTCTAATTTCTTTCATGCAACATTTTAAACGTATTTAAAGAAATTATTTTTCTAACGGCTGTATTCATAAAAAAGTCGTGTTGTCGGCTTAAAGAACACGATTCTTATTGAACACTTTTCGTCTTATAAAGAATTATTATAAGTTTGTATTAATAAACTTACAATGAAATTTTTGTTGCTATTGAACGTTTTATATTTCTGTATGGGAAACAATTCTCTTCACTATTCCTTTTTAATATTTTTTATTACTGATGGCTCAAAATCTGTAATTGATTAACCCGGTAGTCAAGTAAAAATATATGTTAACAATAATTTTTAGGTTGTTAAATCGAAAAAATCTGGTTCGAATTTAAAAGAAATAACTATACCCCAAAAATTTACATAAAAATAGTTTCTAATTGAGACTGTGTAATACTTTCACATAAGAAAAATAGACTGTGGCTGTTAGCAAGTATTTAATCTTTCCAAACTTCGATTTCTAATAGTACTACAAATAACTTATCGTTATATAATTAAACATTATTTTATTTGCACAAAAAAAAAAAACAATAAAAGAAACCAAAATTCTACTCTTTTTAATATTTTGATGATACTCGTAGCTTATAATTCAAAAAAGATGATTTTCTAATGAAAACTCTATGCCCAGTAATATAACCCGCCTTTAATTGCATATGAGCTGAGGGCAATAGTGTGACCTTTGGCTTATGACGTTTGTTTTTTAAATAAAATGAATTTTTTTTCTAGGGGATCTACTACGCAAAAGGACACAGTCCTTTCATAATAATTTTTATAATATATTCAAAGCTGTGATAACTTTATTCAATATCAAATCTTGGTAAAATGTTCAAGAGCATTACGGAATGTAAACAATTTCTTAAGAATTCGTAAGTAACAAATATAAAACGTCCATATTGTTTTGGGGTATAGGAGAGCGCGACAGCATTTATTATTTCCATAATTAGTGCTATGGGAAGACGTTTGCGATAATTATTGGCGGTCAATTCATAGCTGTGAAATCAATAACATATGAATTAAAAATAAAACATTTTAACAATTTGAACAAATTGGACTTACCTTCTCGATAAGGGACATGATAAGGCTACACCCATCAGGTAACCAAAGTCTCGACAGAGTACATAGACTGGAGAACTTTCATGTTTCAAATGCAAAGGATCCGCACACCACTTGAAAGCCTGAATTGAGAAAAAAAATCGAAAATATGTCTTTCTGTAATAGTAAAGGCATTCTCAACATATTTCTTATTTAGTCGCGGATACCATGGCTACATAATTGAGCACAGCACATCAAAATAAAAATAAAATAAGAACTATCAAAATGATTATTCGCTGGAGCAAATGTTGCTCATGAATGCTGAAATTAAGCCTCGTATATAAAACGATGCCAACCTAAACCATAATCCACAATCTAGTTTTACGAATACTATGGGTTCACGCAGCGAAGGACACATGGACATTCGGTAAGAACAATTTGAGGAAACGATTATATTTACTGTGGACCGCGAGAACTTCTCAGAAAGATGATGACACTTCAAATCACTGAACAAGGAAAAAATTTTTTCATGGACGAATTGGTCGACCAACTTTGACACTTTGTAATGCATCTGTGCTTAAGTTTAAGTTTCATGTTTTTCTGAAAGCCTAACTACTATACTACTACTCCATTAATGTCATAATTATGACTAGTCAGCAGGGGATACTGTGTCTGGAGTTTATAGACCTCTATTCCCGCCAAGGACCGTGGCTTAGCAGTTTGTGTTTGTTAAACAAATCATGCCCAACGATTTAGAAGTTACAAAATCATCATTAGATATTCATATGAAACAAACCAATTTGCCAGTAAATGAGAGAAAGTCTTACCATTCGTACAGACCAAAATGCATCCACATCTATATATAACATTGCAAAATATGCACTTATGGGTATCAAACCAAATCCAACTATCATCAATAAAGCGTTCAGTTTTCTCAAATTCATTAGAGATGTAGGAAAACATTTAAGTGCGTGTATCACACCAGCAGCCAATAAGGATCCAATTAGGCATTGATGCACAAACTCATACAGAAAATATAAACGAGCGGACCACAAAAAAGCAGAAAGAATTGAAGCATTGCCATAGATCAGCATATATTTGTCAGAGAGAACAAAATCAAACGACGATAGGAAAGAATTCACAAAACGCCATACTACTATTAAAGTAAATCCAGTAAAGGCAGCGGCATGAGTAGAGGGAAACCCAGCACTGGTGTCACAGCTATGAGGATCAATTTGTATGCCTATAAAATTATATTTGTAATTGTCACTATTCTCTTTAATCCACCAAACTGGACGGTATTCTGCAAAGCACCTGAAAAAGAATCAATATGAATTTTGTTGTTGGATTCGTAACTAGTCACTTACCATTTTATCACAGATGCCAGAGTATTTATCAAACCTATTGACGACACTAGTTGTACTAGTAATTGATGATTAAAAGCGCCCACTAAGGGAATCCAAACATTTAATATATAAATAGGATCGAGATAATCGTTTATGTTTCTAAGAATTGGTTCAGCAAATTCAAATCTTGAAGTTATTAGAAAAATAATTATTTAAAACTTTTTTATATTTTATAAATGGCAACTTACTGGTTTTGAATGTTTCTATTCACAATTAATTCATATTCGTATAATGATGTTAGAAAGCTGTTCAACATTTTATTGTTAGATTTTGCTACTTCTCCATACAGTATTAGTGTAAGTTGTTATATGTTTTTTGCTTTTAAAGTTTTATAATCTAAACATAACATTAGTTGGTCATATGTTTAACGAGAAGCATGCGCCGTTTTGTATTTTTTTATTAAAGACTTATTCGCACGTAGAGTTTTCAATTCGTTTATATTCGCAATCACATTTAAAAGCACTAGTAAATCCTAACAATACTTGCATTCATTTATGCTTCACAAATCAAATCTCACTGGGAGATCTTTTGTGGCCCAAATTTAAGGTGAAGCCAAGCTCTGTATGAAACTCCTAATGGTAGTCATTGAAGTGTGTGAAAAAGATTTCTTAATATTGTCCAATATTCTACTAAATACTAATTAAAAAGTGGACACTTTCACAACATTTCATTTCTATGATTTATTGAATTTATGATAAAAAATATATATTTTTTTAAGAAAATGCTGAAAATTACAATATTTTGAATTTATTTTTCATTCGAAATTTCTTCTATAATTAAACAACTTGAAATAAATCAGGATTAATAAAAAAGTTGCAATGGGCGAAATAGTAAATTTTTAAGAGAATCATTTAATCACATTTTTAAGTAATATTTTGAATATAGTTTAAAATGTTTTCAAAATTAATTTTTGACAGAGAGGTAACATACTTTTTAAAATTTGTAAATGTTGTAGTGTATAAAATACACATATTAAGTATAATTTCTATTGTGTTCTCATTCATGACTCTGAATATATTTTCATTCATGAATCTGAATACAAATACCAATTGTGGCAAAAAAAAGACAAACTTCAATATAAAGAGCCGAAGACAGTACACATTTAAAATCTGATATAATCTAGTTTATATTTTACTCCTAAAAAAGATTGAAATATATGCCCATATATGGCAGAGTTATTTTATAAACATTGTTTTGAGCGGCCACTTTGTCCTTCCGATTTTCCCTTAAATTTCTGTGCAATCAAATTGCAAGCTACACTTTCAAAAAACAGTTTTTCAAAATCTCTCCATAAATGGAGAAGTTATACAATCATCAATATGTCAGACGGGTAACTTTCCCTTCTTGAAAAAAATATAGCATCAGCCTGCAAGCAAAGCCTTTCAAACAAACAAAAAATTAATTTTAAATCGGTTCACAAAAATAAAAAAATACACTCGAATTGATAACTTCATCCATTTTTGAAGTCGGTTAAAAAATAGATGCTTCTCCCGGCAGCCTAATAGTAATGCGCTACTCTATAAGTCTGGAATTGTGAATTCGATTGCGATCGGGTTAATATCACTACAAATAATATACATTAGCCTGGTTAATAAAAGTTTATGGAACAAATACATTAATTTTCGTTACTGCAAACGAGTGCCCCATGTCAAAATATAATTGTTTGTAAGTGTTTTCAAAATTGTTTATTGTGGTTTTAGCTGTTTATATGTCAAGATTTCATAGGTGGTTAAATCATTCAATCAGTGAACAGTTTGAAAACATTCCACCTCATATATTTATACCAAAGAAATAAAATACAATATGAGAATTCTATATCGTATAGGATTATTACAAAATACATAATCAATCAAAAATGCTTTTACACAAACAGCACAATAAAGAATTTATATTCAGTCTAAATTCTATTTTATTTTTATTATTCAAATATCTTTTTATTGCTATTATAATTAGAATTGATTATGTAGATCGTCGTCAACGAGTTAAAAAATTTCCTTTTTTAAAGTTCTTTATAAAAACAATAACTTTATAGTCAAATCAACATATAATTTGTTTTAAAATGTACAGATATATTGATATTCGACAAAAATCAATTAATAGCATCGTTAAAAAAATTCGACTCTTGTTAATTTAATTAAATCTCTCAAAACTTAAACATATTTTCATGAATGCGGCAACTAATACCAATACCAGATGGAATCAAATCATAAGGACAAAAAGTTAAATATTTTTATATCCTTCATAATAAAAACATAAGTACGAAGTAAAATAACAGAATTCTTTTAAAAGCAATAAAAACAAAATAAAAAGCATATAAATACCTTTAGTTTGTGTTCACATTTCCCAACAAGTACTTGAGAAAAACGCTCAAATCATTTGGATTATTATACGAGTCGAATTGTATGGGCGAGTAGCCAAAATGTATTAAATGATTATTGATGAATGCCCGTTCAGCTGCAATTTTCAGAAGTAGAGTTTTATTGCAGTCGAAAGTATAATGATGTGTGCTTGGCGTTGATGTGGAAACACCCCTATCAATGCGTTCACTAAACCTTGAGGAGGCATCAGGAGTGGAGGAGTGAAAAAGTGAAGAGTGAAAGAGTTCCTGTGGGCTAAAATATTTTGATTCTGTTTCGGTAAAAGATTCATTTGGAGTATTTGTTACTCTGCTGGAGGATGTCATAAGACATTCGCACTGTCCATTGCAATTAGAATGGTCGTGGTTACTACTTGATCGATTGAGTTTGTTGCATGCATTCAAGCTATAAGCTCGTTGTATCAGTAAATCACTTCTGTTATTAGTAGCCATTTGGTGGCACTTTAAACGTTTTGTAGCATTCGGTTTCCTTTTAAATTTAGAAGTTCTTCGTACATTTTTAGCTTTAAGCGGTATCAAAAGTTTTTCACTTTCTATACGTTTCAAACGCACAGAAGGCTGAAATTCAGGCTTTAAATATGACCTTTTATTTTTTATGTTTATATCCAATTCAGTTTTAGGCATCATCATGGGTTTGGGCAGTTCTGTTGCCACAGCGCATTCTTTTTGTAAAGACGCCAGCTCATGTTTCAAAGGTTTTGGAAAGTCGTCTTTGGCAGAAGTGGGATTCGTTTCTTCAGCAATTGATTTACTTTGCTGTTTGCGAGTTTTGATATCTGATTTCGGTATACTTTTTGTTGAATAGATAAACCTATAAGAATAATCTGCGTCACTGCACTTTCTTGATTGAGTACGTTTAGATTTTGGCTGTCGAAGAAACAAAGGAAAAGTTGTTATTTTGAATACAACAAGCATGAAGAAACTTAAAGAGATACTTACTTTTCTGTCCACAGTTTTAAAATGAGGTTTACTTTGCTTCTGCATCTTTTCTAGCTTTTTTGAGTTTCGTAATTTTTTTATTGGCTTTTTCGGAGTTCTTACACTTTCGGTTATCTGAAAGTCATTTTCCTTAGAAGACATTTCAATTATAGAAAAATTCTTTGAATATTCTGCGGTATTATATATAGAGAGATTTGACTTTACATCGTCAATATATTGTTTGGAAGTAGCCTCATCGAAATCTGTATCTTCAGTACTTATATTAACATCTAATGACGAGCTCGAATTGTAATTTAAGCAATTGATCTTCGAAATAGTACTTTTATATATTTCCTGAAATAAGCACAAAATATAAAAACGTATATATGTATAAATATAATTTTGTTTCTTTTCATTTATTTACCTGATTATCGTCAGCAATACTTTCCGATTTTATAACGAATTCATTACGAGAGATCTACAAAATAGTTTTTACATACAGTTTACTTTAAAAATACATTTAAATAAATTTTAATTTCCATACCAGCGATTGATCCATTTCCTCTTGTAATATGGTCATATTATCATACGCAGTTTTTGGTGCTTCAAGGATTGCAGGAGTTGCGACTTCCCCTCCATCAACTGGTTCCGCTTTTATATCGTCATTTAAACAATTTTCCTTGATATAAATAAGGCTCTGATTATTAATAGTAAACCATTAATTAACACTATTTTTTCAACCTTTTTTGTTATAATTTTTATAATCAAGGGTTAGGTCTTTTTTTTAAATAATTTTATTCAATATTTGGACGCCTCTTTGGGCGTCTTCTTCAGGTTTTTTTTTTTTCATTAATATTATTGCTAAGAATTATTCGTTAGTAGAATAATGCAAAAAATGGTTGAAGGCCATTTTGTATGATTCAAAATACTTATTTTTTTAAAGCAGAGTAAATGAACGATGCAAATCAGATACAATGGGAATAGTAAATAGAACATTTACTTAGTAAAAACACATGTAAATTACCTGATTTATAGCATGTCTGCTCATCATACGATATTTTATTAACGATATTCCATTATTTTTCTTAAGAAATGCCAAAGGATTTTTGACTAATTTCCTATTTTTAATGAACTCCGGGTTTATATTATCATCTCTAGCCATATTTTGTAAATTTTCACTGAATTGAATACCATCCATTGTTTCAGTTTTAATTGTGGAATAACTATCACTTTTGGTATTATAGTCATCATTTAATGTAATAATGATGTCATTTTGGGATGTATTATCAACTTGATTAACAGTTTCCCAGCTGCTATCAACTCCACGTGGCTCTAACAATTCTTTTTTAACTTGAATGTTTATTGATTTTTGAATTAACCTGTAGTCTTTACAGTCCTGTTCTGCAATAGAATCACAAGTATTCACTTCTGCCCCTAGAGATTCATTGATTGTATCAATATCTAATTCCTCATATTTGATCTCTTTCTTCAGCGAGTCAGCTTCAGCTGTGTTATTTTTTAAAGTCGACAAAGATTTATTGAAGCTTTCGCTATTAGAATCAATAGTTATTGGTCTAACAGTGTCACATTCAAGTATGACACCAACTGGTATGACAATTTCTAATTTGCCCTCAACTCCATGTGGCTCCACCAATTCCGTATTTATTTCACTATTTGTAGTTTTATGAAATGAACTTAGTTTCAGACTATTCTCCTTAGAAGTATTAACTTCTACCTCTAGAATATCATTGGTTGCGTCACAAATTTCTACATCTTCGCATTTAATGTGTTTCTTTGATGTCCCAGCCACAGTGTCATCGTTAACTACTACCTCTGTTTGACTATCTTTCACAAATAGGCACATAGTTTCAGCTTTAGCAAAATTAGCCACTGTAATGTTTTGTTTGGGATAGGAGACTAGAGGAAGATTTTCAGAACTCATAATTGATTTCACATTAATTTTACTACTTTGATTATGAAGAGTCGGTTTCGAAGTCTGACTTTTTGAACCTTTTTGGACATTCATGTATTCTTTTTCGTATAAATTCAAAGGCATTTGCTCATTTCCCGCCTTCATTTGCTGCGAACCCATAATGAAACAAATTAATTAATTACAATAATGTAAAAATTTCATGTGCACTTCTAAACATTTCATATAATTTCCCACGAAAATCAGGAAGAAAAACTAACTGAAGCTTCTCAAAAACGTCGATAAGGCAGTACCCAAAAAACATCCCTAAACTATTGTGAATTGTATACCGTTAGTCAACATTCAATGATGCCAACTAAAGACTTTCATCTTAGCTGAAAGGAAGAGTAAATATGAAAATCCTTTAATTATGCTTAGGTACCAGTCTTAATTTATTTATTTATTTATTTATTTATTTATTCATGTCTATGGATAAATCATCCTTACAGACAGAAGTTTTAAAATTTACAATTATGAAATTTGACATACAAACATACATACAAAATTGAAAACATTAAAAACGTAGACATTATAAAGCATTAAAAAATGTAATAATTTGAAATTTAATTGAATTTAGATTTAAAGAAAAATCAATAATTCTGTAGCATTTGTTAAATTGGCTGCACATTCTCCGAAATGGATCAGCATTTGCATAGTTAGTCCTAAAGTATTTGATAGAAAGCAACTCATAGTGTCTTGAAGGTCGGTAAGGTACATTCAATGCAATATTGTTGAGTAGGAAAAATGAAGAAATATCACCATTAATCAGTTTTAAAATAAAAGATACATTTAACATAGTCCTCCGGCTTTTAAGGGTTGGTAGTTTAATGAGTGCTAGACGACTGGTATATGGTGGAAGGTCTAGTGGATTCCAGTGAAGAGTACGTAGACAGAATAACAAAAATTGTTTTTGCACAGACTCAATTGAGTTAATATGTGACGTATACACTGGGTCCCATACAACGGATGCATATTCAAGGACAGGCCTCACTAAGGAAATGTACAACTGTTTCGTAACATATGGGTCCTTAAACTCCTTAGCCCATCGTTTTATAAAACCCAGAACTCCACGGGCTTTATTCACAGTCAAAGAAATATGATTAATAAAGTTAAGCTTAGAGTCCAACAGAACACCAAGGTCCATGATTGAAACTACTCTCTCCAAACGATGGTTTCCAAAATTGTAGTTTGCGTTAATGTAGGAACCTCTGTAGAAAGTTATATATCTACACTTGCTAAAATTAAGCTGCATCAAATTTTTATTGCACCATATGTTAAAGCAATCCAAGTCCTTTTGTAGGAGAGTGTGATCTAAATACTTATCAAAGCTTAGGAAAATTTTAACGTCGTCAGCATACATCAAGATATTCGAGAATTTAATTACTTTTGGCAAATCATTTATAAATAGGGTAAAGAGAAGTGGTCCAAGATGGCTACCTTGAGGCACTCCCGAAGTTACGTCAATTAATTTTGAAAAAACATTTTTGAAACGAACACATTGCTTCCTATTTATTAAATAAGACTCAATCCATTTTAAACATCTGTTTGAAAATCCCATTAAGTCAAGTTTTAACCAACAGACAATTAAAATCGCACATATCATGTGTTTTTGGACAAACTTGTAAGTAGAGTTTAAGAAACAACATTAAAAACAAAGAACTAATATCAGCTTTATAAACCATTGTATAGAAATAAATTAAACTTAATACAGCGCGGTGGTTTTTGGTTGAAAACTGTTGTACACGCATGTGTTAATGAACCTTGCACATACATAAACAAAAAAATATAATTATTATGAGCAACACAGAGGCGAACTGCAACTTTTGACAACCTACTTACCTATCACCTGGACTGTTGCAAGGATCTTGATATTTGATATTTGCTTCACAACAAAATTTTCTGCCTCACTACCACTTTAGAAGTTCATAACCTAAGAACATAAATTATAATATTTGAAAATAGTAAATATTTTCTTACATTTTTATATACTGCCATGAAATTTTTATAGTTTTTCTACATCATATGCTACAAATTGTTTGGTAGCAACGTCACGCTGCCAAAAGAATTCATTAAATTATAATATATATTACTAGTGCATATGATATTAAAAATTTCCTTTAAAGTGGTTGTTAAGTAAGTTGATCTTGAAGATTCAAGATGGAGGAACATAATACGCGTGCGCGCGTTGTAAACTTTTTACGCGTTACACGCGTCAAGTTACACAACACGCTTCATATTTGTTCATACTCAGTTAGCTGGCAATTTTTAAACATGACGCGTGAAAACTTGAAAGGTAACGAACTTAATGCGTTAGACGCGTTGCCGGTTTTTTATGTACCTTGTTATATGAAAATACTCTAGTTCACCTTTTTTGACAGAAGTCTACATCGCGCTGACGCGTTTAACGCGTGATGTACCTTCACCTTAAGTAAAACAACTTTTTTCATGCGGCCAATAGTTATGAGCTTCAAATGAAGAAATTCTTTTCTCACAAATATATCTATTAAAAACGCTTGAATGTCATTCATTACTCGAACAGCTGTTCGAAGTGAATTGTAAACATTTACACGGTGTGAATTATTTGATAGAAATTTATCTACAAGAAAACAAAGAAAGTAAAATCAATAAATAAAAATGAATAAAGTCATTGAAATAATCGACTCCGATGATGATAGCCACATACCCACAACAGTTTCGAGCATACCACTAATCAATAATATAGAACAAGATGAAAACCAGCAATCCCAATCACGGCGCCGTCGTCGCAAAAGTGTTCTACATGCAATGACTGATCCAGACATGCAATTTCAAACCATATCCCTCGAAGATGATGATGACGATGAAGATAATGCTAACACCAATCAAGCGAATACTCTGCCAAAACAAAAACTGAGAAATCTTTTAAGTGCTGCAGTTTCGTCACGTACACTTTTAAAGACTAATAAAGTATCGCCGAAAGTTCTTCCCCCCCAAGTGCAAACGACTGATGAAATCGTTGATGCAAGTTTTGAAAAGTTCCTTAATGATCCAGAGACTGTAAATGATATATATGACATTGCTGAAGAACGGACTCGTATTAATTATTTACTCGCTATAAATGGCATGCCGGAAATAAATTTTGCGCTCTATACACGCCCTGAACGTTTGCAATTTCAATTCGAGGAACGGTTGAAACAGCGCAAAATGGTAAACAATTGGGATAATACAAGATCAGTGGAAAATCGTCGTAGCTTATTGCAAAAAAGCGACGAATAGAAAAATTATGTATGCAATTTTAATTTGGTGTAAAGTAAAACTATCGATTGTGTAAGTATACATATATGTTTGTATGTATGTATGTCATCCATATACATAAGTACATGTACAACATACCAATATATTTCCAAATTAGTTTCTAATAAATTGTAATAAAATAGTTTTATTTGTAATATTTTTAATTATTATTTCGTATGTATGTATTTTACGTCAGAGTAAAAAGTTTCACTGTTGCCTGTAATATCCAAGTTAGGAAAATATCGTAAAAATGTTGAATGCTACAGGTCTATGAAACTAACAACAAAAATATTAAAACTATTTAAAAAACTAAGTTGACTTCAATAAATGAATTGTATTTTGTATTTGATTTGTTCCGAACGTACTTTAATTTCTTAATCTTGATTAATAGGCTAATGTTCTAAAGTCAACAAGGAAAAATTTAACCTAGAGAACATAATAACGCTCTTTTCAGTGCTCATGTAAAAAACAAGCTTATTATCACTTTTAAGGTAGCGATGGTAATGTTTAAAATAGAGTCAATTACACATGTTAAGGCTTATGAGATATTCTAGTCATCACTGCATCTTTATAATATTTTGAGATATAAATACTTTTATTATTAAGGGTGGTTCGTTAAACGATTTCTATATTTAAATGTAAATAAACAAAGTTTGTGTAAGATATCACTAATTTTTTTAAATTTATTTGAAAGGTCTATTGATGCCATTATGCATTGAATATAACGTCGTACTAATACTTTGCTGTGTGGAGCGCATGCAAAATGTCCAATTTTCCGTTTCTCTGTCTGAATTTGACCGATGCAATTTGGCTATTTTGCATTTGAGGTATCAACTCGCATGATTTCGGTGCGAACTTTACGTTACCTATACGTGAGGTGAACATGTCCTCAAATCGCTAGTGCAGAATGTCCAATGTGCCATGTACCGCCCTCCTGTTGAAACCACATATCATTGGTGTCCATATCATCCAATTTAGTCCAATCATCTACCTATAGCATTCGCCGGTGACGGTGATGGCCTGTTAGGCGTTGTTCTCAAATATGGACCGATAACGATATATTTTTTTAAATATTATATCAGTTTAATACAGTAGATTTATCATAATAGATTGTGACATACATACATATGTATATGGGTCTATTTACGCCACATATGGCCATTCACTTCCAGGAATGAAATTAAAATTGTGTACAGGCACTGCATTTTGTCCAACCACAACCTTTAGGTTTACCCTTCTCACGATCAAATACAAGTCAACATGTGAACATTATTAATAAATAAAAAATTAGAACATTTATTTAAAAATTCACGCTGGACACATTGCGGATTGTGGCCTAAAATTCGTGTTTCCAGCTGTTAATAAATATGTATATCCATAGTATTACGCACTTTGCGTCTGGCTGGAAACACATTTTTCACCAATTTTATATGTACATATTTATTTTATTTAACTAATTAAATTTTTAAATATTTTTCACTCACTTATGCAAACTTTATAAAAGTAGACTAGTAGGTAGTGTAATAGACTCGTAGTGCGAAGGTCCCAGGTTCGAATCCTACCGCAGAACTCTGGCAGTTTGTGTCTGATAATTAAAGGGAGCGCACAACAAGCCTTCACTGGCTTAAGTGTATGTCGTATGACATGGGCTATCACACCCCTCCAATCAACCTAACCTAACCTAACCTTATAACCTTATAAACGTCAACATTCGGTGACTATGATAGATGTTTTCATCAGCAATGTCAATCTTATATTCGCTTCAATATAAAATTGTTGCGAATGTGTTGTCTCATTTTGGGTTACTCGTTTCTTGCAGGGTGTCTCCTCGCAATGCTACTCTTCTTTATCCTTTGCTCTCCTCGTCTTTCACCATCTATCAGACAACTTTCACCCCCACATCGTTTCTTTCACGAGGTTATTCGCAATAAGACCCTTCTACTTATCAGCGGTCTGCCTGCCTAACTTAACGTAACGCACTTCGTGATTCAGTGATGCTGCATAAGTTTGTTTAATTGAATATGTCGACAAATTACATGAAGAAATGGTTAGTGTAGTTCGAATCATAAAACTGTCCCATTTTTTTTTTTTTTTGAATTTAAACAAATATTTCCTGCAAGTAGTTATTTTTATTGAAAAGAAAAAAGTTTTGAGTATTTTATTTTTGCATTCAATATATTATGTACTCGTATGTACATACATACATACATTTTTAAAATTTATAAATTTATTCTCAATTTTGTTTACCAAGATTGATATTGACAACTAGTGTAGCAAATTATGTCAATAAAATGCTTTTTATTCTTATATTGTTGTAGAACTGCTGCTGCGCTATTAATGTGCCTTTATTCAAATCCGATAAAATTTAAAAACTTAAACCATCTAAAAGGTCAATAACATTTTAATTTTCATAATAAAATAAAACTTATAATTAAGAATGTTTGAGCTGGAAGCAACTGTTTTAAAATTCAAGCTTCATAAACGGGAAAGATAATGTGAATTTATAATTGAAAAACAACCTTGAACTCAACTGATGAAACTACTGTGGGTCTTTAAAGCCCGATGATAGTGGTCATAGAGGAAGATATTGTAGCTTATAAGTATACAAACGCTTAATCTCTAAAACGTTATTCATGTTTTTAAGTTGCCGCTCCCATATTTGCTATTAATTTCAAATCAGTTCTGATATGTTATGCTTTTTGTTTATTTTATAATTATTATTTTTTAATTATATAATAACGATATTTTTTAATTTCGTAATGTTGAAAACAAAATTGTTACAGAGACGGAGATGGGGATGGATATGTACTGCCCAATTAGTCCGAAAACATCATTTGCCCGCATTGAACGCCCAAAAGTCCCGTTTATGATGTCTCCAGCACTGTGTTTCCATTAGAATGTAAAGTTCATGATTATATCAAAGTAGCATACATTCGTAAATGCAGTGTTGCGCTCCATTTCACATATTTTTGGACATGATCTATTTCAATGTTGCCATTTAAGAAAACTTTAATTTATTGTTGCAATACTACATTTACGAACGTACCCGCATATAAATATAAGCTTTCGTCAGTCCTAGAAGAACATCACTCAAATTTTTTAGTTTTAATTGGAATTGTGCATTTTTGTACTCAAAAAAGTTTCTAAAAGTCATAAAAATGTAGTGATTTTGATGTAAAAAAATTTAAAATTTATCCCCTTTCGAAATAAATTCAGCATACATTTTTTTATTATGAAATTCCCTTTTTAATGCCCTTAACTGAATTATGAACTATATTCAAGATATTAAGAAAACTAGATATTTTTAAGCATAATTATTGCATATTTAATAACGAAATAGGAGTCCCAAATTCGTTAAGTAAACTGTCACTGCTAAAAATGAGAAAAAATACCATTGAAATTGAATAAAATAAATACTAATATTTTTTAACTAAATCATTCCTATCTCAACTTAACACCCTGCGAAGTCTAAAAAATGCACTAACGGATACTTTGGAAGCAATGAAAATGTCATTCCAAAAGAATAACTTCCATTTTTATCATTGGAGTGCTCGTTATTACGTTGCATCTAAAACAGATTTGGATATATTGAAGGTCCCATCGTTCACGATTCTTCAGACAAAGTACATTACAAACTAATATTAAATTAAAAAAAAAGCAGTGACAGTATTTTTTTTAACCGCATGACATATTTTCATTGCCCTGAATAAAGTTCGTACGCGCAAAGAAAAAACATGAATGAAAATGTTGATTTTCTAATATTTGGTTCATAAATGTTCAAAGTTTTTCAAAGTTAATTCTGAAAAAAGAAAAGTGGACTGATCTTGAATATTTAAAAAAATATGAAATGGTATGCTCCAGCGGTGGTAAAATTTAAATCAATATACGACAGGATCATGCAAAGTAAAATTTAATAATCTTTTATTTTCCTTTTTTTTTAATAGGACCAGTACTCAGGGGATGATACTTGAACCTTCTCACGCTGTAGGTGATAGGAAAGACCCCTGCTGGGAGTTTTTTAAACATACGAGTTGTTCGACTAAAGAGCGAATTTTCGCGAAATGTAATTCATTGGCAGATCGATCAAAAATTAATTCGCTCTCATTGAATAATGTGCTGTTACCTGGAAAAGGTGGTGTTCCAGATTTCATCAAAACACATTACAAAACATTGAAATACACCTCAAGTTGCGACGATGCTTCAGTGAGTCAATAGAGTTGAAGGTTCGCAACTAAATGTAAAATTTGATTCCTAGTTTCAATCATCTCGGTACTGGCTTCAAAGATCTATATAAGTAACGCATATTTCATTTATTTCGAAATATTTAGAGGCTTCAGTTCAAGTCGGTAGCATTTTTTGTAAAAAAAAATGTTTCATTCAATCATGGTTTTCTTTGCGTGTATAAATTCGAACTAGTACGATCCAAATGAGTAAAGGCATGGTTGCTATAGAATGGGTCTGAAATCAATTAAACACCTACAATAACCGATAAGATCACCAAAAAGTATGAAATAATAATCTTTTTAGACATTTGTTTTATTTTTCTTTCTAATCTCTCATAATAAAATGTAATGGGAGAACAATTCAACTCAAAGATAATGACAATCAATCTACATTTAATTTTTTTTTGTCACCATTACCTCGTACGTACATATTTGTATACATACATACGAGTATTTGCCATTACCACTGACCACGGTCTCGTTAAATGTCTTGATAAGTAGTTGAGTAATACTCACTACAAGTTGCGCTATCAGCCCAAAACTATGCGTTTCGAAGATAAGATTATGATTTTCCCATTAATCGCATTCTAATGTTTTTTTTTTTAATTTTTCTAGGCCAGAGATCAAACTGCAAATGCGTTCACTTTCTTTTAGAACTGATACGGTTTTAAAAAGTGTGAAAGTGGTTGGCAGTCTTGCCATAAAGTACACAGAGATGAAAACTTTCGGGTAAGAAAAAGGAAAAAGTCAGCAGATTACGCCATTGTAGAAAAGATGGAAAGCAAAATTAACTTTATGAACACTATATGCAAACAGTTTTTGAGGTGCGTTATGTAAATATTTGAATTTAAATTTAACAAAGTGTGTCTGGGATATTGTTGAAAATGTTCATTCATTTGAAAGGTCTATTGATGCCATTATGTATGGAATTTAACACTGTGCAAATGCCTACTGCGGCTTCGCTGGGTATCGCCCATTCGAAATGTTTTATTATAGTACCTTCCGTAAAAGGTGATGGCGTGGCTAATGAAATCCATACCAAATAGTAACTTTTTCGGGATGCATTGGGCGCTATTGGATCTCATTTGGACTGGTACTGTCCCAAATTCGATAAAATTGTTAGTTGACTTACCCATTGATACAGAAACGGAGGGCTATTATGGCGACCGTAAAATGGATAAAGGGCGCGGAACGTTACGGAAACAGAGTACAAACAATTTTATTTAATTTGCACGTTTTGTTGAATGCTACATCCATCCATGGTAGAGAAAAAAATAATCACCTGAGTTGTGAATTTGACAATTAATGTGATAATAATTTTTGAAATTACTTTTTTAAGTAAGAAAAAGAAAATTATTTGACTAGCAGAGCCCCATAGTATCATTTTCGATGGTCGCTACACCATTATCCGCAGCTTTCATTTGCTTTTTTTTAATATTTTGGAATATCAACTATTTAACACACCCACGTATGAATAGAGAATACAATAAGCGAAATGTTTCTGGTATTTTTTTAAAAATAGTAATAAAATTTGACAATAGTAATAGAACGATATCTCATGTATGTATTTCTCCTTCAACTCTTTCTCTGCTATTCTTCCTTAACACTGAAACAGAAGCGAAATGCTTCTGGTATTTTTATTTCTTAGTCAACATTTTCCCTTCCATTTTTCCTTAATTCTCAAACTATCAGTTTGAGAACTTTAAGCTCTTCAAACTGTCGGTAGGGAGAATATTTGGGTTATGGGAAATAATGTTTTAATGCACATATAAAAAACAATATGTTTTTTTTTGCATAAAAAAGTACTTTATAAAAATAGAACAAAATTGGACTGGTTTGCAGAGAAAATTAAAAATCTTAAATAAAATTTTTTGAGCCTGGATTCCAAGAAGTAAAAAAATGAATTCCTTTAAATGTTCTTCCTGAGAAGTTAAATTTATTCTCGAAAATACTATACTGGCAACGTTTGCTAAACTGAATCATCGCTGTTGTTCTATTTTTTGGGTATTTTCCACATGATTGTGGATACATTAGGGTATTCACTCGGAAAATGTATGATCGATGTGTTCAAAAAGAAAATTCTCAACTTCGTGTAATAGTTTATAAAAGTAATTTACGCCGATTAATCGAAACTAATTTACAACGATTAATCGAGTGAAAAATATATCATGTAAATGAAATTTAACAAAAAATTATTTTGAGAGCAGAAAACTGGAAAAAAATTAAATCACGCGAAAGGTGCAAAATCAGCAAAATGTATAAGACTTCAATTCCTTATCCTCCTTTAATACGAGCAATGAAGTTTTTATTTGGCAACTGTTACAAAAGTAAATAATTCTTTTGCTAGAGATTTAATAGTTAGAAGATCTTTAGATTCCTTTAAGGCGAAATGGAGTTTTAAGTTAATTTCTCTTATATATTAATTCCTAATTATATCCTTCAAGAAACTACTATTTGAAATGTAATTCCAAAATTTAAAGAAAAACATACGAGTCTAAGTTATTTACTAGATTATTTCATTTTGAAGTAAATGCCAAGTGCATTATCGCCCAGTAGGAAGAAATAACAAGGTACCTCACCACTACACCAAAATACACAGAGGGCGTTATTTCTAGGCGACGACAGATGGCAGCTCCATTATCCTACGACCTGCTACAGCAGACCAATCAAGCTGGAATGCCAAGCGATTAATGAAACTGATGCAAGGCAAAGTTGCTTTGTGGAAGCCATATGCTCCCAAGAGGGGAGCATAAGTAAATAAGCATAAAATTGTGACTCAATAAAATATTTGCTGGATTGCAACAAGTGAGTATTTTGGGTAAATTTGGGATAAATTTTAATTTCGATATAAAACATTTGAGGCAATCAGCCGAATTGGGTAACTATCCGAAATTTAGTTAATCATGGACATATGTTAGAAAAAGAGTGTAACATGTGATCTTGTTACACTCAGTTCTCTTTTTATATGGTTTTTTAAACGAATTTTTAGGAATGTGCGAGTACATATCGATATTTTATTAAATGTGTTTTGTTTTATTTATTTGTTTTATTAACAAACATTAAAAGAAAAACTTATTAAAACATGATTTATTTTATTTCTTAAGGAAAATAAAAAAAAACTATTCACAGAAAAAATTCTCAAAAACGAAAATCATTCGAATTATTTGAAGCAACAACTCTATTAATCGAATAAGTTGATTCGAGTTATTTAATTATGGTTAATAGAACAATAAAAAAAACGATTAAACCGAATACCCTGGCATGTACACATACGAGTATATTTATCGAATGTACTATATATTCAGAGAATACAAAGTTCTTAGGACCTGAATAAATATTATTAACCAATCATGATTCATCTCCCAACACATGCAGCCTAATATGGACTATGAACTAAACGCAAAACAGTGATTTTGCTGAAAATGAAGTTTTATCAATTCACGACACCATAGTCTTACTCGTACACCTGAAAAAGTTCCATAGATTCTTCATATTTTTGCATCTTCATATTTACGTAAGTACATATACTTACATATTTATTTATAATAAATAAACGTAGTAAAGCTGTTGTCCTCTCAAAAGGATCTTAAAGTCACACGAAATTGAGATGGATGACCGCGATGGAGCAAACGGATGTCGGCAGTCGAAATTTTAATATGTAATAGTTCTGGTCCAGGTAGACGACGAAGTCAAGCAAACCTATCCGTATTTGCCTAAAAAGCATTCCAGTTGACAATGTATGTGCAACTGAAAGAGCTCATGACAGAGTAATTTCACTTCTCTTCTTATCCAAAGTGGCACGACCTTTTTCTTTGCGTGAGTTCGGACAATAAAAAATGATCAGCTGCTTTTTATTTACAAAAATTGCAATTGATAGTGTGAATATACGATCACAGATCAATAAGCCCGTAACCTTTTGAATGAAATGTAGGTTTTTGGATACAAAATCACTGTGTTTTTAAACATACATATGTATGTACGTGTAGTCGCCTTTGAACTCTATACACTTTGTTCAGTGTTTTTCCATTTTTTTATCGCTTCCAAAAAATTAGATTTGTCGACTTCATCAAAATATGTATGTCTTTATTTGTGAGATGATCTCATCGTTGAAGTCAGATCTCTTTCCGCCGGACCATTTCTTTAGGTTTGGAAAGAAGAAATATTTGGAGAATACTGTTGAGGAGAGAGCAATTCGCAACCTAATTCGTAGAATGTGCCATAGAAACTGGTGGAGAAAACTTTTTTCTTGACCAAATGCTGTCGTTTTTGTCTTAAATCCGCAACAAGTCGGCTTAATAAGTTGGCATAATATTTGCCATTGATTGTTTTTTGTTTCACTATTTCGGGGTTTAAAACGCACGTATCCCGATAAAAGGTCGTAATGACTTTATTGGCTGACAAATCTACCTTGGCCTTCTTTGATGTCGATTTATCCCGAGAAAGTCACAGTTTTGAGTGCTGTTTGGTCTCTGATATGTTGTGGTGGATCCATATTTAATTCACGAATAGGAAACGTCACAAAAACTCGTCCATATTACGGTTGATCAACCCCAAACACTTCTGTGAAGTTGTCACATGATCGCGTTTGTGGTCGATTGTGAGCAAGCGCTGCACCCATCTTGCGGAAAGCCTTCTCACACCCAAGTGATCATTCAAAATTGCAACCACTGACCCATGTCATATGCCTATGATTTCCATAATCTCTCTCACTTGTACTCCAGTACGACATCTTCTGTGCTTGTACGGTCACAACAAAGATCAGTAAATCACTTTTTTAACATTAAAATTTATGAATAAGTGCTGATTTGATAACCTTCCCTGGGTAATGTACATGTTTAGTTTTGTCCTTTCATGAATCAATCACAAAATTATTTTCAAAATTAATATATTAGAACGATTGAAAGGTTCGGACTAAAAATTGTGGTCGTTCTCGTTCCAGCAATTTTGTGTAGTGACTTCCATAATTTGAGAGAGTAAATTAATTTTTTGCTCTATTAGTCCGAGTTTATCCCAAGTCATCTGGAACGGCCTAATATCTTGAACATTTACAATCATCTGAGCAAATATCAACATTTTCGCTTTGATAAGCCAGAGACTGGCAACGAGTCACTAATTGAATTGATACTTTTCTTTAGAAGGGAAAACAAATCATAAATTTTTTGAAAGCATTCCATAGCAACTAAAATAACAATAATAATAATAATAATAACAATAGATAAGAAGTGAAGAGCTGGAATGAGATCACTCTTTTTTTAATAATTAAAATTTTTGATTATAAACAAAGAATTAAGAAGGAGCTTTTCGGTTAAACTCATGATGAGATAAACACCAGGTCGTAAATAAATCATTTTTGAATTAAATGAGCCTATTCTAGCTTGGTATTTGTACGAGGAAGGTTTGAAAATAGTACCAATACACGAATAAATAGCGGCACTCACGCTTCTTATTATTTGGTTACTATCCTACATTTATTTATTTACTAAAATATACAAATACATTTACAAAACCCAAGTTAGCCCACTGAAAAAGGGTTCAAAAAAGTCATGAAAATGCTGAGATTGGGATGCGGAAATAGAGCGAACTTGGATTCCTTCCAAGGACTTTAATATAGACTTGTGAGGAAGTTCTCATTTTTTAATTCTTATTCACCGCTTTGGAATTCTATTTTGATTATGTTGAGAAGAATATAACTTTTTGGTTTTTATGCAAAAAAAAAAAAAAAATATTAAATTTAACTTTTCAAATTTGTTTTTTGTGGCATTTCATTTCAATATTAAAGGTGGCTTTACAATGCATTACAAGTAATAATATTTTCTAAGAGCGAAATAAAACGTAATTACCTCCGTTTGTAAGATAAACAGGACGAAAGTCTGTTGTTGATTTTCATTCGTATTTTCTCCTCTATTGATTCATTTACATGCTTACACACTACGATTTCTTCATTTTAGATTTTTTACAGATCTAAATATTTATGGTATAATGTAGAGCCACCTAAAGGTCATCTAATTGTATTTATGTTGCAAGCAAAATAAAATAGACTCATGTTGAATAAAAAACCGAAGCCTACAATGAATAGTTATGTATTTTGTAATATTTACATACGATAGAAAATTCTCAAATGGTTTTGAATGTTTTCAAACTGCTTAAAGTCCACTGACGATTGGGTTGAGCGACCAATGAAATATCGGCTTATGAACAGCTGAAGTCATAAAAAATAAATTTTTAAAGTTGATATGCTTTTTTGGTTACAATAGCGATACATTTTAATATCAAAGAAAATAATTTTATATTAAATGAGGATTGAGGAATAGTGATGAACTGGAAGACGTACAAATTTTCCAGTATTCACGATTCGTTTTTTTCTTATGTAAAAGTAATTTTATCATTTACTGATTGAAGAAAAATAATGCTCTCACGTAGATTAAAAAAAATCTTTTTTATAAATCTTTTAGTTTTTTAAGCGATTCATTGGAATTATTCAATTTAATTTATCTTTAAATCAACTGGCCTTCGTAGACTAGTAGGTAGTGTACTAGACTCGTAGTGCGTTTGTGTTTGATAACACTGTGTGTAATTTTTTAAGTCGTGGCAAAATAACTATATACGGACACCACTACGTGATAAAAGACTAAAAAAAAAGACCCGTGTCTCCCAATTTTTCTCAAAGTCATGCACTTTTTTTATGGGCCGCCAAAGATTTGGGGCCTCGGTATCATTTTCGTAAAAAAGTGATCATTTTCTCGGGCTCATATCTTGCAAACCGTTCCGAATTTCGATTTACTCTCTGAGGCAAACTTGTAGCTCTTGTCATAAAGAACAAAAATTGCGAACATATAAAATCAAAAAACCTTCCAGATAAAAATCGCAAAAAACTTAAAAAAATTCGATTTTTTTACCTTTTTCTCTTGTTCAGGTCCATAGGTAGCAAACCGTTCAAAATTCAAGGAAACAATCAACTACAAAAATTTACTTAAGATCTCAATAAACAAGTTTCTACAACATATAAACTTCCTGGGAATAATTCTTTTTATATAACTTTCACCGCGTCACTCTTTTCACTTTTGCGGCTACCTAAGAGCTACCTAAACAGTGTTCAGAATTATTCCCAGGAAGTTTATATGTTGTAGAAATTTGTTTATTGAGATCTTAGGTAAATTTTTGTAGTTGATTGTTTCCTTGAATTTTGAACGGTTTGCTACCTATGGACCTGAACAAGAGAAAAAGGTAAAAAAAATCGAATTTTTTTAAGTTTTTTGACTTTGGGAAAAATTGGGAGACACGGGTCTTTTTTTTAGTCTTTTATCACGTAGTGGTGTCCTTATATGGTAATTTTTTTTCGTGTTGCACTGTGTAATTAAAGGGAGCGCACAACAAGCCTTCACTGGCTTAAGTGTATGTCGTATGACATGGGCTATCACACTCCTCCAATCAACCTAACCTAACCTAACCTATCTTTAAATCGATTGATTATCTATTTTTATAAAAAAAAGAATTTACAAATGAGGTGTCAAAGACTTATAGAAGGACCTTAATACTTTTCTTGAAAATTTTGTGAACTTGACTTTTTCAGAAGTTGAAAAAATTAACTATTGGATTTGTGAAAGTAATGAAAATATCGTTCCTTGAGAATGACTTTAATACGATTCGAACATGGACTTTTTCCAGATACAATGGCTTTTTCACAATCACGTCTGGGTTCTCAGGTCCTCATATGCGAAAACTTTGCTTGTTGGCGTAGCCACCGAGTGAGCAATGAGCTTCATCGTGGAAAAAAATGTTATTCAAAAAATCAGCAATGAAAGCATGTTGCATTGAAAAATGTATATATCTACGGCATGAATAGTAAGCCGCCTTTAGTTGTTTCGTGAATTGAATTTTATATGGGTGGAGGTGCAAATTCAAATGTAAAATAAGCCACAATGAGCCGCAAGATATTCCCAATTGCAGAGAACTTCGTGGAACCGATAAATTCGGATTATCCGCCACACTTTCACTAAGAAAGGCGATATTTTCAGAAGTGCGCACATTGCGATGATGCATATGCCTGAGAACATCTGTAACACTTCCAGTCTCTTCAAATTGCTTGCCAATTCTTTGCACAGTAGGTTAATTATGACCATTCGTATACGACGATATTCGAATATAGCAAACTTTTTACCAAATAAATGACATTTTACATGACAGATATTTAACAGCTGACAGCCTTCACAGACCGACGGTTTTTAAACCACTTAATAGATAAACCGATAGAAAGAAGAAAGAAATTATGAATGAGAGTTTTTTTATTTCTGTGTAGCAAAAGGTAATCGCCTTATTACTACGCCCGCCACATTCTTGTCAATTCACTGTGCAAAAACTTTATTAAAATCCGTGCTCCTTGTCTTACCTATACTGATTCGTATTCTATTTATTATCAAAGCCTCTGGGAATAAAGTTGACGATACAACCAGCAAAACGCAACTCTGAGGAGTTAATTATAATCTTCTAGTTTTTAATGCCAAGGGCGATATTCTACTGGCAACATATGCAAATTTACCAGAAGTCCTCGGTCAATTAAATGTCTTTGATGAATTTGTAAAATTCGATGAAAAACTGTACACAATGAAGATGACATCGAAACCAAGAGCTGTTGTGGAAATAAGTGAGGCTGTCAGGACGAGGTTTATGTATAAATAGCGGATGCAAGAGGTGACCTTGCAGCATTTCTGTACACTAACAACATAGAGAGTCCTTTTAAAATTGAAGTTAAAGTAGTCTGTTATACATAAATAAATTTTCTACATTCACCGCAACGGGAGGATAATTACTCCAGCCGATCACGAGCGATGTTTCACTGTCCACAGTGATTTGGCAAAACAGATGGACAGATGTGGCTTCATCAATATGGCCGCTAACAAGACGATCTGATGGATCATTATCTGAATAAATTTGCTTACGCTGTTCTTTTGGCTCATGTACCTACAGCCAATGTTGAGCAAATATTTTTTGCAAATTATCATAAATGTTGTTCGTCCTGTTCGCAATGAACAAGCTATAGAAACTGTACTAGAAAGTGTTCACACGGATCCAACTGTGTCTAATCGTCGACGAGCTACTCAATTGAACATCTTCAGAACATCGCTACGACGTATTCTAAAAGTTGATCTGAAGATGTTTCCATATAAAATTCAATTGGCCCAAGAATTATTACCGAGGGATGCATTACAACGTCTACAATATGTCAATATATTTCAAATCAGTCAGTCCAAGTTGGCCCACCGTGTAGAAATAATTTTCACAAACATTCTTGTTGTCTTAAAAATAACGAATAGAATTTATTCATTCTCGATTCTGAAACTCATCTAAATCGCCCTACTCCAGTTTTTGTTAAACTCCCAGTCACGTAAATTTCAAGATCAACAACATTTTGCTAATTTGGCTGATTAAGAAGAAAAATCCAAAAAATTAACAATAAAATAGAATGTTTAGAAATATTTTACCGATTTTTTCTAGCCAATTTCGACAATAAACTCTTTTTGTGATCAGTTTCGGACTGATAACGCAAAATTTTTAATAACAACATTATGTTCTCATACACGTCGCACGGTGGCTGAAAATCGTTTTTCATTGGCCAAAAGTCAAATTTTTTTTGTCACCGATTTTTAAAATTTTTACGCCATTTTGGAGCTAATATATCCATATTAAGGTAGCCAAAAAATTAGGTTAAACTATTGATAATTGTGGGCGTGGCATGCTGTCAAACTCAACTGTTTTTTGTTATTTCAGTAAAAGGTGTTTTTTATCAGTTTTTTGTCAAAAATAAATGGTCACTACTCGCAAGCTATCATCGATAATGGCCTGCGGTCTTTTTTATAATATTGGTAGGATTATAGTCTTTAGTTGTTGTAAGTGGTTACCGCTCTAGCGTTTAATATTAGAGGTGTTATGAAATATTTATGAAACTACTATATTTTTCTAAAATTTAAACTTTAGTGGAATAGAACTTCTAGGGAACAAAAGGGAACAAGAAACGTATACCACCCGAAGAAAGGCGAAGGTGTCTTCTTTCACCCCATATATACTTTTGCACCCGCCACGACCCGCCGGTAGAACACTTTTTTAATTTTAATGAAATTACTCCAAAAAAATCAAATTACTCTAATATAAACAGCCCTATAATTACTCGTATACAATGGTGTATTAAATTTTCACTTTTTTGCCTGAAGGTTTATGTTTTTTACTTTAGACTACCTAAAACTAAAATAATTAAATATAATACCTGCGAAAGGGTTTTGTGGCTTTGTTTTGATCAGCAAAAAATCAGTAATAAAAATATCACAATAGGTTCTACAGTAAACATATGATCTCTTTCTAATATAACTGTTAGGGTCAGCCAAAGTCATAAACAATTTTATAATAATAATCGCGACATTAAACCACTAAAGATAAAAAGAACCCCATATTGACGAGATACTAATTAGTTTTACCTGATATTAAGGTCTGGATAACACGTGCAGTTTTGTTCAATTTAAGTACCACCTGCTATGAAATTGAAGATCAATGTGTGAATAACATGTATCTAAAAATATATAAAACTACGGATTCAATAAGGGATTACACAATAAGTTAATCCTTTACGTGTACGTACGTATATTTGCAAGTGATAAATCATGACAGACTCAAATAAAAATATTCAGAAAAATATGGAGAGCTTCGGTTATAAAGAACTGGCCGAACAGTATTTTAGAAATAAAAACCAGGAAGATGTTCTTACTTACGTTAAAATAAAATTAAGCTTAAATTCGTGTAGCACCGAAATACAAGAGCAATTATCTAATTTTGTAAAAGTACTAAAAAAACGCTACAAAGAAGTTAGCTACAGTAAACAAAAGTTTTATATAAAAAGTGAAAAGTGTTTAGAAGTGGTCGCTGCAGAAACAGCAAAGCAAGATAAGGTTGGAAGACCACGCAAATCATTGGACAACTGCAGCGATAAATCTAAGAGGCGGAAACTTAAAGATGTTAACGATGCAATTGGTTGTACAAATATAAAAGAATCTTTCCTCAATTACGATCACAGAACCAATTAACAAAAGTGGATATCATTGAAAAAGTTATTAAAGCTAGTCCAGTGAGAACAAAACGAATTCTTAAAAGTATACCAACTCCGAGCGATGCAAAACAGTGCACAAATGAGGAGGCATTAGCCTTATTTCTGGATTTGAAATTAACAAAACAGCAATATATTAAGCTCAGATTGCGTGCGATTGAAATGGCTCAAATATCTATCCAGCATATCATCACATAACTGCTACTAAAATGGACTGTTTTCCATCAAAGGATACTAACCAAACACACCAATTTCGGCAGAGGTACAACTACAATCTCTACTTGATCACACAGCCGAACGCTTGCTACAATCAATACCAGGAAATGCGTTAAAGAAATATGGAAACACAAAGCTAATTCTTTTTTGCAAGTGGGGATGTGATGGTTCTTCGGGACATAACCAATACAAACAAGTTGTATGTGAAAATATTTCGGACTCGGATATGTTCATGGTATCAATTGTACCATTGCGATTGAAAAAGATTTTAGAAGATTCAGAGCCTTCGACTAGTACAATGCAAACAATGGATATTTGGAAAAATGAGACACCATCTTCTACGAAATACTGCAGGCCAATCAAATTTGAATTCAAAGAAGAAACTCGTGATGCCATTAACAAAGAAATTAGTGATATCAAGGCCCAAATTGCAACACTACCATTAGCCATTACAATTACAGTTAGATGGGCAGCAAATTGAAGTAAGCTACCAATTAGTCCTTACAATGATAAATGGAAATGTAGGTCAGGCTTTGACTAACACGAAGGCTGCATCCAGCTGCATTATATGCCAAGCAGCATAAACCCAATTAAACCAAGTTCCGACAAAATCATTAGATAATACCGATGCATATGAATTTAGATTATCACCACTACATGCAAGAATACGACTTATGGAACATATACTAAAAATCAATTATGATTTATATTTCGGGTCTTCAGGATCCATAAGAAACAATAAAACCAACAAAGAGTTAAGAAGTTCAAAAAAGAAACATGTTCAAGATGAATATCGCAAAATTGGATTGATTATAGATCAGCCAAAACAAGGGTCAGGCAATACAAATGATGGCAATACCGCACGAAGATTCTTTTCAGATCCAGAAACACCATCTGAAAGAACAGGAGTGGATTTAAACCTTGTTTCCAGTTAATTTTAAAATTTTTTTTGAGTGTAAAAATTTTTTTGTGTAAAAAATTTTTTTCAGTGTAAAAAATTTTTTTGAGTGTAACATTAAAAAAATTCCATTATCACAAAAAATAATTATAATTATTATTAAGATCAAAATATAAAATTTTTTAATATGCAAATAAAAAAAATAAACCCATATTTCACTCCAAAAGTTAAAAAAAATCAAAAGTTCAACTTTGACCTAGAAGTCCTTAAGAAGTACTCAATCAATTTCAATGTAATTAAAACTGAGTCAAGCTGAATTAAATATCTATCCATTAAAAAAAGAATTACTTCAATATTTTGATCGGTTCAAAAGTTACAGAATTTTGGCCAATGAAAAACGTTTTTCAGCCACTGTGCGTCGATAAAGCAAGTCACTTATATGCTGGCCAAGTTCTTAGAAATGTTTATAAGATTAATTCAAACAGATCTATTTTGTTGTTGTTGTTACATACGTATATTAAACATATAAGACCATTTGATTAAATTTGTGTTTTTCTAATCATAATTTTTGAGTGGTAGTGTTTTTAATTTTTAATATTACGAGTATTTTTTATTATTTCAATCATATTTTGCATTGAACTAGAAATATTTGAAGACCTTGACACATACAAGATTGGAAAACTTTTCAATGATAAGTCAAAGCATTTTGACATCAAATGTTCATAAGTTTTACAATATTCATTTGAAATCCCGCTCGTATCGTTCTCGTATACTCGTTTTGATGCGATTGAGTTGGCCAAACACATCTTGAGGGCTCAAATTTGACCATGGGAGACGAATCAGTCTTAAAACGAAATAATTTCTACCAGCATCCCTGTGTACGAGTATTATCTTCATTTATCTATTCTATGTATTTGAATATTTAAATAAAAAATTATTCTATAAAATATCTTCTCTTTGAGAATTTAAAAATTTTTTTTTGGAATTTAGAAAAAATTAACGTGTTAAAGAATTTTCGTATTATCTGGAATTATTTTAAATTTTGCCCATCCTCATTTAATATTTGTTCTCTCGAATGTTGACGCATCCCAGGCTTTTGATAAAATAAGGTACGAAATATTAATCCACATACTACCGCGAAATGTGTCCTCAAACACCCATAAACTATTAAGAATCTACTTAATTGGAAGGACATTCTTTATTAAAGAAGATAATTTTCTGAGCAAACTACAGCCTATTGAAGCCGGACTGCCACAAGGCAGCATGGTATGTCCAGTATTATGTTTGATACATATATGCCTCCGATATGCCATCAAACAATGATATTCTTACATGAACATTCCCTACTGATACATCTTTTCTAAGCCTGAATGAAAATTTGCACGAAGCACCCCGAAACTTGCAGGAATATAAGTATATCGCTGAAGCAATAGAGAATAAAATTTAGAGAGCAAAAATTTGCACAGGTTACGTTTACATTGCGCAATAACCAAATTATAACGCAACACTTTGAGCTTAAATACCTTGGCATACACATTGAACGTATTGTAATATGGATGAATCACATAAATTCAAATAAAATTGAAAGCAGTTGAACTTAATTGGCTTATTGGAAGGAACTTTACACTAAATCTTCTTTACAAACTCGATTTTGAAACCAATATGGTGCTATGGAGTTCAGTTATGGGCCACCGTCTTGGCACATAATGTGGAGAAAATTCAAAATAAAATTGTCCATTCGATAACTACTGATTCCTGGTATATAAAAAAAATCACGCATCCTCAAAGACCTGGACCTGGACCTGGTCTCAAAATATGTCAAATCATACATAGAGAAATCTGAATACCGTCCAAACCCATTAGGCGGCAATATTCTAATATTTAAAGGCCACATTCAGCTGAGAGGGAGGGAGACTTACGCTCTTAGATGAAGACGAAAGACTAGAGAGAGTGAGAGAGACGACAATAAGATTTGAATACTTATTGTTAGTTCAATTTATATTGAAGATTCAATAAATAATAATTAGAGTAAAAAAATTATATTAATTAATCCCATAAAGAAATTAACGCAATAATTTCTAAACTCTTAGATTTTACTGAAGTTTTAAATTTTCCAGTATATGACTCAAATTCGTGGTCCTGAGTACAGCTAAATGAATTTCCAACTTCAATTGAATGTTGATAAATAAAGTTATTTTTAGTTGTTTCATCTTAGTTGGTTTCAAAATACTTTATCTATAAATTCTGTAACGTATAGAAGATTTTTTAAAAGCCTTAAATGTAAGTGAGCCATTTCATCTTTATATATCTCGCATAAAAACTTTTCTTTATGATATTTTTCGCTTTTGTTGACCATTTCGAAATGTAAATCGTCCCACTGTAACATGGTTCTTGACACGATAACTTCCATGGATTATGTTTTTTTGTTTGCTGAAAATTTCATATGAAAATAAATACATAAATAAATAAATATTGAAAATAAAAATCCACATAATAACACACACAAACACTTAATTTTTATACGTATGAAATTATTACAAACCTATTAATTTTAACTTTCGCATAAAGTTTTAGAAGCAAAGACTTTTTCTTGTGGAGTTTTCTTAAGTCGCCGGTCTATGCAAATATGTTATAAGCCAACATAAGCCATCAAATCATTCCAATTCAGCCTGATTTATGCACCAGAGTCATAGAGAATTGGACGTTTCGGATGGGCGCCATTATTGAAGCCGCTGCAGAAATTTGTTTAAATTTATATTTCGTATACAATGGGATTAATAACCCTTTAAAATGAATGTTTGTTTTAATAATAACTTTTTTATTTTATTTTATTTAAATATAAATAGGAAAAACTAAATAGTAAGTGCATTTTTTCATTTTAGAAAAGGGCTTTAAAACGGGTTAAAATTTATATATGAGGGTCACAACGGTAATGGTTCCCGCGTATGACGTTCATCGACTTTATTAACATTTTATTTCTAGCTAGACTTGTAGAATTTCAGAATCACACGATCCATATATGCAATTGAATACTTGTTCTTTATAATCCCATTGTGCAATAAAAAAGTCCAAATATAATGTTTTTCTTCCTAACAGAGCAACCTTTGATACTTATCTTTCAGAACAAAAGAAAAAAATATTAATTACATACATACGAGACGCCACATTTTTATTAAAATTTATTTCTAGTATTTAGTTTTTCAATTAATTGTTCAAGTATACGCAAACTTATTGCAACATGACGCCTGCCTACTGGTCATTGCATGCAGCTTATCTTACGCGTGCTAAAAGAATTTTTAGCAAAAAAAAAAAAACACATTTGATTTTTTTTTGCAGCACCATATCTCTCGAATAAGATGCTGACGTATCTTTGGATACAAAGTCTAAAGTTCATCAGAAAAATGTATCATGCACATCATGAATGAATGGCTGCGTAACAAATTGTGTTACAGTTTCGCTGTTAATGTTTGACATGATGTTTGAGTGCAGAGACATCAAATGATTAAAATTTAGCGTGAATTTAAATGTGGTTGTTTTAATTAAGTAACGATCAAAAAGGCCTAGACTATAGAACTTTTTTCATTTTAATTAAAATGTTGGATTACAATATTTTTTTTACCACAAAGTCTTGCAACAAGAACTTTGTTTTCCAACTGGGACATATTGGAATAATATGAGAGTCTTACTTGTTGACATATCAGTGGTAGAAGCTTTGGCAATTGTTATAATTAGACTTGGATCTAACTCGTTCATTAATTCAGTTTAGACACAAATCTGTGATTAAATCTGTAAAATTCGAATCGGTTCGAAGAACCTATGTTCTTGTCTAAGCTGGACGAGTGAACAAGTTGGATCCAAATCCAGTTACGGTGAGTTCAATGTCGTTCGAATGTCTCACTTTGAAAATGGTGGATCTGTAAAAGCTGAATTTCGTAAAATTCCAGATATTTTGTGTCAACATAATCGTTTTTCTGAGACCAGTATTAAGAGAATTTTGTTGATGGATTTGTCATCATATAATGTGCCAATACTAAACAAAGGCAAAGGAAAGTCTTCTCAACAATTGCTCTCTTGGACTTTCAGCACCCCACATACAGCAATTTTGTCTATTGACGTATCCCGAGAATGAAGTCATCGAATCTACGGCAACGCGAATGATCGGCCGGTTTCAATTCACGCATCAGTTGCACCAGCGCCAAAGCCAAATCTATATGCAAATTTCGCCATATAGATAAGGGAATTGGCAAATTCGGATCTTCTTCAACACTGCGGCTCATGGCTGCTATGTTTTCACTTGAACGAACCGGTCAAGCATGCACATTCAACAAGTATTGAATCAATGAGCTTTTATTATTTTTTTAATTCAATTATTAATGAAATCAATGAGAAAATTAATTGAATTTGTGTCTAGAATACAAAAATCTTACTTAAATTGCTTTGGATTACTCGCATTAAAAATTTTATTGAAGGCTGTTAATAATAACCCTAAAAGCTTTATAAAGCTTTTAATGGATGATTCATATGTTAAAACAAGCACTGCTTGATCAATAATAAATCCTAATTATATCACAAAATCTTTTTGAATAACATAAATTTAGTTACTCTAGGTCAAAAGAATGTTTCATTTTCAAAGTATGAATTGCTTTCGAAAATCGTTGTTGTTTGCTTTTTGCAATTAGAAAAAGCATGAAAATAATGGACTATAAAAGATCACCTTTGATCCAAAAAATATGAAGTGTTTACTTTCACAAAATTTTCTTTAAATAAACTGACATTAATGCATATTTATTTTTGCTCACTTGATAGCAGGACGATAAGATTGTGATCGTCTTTTTTCTAAACAAGAAATGCCCATTTGATTGATGTATTGGACTTTAGAACTTACGGACTGAAGCATGTGCAAAATCGGCCATAAAATATTAATTACGAGTATATAAAATGACTCAAATGAATAAAACAAATTGTGCAAATAAGAACTAATAATACTTTATGATACTTTTAAAGAGAAGCGCCCTTAATTTCTCTTAACACGCACAAGTGTTTGACTCTCTTTATTAAAAAAAAATGGTTTTAAAAGGGTCTTTCATTAAGAGATTTTTGTCTTTAAATTTTAATAGAATAAAGTGCGTGCAAGATGTCATTGGCCTAGTCATTGCTGAGCCTAATCATTGCTGAGTGGTGCGCATCCGAGAAGTATAATTTTGCATGACTCTGGCGCATAAATCAGTTTGAGTTTGACCGATGGCATGGATTATGTTGGCTTATAGGGCCGTTGTTTGTGGCTGTGACTCCCAAAAGAAAAAGCGATTTTTTTCAGGTGAACATAGTTTCCAAATTTGATGATTTTGGGGTCATATGTATAGCATTTTGGCAATTCGACGACTTTTGACCCAAATACGGATTATGGAATAATTGAATAATATAATAAAAGACAATTAATAATTTTATTCTTTTTTCTAGTGTTTGTTAAAAAATGCCTGCGTAGAATCTTGCGTGTTTACTGACCCTACGTAATATCCAATGCCCAACTCTGGTCAGACATAAGAACACGCAAATGGGGTGGCTTGGACACACTCTCCGCAAAGCCATTACATGATTTTACTATGAAGGCCATAGACATGAATCTGCAGGGAAACAGGCGCATCGCTGAAAAATTTGCTTCTTTAACTTAATAAAGTTATATCTCGAAAAAAATTTTGAAATGCGATTTAAGTTGTTAAAATGTTGGCTCCCATATTGAAACTTTCCAGTAAAACTGCGATTTATCTGAAGCTAGACAGAATAATTCTCATTTCTTTTATAATTCCAACGAGGATATTGAGGAATACTCTTTGTTCAGTAGCTTCAGAATTTAAGAAGATCTTAATTGAAAGGCACTTCTGGGTATAGCTTCGTATGATTCAGATTTTTTTCTACATAGAAAAAGGATATCTTCCTTTGTAAATGTTGGTCCTTGAGGGTGACAATGTTGCACTAAAGCTGACGTTTAACCCAATACTAAGAAGTAAGATACGATTTTTTAGATAAATTGAAAGCATTAAGCTCAATTAATCAACAAAATTTAATGACAATATTATGTTCTATGTTATTTTAAGTAGTTTAGGTTTTTATAAAAGAGGTTTAGCTCCTTAGATATGGAGTTCAAATCGACACAATTAAAATTGTCAAAAATTTGTTTCCTGGGAATGTTATAAAGTTCTTAGATTTTTAATAAAGATTGTTAGAAATGAAAATCATATATTATAATCTCTTAATTTTTACCTTAAGCAAATGTATTAAAGAATTTCAGTTGTAAAAAATTCTCCAGCATATTCGGAAAGAATGCGGTCAAGTAATTCAAAATAAAAAAAAATCTAGAAACTCCTTAATAAATTGTCCTTATTCTACACAAAAGGTTATTAAAATTTAAACAATTGTAATTGTTTACAGCTCAAAATTATTTATATATTCTTACATACATAAATACGACGTCCAACGTTTATTCAGTTTTTTGATCCCTTCCAACAAAATATGATTTCTCTAGATTATCAAAATTTGTTTGTGAGATGATTTTTATCGTTAAAGTCAAATCTCTCTCCGCCGAACCATTTCTTTAGGCCTGGAAACAAAAACTATTCAGTTGACCCTTGGCCTTATTTGGCACTGACTCACCGCCAGAAATTTTGACTGTTTTTTCATCTTTAAATTATGAAACGGCTGAAAACCTCGTCTATATTAAGGTTGAAGAACGCTAAACACTTCTGTGAAGGTGTCACACAATTGCGTTTATGGTCGATTGTGAGCTTTCTCATTCAAAATTGAAAACACAGATCCATATGGTATTGTCATGGCTTCTAAAATCTCAATCACTTTCAATCTTCGATTCGCCAAAGCCATATCGTGATTTTTTTGTAACCGTTTCGGGTGTAGAGACCTCAACTGAGCGTCCAGAACGTTCATCATCTTCTGTACTTGTACGAATATTTACGAAGCGTAGCCTTGGTTTGTGTGGTAGTTTTTTCCTAACAAAATAATTCTTAAGGAGCACATAAAATTCACTTCTTTCCATTTTCTCCTCATATCAGGCTGTAGTCTGCTACCAATACGTAGTCTGCTGTCAATCGAACTCGATCCCGGCGGAAAACGTAGAAGGGGAAAACCAAACTCCGGTGGAAGGATCAAGCTGAGGAAGACCTCGCAAAATTTGGTGCTAGAAATTGGAGGAGAAGCGCACGGAAAACTATTACTGACCTAAACGGTTTTTTATAGCCAACTAAGAAAAATAAGAGATCCGCTATCAATGGCTGACAAAGAGAAACTAAATGGAGCACCTTATTCAAATTTGGACAGGAGTCAACGACAGATGCTTGCTGGCAGAAGCATTATTGCTCTTTTAGTTAAGAGATGGGAAATTCAAAAAATCACGCAATCTTTAGGCCACCCTCGTATCTTTCGTATTAAATAACTTTTTTTATATTCTTTGTGTGTCAAATTGAATCGGAAAATTTTTAATTTAAAAGCACTTTCAACGTGACGAAAACGTAATGAAAATAATGCCGAGTTCCTATCCGAAAATTTCAGCCATTAAAACTACTGAGATAAGGCTAGAACCTGTTTAAGAATGAGAAGACATAACAATTGCAAGTTCGGGTAGTTCTATACTTCTTTCTATTCACCTCTCCTCTCTCCCCTGAACTGAACAGAAACTAAAACTGTTTCCTGTGGACGGGGATTAACTATTGAGAATTATGCTGAGCTCGTCGTTCATAAAAACCATTGATGCCACAGTAGAGCTCTCCACTTCAGAAAAAACACCCGTTATAAGTAGAATAGCATTTTGCATTTTACAATATAATTGTCTATGAAAGCAGTTATTCAGATTGGTCGGTTCAAGAGATTTTCACGATTCTTTTTACCAATCAGAATTTAGCAAAATTCTTATCGTTAAAACGAAACGAATTAAACACTTTATGAAACAAAGAGCGTAAGTAATAACAAAAACAGTTCCCGCAAGATGAATTAGACCAATTGGACAGTGTAGGCGGATTATTTGAATTACGTTTATCATATATAAACAATTTTTTTTATAATTAATTAATTAATTTTTATAATTAATGATAATACGCTTTTATTGAATTATATTCATAACAATAGCTTAATGCCAAGACAGAAGAGAATTTGCAAAGAAACCCTTATCGCAAACAGTAGCGAATTATTCGCTCTTCTACAGCCACTAGATAAGGCGAACTTTGCAATACGAGTAGTTGAAGGAAGGTCCAAAAAACAATTTACAGTGAACTACTTTAGGAATGAAAACGTTTTTGTTACTCACCATCATTATTATCACAATTCCAATCATCATCACTATTGTAGAAAGTCATTATCATATTCATTGTGGTCATCAACGTATATGATTTTACAATATGAATTCATTCAATAATCAACAATATTAAAGATTGGACGTTATATGTAAGTGAACTGTACGTAAATAGATGAATATCTATAGAATTCTAATAGTTTTGTTATATTCGATTAAATGGTGGTGTTTAAATAATAATGAAAAGGTATCGAAAAAGAGTAACTAAATTAAAAAAAATGCTCGTAGCTTAAAGCCAAATTTCAAAAGTCCAAAAATATAAATAAAAAAATAAAAAGAAAAAATAATAAGAAAAATTATAAAAAAATATATCCAGGGGTTGGACAAAAATTTAAGCTTTTTTCTCAACAAGCACAGAAAAATTGTTTAACTATAATAAAAAGGGTTTTTAATGATGGTAAGTTGCATTTTCTTTTTATATATAAAAGTTGTGGAAAATATGTTAAAAAGCACAATATTGTGGTTTTCATCAACAACCGCGTATGTCCTAAAAACGAAAAGAAAGAAATATATTTATTTATTAGGGTTTTCTCAATTTGTTGTTGTTGGTATCAGTATTATTATTTATATAATTATTACTATATATTATTATTATTATTATTATTGTTATTATTTCCTTTATAATAATAATAATAATAATTTTTATTATTATTAATATTATTGAATGAAAGTGGAGAATGCAATTAATATAAGAAGATGGTTTTGTATGCTCATGGGCTGACAGTTGTGTCATTCTGTTACCTGAGTATACGGGAGTGACATCACATAAAAACGGCTTTCAGGGTAATGTCGCTGCTGCTTTCCGTCCCGTTAAATCAGTGGCAAAGACCTCAAGGACGCTCTATAGTGTGTAGCCATTCACTTGGCTGTGTAGGTCTCAGTTGATACGGTATCCTGGTTTATGCCCGACCTGAATATCTACACGAGTGTAAAATCTCCCGAACACCTCTTTACTCGCAAGGGAACCCTCGGTGTCATTGAAAGGACGACTGCACAATACTGCATGGATAACCGCCCAAAGATGAGGCTCATATAGAACAAAATGATAACGACGACACCGACAAGGGCAACTACATCACAACATACAGAGGGAAGAGACGCTTACAGTATTTTCAAGAGCAGCTCGAGAAAAGTTCGCTCTCCGGTCAGAAACCTCTCCTCACCCGTTGATGCTCTGTGTATCGAGAATATGTTCTGAAACTTCTCAGGTAAATACGAAAGAGGGATATTCCAGTCAACATGATGATACACCCAGACTTAGCTCACCTCCCAAAAGAAAAAAAAATGAATGTGAAGGAATGGCTAGTATAAGCCACAGGAGGGATCAGATGCAGTTATAATTAAGCTGCTGGAGTGTCACAGTTACGCCGATGTTCTTAAGGACTTAAGGGACAACGTTAGACTGGAAGAAGGAGGCGCAATTGTGGTGGAGATAAGAAAGGGTGGAAATAAGAAGGAGCTCTTCGATGCAATAAACGGCACTCTGAGTAAATGCCTACATTTCATTGGCGCTCATCAGTACCTTTTGGCCAAATCATGATTGAAAAACCTTCAAGCTCGTATATTTATATCAAAGACTTCAAATACTATATGAGAATCCAAACAGAACTCAATCATATTTTTCTATTTGTAATCAACGAAACATATAAGTATAATAGCTTTAGAGAGCTTTTGTAGAAACAAAACAAAACAAACAATTATGATTGACTTGCGTCCTTTTATTATTCTTTTTATAAATTTTGTTTTTCATTTTGCCTTATGAATACTTTCATTATCACGCAAAGGGCGATTAATTGTATAAAGGCGTAAGGCAGCGCTACGAGTGATATCTGCATATCGTACGGTGTCAGCATGCGCGGTTCTAGTGATATCGGAAATGATACCAATTGACCTGCATATATTAGGACGAATAAAGTTATGGACGATGAGACACAACAACAACATAGAACCCGAAAGCGAGAATAACATAAGCCGGGATATTATGCAGAGTTGGCAGGATAGGTGGAACACTAGCACGAAAAGCAGGCGGACCGCAAAACCCATTCCAAATATAGAGAAGTGGGTGAGTAGACGATTTGGGGATATAAACTACTACTTTACTCAGATGTTGTCAGGTCATGGACACTTTCGGAAATATCTTCACAAAATGAAGAAATCTGACAATCCGTTTTGCTTGTACGAAACGAAGATATTGTGGATAATGCTTAGTGGGGAGTTGGAAACCGTTACAGGACCACTCACGGTGGAGAACATTGTGGACAATATGTTATCTGATGTGACCAAGTGGCAAGCCGTCGCAAAGTATTGCGAAACAGTCTTAAGTTCGAAGAAATCTTTCTTAGACGCTGCAGGATGAATGATAAATACAGTCTAAAAGTAGGCTACATTAAGCAGGGTAGCTGATATCCAGCCACTGGGAAACCACTCCGAAGTAATGCTAAGGCGGTCCCGGAGTGGAGATTATTTCCCGGAGAAAGAAGGTTTTTTTAGTCGGTACACCTATAAGTTGAGCCCGACATATCACAGATGGGAACGAGCCACTGTGAATGCAGTAGTGCATGTTTACCTCCTTGAAAAAAATATTATTGCTATTATTGTAATTATAATTATGAAAATTTTTTTATTATTATTATTATTCTATAATTATAATTATTAATGTTTCATAATCTTATGATAATTAATATAATGATCATTACTAGTATACTATTGTTACTATATGGTTATTTTGTGAGTGCTATGATTACGCGTGAGAACTTTTATTTGTATGTGATTTCAGTTCATTCAAAAAACTTATTGATTTATTTGTCTATAACCTAAACTCATCTAAAGAACGTTACCGATAAGACAATTTAGCATAATGAATTTAAAAACGGTAAATAGTAAGATGTGCTGTTATTCAAAAAAATGACAGAGTTATACTGCAGCAAAAATATCTTTTCGAAGTGCTTGACACGCATGTAAAGCGTGCGATATGTTGCCAAGAACTGAACAATGTTCGCTTGTTATGTTTTTGTTTTGTTTCCTTTTCTGTGTTTGTTGAAATCTTACGCAATTGATTAACATTCTCAACATTTTAAGTCCAAAGTTCCAAAACATATTTTTTGCTATTATTTTTAAAGCATCATTAAGATCATTAAAGACGTTGTTGTACGAGGATTGTCCTTTAATTACTCATCCGAACAAAGAAAAGAGAAACGTTTCATGAATAAAACAATATATTAAAACAAAAACAGAGATTTTTATAGATCGTCAGTATTTTAAATTTCTTTCCTGATTGTGTTTCTTTGGCCTTGGGAGCAGATTTCAATTGCAGAGCAAGTCACAAACGTTACAACTTCACATACAACTTGAGCATATTGTAAGCGAGTTTGTGTCGTTTAGGAGGCCTGCTTGTATGAAGTATCGTTTTTGTTGTACGAAAGAAGTTTTTTGCTTAAAACAGTTGTAACAATAACATTTCTGCTTAAGAAAAGTAATGGATATTGTATCATACGTGGATAAAATGCACGACTAGCTTATCAGCCAAGTTGTACCACCACTTGCAACATGTGTGGCATGGGTAAAAAAAATAAACAAATTTTAATCGTCTATTGTCTTGCTTGTCTCTAAGTTGGGCTATTAGAATAAAGTTTTTCACTTTATTTTGACATTCAGTCTAAGAGATGTCAATTAACAATGCTTTGCTGTACTTAGCGCGATTTCTTTATAAAAGTATTTTCTACTAGAGTTTTGTTGCAGCTTGGAATGGTTTTCCGCCATTCCACTTCAAATTTGCTTTGTCAACAGACCGATTTTGTTGATGAGCCATCTTTAGTGTTCTCTTTCTTACTAAATCGTTTTCGTGTTGTTCGTTGTCTTTATGTACTTAGACTGTGTTCAGACACATCATGTCTTATTGACATGATTGCTATTTTATAGGCGAGATCGACGACGGGAAAAGAAACGAGTACGCATGTTTATGTACTCTGTCAGTACGTTTTTCTTTCTCATTCGTAATGTCAAAAATGCTCAAACAACGTTTTTTATGTACACATATATAAAAACAACTCGTCAACAAGACATGACTTGTGTGAACGCCAAAGAAAGTTCAAAGAAGAAAAAGGAAGAATCATGTCAATAAGACATGATGTGTCTGAACGTAGACTTAAGGTGAATTCACCCATTCGTTTTGAACGTTCCGAACGCTTTTTTTTATATGTAGTTTGACGTCTCTATTTTGAGAAAGAGAGTAAATTTAATGCGGGTCAACAACAAAAATTTCGTTCAGAACGAATGGGTGAATTCACCTTTAGTTCTTTCGGTTGTGTGCGTCCGATCGTGTGTCTCTGTATATCTCCCCATCTACTTTTTGTGACAACTTCGTCGTTGGTCGTTTGCCTTGTCTCTTTTCCTAACTGTGTTTCTCTCTCTCTCTCTCTTTCCTCATTGTAGCTCTTTCTCTTTATCATTATGCTAGCATTTTCTATTTGATTGCGTGGGCGGGTGGTTGCCCGGTGTTTCTTCGCTATACGGGAAATAATCTGTAATTGTTTGTTTCGTCTTCCTCTACTATTTTGGTCACGTGTTGTTGCGTTGGTGGCTTCCATTGTTTTGTTTTGTGTAAAAAGGTTTTAATAATTCCAATATAATGTCTGATGCGGGGTTTATTTGTTCATTCATTATACTTCCGACATATATTTTCCGTCTATATATTTAAGTATATGTTTCCCAACACGTTTGGTCGTCGTCCTTTATATTGAAAATGCAGTAGCTCAGACGTTTGTCCAATGTCTACCGGTGTGCGTTTGTTGTCAAATATGTGATTGGAAAGTTCGATTTCTCTTGTAGTCTCTTATGTGTTCCTGCAATCCTGAAACCTTATCAATATACTCCTGGATGGTATCACAGTATTGTTAGAAACGCTTTTTTTAAAGAAAATTTAATAGAATTTTGGGACAAATTTTCGGAAATAAAAAGGGTTTTTAATTAAAAAAACTGGAACTTGCCGATGAATTTGTGTAGTATCAAATGAAATGTTTTATTTATTAAAAAAATATATATAAAAAACCCTAAACTCCATTGTTCTAAGGACATTTAAGTCAATAAGCCATATTTATCACGGCTGTGTGCGAGTGAAGAAAACAGATTATATGTTAAAAAGGAGTTTTTAATGGCTTTCAGGAGTTATGAGTGGTAAAATATCTCAAATAAATCTTATATCACACAATACACTAAAAATATAATATATTTATATGAATACTTTTTTTGCGTGTTGTATTTAGCTATGGTTCCGAATTGAATCCTTCACAGTGTGCCGGCACAGTCCTGGTGTTGAGAAAAGTTTACGAAAAGTTATTAGGCTGTCTTCTCTAGCATGGAATAAGACCAATAATATTTGAGCAATGTGGCTTCTTACTTCTACCATAAATTTTTATTTTGTAGCCAACCAATTGGCCTTCTCTTATACTATCAGTAATTACTGATGATATCACTATATCATTAATGTTAGACTCTTTAATAAAGTCAACCATTGATACTCTTCATAATATTTTAATACATTTTTATCTACAAAAGAAATAGATTTTTCATTTCATTAAGTCTCTCTAAAACTTTATATTTATTCAGCTGTGATTCCTTCAATGGAATGGCTGTATCACAAACAAGTGTGTTACGCCTGCCGCTAACTCAGCTGTGTTATTTTTTGGACCACCCTCGTAAATGTGTTTAACGATCTCTAAATATTTTTTTTTGCCTTATAAAATTCCATGAATTTAATTTTCATAAACGTTTTATATTCCAATGATCACGTAGTAATAGAGTATAAAAAATCAATGTTATCAATTTTTTCCCGCTGTTCGGGTTGATCTTGTGGGTGGACCATTGGACTCTATTTGGCTGATAATTTTTTTTAAATAAATAAGCACACAAATTAATTAAATTGTATGAAAAAAAAAAATCAATCTGTAACTTATCAACAACAAAAAATGCAGCAAAAGGAATTGAATATTATAATTCTTGTTTTTGTTTTCATTCCAACCATTGAAGTTGAATGCACGATTTATGAAGAAAAATATATCAGGAATTACAGGAACGATAACTTTAATTTTTTGAGAAAAAAGTGTTTTTCTTTGAGCATCCAAGAAAACTTTGAGTGAAAGTTCTAAAAAGTTTTAGTTGACAGAGTTTCATGGAGCTCAGCTTCTGTATAATTAAGGACTACTTCAATGAAAATCCTTTGAATTTTAAAGTAAGAAAAATATATTTTTCATAAGCGATTTCACAAACCTCAATAGTAGTTGAAACAAAAAAAAAAAAAAAAAAAAAAAAAAAAAAAAAAAAACATTTCCGAAAATATTTAACCTTCGTTGTTGTAAGTAAATAAATATATTTTGAAGCAAATATTGAATCAGAAAACCGCTAGTGCTCGCAGTCACCTCGACATTATATTTCCGCATTGTCGGAAAATAATAAATTGAACTTGGAAAAGATAAGCCGACAGATGTTGTTGTTATGGAAACTAGCCTCTTGGATGAAGATGAGGTAAAAAAAATTCGTATGGTACTTTATATCATATGGTTATGGCAAACTTCGAGTTTTAGATATATTCGCTCAAGGATCTGGGTTCCTTCCTGTTTTTAAATAATTATTTAAGCCAAACTAAGTAACAAAGAGTAACAAAAAATTAACAAAAGTCGTAATTCGTGTGCGATATTTTTCTGTAATCGCAACAAGGATATGAGTGCCCTCCACGTACATACTTATGTATTTTTGAAAACACATAGTTTGAGAAAAACTCAGTAACAAAAAATACAAAAAGCTACCAAAAGTCGCAAATTATAGATTTTAATCTGTCTACGAAATTTTTCTGTAGTCGCAGCAAGGATATGGGTGCCTCCCATATATCCTTTTTTGAAAGATTATAAATTAAGATAAACTATGCAATCAAGAAAAACAGAACTGTACACAGGTTTTCGAAACACATCTTATAAATTGTTTACAGTGTTTTCTTAAAATCACAGCACGGATATGGGTACCTCTTATATATCCTTTTTAGGTAAAGGATGATATGAGCTAAGCCAAGCTACAAAGAATCAAAAAAATAACTACCAAAAGTACCAAAAGATAGCTCAAAATTTATATGCGCAGTTATTTTAATCGCAAAAAGGACAAACATATCTTTTTTTTACACAAAAGTCACAAGGTATATATAATAATTCGTGTACGAAATTTTTTCTGAAATCACAGAAGTGATATGGATGCCTCCCATACGAGTATATCCTTTTAATAAAACTTATGTGCTTAGCTAAACTAAGAAGCAAATAATAGCAAGACTTTGTCAACAATTTCAAAATATATTTATAATAAGTTGTGCACAAAATGTTCATGATACTTGAGCGAGGATATAAATGTCTTCCATACATCCTTTTATAAAGAATTCTGAATTAAGGTAAACTAAATTACATAGAGTAGCAAGATATATCCTTTTTAGCTTAATGATGATACCAGTTATGCCAAGCCTGCAGAAATATAAAAAGATACCAAAAGTAATAAAATATAACACGTAATTCATCTACATTATTTCTTTTTAATGCAACAAGGATATGGTTACCTACATATACATATCAATTTTTGAATACATATGATTTGAGTTGAACTCATTAACAAAAAATACAAAAAGCTGGCAAAACTCGTAAAGTATAGACTACAATTTATTTACGAAATTTTTTCAAAATTGCAGCAAAAATTTAGGTGCCTTCCATATATCCTTTTTTGAAAAGTTATGATATATATAAGGTAAACGCAGTTCTGAGGAATAAAGAAAAACTTGACCAAAAGTAGTGAACTACAGTTTTTAAACAATGTACATACATATTTTTTATTGTAGCAAGGACATGTGTATTGGGCGTATATCCTTTTTGAAAAAAAAAAAAAAAAATTATGATTTAAACCAAGCTGAGCATCAAAAAACCACAAACATTGTACAATATTTTTATTATAACTTTAAGCTCATATCGACTTTACATACATATATCCTTTTTCAATAAATAGATAATAAAAATATACTGAAGCTAAGAAACTGGGCTAAGAAACCACCTTCAACTTTTCTTTCGTTTTGTGGCATTTTAAATTGTTGCTCGTATAAGATCTGGCTCGAAACGGGCAATTTCTTCTTTAATTTTAGTTCTCAATACTTGCGAGGATCCGAGGGAAAAAGTTTTGTACTGTTAGTTCTCACAATGTGAAAGGATAATGAAAAGGTGCAGACATGTGTAGTTCCATGAATTAGACTACGAATAGCTCTCTTATCTAAAATATTCTCCCAACTTAGCCCCCCGACTAGCTACTTTTTGTTTCTAAACCTGAAAAAGTGGCTCGGAGGAAAGAGATGATTAATATCATAGTTTTTGTCGAAAAACTGTATTTCGTTCAAAAAGTCACGGGCTTATTGGACCACCCTCGTGCATGAAAACATAATTTTTCTTAAATCAGTAAACGATGAAAGGTAACAAAAAATCGTGGCTATTGAAAAATGTGTAAAATTAGTTTCTTTACAAAAATTTATAAAAAAAATTTACTTCTCTTGGCTTCAAAATCGGTAAAAAGGAATCAAAAAAAGAGAACATCCTGCAATGACAAGCATAATTTCAGCATATTCATGTATTTTTCGGAAGATTTTTTTTCATTGGGAATATGATGCCTTTTCTAAGCTCTCAGTAGATCAAATAATTAATTTGAAATATTTAATGTCCATGTATTATTAAAAGCATATTTTTATTTGTATAAGCAAAGTAAATAGTATAGCTGGAAAAAGTGTAGTATCTGAAGGGCTGGATCTCTTTATTAAACATTGCGTCTGCTGATCCTCTAGAATTTTTCTCCACTTCGTACCTTAGTGGGTTAATTGAATTAAAGAAAAGATGAGCTGAAAGTATTTCAGGGTACAATTAAATATGAAAAGAACCAAATCATTTTCTATAGATAATTTTGAAACAAATTATAAAATTGTTAAAATGAATTAATTCATATATAATAAGACGAGCGGAAATGCACTGGATTATACTGTGTAAAATTGTTACATGCACTAGATTAGAATTGTAAATCTTAATTTATGAGAATTTTGTGCATATTAAGCATTTTTTTCAAAATTACTATTGATAATAAATTCTATTTCGTATTTGCCGTCAGCGCTGGTACTTGTACTGTAATTGAAAAGTTGTAAAATCTTCTGTGATTTCTAAAAATAGAAATAATTGTACGATTTTATTACAAGTCACAGAACAATTGATATTTTTGTTAGACAATTCCGATATAGAAATTGCAGACGATTGGTACTCTTCTATTTATTGTTATGGCACACAGAACATTTGGCATCTTCTAGGTCTATATTGTAGAGGCAGGCGTTGCAACAGCGATGTGGTGCCAATTAGAAAATTACAAATCAAAATGCTTTTCTTGTATAATATTAGATCGCAATTAAAAAAAAAGTGTTGAGATTTTTTGTACTTTCTTAACCGAAAATGAATTTTGATAATAAAATTCAATAATTCGTAAGCGCTGATTGTTTGTAAGTCGATTCATGGTTAAATTATAAACCAAACTGAACATGTTTAATAGTAACATGTTACACGAAAAGATCTGAGCTGCTAAAAAGCGTGTTGAGAAAAAAAGTTGCTAAAAATCATCCCATACTTATGCAGGTATGGATCTTGGAGTGGCGGCATCATCAGTCCATATTTCTTTGGGAATAACATTGGCAAGGCCATCATCAGCGGTCCTCAAAACCAACATAACATATGACATCCATCACATTTAGCCTCATGTATGAATGCACTAGAGTTATGAAATATTGGAAATTCGGCTGTGTGCCACGCAGCGAAGCTGGGACAAATATTTGCGCAATTATATACGTATTTCAGACATAATGACATTAAAAGGCCTTTTAAATGAGTAATTTTTTAAAGATCTCATACTTACATACTTTGTTTTATTTAAATTAAATGCTCGTAATTCTCTATAAGGATCTTTAAGCTCATTTTAAGTAAAGCTCGTGTTTTCAGTAATGACGTTGTTGCAGCAAGTGAGCAATATATGACACGTATATAAATGTATATAAATTCATATTTAATTCTAATAAAAGTTATATGTATATATTTGCATATATTATACCATATTTTATTAATTTCATTAAAATGAAATTTAAAATTTACTCGCAGGCTAAATGTGCTTGAATGATTGAAGCAATTAAATGCATGATTTAGCAAAAAATAATATGGAATTAATGTAATTCAAAATTGTTTCAATAAAATTCAGTTTCTAATGAAATTGATGCTGTAAAAGAGAAACCGAACTGATCAGTTTTTTTACGTCTTGAATTGAATTAAATCCAAATTATCAATATCAATTTGTAATTAAAATTACAAATTGTTATCAGGAAATGTTAATATTGCTTTAAAAATGACATTTTCAACCAATTCATTAAATAATAAATTTTTTTTAGAAAAAAAATCCGTAATTGGATTTTTAAATCAAATACATTTCTATTTATAACTTAAGTTGTTCAATTTAACATTAGTTCACTTTGAAGCTGATTTTACAATTTAGCCACCTCTTTGAACTATTTACGAATCAACCACTTTGTATGTGTTTTACATGAGTTAAAAAATTATGGTTTTATTATTTAATTTAGAAACGCATTTATAATGCATTTTATTAAAATTGTGCTTTAGAAACAATGAAAAAAAAATTTTTTTTCACTAAACTTTAGGGGATGTTAGGGCAATAGAGTTAGGTAATATAAGCTTAGAATGCGCAAAACCTTTCGATGCAGTTATATCCGAGCTAAAGACTTGGGCACAAAGGGCCCACTCAACTCTCTGGAATAACGGAACCATGGGAATCAATACAAAAATTCTATGGGGAGATCCAGACGAGAGAAGAACGAGGGAGCTACTAAGACTTAGCAAGCCCGAACTAAGTAGCATAATGGGAGTTGTCACAGGGTACTCTCAACTACCGGCACATCTTAAACGCATGGGAATAGCGAGAGGAGATGAATGTAGAGCATGTGGGGAGGAGAGCGAAACATTGGAACATTATTTGTGCCAATGACCCGCCTTCTCACAAATAAGGTCCCGATATCTTGGGGGTGACATCTTACCGGACATAAGCCGATTACGGGGAATATGCTGGAGGAAATTAAGGAACTTTGTGAGTGACACCGAGTTTCTCTAGACCTTTGGATCTATATGTCATGGTTAAACCCAAGGGAGCGCACAACAAGCCTTCACTGGCTTAGGTGTATGTCGTACGACATGGGCTATCGCACCCCTCCTGTCAACGTAACCCAACCTAACCTAAACTTTTAAATACTTTATTACACGCAAAGAAGAAAGTGATTATTAAATGATCATCATAATCATTTAATGTTCACTCCGCCAACATGCAATTGAGTCAGTAAAATTATTCTTATTAATATACAGGTAGTCATTATTGTTAATTTTATTTTTCTTTATAAAAAGTTTTCGAAAAATTGTAAAAATTATTTTTGAAAAATTGGACCTTGAGCTGGAATAAATTATTGGATTGATCCACCGCGAACATCGCTATTGTTGCCGATGACGTCAAAGAGAATCCACAAACATCAACAGACGTTCATTGCAACGAATTTTTGTGATAAATTTGAAAATGTTCTCCTACAAAGTGAAAAATGTTCACAAACTATTGCCTGCTGATCGTCGGACAAGTTTAATTTACTGCCTAAACTCTGTTAAACTTTGTGAAAGAAGAGGATGATTTCGTATCAAAAATCATATTGAGCAGGAAAGCTTATTGGAGATTTTAAGTGGCCATAAAAATCGCCAGACTTCTTGCTTTGGGGCTTTTGAAAATCTCACGTTTGCCACAAGAAATCACGAATATTGTAAAAGAAGTTGCCAATTTGGAGGCCGAGCAACAATTGAAAATGCCGTAACACGAGCGCAATTATCCATCAATGCAGGAGATGGCCATTTGAGCGATATAATTTGCCTTTTTTGCGTTATACTTTTCCTAGTGGGGTTTGCTTAGCTCGTAGGTCTCTGTAAATAAGCCATAAATCACAGTTGCCCTCAAAACCACCATAATCCATGCCATTAATCAAATTCAGCGTAAATTATGCGCCAGAGTCATGGAAAATTTAACATTTCGGATGCACTCCAATCACCGAAGCCGTGGTAGGCATTTGGACGATGTTATATTCCACGATGTTGTAAAAAGTGCTTGATGAAAGACTCTTTATTTATTCTTTTCTATTTAATGCCAATTAAATTTAAATATTAAAAAAATATGAGATTTTTGAATAAATAAAATAGACTTTAAGCTTCTTGATTAAATGAAAAAATTTTATCATGGTCTATATTTAAATGTAGAAAACGAAAATATTTATGTACAAATACCATGGCCGATATTTTTCATTATTCTTTTCTCCTTTTCAATTCAACAAAAAGGCGTAAAAATTCTCTGAAATTGTTTTAAGGTAATAAAATTAATTCAATGTTATCAGCAATTGTGCACTTTAAAGTCATAAGATCGAAATCATATACAGGACAATGCTCCTAACATTTCTTAGTAGGCAGGTATGGGAAGTTGCTAAGAAAATATATTTTGATTTACTTATACCCGCTTAGGTCGGCCAAATTACATTAAACGTATATATCAACAAGTAAACAAGGATTGCGAAGAGGATAACGAAAATGCTCATTTAATTATTTATTTTTGTATGCTTCCTTTTTTTCGTTTCTATCTTTATATACATACATACTTTTTTTTAGTTTGCCAAATGGCTAATTCTTTTTATCAAAATTTTAATGAATTTTATCAAAAATTGCTTGCTGACCATATTTGCTATGCATACACTTTTACGTTCCATATTAGACTAAAAGAAAGTCACATTTTCACGTAGATTCTCGCTGGCACATGGAAGAAATCGCAAGATATTGAACATTTTCACACCGCCTCGTTGACTTTTTAACAAGACGTTGTACGCGAACAAATCACAAGTATGTGAGCAACTTAAATTACAGAAAGAGATAAAACAACAGTTTCACTATTAATATATATATATATATATATATATATATATATATATATATATATATATATATATATATATATATATATATATATATATATATATATATATATATATATATATATATATATATATATATATATATACATAAATAAGTTTTTCGATAAAAAATAATTTCATTTTTCAACATTGTTTCCTTTTTTTCATTTCTTACAAGAAATAACGCTTGTCGATGATTCCATCAATGAATTCTCTTTCCGCCGAACCATTTCTTCAGGCTTGGAAACAACAAATGGTCATTCGGGGCAAAGTCTGGTGAAGATGGCGAGTGAGGGAGCAATCTGTAGCTTAATTCATTGAATTTCGTTATGGAAACCACACATGTGTGCACTCTTACATTTACCTGGTTGAAGAAAAAAATTTCCTGGCCGGTCGATTTTTATTAAATTCCTCATTAAATCGATCCAAAAAGTGGCCATTTGATTGTTTTACCCTTTTTAATGTAGTCAATGTGTTGTATAAAACCCACTTGGCCGATTCAACCTGCGAAATTGTCACATGATTGTGTTTGTGGCCGATTGTAAGTAAACACAGCACCCATCTTGCGGAAAGATTTCTCAATATTGAAAGCACCGAGACATGTGATTTGCCATTGACATTGAAACTTCCACATTCTCTCACACTTTCAATCACCGCTTGGCCAACGCCATGACGTGAATTTTTTCAAATGTTTCGACCTCAACTGGACATCCAGAATATTCGGCATCTTCCGTTCTTGTACAGCCACAACGAAATTCAGTAAACAACTTTTTTACTTAATTGATGGGACAGGGTTCCAATAGTATTTATAAAGCTAGGCATCGGTTTGAGTGATTGTCTTTTGGCGTAAAAAATAATGCTTAATGAACACACGAAATTGACTTTTTTTTATTTTCTACTCAAATCACGCGGCAGTGGCTATCAAATCCAAACTAAATGACGGAGCTTGTTATAGTTTTGACAGGAGTCAAGTGACAGATACCTTTTGATATGACTAGTGTTTTAATTTCAGTTAGGAGGCGGGAAATTCAAAAAGTTACGGAAATTTTGAGCCACTATATATATATATATATATATATATATATATATATATATATATATATATATATATATATATATATATATATATATATATATATATTTTTTTTTTTTTTTTTTTTTTTTTTTTTTTAAGTATATAGACTTGAACATTTTGGACTTGAGTGTTTTTACAAAAAAATATTTTTATTGCAAGCGTTCGACCTTCATATACATAAGTATTCATATATTTATAAATCAAACATATTTGTTCATACAAAATTTGAATGTGATAGCTTTTGATTATATTATATTATAAATTTGTTTTTCGATCATAATTAAATAATGTTCTGATCTTGCAAACTACAGTTATATTTATAATGCTATTAATTTATAATTTGATAAGAAGAAAAAATAATATTATAATAATAAAGAAATTATTATTACGATTATTATAACTTTGGTATTTTGTAAGCAAAAATATTATTATATTAAATGAAAATAAAGCTGTATCGCTGTTTATTGAAACATATTTATTATTAAACTTTTACATATATGAAAGTAAGCTTGGGCGGGCATATCCAACAAACATTTGTTAGTGAAATGTTTTCCCAATAGCCGGCAAGTTATGAAATTTCCTTTTGGTTAATGTAATTAAACGGGCGATTCGCTCGAAAATTTTTTGCATGAAAAATATGCACATGTATAAGTGAATAAGTATATGTACGTATGTTTACATAAGTATATACACACATAAATTAAATGAAAAAGGAGACTGATAACATAAAAAAAGAAAGAAATAGGATTAGAAACGTGCCAACTGTTAAAAACCAACATTTTCCATTTAGTCAAGAATTTAAAAAATTTATTTTTCTTCGAATTTATTTTTTGTAATTTTATGCACAGACACGCATAAATTGTGTCTCTTAGCGGTTGTATGCACAAACGAGTAGCAGCTTAGAATGATGCAATTTTTAAAAAACTGAAAACATGCAACTACACTGTGCTGATAATTTTTTTATTTGTTGTTTTTGCAAATATTTAAATTAACAATTGCCTATTACTATGTTTGCTCCGTGCTCTTACTCAATATTGATTCCCTCATCAAATCAAAACTAAGAGAATAACTGTATTATTTTGAACACTCTTATAACTAACGGAGAAAAAAGGCACTATAGTTTTATACAAGAGATTAAAAGAGTAAAAAACTTTGGGGTCTTGCACAAAAAGAGTACAAGTGCTACAAAAAAATGGACAATTTGAAACGATTCTTAAAGATCGTGCAATACGTTTTTCACTTTCAATATTAATCGTAATTTCCATTGATACACTTTTTAAACGTAAAACCATTTAAATAATTAGGAATAAATTGTTTAAACAATTTTTGTAGGAGTTCATTCATTTCCAAGACTTAGACCGGTTCGGTGTGATTTCACAGACAGTGAAGTAAAAAATATAAAAAATATATATGTACATATAATTTAAGGCATAAAATATTTCAACGTCGTTATTAAACGTAATTCGAAATAGAAATTGCATTTTGGCAACTTAAGAACTCTAATTAATTCGTAATTTTTTTGCGGGAAGTGTGTGTTGACGAAAAAAAATAAAAAATTACTACACCGAGTAATTAAATGACTCTTATTATTAAAAATGGTAATAAAATTATATAAAAACTGTTTTAATTAATGATAAAAATATGAGCCTACAATTATTAAAATTATAAAAAAAATCCAAAATAAAAAATTAATCTATGGATTTAATGTAGTAAAATTTTATAAAAGAAAAATTATAAAACTTTTAAGATCTACAAAAACTATAAAGTTTTCATTAATTGTGCTGCTCAAATAGAAAAGGTGAATATAAAATTCTTATTGAATTTTTAATAAATTTTAATTCTAAAATATGTTTAAAAAAGTCACATAAATAAAAGCGTTATATTGGAATATGAAGAATATTATCTGCCCCTCATGTCAAAGACTTTGGATCAAAAAAATTAAGGTTTTTTTTCATTTAAATCGTTTTATATTATTAAAGTAGATTTTTTTTGTACTCTTCATAATATAATTTCTTTTCGATTTTGTGATCCCTAAAAATCGTGTGGGCCTGGAGGCTTTAAACCTCTGCTGAAGGATTTTTAAGTTCATAATTTTCGTTATATTTTCTTGGGGACTTAATTTTCTAACTACTAAATTTCTAAATTTGTTAAATGTTTTCTAATTTAAAAATTATTATATTCTTTTCTTTTTCATAAAGAGAAGTAACATTAAAGAAATTAATGTCTACTAGTTAAAGTGTTACTTCTTTTGGGCAAGGAATAGTGTAGAGAGGACAGACATGTTGTGAAATAAGATAATTTTATTCTTATGCAACTTGGCGGTTTCGCGTCTTATCATTTTTTTTTAACAATGTTGCAGCGTCTCTGGTGTTAAGTAGTTTAAAGTGCTTATATGGTCCTGGTGATTTTCAATGGATTTCGGTACTATTTTATGGTTTTGCATTTATTTTTATAACTCTGTGCTCCGAATATACAACTTGACATACATCTAAATACTTATGAACTAAAAAATACATCTGACAAACACATTTTTAGGCTAAAGATTGTTAAAAAATCCTACTAAATAAGCCGAAAAATTAAGTGAATTAAAATAAGGGGCATGATGTGTAATTTTTGCAAAATTTACACAGTAGTCAATAACAATTTTATAAAATATCTTGTTCAGTTTGCAATAAAAGCAACAAAAAAAAAAACGTAGCAATAAGAACGATTATCATTAAAATTTACTTCTTATTTGCCGAAGGCATACGAATATGAAGAGGAAAAAAATAAAAGAGCAAATATCTTATTGATTAATTAAATAAATTGACTTTCTTGTCGTAATCCCTGCATAAAACCCGTCAAGTCCACTATTGCATATAAAATATATTTTATATTCTTCGAAAAACTCTTGTTGTTTGTTGTAGGCTTAGCTGCAAATAATACTTTTATACAACAACATAACAACAAACAACAACAAATCTTTTTGTTGCTGACATCTTCACCCAAATATGCCGCCCTTCGTTTGACAATGAATATACTTATCAAGAATATACACATCCAAGTCCACAACAAATAATAGAAAAAATTCCAACAATTATTTTCGAGAATATTTCGAATAATGAATTTAATGAAAACTTGCGCAATAACATTTGATATCTGTCCTTAAAACTACTTCTTCACAAAAAGTAATTGCACTCGATATTGTATCGTTTGTGGGCAGAATTGATTTAGCGGTTGCAAGACATTTCATTATAAAAAAACATTCACACAGTGGTTTGACGTCAAACGAAGTTGTAAAAAAGAATAAAAATAAAAAATTTAGGTAGAAAAAACTTCAAGTTTTTGGAAAAAATCTGCTCAAGGATATGAGTATCTAGGATAAATGCTTTCAAGAATACCTTTACATTTGTTAATCTTTCGTGTTTAATAATTCTAATTCAAAAATTATTTAAGCACAAGGTTTTCTTACTGAACGGTTAAAAAATATTTTTTTTTTTATAATTATCGATAGTCCGCCACTCTTTGAGCATCATCTTCAAGAACATCAAAATATCGATGATTATAAATAATCCTTGTAATAAGAAGACCTTGTGTTTAATTATTATTTTAGTTAGAGCTTTAAATCTTTTATTAAATATTATGATTTACAAAAAGCTTAGAAACAAAAAATAACAAAAACAGCCATCAATGGTCGCAAAACATGTATGAAGTTTTTTTTTTTTTAAATCCCAGCAAGGATATGGGTACCTCTCATATATCCTTTAAAAAAAAATTACGAGTTAAGTTAAAGTAATCAGCAGATATTAACACAATAACAAAACAATAATAATAAAAATAGTTGAAAAGTCTTAAAATATACGATATGATTGAAGTACAATTTTTCTTGTTGAAAACAAAGCAAGGACACGGATTCCTCTCATTTATTCTTCTCAGAAAAAGCTTTCAAGCATAATTTTTGTATAGTATTAAAATATGGCTTGTATAATTTTTGTATATTATTTTTTTTAGATAGCAGCAAAGATATATGTGTACTTTACATACATCCTTTTTTTAGATGTTAAGATGTTTAAACAAAGCTGGGAAGCAAAAAATCCAAAAACTTAATAAAAGCCCTTAAAATGTGGATTATAATCCAAGCAAAATATTTTGTATTTTATCACTGCAAAGAATTATTCACCTTTCATAAATCCTTTGAGTATATTTCAACAACAAAGCTTATTCGTTTCCTTGCATCTCGACAAGGATATGTAAACCTTCCCTATATTCCTTTTAGAAAACCAATTTCCCCTATAATGGCTACTCTGGCCTTAAAAAATGTTATTAGTGATTTTGAAATAATTTTATTGCATTAAAATGTTTTTACAAAATTAGAAATAAATTGATGGTATTTAAAATGGATAAAAAAAACAACATTATATTTTATATTGTTCGAAAAAACACAAGGATAAAAAAACACTTGTGAACCAAAAGTGGTGATTATGCTTTTTCTACAGTTTCGAAGCAAGTATATTAAAAAAAATTAAGAAATCTATGCTATTTACATAATATTGTTATTATTTTATACTATTTATTTCATTGCACTTTCTAATATCGATGCCTGATTTCTCAAAGCGTCCCCAAAAAGTAATTATTCGATTAGTTCTAATATTTTTAATTACTAATCAAATGCAAATTTAGTGAAGGACTCCCATCAAAATATCTACCTAAATTAGAATTTTTTATTTATCAATTACAAACTATCAAATTAAAAACGTTTAAAAATGTTCTCGTATGTCGTTGTAAAAATTTATTTCTCTTTTGATACTCAAGATCACTGTCCTGGGACACGTATTAATATAAAAATATATATTTCGATTTACACATTTCTTCTGCACTTTATTGAAGTTTTAAATCTTTTTAAGAAACGCAAAAATAAAATCCCCTTTTAAGGGGATTTTTACTAATATTTTTGGGGCAGACATAAAAAACTCTAAACTTGATAACAAAAAAATGTCTTATGTGGTAAGTTGTTAAAGGAAAAAAGAATTGTACCAATTACTTTAAAAATCGAGTTGTCACATTCTTTTTATATGAAAATTATGGAAAAAAAAATTGATCATAGCGACCTCTTGCGGCCGAAAAATAATTTATCTTTTCATATTAGATTTTTAGGTAAGAGTTCAATGTGTGCATCGGACGAAATTTTGTTCATTGATTTTTGTAGGATACAAGGCACTGTGTGCCATGTTCATTTATAACGTTTAAATTGGGAGTTGTCGTTTAAGGCAGTGTTGCCAGTTTATTAATATTTACTTATACTTGACATTTTAATTATACTTCTTATTTATTTATTTAATGTGAGCTGCATTTACACTTACAAGTAATTACTTGCAAAGAAAATTTCAAATTATCAAAAGAATATTATTTCGAAATATTCGAATGTTTTTCAAGTTGCTTCAATATTTTTACAAGTCAAGTGAAAGTTTTTTTTAATTTCGTCGCAGCGAAAACTGGTGGCGAAAATTGCTTTGGAAATAAAATAAAAAGAATTTGTTGTGTACAAAATTTGTTCTCACAAAATTTAATAGGAGCAATATAAATTGATTAACTTTAAAAATTTTTGTGATCTAATTTTGGGTACATTTTTATATCTTTATTTACTATGTATATGGGTTCCAGGACACCCATATACATAGAACAGCAGGAAAAAGATACGGTTAATTTCTGGGTAAATAGATGGCATTTTTAGTTTTTTAGTGAGACTAATGTTTTAAAATGACAGCAGTTGTCTTTTCCATATAAATTTGAAATTAAAAAAAAAAATGTCAGAATATACATAAAATAATTATTAATAAAAGCAAAAATAAATTCTTTCAAAATATGCAATAAACAAGATCAATTCATACTTATTATTTTAAAATAGTCCAGTAAGTTTCTAGTACTATTTATTACCTTGTCATTTTACATGCAGCACAATTTTCTAAACTCTCTTGCAAGTTGAATTGCAAGTAATGAAACTGTCAATGGGTTGGGTTAAAAAGAATGAGTATATGGAATTATTAGAACTTGCACTTGCACGTGTAAATGCTGCGTAAAGCACACCAACCTACATTTTTGATTGTCGTTATGCTGGTGCTTGTGCCAGGTCATCAGTAAACCTTTCACACTATTTTAGGTAGCTAGAAGTCTGCTAATGTGCAGAAAAATAAATAAGTTTTAGAAATGTCAAAATATAAATCAAACGTGTTTTTATTCAAAAAGTGCTTGTCATTAATCCAATTATTTTCGTATATTATTTTTTCAGGTTCTCCCTAACGAACCACTGGCAATGCGGCAATACCTATAAATGAATTTAATTTTCTGTTGTTGTATTTATTAAAACTGTCTAAACAAAGTTTTGTAAACAAATCTATGATTTTACCTAGAAAACGGACCACAGAGGAATTATTAATGTTTCCCAAAAGATAGTAAAAAGTTAAGAGTGTTTTAAATTGAGAAAATTACACATAAAGAATTATTCAATTACAAAAAATAAAATATAAAACTAAAAATAAAAAAATAAAAACGTATCTCAAAAACAAAAATAAAAAAAAGATGGCCAAATATTTAATAACGTTCATATTATTCGCCTTTTTGGCTTTGGAAAACAATAACATCTACAATCGCCTACACGCAAAATCTCATCCCAGTGGCGCCAACACCGACACTTTGGTAAATTTTATGCGTCAGCAACAGTACCGCGACCACGCATCTCATAATTATAATAAGCCCAATCCCGCCCATGATCAACATCAACCACATCATGCGCGCCAACATATAAAACAGTATCAGAAACAAAATTTCAATATTAGCCAGGAAGAGGAAGATGCTGGTCGGGATCCAAAACGAGACTTGGAACGTATAGTGCGTCACATGGAACAGCAGCGGCAGCATCGTTTGGAACACAATAGGCGTTTGCAACGACGTTCCGAAAGACCTGTCCACAATGTGGACTCATTGAAAACTATGCCACGCATCTGGCAACATTTGTCCATGGTCTATGACTATGAATATCAAGACGACAATGATCGTATGTATGGCGATGCTCCCATGGACAATATAGTTTTGCAGACCGATGAACACAATATTAAAGTGGAGATACCATTGTCTGCTGAAAAGGAAGACTATAACGATAAGAGTGAAAACTCAATACAACAAGAGAGTGAAGAGAGTGTAGAGAATATTGAGCAGGAGGAGAGGACAGAAGTAGAACAATCGTATGATAATGCTAATACAGCACGTTGTCCGAAATGTGAAAGTAATCGCCAAGTGGAACACATTACCGAGGAAGAGTTGACGCGGCTGCGTATTGAGTTTGTCAAACAGCAAATTTTAGAGAAATTAAGACTTAAAGAACGTCCCAATGTATCAGCAGTGGCCTTGCCCAAGCCCATTTATGAAGGCGTTACCATTGAACAGGAAGAAGACGCTAACGTCAATAAGGAGTTGGATGATTATTATGCGAGAACGAGTAAAAAGTTTATCTTTTTAGAAGTTGGTAAGTACAAGTATTTATTATTTTATTTACTTTTATCGCGGACAATTCGTAATTTGTAATTTTTTAAATTGATTAATTTTTTTTTTGTTTAGAAAAGAACGAATGTCAAAAGTTGAGTTCACAACCCTCCATGTGTTTTTCGTTTAAAATCGACAATGCCGATGCTGATGGTTACGATGTTAGTACGGCCGTTCTATGGCTATTCAAAAATAATTCTAAGAAAAAGCTTAAAAGTAACGATACTCTGCTGACGCAACAGACCATTTTAGTGTCCGAGGTGCAACAGCAATTAGACCCGAAATATTTATCTGTAGTTAAGCCTATTGCCATACAATCGGTGGATGTTCAAGGTAAGAAGAAATAAATTATTTAAAGATTTTTGTTCTAAAATGATCTAGCAATCGAGTCTTAAATCTTAAGAAAGGGTTTTTTAGTACATTTTCTTTTCCTTCTCAACTGTGAGAGTCCTTAGAAAAATTCAAGCTAGTGGGGCTAGATGTGCTCATATGTATTTCAAACACAGTTTTCATCAAGGGGACGTTTAAAAATCTGTCTGAATGCCTGAGTTTTTGACGTACCAAGAAATGGCTGAGGCAAACCCCCTTACCTAGATTATATAAACACATAATGGTTTCAATATTGCGTTGTGTAGCAGAAGCTTGTAATCTAGGTTTAATAAATCAGTTACACAAAAACCTAAAGTAGAGTGTCAATCAATGCGTCTTATGTTGTCTAGACCTGACGTTGAGGCGTCGTATCAAAATGAGAGCGACATTGCTCTGTCAACAATGAAAAAGGGGCTGAAAAAGTGTAACAATTGTGGGTAGTTTGGTTCACTATAATTAAACTGGACTATATGCATATAACACATATTAAATTAAATATTTTTCATCAAAAATTCTTTGATAAAATCGAGTTTAAAAAAAAACTCTAATTTTATCATTTATTTTTAACCGCAATTCAATATTTTAATCCCTATTTGGTGTCCAATTCAGGAATTAGCTATAATATTTTTAGTTCCTGAAGAAGCTACTCAAAAAGGGGTTAAAAATGTTGATTTAAGTTTTTAATATAAAATTTTTTATAAAATAATATAACTCGTACTTGAAAATAAATATATAATTATAAGATTTTTAAGAAAAGGTCAATGAAATAATGTTAAAGATTTCATAATAGTAACCTTAATATTCTGGCAACTTTATATTTATTTACAGTGTTGCCGTTTTAGTTGTATACCTATATCACAAATTAGCCACTTTGTTCCGAATGTGTAGATGTGCAATTTTGGTTACGTGATGGTTACTTTATTCGCAATAAAAATAGATCGACATAGTTCTATTATATCCTTTTTATATATCATATATAAGTTGACATTTGTAGGGTATTGAAAAAGTAAAGAAAAATATGAAGTACCTATTTATATTGCAGCAAACAGCTTAGTTCTGAAAAAAATCAAGAACCCCTAATCATTAGTTTGCAATTGCTTAAAAATATCTATAAGCGATTAGTTGGGGAGAATATCCCAAATAATAAATTTCAATATTAAGTATTAAAAAAAATTTAACAACGTATTTCAAATTCAAAGTCAAAATTAATAGACTAAATGGAATCGTTCAATAGGCAGAAAATTATAAAAAATTCTAAGTTTAAGCTGAAAAAAATTTTTTTATATAAAAGCAATATAAGTAAATTTATTAAAAGAGTGAAAAGCAGAACGTTTTCCTTAAAATGGAAGAAAAGATGCTCCAGCAAGAAAACATTATTCGTTTTGCAAAAGAAACTCCAACATGTAATAAAATCTTAACAATGCAGAAAAACTCTCTATAATAAACTCTCTATATCTACTCCTCTACATGTAGGTAAATGGCAATTAAGCCGAACTCTTCATCTCTATACTTAATTTTTACTATTTCAAAGACTATTTTTAGCTTTTAATTAATGTTAATCGGGGAGTTGAATTTTGAGAGCACTAAAGTTTCAATTTCCTTTCAATATGAAAAGAAAATAAATTGATTTAATATTTTAGGTTTAAGATTTCTCTTTATTTATGAACATTTTTCTTGTTTGTAATCCTTTTATTTAAATTTAAATAGGCTACTTAGTTCAATCGTATTTTATAAGCCAAATTACATGTGATAATTATCAAAGAACAAATTACACCAAAGACACACGTGTAAATCATTCTGACAAACACTAGCAGAACGGAACAACATGCTGTTTTCGAAAGCCGCTACACATTCATCATCAGCGTTCCTGTGTTTGGTCCACTTTTGTGGTGTCAGTTGATGTGTATTTTAGCTATTTATACAAACTTTTTCACTGTAAATAGAATACGTGAATTTTTTTGATTCATTCGTATTACAATTTGTGAAAACTTTTTTTGTAATGGAAAGCCAAAATTAGTGAGGTGGAATTTTGGCTTTCCATTACAAAAAAAGTTTTCACAAATTGTAATACGAATGAATCAAAAAAATTCACGTATTCTATTTACAGTGAAAAAGTTTGTATAAATAGCTAAAATACACATCAACTGACACCACAAAAGTGGACCAAACACAGGAACGCTGATGATGAAAGTGTAGCGGCTTTCGAAAACAGCATGTTGTTCCGTTCTGCTAGTGTTTGTCAGAATGATTTACACGTGTGTCTTTGGTGTAATTTGTTCTTTGATAATTATCACATGTAATTTGGCTTATAAAATACGATTGAACTAAGTAGCCTATTTAAATTTAAATAAAATAAATTGATTTAATTTTTTCTCATTTGTTTAGATTTTTGAATAATTTCGGCTGATATTTTTTTAGGTTGTGGCAACACTGTTTATAAGCCGTTTCTCGTATTCTGCATCTGACTTCACTTCTTAGCGATCTGGGAAAATTCGGATTATTCAATCGTTTATTCTGCTTTTACACACATAAGTTTCTCTTGAAGCAAGTGTCTTCAATTCTCTTTAAAACTGCCCGTTTGTTTACACTCAGAGATTTTGAGTTCGAACTTTTTGTTCAAGGTCTAATATGCCGCCATAAGGAGTATGAAATAACAATAGAGAATTGAAGTAACTTTTCGTTACAATCAAATATATACCTCTCGTATTTCTTCTTTCTTCTCTATCTCTCTCTCTCATTCATTCTCTCCCCTTAAACACGGACTTGCTTCAGGAAAATAGAAGTGTGTAAAAGCAGGCTTAGTGTAATTAAAATGATTTTTATTTAATTTCATAACACTTGGTTTCTATATACTCGCTTGATATCCTTGCTAGACGTAGTGAAATTGGTGCCGAGATATTTAACATCGATATTCATTGGTTCGTAATCCGAATGGAGGAGTCTGTTTCTCTTCGACGGTTAACTTTAAAATGTGTGCATTTCTCTTCATTGATTCACCTGTCGTTCCAGGTTATAGCAAAATTGTGCAAACACACATTTTCCCATTGGTTCACCAGATAAATTAGCGATTAACTGCAATAAAAGTTAGAGCAGACAGTCCTTTTTTGCTCATGCTTTGCAAGTAGATTGAAAATGAAGCAAGTAGATTTAAGATGTTTCGCTTTTAAAACCTTGAGTTTAAATGATATAATACGTGTATAAATATTAGTTTTATGGAACAAATAGAAAAATTGAGGTGTTAAACTATGGTACTCGATACTTATCGAAATTTTATGTGGTGAATTTGATCGATATCGAATTGCGTAATATAATTCAGCAAAATATAACGCAAGAAATTTTTCGAAAACTATACGATATGTTCGGTATGAGATTTGTAATCTGCTGTAGTATTTTTGGGATATGAATTTTCCTCAGCAGTCGCTGAGGCTGCAGTTGTGGCTGGCTCATTCTGGCTCGGAGGACCACAAACATACCACTAAATAATACTTGACCACGGGATTGGGCTAGTGGTTGCTGTAAACCAAATTTTAAATTTACTCAAAATGAATTTATTATGATTCAGTCTTGCCATTAATATTAGATTTGCGTATTTTTCGGAGTTTGTGATATAAAAAATAAAACGATGACGCAGAATATACTAATTTGATATAATGTTATGTATTTTATCAGAAAATCTGCTATAAGGCAGATGGGGCAGTGTGAGAGTTTGGGGGGAATTTAAAGCTCCCACCACAAAATTTTTGCTTTTTCTGAGACTCTATGTAAATGAGCCGCGGCATTGCATCTCTCCTCAAAATGACACTTTGGGATTGTAGACCTCTCACAAATTATTCTTTAGCTATGCCTCAGCAGAAAATTGGCACTTTCTGAAACCGAAAAAAAACAATTCAATTTATGAATACGTAAGAAATTATAAAACTTTAAACTGAAAAAATGCGTACACGGTTTCTGAGGAAATCTGCCAGATGTATATATGCATTCCTCGATCGTAAATGGGGTAGAATTTGTTCAAACTTGATCAGTAGCTGAGATTAGACACAAACCTTTAATGGGTTTGTGTCTAACCTAAACTTCTGAATGAGTTTGAACCAAGTTCCCATACGTGAAGATTGTTAAATAAGAAATTTTGCAATTAACATTCAAATATCAGTTTATATTTGTTTCTTCCGCAATCTTGTTATTTGTTAGTAATTTTTGACATCAAACTAAATTAAATTAATACAATGTCAACTGCAGAATTGTTAATGTTTTTAGATTATTATTATTTTTTTTTTAAATTTAATCTTTAATTAGCCCCTGAATTTTATATTATTTATTTTCTTGTTAATTGTGGGTTACTAATAAATCCTAAATATACAATTAAATAAATATATATGTATGTACATATGTACATATTTTAATTTTCAAGAAATTCAGATTTTTTAATATAATTTTTGTTATTTATTTTCGACTGCCCTATGAACCCTTTAGGGGAATAATCTTTCTATTTACTCTTCTAAATAATTTTGTTTCTTTTATAATAACTTAAGGAATAACTCATATGTGTGTATATATACTCATATGTATGGGCAATTGCTTTAAAAATGGTTTTCTAACGATTAGAGAGAGGAAAGGTTGAGATTTTTAAGTCGGTGCAAATTTGAACATATAAACAAACAAAAAAATTATAATAATAATAAAACAATAATTAAAAAGATTTAATATTTCTTTGCTTATTTGTCTACAAAGTGGAGATGAAATCGTGAGTAATATTCTATTCACTCGCTATTTTTATTGTATCACCATAGATAAAAACTAAGATATTGAAACATTATGGAAAAAATTTCTAATCACGCTCATTCATGGGATTTATAGCAATAAAATGATCGTTAGTGATTCCACATCTCTGATCGCTATTTACGAGTAAGTGAGCAGTAAGTGAGCTTATCTCCGACACAAGATAATCCCAAAGGCATACAAGAGCCCGAATAAATATTTTCTAATCTTTTTAAGAATTATTTTAGTGTGTGGTTGACAAATATTGATGATCAAAAATCAAAACATTATGAGAGTTGCATGCGAGTACATACATATGTACATACACGCACACACACACATACAAATTCTATGATCACTCAATTCTAGTTTTCTGAAACGTGATCCGAAATTCTATTAAGAACGACATAAAGAGAAAAGAAATAAACAGAATAAATAGTAATTCAGGACTGTTTGGAATTTTAATCACAAAAATATGTTGATCACATTAAATTTTTTTTAATATTTAATAGAATTTTAAATATGAATTTGTGTAAAATAAATAATTAATTTATTTAATAAAATAAAATTTTTAGCGAAATTGTTTATATGACTTGATTGTATTTTTTTAAATATTATTTAAGCTTTAGCTCAGTTTATGAGAGAGACTTATTTTCGAAGACGGTTCGAATATTTTAGAGATCTTTTTATTCTTTTATCAATTAAATATTATATACCCGTGAAGAAGATATCCAAGGGGTACTCAAATATTGAAAGATTAATATATTTATAGAATTTTTGCAAAAATTATAAAGAATAGATTATTAATTTTAAATACGTACATAGAAATTAATTAGGGTCATTGATCTTTTCCTGTTTTTACGATTTAGCTCTTCTCTAAAGGCTCTTAAATGGATTCTGCTTCTCTTAAGATTTTGACCCTATGATCGCGCTAAAACTACGAGAAACTTACGCCATATTTAAGCGGAGATATAGTGCACAGCAAAAGCTACGAAGAGAATTGAAGGACTCATTTCAGAGTCCAGTTCAATAAATATTTTTGTTTACAGTCTAGGTGCCACCAGGGTTCTTAATTCAATGGTTATGAAATTGAACTTTGATTTTGCTTGCATTTGATCTCTAGCTCTGCTCGAACGACATCACGTCAGGGAGGTAAAAGTTTGAATGCATAAAAGTTTTAGAACAACAAAGTGGCTGACGAGTACGACAGAGCGAAATCGGCCTTAGACCTAGAGTATACGAGTATACAAATATCCTTGATTTGGTTGAGCTGTCAAATAGATTTAAAGAGTGGACACTGAAAAAAACAGACTCGTGTCCAATATATTTCGACATAGTGGAGAAAGAGTCAATTCAATACATTCCATATGACTGTCGCGAAATAGGCAACCGTTTTCTTCAGGGCCTGGAATGTCCCGAGGAAGTGCCACTGACTGATCCATTAGGGTTTGTTAGAAGTTTTTATTAGTCTCAAGAAGCTTGAATAGCAGAACTGTTTTAGGAATGTGTAGGTTGTACTTAGTCCTTTGGGCGAAAAATTTTTTTAACCTAACGTAAGCTTATCTTAGGAAAAGGTGAGTTTGTAGAACTTTTACAACAGACTTGGGAATTCATACCAAAATTTTCTTAAGAAGCGTTGCGTAGAAGGTGGTGGAGAGGGTAGCATTACGTATTATATGAACGATAAATAGAGTTACAATATTAAACTATATAAAATAAATAAATATTTCTAATACGATTCCTAGCAAATTTACAAATTTTGCACATTGGCCCGCAGATAAATAATCTTACCATTTCAGATCTTGGAAGCGAGTCGCTTGCTCCATTTTCTTAAAATTTAAAATTTATCTTAAATGTACTTAAAATTAACTGTATGCAATTGGTGACAGGCATTAAAGGGTTAAGGGAAGAGAATTTATAATCACACCACATAATAAAAATTCTTTTCATTTCCGGAACAGGAAAAAGTTACTGGTGTGATTTGAAAACGGTATGTGAACTGAAATATTGTTAGTTTGGGAACATTTCTAATAGTTTTTTTTCATAATTTATATTCAACAACAATAGATAGAATTCTTTGGTTTATTTAACATTATCTGTGCCAAAAGAAAATTCTTTTGCTAATCGCCTTTTTTCACACTCTGCTCGTTACAGATGAATGGATGAAAATCGATATTGAATGGCCGATAAAACGTTGGTTTGGCAATCACGACTTAAGCCATCTTATACAGATCACTTGTCAGTCGTGTGACATCGGGTCCATGGAACATGTTATATCAACCGATAAAGATTATCGGCCCTTTATAATTGTCGATACGCAGAATCGTAAGAGGCAATCGCGCCAAAAGCGCGAAATCAATTGTACAGATGGCGTCACAGAATGTTGTCGTGAGAAATTATATATTTCTTTTGATGATATAGGCTGGGGTGATTGGATCATACAGCCTAGAGGCTATGATGCGTATTTTTGTCGCGGTACCTGTGGCATGGTGGCCAGTATTTCAGAGTCTCTTTCAACTCACAATATAGTTTTACAGGTAAATTAAAAAAAAAAAAAATCTTTAAAAAAAATCAACCAGTTTTAAAAATTTTTCATGTCCTTCTTGCAGAAACTTTTAAACAAACCCGGCAAGCGTCGTAAAAATCTGGAATTAGTTCCTTGCTGCACGGCCAAGCAATATTCTTCATTGCAGTTAGTATTTATGGATAGTAACAATACGGCCACCCAAAAAACATTCCCGAATATGGTCGTGGAGTCTTGTGGCTGCAGATAGTTTTTAATGTCTTACAATGTCATTTAGTTTGTAATTATTTATTTTACAATTTAGTTATTCCATTCATTTTTGCACACAAAAAAAAAAAAAAAAACAAAAGACAATCTTCAAATCCATTAATCGTATAAATATTTATTTGTCATACTCCATGAACATTTAGCCCTAAAGAAACGCCGAATAAAACTTTAATTTATATTTAGATGTAACAATTACAATTACAATTACAATTACTGCCAATTCTTTTTTAGGTTTAATAAAATTTAAAATTTTCATCTTGGATGATATAATTTTTAAATAGTAAAATTGTACTTAACGAGATCAGAGCTGTAAAGGATTGATTTTTGCTATGAATGAAATAGTAAATTGTAATATTTTGAATGTATTCTTTTGGCATAAGGAAAAGAAGGAAATAATTTAAATGAATTAATAAATGAAGAAAATATGTGATAAATGATAATGAATTGTACTGAAATTTTTATATCGTTCATTTTACAAAAAATAATTTTGAGTTCAAATTTTAATGAATTCATTATACAACAGAATTTTTTTTAATGCAAAAACAATATCAAAAATTTTTTCAAATTCGTTTTTAATTTCTTCACTGATTAAAATTTCCAAAATTTGGCAGCGGTTTTGTCTATTAAAATTTTTTTAATTCCTATGAGAAACAAATTCGTATGTTTAAAATTTAAATTTTAAATTTTAGTTAAAAATAATTTTTGTAAAATTGAATTCATTTAAAATCTACAAAAATTTTAATTTCATTCATTTTCTACACATCTTTTAATTAAATTTTTTTAGAGAAAAGAATACATTCAAATTTTTTCCATTCAAAAAGCAAAAATGAATCATCCTTTTACAGCCCTGCATGAGATGCACTCTTGACGTTTTCTTTTCCAAATAGAAGAGTGTAATATTTTTTGTATTTTCAAAGAGAAAAACGGGGAAAAGGAGCACTTAGTCCTATAAGGGAATTAATTTTTTTTTTTTTTTGATAAATATACTTTTTATGAGTTGACCAATAAAATGCTTCGCTTTTTTTATAAAAAGAAACTGTCACTTTCATTTAGTTTGTAGATTATAATTGGAAAAAATGTTGACCAAAGGAAAAAAAATAATAATAATGTATTGTCATCGGTCACTGCCATCCACAATTATTTTCGATTAAATTGCAGCCTGTGGATGTTCGAAATTGTAAATATTTAATTGTAATTATTTTTAAGCAGACATTAGTCTTATATATTATTATAAATAAGTAATATTTTAATGAACTAAGTAGTAAAATTTTTTTCTCCAAAATTTCTTATTTTTAAAGAAATTGAAACATTAAAAAATACACAAAAACATTTCAATGAAAAAAAAAACTCGATACTCTGAGAAAGAAACCGTTTTCTTTTTATTTGAAACTAAAATAAATTTTAATAATATTTGAAAAAAAAACTTAATATTGAAATTTATGGTTTTGGAATATTCTCCCCAACTAATTTTTTGAACAATTAGAGTTTTACAAAATGTATTTTTTTGTTGTGACCTCAACATTTAATATGGTGGAGACATCGAATTTATTTTTTTTTCCACGTGTGTCAAACGACTATAGGCTGACGACGACAGTATGGATTAAAGACTAATAATTCTCCAAACTAATTTATTCGCTATAATTTAGCCGCTTACGCTTACGCTATACGTTGGACTATCATATAGGATACCTTAATATTATCCTATATGATAGTCCAACGTACAGACTATTCGTAAATCAAATTGAATTTTATTCGATTGAATCAGTACTCAAGAGGATGATCCCTACTTGTGCAGTGCATTGTGCTGGAACTAGAAAAACAGGACATGGTATGGGGGAGCAGTGCTTGTGAACATTCGATTTGAAGCTTCTTCCGCATACGAGCCGTTCGACCAAAGAACGAATTGTTTCTGCAATGCGTAGAGCGATTCGCTGATATATCAACCACAAATGAATGCGCTCCTAATGAAGAATGTGTTGTTCACAAATTGACTCCAGTGAGCCAATAGAGTTCGCTACACTATTGCCACCAATGAGTCTTTTCGTCCTTCTCCTGTACTCGGTCCAGTAGCTTCAAAATAGACTTTGGGGCACCGACTCGCACATGAGAATTGTGCTCCATTTTCGGTCGGAAATTAAGGCATTTTGGAATGACCAAACATACAAAATTTCACATTTATAATGTCAGTAGAACTATAATTTCTTTAAAGTCATTGTGCGTCAATGCCGATTTTCTCCATACAAAAAAAAATATTGGCAAATTGCCTTCTATTAATACTGTATTACGTGCATGGCCGAAAGTCAATACAAAAAGGCACACAAGAAATCATATAATAATTTGACAGATGACACTTTGAGGTGGATGAAAATTTAAAGCTACACGTATGAACAAAGCTTTTTCATTCTTGAAGTCTTTTAAAGAGGAAGGAAACTACCATAGAATTAATAGCTTGACTAGATTCCTCGATTCTGATAAATTAATGTAAGGATATGCTCCTCAGATTGGGACGTCAAACTTATTTGGATCTCTACACTAAATGGCTTTTTTAGAGACGAATGAGTGGGCGAACTATCCAGAGGTGGTTCCATTTTCGGTCTCAATAATGTTTGGGTTTATTAGGAGGGCTGGAGATAGATGGAGTAAACTTGACACCTGTAGGGTCGCAAAGAAGATGTGGCCTTGCTGCTACGTCTGGTGCAGAAATCGCAGGGGAATTTCTAGAGTCATATCAGTGGTAATGGGCCACTGGTACAATAGGTAATCAGGAGATGAGGCTGGGGTATGAGCAAACATTTACTAGTCGGAGTTGTCAGAGATCGGTATATCTGATTTCATCAGATCAGATGTAGTACTATTTGCAGGACTTGATCTTGAGTCCTGACATTGACGGCTTGACTGGGACGAGTAGTAGTTTTTGTCAAAACATGATCTTTCTATTCTAACCAATTATTTTTCTGTAATGGTAAAAGCCGCGTATGCCAACCACCTAATCAGATCATTCATGGCAATTGGAGATAAGAGCTCTAGCAGTTCTTAAAAGTCTTGGAGTCAGTTGATATTGTCTTGGAAATTTGAAGCATGATTGCGAATAATCATCAAAGAAGTATTTGAAAAAAACTATTGGCTTCACAAATTTTCTAATTACTTAAATGAAAAAATATTATTACCAATATATATTAACTTGTATCTATCAACTAAGAAGGTAAAAAGGAAAAGGACCTCAGAGTCATATGATTTGTTTGTTTCTTACTTTAAGTCAAGGATTTTGCTAAAAAAAAGCTCATATTGATACGCGTGTGGACGTCACTCAGTCATTTTCATCGTTATGAAAAATTTCAACAGAAGGATTCCATATGTGCCAGCATGATAAGCCCATCCTGTCTGTTATAAATGAAAATTAATAAGTTTTTTTTTTAATATTTTTTTCTTTATTTAATGTTTAATGACTTAAATAGATAATGTTTTATTTTTTAATGCTTTTTTCAATTAGTTTTCATTCAATATTTTTTTTTTTTCATTAATAATGATAATTAGCAAATAATGATTTTTTTATATTTAATATTTTAATAATAATAATTAATGATTCTTTTCTTGTGTTTTTTTAGTAGTAATATTTGGAAATATTTACTTAAAGTATGTTTTTTTTTATTTTTGTTTACTTTTTTAGTTTTTGAAAAGAAAAATAAATTTTTTTGTCAATAATTAAACATTTTACATCATATAAATTTCATTAAGTATTTTACAATAATGTATGGAATTTTATTTTATTGTTTGAATTTATTTAAAAAGGATTTGTTGGTTTTAATTAATTATGTCTATTTTATTAATGTTTTTAAATATTTTAATGGTTTTCCTTTTATTATTGTATATAGTAAACGATTACTGAATAAGTAGTGAGTTTAAGGATTTCTCTAGAGTCCTGGCTTGAATGCGTAAATGAAATATTTGATAGATGTAGAACTAAAGAATAGTATTAAGGAAAACAGGGGGGCAAAACTACTTGATGTATTTATTATGTAAAAGTGATGTATTTATTATGTAAATATCAAATTTAAAAAATTATTGATTGTTAATATTGAAATTTATCGCAATTGTATACCAAAAAAAAAGGAAAATATTAATGATTAACTTTTCAAATTTGCTTGTTGTGGCTTTGGCAATCAATGACATGTCGGTATGTGGACATTTAAAGCCACAACAAACTTTTAAAAGAATTATAAATAATTTACACTTCCTTGTTAAAAAATTGCTTGCATACTTTAAGGGATTTTGGGCTGAATGAAGATATTGTAGAAATTGCAAAATTTACACTTCTTATTACACTCTCACTTCTTTTTGCCAACTTACAACTTAAATAGTATTTTAAATTTTTTTCATTTAAGTTTAAAGCAATTTAACTTGCATGAGTAAATTAAGACATTGCATACTTTAAGGAAAATTATTTTTTGTACCTTTTGCATACGTTTAGAAGTCCTTTATTAATGATTTTTGTCTTATTATTTGTTTAAAAACAATTTTTTAATAAAATTTGTGTTTTTTTTTCAAATGTTTTCATGCACTAGAGAAAAGATCATAAGACATTTTTCTAAAACATTAAATCGGTTCTATCTATGACAGTACATATATTTGCGACGTAATTTTTATTTTTTCTCAGTGTATGGGGGAAAATATGCTGTCGTTGTCGCTGTGGAAATTTAATTAAAAAGCTTCAATGTTAGATGAGACGCCTAATATATTTATATTATATATCAGGCATGACCAAATTGCGGCTCTTTGAATAAATGAATGCGGCTCTCGAAAATAAATCGAAAAATAAATAATAAATATGTAATAATTTATTCAAACAGTTATAAAATTGGAAGTAATACATATGTATAATGTTTAATACAATATGATTTAATAAAATCAATTATTATATTTGTGTATATCTTGTGGTCTTAATCGAAAGTTTATGCAAGTGGGATAATTCCCGTATAATTTATACAGTTGTGTTTGGAATCACTTGAGATTTTCGGTCTCACGCGAAAACCTTTGTTATTCTTTAATAGAGGTTTTGAAGCCCAAAATTTAGAAATAAGTATGCGAAGAAGGCGCAAGTACAGGCTTAACATACAAATGTAAAGATTTCTCTAAACTTTCTTGTATATCCATTCGAGATTGACGTAGTTAATGATGTATTATCGATTACTTATTATATTTTGAATGAAAGTGCCACACCATCAAAGTACCCTAATTTTAGGAAAACTGCTAGTAGATTGCAGTCCATATTCGACACAACATATTGTTGTGAGTCACTTTGTTCAACAATGAAGTTTATAAAATCAAAGCAACGTTTACAACTCATAAATCAGCATTTAGCGCAATTAATTCGTACCGCGCTTACTAACTATGAACCCAATTTCAGGAAATGCTCGGCTAAGGATCAAACACACATGTCATCTGCCAGCAAGCAATAACTTAATTTAAATATATGTATGTTTATGTTTGAAGACGTATTCAAAAAAATAAAAACCTCCATACTCACTGATTTTTATGATAGATTATTGGAATTCGGCTCCTCTTGGAGTGAAGCGTGGCCACCCCTGTTATATATCATTAATTTGTCAGTGTCTTCTATTGCTAATTTCAAAAAATGCATGGTGAAGATGTTTCAAATTTGAAGAACTAACAATTATTTAGTGTTCAGAGGATATACTATTTTTCATGTCGCACTTTTCAAATTTCCATTACCATACGTGTATGAATTTTTCAAGTTTTTAAATTTCTACGAGTGTATTTTATATTTTAGGTTTAAGATTTCTCTTTATTTATGTAATTTAAAACAGACAGTAGAGTTTGGTTATAATAAACTAGGCCAAGCGCGACATTTTAGTTTTTTTATATAGTTTTTTTATAAGTTCATAGTAACCAATATAAATATTTATGCTATTTTTCTTATAAATAAAAACCAGGAATTTTTCTATTTAATTAATGTTGATTTTCACTAATTTCACTTGTTTTTTGTTTTGTTTTCCAAATAATATTAGACAAATATGTTAATGACATGGGTCTTTATACCACAAACAATCAAATCAAGTCCTTCACCATATGTAAGTCCAACGTATAGAATATTCATAATTGAAATTTGCTTTTTTTCGATTGGACCATTACTCAGGGGAAGACCCCTACTTATGCAGTGCATAGTGCTGGAACTAGAAATATAGGATATGGTATGGAGGATAGAGGGAGTAGTGAACAAAGAGCTGTTTGTATTTCATAGTGAAAAAAGTTCGTGGAAACGGTAATACATTTTTACGTTAATGTTTTATTTTATATATAAAATATTATCATAATAATAAAATATTATAATAGTCCCATGGCGTATACTTAACATGCAATTTGCCCCAAAATAAATAATATCACTCATACGTCACTCTGACCATAGAAGCCAATAGATGTAAAAATCCACTTTTTCAAAAATAAACTAGACAGCGAAGAACTATGCGAAGAAAAAAATAAGTGGCACACTAAATGCAAAAGAGTCACAACTCAAAAAATTTAAAATGTTGAGGAGAAGCAAAAAACTACTGACGCTCTACAAGCGACACAAGTAAAATAAAACAGGCAAAACTGCAGTTTTCCAACTAAAGCGTAATCTAATGGAAAGGAAATTTTAAGGGTCGTTGAAGATTTCTTATGTGAATTGATTTGTGGAAGAAAAGCGATTTCGATAAATTTTGAGTTGTGACTTTTTTGTATTTAGTGTGCGATGTGTGAATGAGAATATATTTAAGCTTAGATAATATTTATATTAGCGATCTGTAGTTTAGACTTTATATTCAAGTTCATTATTGAAAATTATACTATTCGTAGTAAAAGTGGCAACAAATAACTCTGTCCATATAGAGATAGAAGTACTGCCAAAGCAGTGGAATTTAGATTTTGTTGTATCTAACTTTTGAAGCGGCGTAAAAATTTTCTAATAAAATAAAAAAAAAACCAAGAATGTATCCTGTTTCCATCAAGCTTGGCAATGGTTATATATCAGAGTTTTGTGTGAAAAACTCATTAAGATTTCAAATGACTTTTCCTATCAATTTAGATTTCTAATAGTTTTTATTTTTGTAATAAACTCATCAACCACCAAAAATATAATTCAGTGAAATGAAAATAAATATCGTCCTTTTACCGCGAAAAAAAACACCATCGTCAATTTACGATCATTAAAATTGTTTAATTCTTAGCAAAAAAATAAATTTGTAATAGTGATGCAATCACTATAGCAGACTACCAAAAAATTTTTTTTGTCCTAATGATTCTAGCAAACATGTTATTATATTCATCATAACTATTTGCCTTGGGGACTTTACAAAACTTGAAGAAAAGTAAAAAAAATTACACTTTTCATTTCTTTTCATCATTATTAAAAACTAAAAAGTTGCTTTTAACACACACACATACAAATTGGCAGAAACAATTATTTGCCTTTTCTAAATGTATTAAATAGACCCTCTTATTATGATTGTCGCGTCGACGTCACATCAAGTCGATAGTAAAAAACGAAAGCAGTTCTGAACTCATTGTAGGCAATAATTAACTAGTATTGATGGCAAATTGTAATTTCATAAGCCATAGTAGTAGTAATATCCTAAAAATAATATTTAATAGTTCTCGATAACGATTCCACAATTGCCAATATATTGATGTCGACTTGGTGTGACGTCGAAGTCGACAATCATAATAAAGGCAAGTATTTTATGATACTATTTTCCTAATATATTGTTTTAGCTTTTCTACTTCGGAGTGAAAGTAAAAAACCTGTATTTTTAAAGTTTAAGTTATTTGCTAGAGAAGCTAAAAGTTTCCCATTTATTTATTGGAATATGTACTATAAAGAACGTGATAACTTAAAAAACTAGACATTGAGGTGAAAATATATTTATTTAATCGTCATATCGTTCTTCGTATAGTGTGAAAATTGCATGCATATATCTCTTTAATTTTGGGTAATTATATGGAAAAGGCACTTAAGCGAATACGTTTAAATACTCCCAGTAAAGCAATTGTGCGAATATACTTTCACATATATGTGCATATGCATGTCTGAGATGAGTTAAAAGAATTATTTAATAAAAAATTAATTAATTTAAATTAATAGACTCACGTTGAGTATAATTGTTTGTTGTGTTGTTTGTATAGAAACATTCTAAGCCTACTATGATTAAATATTTATTTGTTGTAATTCATATGCAATATTGAAATTCTCATATTGTATTTGATTTATGTGGCATAAACATCTGAGGTTGAATGTGTTCAAACTGCTTAAACTTCAATGACGATTAGGTTTTAGCAACCAATGAAATGTCGGCATATGAAGAGCTAAAGCTACAACAAACAATGCATTTTGCGAAAGCTCTAACGATTAGTTGGGGACAATATCCCAAATAATAAATTTCAATATTAATTATAATTTATTTTATTGAAAATAATCAAACAATTAATTTTTGTTTTAATTAAATGGTAATAAATTATATCACATGAAAAAGTTAACAAAAAAGTACAAAGACGTAAATATATGAAAATATTTACTAGGTGATAAGTAGTGTTAAGTACTTTGGGTAATTAAACAAAGAAAATTTAAAAGAAATCTTATTTTTTCAAATATTTTTAGCATAAAATATTTGAGTTAATTACCCAAATGGGGTAATTAGGTGAAAATTTATTAACAATAAATTTTTGCTAAAAAGAGTATAAAAATGGAGTTTTAGAAAGCGTGGCAAAGAAGCGTAAAAGGTAATTAAGTGTACCTGGGTAATTAAATGGTTATTTTGAGCTTCAAAGGAATTTTTTGTAAAACTAGTCTTCCAATTCTGATGTCCTTGAAGCCATATGGGAGTTTTTTGCAAATATAACCTTGTCATTGGTTTAAATTGGGATCAAGGAGCATCATCATGGCCTATCAGTTTTCTACTGAACTTCTGCGTGTAATTGTTTAAAGGCTTGAATGGTAAAAAAAAGCACGAGTTGTTGCAGTGAGTTGAAGAGCAGTTAAGACAGAAGGACTTATATAGTATTGGGAAATATAAAATTTTATCTAACACACGCTGTAGCAAATAATTAACAATTTGGGTAGTTATTGTTAATTAAATTTATGCACATAATACTCGTATTCAGCGCAGTTGGCGATTACCGATTTTAACTTCCATTCTTTCCACCAGATGTCGGAGTAAATGCAACAGTTTTTGTTAATCTGGAACATAATGACGAAGTGGTCTAAAGGTCTATTGTTAAAAATGTAATTTTTAGCCAGACATCCCAGAAATTTATATACCATTTAGTACAAAAATATAACAAAAAATATTTTAAGGAAAACATTTCTTCAAATTATTCAAAAGTCTTAACAAAAAATTATAAGGATAAAGGTTTTCCACATGTTTATCATAAGACATCAAGTAGTTTTTACTTCTTTTTCGTTGATAATTATAATTAATTTTGATTTTGAGGAGTTGTTTTTTGTTTTTTTTTGTCTTATATAAATTTACTTTTAAATATGGATTTTGTGTATAATAATTTCATTTAAGTCATTTATTTTTCTTTTGTATATTTCAAATTGCTTTCCGAAAGTGTTTCTTTAAATCTTTTTATCAATAATTTTTAATATGAGTTTAATGTAGTTTTAAACATTTATACTGGACATGTATATTGTATATTTAACATTTTGGTAAATTGTTTTTTCTTATTTAGTTTAACGAAAACAGAAAATTATTTGAATTGACAGGGAAATTATGAATGAAAAGTAAAAAGAAAAAATTTTATTTAATAATTTTTATTTAACTACAATCTGTATGTATAATGAATGAGATGTTTAAGGAGGAAGCAAGTTATTTGATTATTCGTTTGGTTAAGAATTTATTTATTTTTCTTCCTTTTATTTCCTTACTATTTAGTTTATGTGTGTGTGTGTATGAGAGAGAGTTTTTGTTAGATTTTTTTTAAATATTTTTATAAGTCGATTATATGAGGAGAGAATTTAATTTTAGTGAAAAATGTATGTAGCATGTTTTTAGGGGTTTTGGTTTTATTAATAGTTTTCTTTTTATTTAATTGTTTGAGTTGCATATTATAAGTTTTAATAACTAATTGTATACAAATATCTTGTATAATAAAATATATGTTTTTATTTTGTTTTAAAAAATCCTTCGTAAACAGTTTGTTATTTCTTGTTTTCATATATTTAGTTGTGTGTTTAATACAAATTTCAAAACATACAGTACATACAATATAACAAATTCAGATATTTCACGATCTAGTAACTAGATCTGGATCTTAGAAGCTAAACAATTTTTCTATAATTCTTAATATATACATATAAGGACTAACTGAACTCAGACACTCGTTGAATTACACAATCAATCAATCAATCATATAAATTGCAATTATACAATCACTCCATCCATCACTCAGCCATACTTTTCACACAAATATTTTATACAAACATTATAAATACAGTCCCTTTAACTATAATTAAATATTAGTTTTGTTTTCATAATACGCTCTTATATCTCTTTTCGTTTGTTTTTAATTAACCTGGCTGTAAACTGTTTAATGTAAGGAATTTAAGTCTAGTTTCAGATCATCATACACTCTTACGCCACTTACGCTCTAAAACAATGCGTACGGATCACTGGTATACCCTTAAAAAAATAAATGAAGCTTAAGCTGCTGCAGCAGTTGATAAGTATGTTTTTGAAAGCACGATCAGTTTTAATTTTTTAAACATCTTCCAAAGCTTTTTAATTAAGCCTCCGCTCATGTTTCCTCAACAATGGTAAAATCTTTTTTTTTATCATTTTTCCACAAAGCTTTTGGTAATTACACTTATTAAAGCTTGCCAGATACTAGAAATTTTCAAGTTTCAAATAATAATCAAAAGTTAGAGGCACAACTATATATTTAAAAGCTTCCCTAAAGGTTTTAATTGTTAAGACCCTGTTAAAGAATTTTCATTTTTAAAGAAAGTACTTGATATACAATACTAATAAAAATTCCAGCTTCTAAAGCTTGAAGCAAGTTCAGTTTTTTTTTCTAAAAATCCTTCAATGCTTATTAGTCATGCTCTTGTTGATACTTTGAAAGCTTTCTGCTCCTGTTGATATTTTAAAAGCTAAATATTTTCTAGTTTCGAAGATATTAACAATTTATATATAAACTGTATAAAAGTTTCTGGCAATGATTGTAAAGCTTGCATAAAACTTTACATTTCACAATTAATCTTTATAAGCTTTAGAAAAACTCATCATAATCAGCGTTGCTCTTTTCAAAGAAAGTTTTTTGTACTAAAATAACACAATATTACTTTTTAAGTAAAAACTATTTCAAAAGCTCAAAGGGAAATCTTATAGCACATTCTTTTACTCCTTCCTTTATGGATTTTTTAAATTTATTGTTATTTGGAAGGCGCTGTCTTCTGTAATATTTTTACATTACACTCGAAAGCTTTTATATTTATGAAAAGCTTTTGCAAGAACTTTAAGCAAACCCGTTCTCTATTTTTTTCAATTTAAATCATTTAGTTAATTTTAGATATTAAAAGTTAGACTTTTAAATTTGAATTGCGTTTCTTTAGGAAGGATATACAAACACATAAGGCTAGAAGCTAAGCCATAAAAGGTACTTAGCATAAAAACTTTTGTTTTGAAAGCTTTTTATAATTCTAAACTTGTTCTTAATGTTCATTAAAAAAAGCTGTTTTTTCTTTAACGATAATTTGACGAAAAACTAAAGCCACGGCTTTGACACAGTAATTAGTTTTATATTGAAATGGAAAGACTGCAATAACTTCTGCTGGAAAGCTTTGGTTTCTGAGAAACTGATCAGATTTTCAAAAGCTTTCAAAAGCTGTTTTCTTTTAGCTCAATGAATTTGAAAACAAGAAATTTTTTTCCTGTTTCTGAGGCTCTGATCATAATTTCAAAAACTCAACTAAGTTGACAATGAATTTGTATTAATCCAAGAATCTATTCAGTTGCTTTCAAAAACATATTTCCCATCATATGAACTGGATTTAATAATTAAAACTACATCTTTTCTTGCTTTGAAAGTTCCATCAAAATTTCACTAATTAAATACTAATTAATTTAAAAAATTTTAATAACAAAATAAATGTTTTATATTAAGATCCGTTCACATAAACAGTGGAGCTTGATGTAATTTAAAATAGTTAAAAAAATTTCGTTTGGAAATGGTGTAGATTGAGCCTTAAGGGCCGTTTAATAAAATAAATAAAAACGTTTATTTACAAAATAAACAGAAATGCTTGTCCTAAAAATGCACACAAATTTACGCTATAGTTTAATTTTAGAGGAAGTAAAATTATTTGAGGGTTTCACAATTTCTTTCAATGTTTCCTGTATCGATAAGCGTATATTTATATTAGAAGCAGTGCTTCAAGGATAAGGGGACGAATACACTGGGATGCAATAGATGATGATCTATATGACATCAAGAATGAAACTGATGTAAAATATAATCAAACCAGAAGAAATGAGCAAAAAACTTTTCCCTCAACTGGAGTTACATCTGCTGCCAAAACACTGTCGGGTTGAGCCTTTTCCTGAGAACCTCAAGTCTGCGTATGGCAATAAATAAAATCAGGAATTTATACAATAAGAAAATAATTTGTAAATTCATTTGTAGAATGTCTAGAACAGAGATCCGCAAAACTGGTTCAATGAGACCTTTTTCTCTTTTACTCTCACAAGTGCTCACAAGTATTGGATTGTATGAGCATTTTAGCACGAAGATTCTATTATCGCTTGTTGCTCGGTTTACATCAAAAAATTAAAAATTAGTAATATGATCATAACTTTTAGCGAGAGGTAGTAATGTGAATGATCGATATAATTTTGACATGTGGTAAGTATTAGAGCGTCGATTCTTGGTCTAGAACTTAGAATTATTCTCTTTTTCTTTCTCTCTCCCTCTCCACCTGAAAACAGAAAGAAAAAACTAACGACTTTCGGTGATAAGCGAGTACTTGGAAACTGCCGAAAGATCAAAACTTATCAAGAAGTTGTGCGAATATAAACGCTTTTAAGGACACTTTAAGGAATAAAGGTTCTCTCCTTGGGAGAAGAAGCTCCTTAGGGAACTAGCAGGCCCGACAAATTTAACTGCAGTTGATATCGAAAAATAAACCAAATGCTATCCTAATGGGTCTCTAGAACTCAGTGCCTGCGAGAAAAAATGGTACAATTTGTACCTAAGGTCAAAAGCAGAGATGGATATCGTATTTTTTATTTTTATTAGTTAAAAAAAATATATTAAAAATATTACGAGAACTTTACTTGCGGTATTGAAGCTACCAAATGGCAGGAGAAATTTTAATGAATCATATTTAAAAATACGCTTCATCAAAGTATTTTTTTTTAGAAAAAGAAAAAATGAATATCCATCGACAGCATGACATCCCCCAGTATTTTAGGGGCTGCAATGCCACAGAGCCATACACACAAAAAAGGACACACCACTTAAACACATCCTAAGCTTAAAACTTCCAACAGTTAAATGACTCTAAGAGTAAGTATCATAAGAATCAGAAGCCTCAATAAAATAAACCTTAAACCGTGTATTAAATTATTTATTAAATAATTTCAAAGCAATAAATTTCATTTCATTGCTTTTGTTATATATTTTTTTTATCAAATTTGAAACTGAAATGAAACTGAGTTGCATTATTTAATTATGGTTTAATTCAACCGAGCAACTGAGCTACTGAACGAACTAGCTCAACAAAATGAATTGAGCCGAAAAGAACGTCCAGCTAAGTGAGCTGAAAACGACCAGTCTAGAATTAGTATTTCGAAAATTTCAAGAACAAAGCCAATCACTTGTAAATGTGTAATGGATTGTCTCTTACCAAAATATTATAATTACACCGCAAGAAAGAAACAGACGCCAAACTATTGTGGATCTTCCCAAAACAAAAGTGCTGTAATTTATTACTAATTAATTGTGATCTGATAATCGAATCATGTGCCTGTACGTCCTTTTTGTTTACGACTAATTTGTGTCTGTTTTTAAATAAGACGTGCTTTTCATATTAAAAATAAAAAAGGGAATTAAAAGTAATTCTTAAATCAGTTGGTACAAACTTTAAGACTCCCAGTACCATCCCTGATAGACAATATGTTAACAGCTGTTTCCGTACGGAATGTGCATTCAGTTTGGCTCTCTGCTCAAGCAAATGTCATTTGAAGAAACTTGACGAAACTTTCCATTCAGGTGCTCAAGCTGACTAAAGCCAATATATAAATATTACAATTTGCCTTTATTCCGTACATTTTAATATCAAATAATATCAAAAAAAAAGCACACGATAGGGAAAGAAAGAGAGAGCGAGAAAAATGTTTCTCTTAATTTGCACACAGGCGAGTGTGACTTAAATAAGTTCGCCTAAAGATATGCAAGAAACTTTTAGTCCTCAAATATTAATTTAATATCCTTAATAATAATTTTCAAATTGAAATACAGTGTTGAAACATAAAAATGGCTTCAAATTGTTTCTAAAAAAATGGAGTTAGAATACAGGGATGTAAAATTTTCTAATTTAAAGTAATTAAGGGATTTAATAATTCATTCATTGCACAAGACTTAAAAGTTATAAATGATATTAAATTTTTGCATTTTTTTCTCTTATTGTTCTAATAATTAGGTTTTAGTTATTTAATTAATAATTTAAAGTTTAGTAGTTTTGTTGTTGTTTTAAATACATAATAAAAATTGTTTTCTTGTTTTAAGTATGTATTTTTTTAATTTAATGGAAGACATTCTTTTTATACAAGTTTTAAGACACAGAAAATGTTTTTAAAATGTTTATTTTTGTGTGTTAATCTTTAGTGGTTTCTTTAATCATTCAAGTAGTTCTTTTCATTCGGTTTTTCAGTTTAAATTTAATTAATTTTTATTTATAGACAATTAACAATAAATACATTGACTAAAAAAGAAAATTATAGGAGTGAGTCTTAAAAGCAAGTGTTTTGTCACTAATTTATTTTATAGAAAATATTAACATTACAAAAAATAAAACTTGATAATAATTGAATTATACAAATATAAATATAAAAATTTTGTTTCGTTTTTTTTATAACTTTATATAAACAAGATATGTTAGATTTTTCTTATAAGAGTGTTAGTTTTAAATGGTTTTCTTTGACGAAATGTAATTTACAAATTTCAGTACCAATTTTATAAATTTTTTTAGAATTTTTCAATAAATTTATTGTTTTATTAATAATTTTGATATATGTTTTTTTACAAAATCTATAATTGTTGAAGGAATGTTTGCTGGGTAATGATTTTCGTGTATTAGATCTTAATTTTTTCATATTTTTCTTGGAATATATAATTTCTGTTTCTTATTTGACTTCTTCTATTTAAGGTAAAATTTATAAAAAATAAAATTAATAATTATTTTCGCTTTTTATATCAATAATATTTGGAAAAAGGTTGTCTGAATTAACAATTCGAATGTATTGCTTGTATTGTGGCACAGTGTAACAAATTGCTTTATTATTTTTCCTTATCTGCAAACTCATCGTGCTTTTATTATACAGAATTTTCATTTGGCAATTCGATTTGAGAAATTATTAAGTTGCATTTAAGATTCTCATTTCATTTTGAAACCAGCTAACGACTCTAACGACCGAAGATCATTCAATAAATTATTTAGAGCTTAAAGTGTGGCAGAGAACTCTTAATTTAGTCTATCGCATCACAATTTTTTAACACGAAATTTCTTAAGAAATTTAGCAAATTTTTTTCCTTTTAACCACTGTTTATATAGGATACTCTATCAAATTAAAATCATCAGTGATACACTTGTAGCCTTCCTTTATGCAAAAAGGGAGGGAGTGATAACAAGGACGTCTCTTATGAGTACATAGATTTTAGGCTTAAATTTTATTGTAAATTATAAATTTTCAAAAAAGGATATATGAGGGGGGCACACATCCTTGGGTCAATTTAATAAAAAAATATTGTATACAAATTTTGAGCTATACTTGGCGACTTTAAGTAAATTTTAGTTACTCTTGTTGTTTTACTTTAACTTAAATCGTTATTTTTCGAAAAGGGATTTATGAAAATTACCCAAATCCTTGTGGGATTCATTTTAAAGTTTCAAGTTTAAGTTTTTCATAACTTGGTAATACAAATTACTTTATGATTTTGTTAATCATTCCTTTTACTTCTATAATTATCAACTTTTGTTTAATGCCAAAACACTTTTTGTTTTGTAAGCGAAGCTTTTCTTCAACAATTTTGATTTTTCTTCCTTTAACATGCAATTTTTCCTGCACTGGCCTAATACCCATGAAGGAATAAAATGAATTAGGGAACAAACTGAGTGCATGTGTGTGTGCACTCACTGATATTCCTCTTTCCTCCCTTGCCAACAAATTAAGACGTGCTGCGTGAAAAATTTCATCGTCTGAGTACAGTCGAAGCAAAATACACTTCAGAGATGGCACTATAAGCTTCACTTTCTCTTATCATATTCAAAAGAAGTGACAAACACATAAATTTATTTGAAAAATTATTTCTATCAGCAAATTTTATTTTAAAATTGCTTCTAAATCAGTTTTTTGTAAAATTTCAATATTTCGAAAATAGCAAGAGAAAGTTTTAAGTTGAAAATTTGTAGTATCAACATTCTATAACGATGTTATACTGCCTGCTTTGCCACTTATTACGTTAGTCTAACTTTACTAAATCATTTCAGAGCTTAAAATTAACAAATAGAATTTCGCTCTTGAAGCTTAAAATTATATTTTTTATGTTTTAATTTCACTTGCTGTCTTTTACAGTTTTATCAGTTCCACAGTAGGCACCACTAAAATCTGAATTATTTGATTCAGATTATAATTTACCATATTTTCGAGCGTATGGAAAATAAAATGCTGCATAGTTACCATCCCTGATACACTAATTTTTAGTCATATACATATTCTTGACAAAAGAGCGTAATTTCACAGAAACAAAATGCTCATTGTTTTTGCATTGTTGTGCCTGTTGTGTCTTATATAAATACACATTTAGATGCACTGAAGCAGTTAAATGTATTGTTTTTAATTTGTACACTGAAAAAATAAATATTTCAAGTTTCTATAAAACACGATTTACGCTAATGTTTTTACCAATTTAGGTTTTCTTCAAGCAAAACATTGACTAAAAATTTTATTTTAATAAATAAAGTTTGCGTTCTTAAAGAAAATCATTTTGCCATTCTTTATGAAACATTTTTCTAAGTGTAATTTTAAAACTTTTGGACAGTGGAGCTCTCACTTCAGTCAAATGTAAATTGAAACTAATTTGAATCTCTTTGGGGATATATGTACATATAAACAATTAATAGATAATTAGATCGAAGAATTTTATAGTCTACGTATGTCGACATTGCACAGTGCTTTGACTTGGAACGAAATTGGAGAAAAATTATTAAAAGAAGGTTAAGGATAAAAAAATACTTATGGTACTTTGAGTTTGACAAAAGATTCCCCAAGGATATTGCTACCTACCATGTATCCTTTTTTAGACAAATAAAGATTGTCTCTAAGACAAGCAACAAGAATATGGAAAACAGCTTATGAACAATTGTGGCCTTAAATCACAACAAAGATAAGGGAACTTTCCATTTATAAACTTTTGAAAATTGAAGATTAAAACTAAACTAAGAAACAAAAAACAACTAAAAACTGTCTTAAATCGCAAAATATAATTCGTTATTTGAATACGTAATTTTGCTTTATTCGAGGCCAGCATATAAGTACTTTCAAAATATCGTTTTTTTTTAATTATGATTTAAGTAGGTAACAAACAATAATTGAAATTATAAAAAGTGGCAAAATAAACCATAAAATTTATTTAATATTTTTTTTTAGATTTCAGTAAGGATATGGGTAACTCCAATATGTCCTGTTTTCTAAAATTACGATTTAATATAAATTAAATGGCAAATAGTAACAAAAATTTGTCAAAGGTTGCAAAATACAGCTTATCTTTTAAGTAAAATATTTTTGGACATCACAGCAAGGAGGTACTCATATCTCCTATATATCCTTTTCAGCGAAGTGATGATAACAACTAAATAAAAATATCAAAAATAAAAATAAATTGCAGACAGCAGCATTAAATTAATTAACGTCTGCTGCCAAAAGAAAATTGAATTATATCAATTCTTAAAAAACTAAATTTTCATTAATTATTTCAGCTGAGTCCAAACTTTTGATGGCTTCAATTTTAAAATTATGCAAAAAAAAACTTTAGATTTTAGCGACCTCTTGTCGCGGTAAAGTGAATAAAAAGGATTTATGTTTTGATATAAGCTAATTAAGCTAAAAAAATTTTTCAGCGATTTTTCTCTGCGAGACGAAGCACTGTGCATTGTAGCAGGAGAGGTTTGTGTGCTATGCACACGTGTAATAAAAATTGTGAATTCGCTTGTATTCATTTTTGGATCATAATTTTTCAATCCTTTTTTGCACTTAAAGAATTTTAATTTATCGCTAGTTTGTCATATTTCGTTAAAAAAAAAGTTGCACTAGTTTCAAGCGGTTACAAAAATTTCTTATATGAAGCATTGCAAAGCATTGGGTGGGCTCGAGGTCAAATCTATGTTCAGTTGGTTACCAGTGCAGTCGGGGTCCAAAAGCACGAGTGCGTTGTATTGCGCGGTTTAGTGATAACAGGGTATCGAAAGATGAATGTCAACTACTAATCGCTTTGGGAGCATTTTTCTAATATCTATATATAAATATTTGGGGTCATGTATATGACAAATATAGTCATAAATTCATTCATCCAGGGGGAACTTAAACCCCCATAAATTTTTTTCTCCTTAATTCCTAATTTATGATCATAAGTATCCTTCTCATTATAGAATTCTAAGTTACACACACACACCTTTACCACCTTCCCCTTAATTAAAAGTATCATTTGTTGTAGACCGCCCTAGAAAATTTTCCAGCTACGCCCATGATGGCAAATATAATATTTTAAGCAGCTTGAACAATTTTATAACCGTATATCGTACCATATTTCAAAAAAAAAATGTTCGAATTTTTTTTATTGAAAAAAAACATCAATTTGTTACACACTGCATGCAACGTATGGCATAAAATTTTATGAATATTTTGTTAAAATTATTTGTTTATTTCGGTTTTATTTTCTATATTAATATTAAAAGAAATTTATTTTTTAGCAGAGATTATGTTTCTGGTTTTCTCTTATTGATATGAACATTTTCATTTCGATTCAGTAAGTCTTTTGAAGTTTTTTTCTTTAAATTTAATTAACGTTAATTAGTCAAATGTCTATTGAGAAAATATCATTTTTTTAATTAAAAAAAGGAAACATTCAACATCTGCTGGGTTTTTTCAATGTTCTATTCTATTTGTTTTGCGTTATTGTGCGTTTTTTCTAAATTCAGTGCAAAATTAATGGAATATTTTATATTTTGGGTTCTTAATTAATTCAAAATTAAACAAATTAATTATAAACAGTTAAATGCTTTAGTTTTGTTGTTGTTGTTATTGTTGTATTAATTTGACTACTTTAGTTGCTTTAATTTTCTCATGAATTGAATGACTTTTGTAAAAAATAATTTTTTTAATTTTTAATATTTAATTTTCAATGAAATAATCGGTAGGAATTTCTGTATTTTCTGTATGTTTTTGTTTTTCTCTTTTTATTTGCAAAAGAACAACACTATTTACACAAAAATATTGTTATTTTGTTAATTCTATTTTTTTGATGTTCTTTAATTAAATAAAGAAATTTTTTCATAATTGTTTTTAATTTACCAATAATAACTTTTTTTCACATTTCATCATATTATTTTTTCTTATGACATAAAGACTAAATACTTTTGTTTAATTTTTAATTATTTTTTTTTTTTTGGTTAAGATTTCGGTTAAACTTTCACTGCAATTCTTTAAATAAAACATAACATTTTTATTATCTTTGTTTTTACCAACAATAATTTTAACTTTTTCTTAAAAATTTATAAATATTATTCTCACACTAAAAAATTAATGTTAAAAAATTAAATGAGATTTCCTAGAAATTATTGTCTACTTAAAAAAAAAGAATTTTTATATTAATAATAAAGGCATTAATTAACCCATTAAGAGGGGGAAAAGAGGGATGTATGATCTAGACGTAAGTGTAAAGTATATAAACAGGATAAAAATTTATTCATTATATATTTAAAATTTGTATGTTGCAACTTGGCTTAACGAGCACAGTTGCAAGGATTTCTTCAACAGGTACAAAAGCAGTGGAGAAGGGGGATAGAATTGAAAATCCTTATAATGTTTTAGATGTAATAGTAAAATATTCCAAAATATAAAATAATCCATTCTCCCTAAAACGAATGCCAATACCAGGAGCGGCCATAATCTATGTATGGTTTTTAAAATTTAATATTTTACTAAAGAAAAGATTCTTATTTCTTAAAATTTTCAAGAAAATGTACCATTTTCCTTCAAATAATAATTGACACAGTTACTATGGCACAATAATAAGAATAGAGAAATTGTGAATATTGAAAATTGTTTAGCTTTTGCGGACTTAAACTCTACTCCCAATGATTTTCCTCGCAAAAAAATATAAAAAATTTACTTCTTATTTATAATTATTCCATATAATTATTCAAAGTTTTAATAAATTTATTAATATGTATATCAATATTTCAATATCCTTTGGTTATTATTCTTTGACCAATGCGTTGTTTAATTGATAACAGACAAAAAAATTTTAAATTGAATTTTAAAATTGAAAATTAGTCGTAACTGTCTATTTCTACAAATTTCATTCGTTCCTTCGTTAAAAACAAAAGCAATTTTGAGTTGTTTATTGTTGCTTTCAATATAAATATTCGAAAAAACAAGCGAATGAAATTTGTGAAAAAAGGCACTTAACAGAAGTTTAATTTTTCTTTTAAATTTTCAATACCATATTCCGCTAAAGAAAATACGCAAAGAGAATAAATATATAAAATTTTTATATAAAAAGAACCTAAAGCTTGGTTAATTAGAAATAATAAATAATCTAACAAAAATCGAATTGACTATATATGTAGTAGTATTTCATTTAGCTGCATTACCGTTACCTGCCTTCTGCATTTAACTGCACAAAATATAAGATAGTGAATTTTAGTTAATTTTTGTTTAAAAATTTACATTTAAAAAAGTCTATGCATACAACCAGGTGACAGGTAAGATGATTGTCAAACTCTGTATGTAAAAATTTTAAGTAATTTTTCCATCAATTTTTTATAAGAAGTTTGACAATTGCGTTTTCGGCTTTGACTTTTTGAATGGGTCTTGGAATTAACAAGGAAAAATTCTGAGCTAGTTCAATTACCAGTTGGTGTTGACAACACAGTTGGGCTACTTTTTTCCGCATAATTGAAAAATTTTGCTGGTGAAAAATTGTGGTGATATAAAAATAATATTGTAAAATTTTTTTTATATACCTAAAAGTAGTGTATGAACTAAATATTCTAATTATTTATTTAAAAAAAAACAAATACAATTGATTTGAATTAAAAAAAACTTTCCTACGAGCAAACCAAATATATTTGTTGTCAAATTAAAGCCACCTTTGGAAAATCTTGTTTCTGCTTTTAGCAAAAAAGAGTTTAAAAAGGAGTTTACGAAAGAATCGAACAGTCACATAACTTTGTTAAAATCCTTAAAAAAAGAAGTAGTGCCTTATTTCAGGATTACAATCTGTGCACTTGGATGAGTTCTTGGGAGGTCTTCTTTTATTGGGTAAAGAGCAAAATCTAAGGGAAGTGACATTTACAGACACACTTTAAACTAATTACAAGGCATTAACAATGTAAAATGCCAAAAGTTCAGATCCCAAACAATTGTCCGGAAATTAATTAATGTTTCAGTTGAGGGAAAACAGTCTCCACTAGTTGTTGTGATATCGTTAACTGGGTACCTGTGGAGGAAAAGTTGCTTGAGCAAGATACCAACCTGGGGGCAAATTACGGCATTCGATATCGATCGAAATTTCAAACAAAATTTTCTTGAATTGTATTGAAATTTCGGTCGATATCGAATGCCGTAATTTGCCCACTGACTTTAGTTAAGTTTTTCTTTTTACACACAGTTCTTATGGGAATGTTAAATTTGGACAGATATTCCACAGAAAGAATATTATCAATACATTATCAGGAACAATTAGATCTCACGCCAGTAACAACGTGTGTTCGCATCAAAAGATCCCTTTAAACCCTGCATTCTTCTAATAAGACTTATTAGTTGTATTTCGATGGTGTTTTGGGCCCAATGGCTTAAAAGCAATTATGCAGAATGACTCTTCAATCTTATCTAAGTAGTTCTAGAACTAACCAGCTCCTTACAAAAATAATTTTTTTTGGGTCGTAGCAGAACTAATCAAGATATTGATGAAATAAAATCAGAATTATCATCCGTGTGGGGCGAAACTTATATAAAATTGTACATCATAGAACGAACTCACATATTTTGTGGTGTTTAAACCGATTTCTCACAAACTTGGACGCTTTAAAGCCAAGAAAACAATCGAATATATTATTATTCTGAGCCATTTATAAATAACAGGAAAAAATTATTTTTTGATATTTCAAGTCTTTTTATTACATCTGATGAAATCGTATGCACTTTAACTACATTTAAGTAAAAAAAATATATAAGTTTAAGGGCCTGTGTGCATAAAATGAAATGAATCGTTCGCTCGAGTGCTTATATTAAATAAAAAACATAAAATTCGTACCTCTTATTGTTATTTTCAATATAAATATTAGAAGATAATATTTCTTTTCATTTTATAAAGTGTGAAGAAACATCACCTGGATGAAGTTTTTTTCCCCAATCACTTCTAAGCAACATTGATATATTTTTTATTGCCATTTTCTAAAATTTTTGATGTCTAGACATCAGTTTTTAAAATTTTCGTTTTTAAAAATTATTCGCTTTCGAATTCAGTCCGTTTACAGAACATGGCCGATTATTATTTTTTTTCTATATGTTGAGGAGAATAAATTTTTTAAAAATTATGAAATAATATACTTTTCTACGAAATCATGGAAATGGTTCGGGTGTCTTTGGAGATTAAAAATATTCCGCCTTAAATGGGTTAAGTTTTACAAAGTAGTTTAAATTTAAATTGGTTTCTCTGATTTTTCGTTTCAAACTAATTTCTAAATTAATTACTAAATTATTTTTTGTTCTATTAAACTAACTTATCAATTATACACAATTTGTTGTTGTTTTTTTATTTGCTTGTTTGTTTGTTGTTTTTTTTTCATTAATTTGTAAGTTTGTAGGTACAATTACATAATTTACTTAATTAATTGTTTTTCTTGTTCATTGTTTTTTTTTTTTCAATTAAATCTTTAATTGCTAACAAAATCTAGGTTGCTGTTACTGTTGCTGTTGTTGCTGTGTCGATTTACTCAATAAATTCTCATTTCAGTTTCGGATTTTAAATTAAATACACTCTGATTAATATCAATTCTTTATGAATATGCTTGTATGTGTGTGTGGGTGCATATTTTTGGTTTAATTAAATAAAAAAAAAATTATGTCTCATACAGTTTTCTCTGTGTGTGTGTTTTTCCCTCTTGTTACACTTAAAGAAAAAAATGTGAATCATTCTTTGTGAGAATAATTCGTACACATACATTTTTATAACTATAAAAATAATTTTTTCAAAAATCAATTTCTTTTTCAGGTAAAAGGAAAAAATCATTACGGAAAAGCATGTAAATAATCGAATTAACTTTGTTTTTGTTTTTACTCATTTGGCTTTCTTCAAGGGTGTCGGATGAGTGAGTGTTTTCCAAAATGAAAATCAACATGGAGTCATGTATTGGTGTCTGTATTGTGTTTGTTTGGGTGACTAAATTGAATTTAGAGCATTTAGCATCACGCATTAGTCAGCAATAGTGTCACCACGATCATTATTACGTGAGCGATTAAAAGGGATGATGGATTTTGTGGGAGATTTGCACCTCTGCCACATTGTTGTATTTCAATTTCTTCCGGATGATAATTTATGCACTTTCTGGGTCTTCGGCGTTTTTGGGTTTCTTGTGATTGTCGGCGTGTACTACAGGCGCCTGGAGCAGGATTTATTATATTGAGTCAATGTTTAAAAGGATAATCGTATGACCTGGAAACTTACCAACAATACCAGACTCTTCCATGGGCTCAATATCTAGTTGTTTGGAACCACAGGGGCATAAAGTGTCCACCACCAGAAGTATAAGATTACTGTGTGGTATCTTTTGAACACTGAACGGACGTTCACAGCCCGATACGTGGCAGTTCGTTAATTTGCCCTGGGAAAAGTGATTTACAAATATATAAAGTTAAGGAGGAGATGAAAAGTCTGCTAAAACTTACCTTCAAAGGATTATTTTGGCCTCCCTGGTTTAATCTTTCCGGCTGCAGCATGTATAAATCGGTGCGCAAGTCGCAACGACGAGCATTATTGGGATCCGGATTAGAGCGGGGGCCACTGGGTGGCTTGTGCTGTTTAGGAGCGGGCGTGGTATATTCCTATGAAAATAAATCAAACATATTTCAAACACAAATAATATGAAAGAACGTTATTACCACATCAGCGGTGGTGAACATTTCATCCATGTCCTCATCTATGGGCGAATTGTAGTCATCCTCGAAAGGTTCGTAGTCATCAGGATAGGTGGGTTCTTCAAAGCCTTCTTCATTGTAACTATAGTCGTCCTGTGGCCAGGCCTTAATCGGTGTTGGCAACAAGTTTAACCAAGTGGCACTTAAAGATATTAAATATTTAAACAGCCATGAGGCGGCTCGGTGAGGTCGTATCATAACCCCTTCAGCGGTGTAGGGATTATCGGCATTGGAACATACACCCTGATAATCATTGACCGTAACACGCTTATAAATACGATCCTGGACCAAAGAATCCATAATGGTGCCATCAATTTGACCAAAAAATTTTCCAGTGTGCTCCGCTTCCTCGGAAATTATAACAAAACCACTGTTGTCCAAAACATAACAGTCCAAATTATCAGAGGCACACGTGCGCTTGCAACCGGTCATGGCCGTGCACTAAAATTAAAATATTTAGGAAAACCTTCCCCCTTGAACTTTTTTGTATTGTACTTAATACTTACGGCTGAGGTTATACTTATAAAATGCTTTGCCAAGGAATCATGTTGGAACTGTAGGCCCACCACAGCAGCGGGGGCCTTGTGGCCGCGATGCTCCACAAATATGGCGTGCGAAGCCGTAACCAATGTCGCATTGGTCTTGATATTGTACCCCGAACCAAACGGCACGCTATAAACAAAACTATCCTGTTCCACGGTGTGCTGATCTATAGCTCTCTTGTACCAGGACATGTCCATGGCTCGAGCATTATCTTCACTAAAATGTCTTTTTAGAATAAAAATATAGAAAATTATTATTCATTGATTTGTTAAATGCAGACTAAGTGAGGAGTACATACGGTTCTGGTGAGTCTTCGGCCGCTTTGATATGATCAATCCATCTTAACAGCCCCGAACGGGTGGCCACAAATGAAGTAGTGACTACAAATTTCTGATAGCCCTGCCTGTAATATGTAAAAAGTTATGCATTATTATCAGAATTTCACAAAGTTTTCCGCAAACGTCTAGAGGAGGGAGGATTGTAAGCATTTTTGAAGTCAATGTAGCAAATTTCGACGTACAAGCGCATTTATTCCTTTACCTTCTACTTGATAATTATAGTGCAGCTTTTTTGTGAGGCTTACAAATTTATATTTTAATCCTTTTTTATTAAAATGTTTAGGAATTCAATTTTATTGTAACAACAGGTGGCGCAAATGTAATATCATAATTTGAATCGGCTGCCATTTTTCTAGGTGGCGCCAAATGAAGATGTAGAGAATTAGTTCTCGACAAGTCGAGCGATGCACACCTCAGGAAAAACTTTTTTATGAAAACAGAGTCCTTTTTTCAATTTTATATCATAATAGAAGCCAATTCAAATTATGACATTACTTATGCGCCACCTTGTATTAATATTATTATTATATTGTTATTACTGTTATTATTAATGTTGTAAACATAAATTTCTATAATTGAAAAAGTGAAATAAATAATTATTTTTTTTATTATCGGAAGGATTTGTAGTTGATTGAGGAGTATTTTCTGAGTCAGACATTATTGGCTTAATTGATGGAAATGCCAATCGGTCACACAGTTGCCATTATTCCCCATGATGGTTCTACTTCAAAAAGGTACTTCCAATAGCTGAACGCAACATAGTCTGCATACCAATTTCTCCACATGTCATTGTCTTGCAAGCCAGTGCATTATCAAGGCAAGCAATTGCCACCAACAGTCGTCCGCTGGTACAACACTCACCACAGTCACTGCTTCATTATAACAATGTCGACCACTATTGCTCTGGGATTGGTAAATTTTTTAATCTCTTATAAGTTTCATTGAATGAGTCAGAAGCATTTGGATTGTGTCATATAAATTTTCCAAAAATTTCAACCGAAGATGGAAAATAACTTTCATGTATGGGTTGGTGCCTCAAAGTCTATTTTTAAGCTACTCGACCGCGTATAGGTAAAAGCGAAGGAACTAATCGGTGACAGTATTGCAGCCAACGGTATTGTAGGGAACTTGTTACCAAACCCCGCTATTCTTTTGCAAACTACGTATTGTATTGTTGTAGATGCTCTGTTCAGGCCATATATCTCTATGTGCTCTTGCTATTCGACAGACCAGCCCTGGTGGTTGCGGTTGGTGAGTGCCTATTAAGATAGGGGGCATCTTACTGCTGGGCCATTGTGGTGGTAGGAGGTTAGATAGCTCCAGCACTTTAGCAACGTGTCTGTACATGGTTCTGCAGCCTGTACATAATTTGCTACCATGTCGTCCCTATTAGGGGCACTTGTGGAACCAACACCCTGTGTGTACCTCTGGAAGGAACGAAGGGGACGGTGGTGAACGGCTTTATTCACCCAGTGCGAAGAGCACCGTCAGGTTAAGTTTAAGACTGGTACTGACATAAAATCTTTGACATCTTTGTCACTTTCAGCATGCAAAGGCTCAAATCGAATGTGCACAACAAACACTACTCTCTGAATCCCCCTCCCCCATAACCTATTTTCCTAGTTCCAGCACAATGAATTGTACGGGCAGAGGTTATTCTTTGAGTGTTGGTCCATTAAATATATTAAAAAAAGAATTTCATGGAGATTAATAGTCCATACAATATTATATTTCCCCGAAAATTGTTCGTTTTCGTAAATCGAAAAGAATTATTTATTTCATTATTATTTTATGAAAACAGTATTTTTCTTGGAAATGAGTTAAATTTGCAGTTGAATTTGTGAACGAAAGGGCAGTCTTTTCATTAACCACTTTAAAAAAAGTATTCACGCCAAACACATCCACTGATAGAGTCGAGCTGTCACCAATTGCTGCTGAAGCCGCTATGCCATTGAGATTTGATATTCGTGAGACTGGCCTAAACTTAAATAAGGCCAAAGGAATTTCAGAAACTATTTGAAAGCAGGATGACACCAATACAACGACAGTGTCTGTATCCCGGATCACGAATTTAGTTTCAGGAGGAATCACAGCACCATCGTACAAATACACAGACTTGTAAATGTGGTAAGAACTGCATTCGAAAAAAAGAAATATATTGTTTGACTCTGTTCATTGACGGTACCCAGGCTTCTGATAAAGTACGGCGGGGTATAATAACTAATAAACTGAAGAGAAACGTACCCGTAAATATTATCACAAATGGTTACTTTTAAAGCACATCACAGCCAACAGAAGCAGAGAATTCCTCAAGGCAATATATTATTAGGTCCGATTTTGTACTTGATATATTCCTCTGACATGCGAAATGGGTAATAACTGTCACATATCAACGTTTCCTGATGATACATCATTTCTAAGTGTCCACGAGAATTCACAAGAATCATCCCGAAAATTGCAGGAAAACATTTCGATATTGAAAAAATGGAGAATGAATGTGAAAGAGCAAAAATGTGTATATTTTTTTTTAAATTGCGAAGGGAAAGATGTCCCTCCACAAAAATTAATAGTTATTCTATACAACAACTCAATGCTGTCGAAATCGCTTATAGAAGAACTTAATCCAAATTAAATTTAGGACTGCTCACATTAATTGGCTTATAGGTAGGAAATAAACACTAAGCATAGATTGCAACCTTTTTCTGTACAACGTCATCTTAAAATCGATATGGCGCTATGGAATCCAGCTCCGGAGCACCGCCTTAGTATCCCGTATAGAAGAAATTCAAAGGCACCAAAATAGAATCTTCCTACCAGAAGTTCCCTGGTATGTCAAATATTTGCTAAATCATTACGATCCATTGATTACAATAGTGGCTTTTTTGGGGCGAATCGTCATTACGGCAGTGTCAAGGTGGGTCTGTCAGTCAATATAACCATGGCGACCATTTTTTGGGTACGCACGCGTTTTAATCCACATTGCTTTCAAAAGGGAAAAATACTCAATGGCGAATATTATGTCGACTTATTACGTCGATTTGAAAAAACGACCTCATTTGGCCAATGCAAGTTGCAAATTGTTATTGTTATTGTTAATGGGTATGTTGATAATTCGCACAGTCATTAAGATCTACATGTTCCATTGGCTAAAACAGTGGTTTCAAAATAAGTGACAATATATACCAAGAAATCCATTAGCCCGCAACATCTTCAATTAATATTGAAGATTCAATAAAAAAAACTAAAAAAAGATTTTGAAGAAAAATTACATTTGTAATAAGGCTCATGGTCATATCGAGTATAATGTAAAATATATGTACTACGGAATGAATGGCATTTAAAGCACTTCCTAAAAATATTTTTTTCATAGAATCTTCAACATGATTTCAGATTAAATGAATAGGATGCAAAAAAGTGAAAGTCTTCTAGTGACAAACCTTTCATTACTTTTAGATCACAAGTTGTGCATGTCAATGACTTGCTTGGAAGTTCTTGTTGCATGCAATTCAGTTGAAGCATTTTCATTTTATCGATGTTGCTATTGTATATGTGAAGAGCGCTGAAACACCTTGGCTCTTGGGGCCTCTGGTTGCAGAACAATGACATAATTTTAATTATTTGTTTAAGTAAAAGGACACACATATCGTCGTCTTAAATCAGCTTTTTGATTCTTAACCAAAAATGTGTCTACGCGAAATTTTTTTAGCCGTATATTTAAAAAAATATCGCTCTAATTATCGATAGGCGAAAAATCCATAAAGAATTAGATATTGTGCATTTATGATATTGCTTGTCTCCCATAAGAACTAAGAAAATTTACTTACAGCCTTTTAAATTTCATGTAACGATAAGTCCCTTAACACACAATATATTTCATAATGTTAAAATTATTTTTGTATAACTAGCAGAATACTCAAGGATTCTAGACAAATTCGTTAGGGCACTTTAGAAAATTTTCTAGGGGCAAAGGATTTTCAAAATGGATTTATAAGTTGATTTGAGCCATTTTGGGGTATTTTCTGTTACACAAGCTGCTTATCCGCCAATAAAGTAGTGCAAGTGGGGCGCATGTTTTATTAAAAAATGTTTTTCTAACAAAATTACCTTTTTAAAATTGCCATTAAAGTGGCGATAGGACTATAAAATGTTTTTATTTTATATTGTAATTATTTTTGTGAGTGTATTTTTTCAAAAATTGTAAAGAAATTATTTCATATTAAAGTTGTGAATTGAAATAAGAAATTGCATTTAAAGAAACGAAATTAAAAAAGTCAAGTGAAGACAAATATAAATATAGATAAAAAAGGTGCTTTAATAGACTGTGATTAAACTTAGAAAATTTATATTAAAAAAAAAAAAAATTTAAAAGGAAGGTGCTAGGAGGTGCTTTCTCAAAACAAAAATAAAATAAGGAAACAAAAAAATACTCGTATATGATTAATGGTAGTCTCTGCTAGTCAAAACTTACTTTTTGTCTTCCTTGCCATTTGTGGAGCCAGTGGAGTTACGGTCCAAGCCATCGGTAACCATAGCATCGCGCACTAAACTTTGCAACAAGGTTCGATCGCAATAGTATGGCTCTGCCTTGCGAGAACCTTGAACGTTCATATGCTGGGCAAAATGGCCCACTGGTGTTGCACCATGTAGACTATGATGTGGTTGGGGAGATTTGGGCCTTACCTTGAATGAGGAATATATAACAAAAAGTTAAATTATTACTTATTTCTTGGAATTTTGTTGTTGTTTTGTTTGGAAATGCAGTTTTTTCTTAGTTTGCTTACCGACATCCATTTCCAACCGGGTCTACCAGCTCTAGCCAAAAAGTGCAACACCTGCTCTTCGGGCGAACCAAAACTTGGTTCTTGATCCCTTGAGCCCGAATATTCACCAGAACTCTCACGTTCTTTTTCCAAATCGCTGACACTGTTGTATTCACAATACACCCAATCTGGATGGACACGCCAATTTTCTCCCTTGAAATATTCAGTCACTGTAAAAGAAGTAGTCAACTTTAGTCCTCATATTCTATTTTATTTTTTATTATTTTTAATAGGAAAATGTGATTTTTCAAAACTTACCATTTTTTCGTGAATGTCTTATTTCCTGTTGGGAGACCAATTCATGGCTGCCATATTTTTCTGGCAATACAACAGCGAGCGTAAATGGAGTGTCCTCAATGGGACCGTAAAAATATCTGTAAATGAGACAGAAAATAGTTTTCAGTTTCTGTTATTAAAAAAGGCAAAAAGACAACTGCTGATAGCAAGGCGAATTAATATTATTGAAAGGCCTTGGGGCCTTAAGTTAAGCAAGCAATAAAATCACTTTTTTCAAGAATTTAAATAGTTTTGTAGCATCGGAATACGTATCCCGGAATTCAATTCACAATCTCATCTGCAATTCCTACCGGTCAACTAATGCTCATATTTTAATATAGAATCGAATAAGAATAAGAGAACGGCATTGAATTGGTGGCTTAATTTAAATATTTTAATCTTGGATATTATTTTAGTTCAGTTTGAGTTCGTTTGAAGGAAATTCCGCTCTTTCAAAAAGCTGTTTAAGAAAAACGGATTTTGTTTGAACAAAATAAAAATCGCCAAAAAACATCGCCTCGAAACAAGTCATTATACGATGTCTTTTTTATTTGGCTTTATAGTCATGGATTTTGAATTCAAGGCATGAGTCACATATTTAAGGAGGTTTTTGACACTTCTTTTGTGTTCTTTCGTACTAAGGATTGTTTATAAAGGTCTATGCATTTTAACAACAAAAATCATCCTTTACATCGTGGAACTGTCAAACTCTGCATATGAAAATTTCGTTTATGTTTTTTCATATGGAGTTTGAAAATTCCACGATAGTGAACGTGTGGTGAGCTGTTGACTTACATTAACCATATTTTATAGGACTTGTTTTATACTTCCAGTCATTTTTTTCTACCAGAGATTGCAAAACAGCTGTACCGTCCCCATCGCCCTTCCTGAGACACACATGGGGTGAGGATCCACTTATGCCCCTGATAGGGACGACATAGTAGCAAATTTTGTACAGGCTGCAGAACCATGTACAGACACTCGGATAGGATCTTTGGTCAGCCTTGTTCTAAAAAAAACTCCGATTTGAGGTTCTGTGCAAACCTGGGGTATCGGTAGCACCTCTACCCAGAAAAGCAAGCCTACTTCCGTAAACCCGCCCGTTACACTGTTATTTCAGGGATTGGGTAGCAACATACAAGTTTTTGGGCGTTATCAGCAAAAAGGCCTAGGTCCGGAAACCTGATAACCCTATACCCCAGGAAGCAAAACACCAAGCCAGGATTTATAATCCGTGCACCCTGGGGGTTTAAAAAGTACGATGGTGGAACACTCAAATATATAATATTATTGGTACATATTCCAATTTTTAATAATTTTACATATTAAACTCGTGATTGTTAATTGCCTTTAAACTTTCAGCAGACGATTCGACATAAAACTTTAGGAAGCTTTAAGATTTCAATGAATTTGCTCCCAAACAATATTTATAAGCAAGCAATACTTCAAACAGATTATATGTTCTTTTTTTATTATAAAATTACATGTAGACGACAGGACGTCAAATCGCCTGGATGTTTCCTTCAGCAAACATCTATGCGACCTCTACTTCGACAGTTGGTCGGGAAAACCATTAAAACTTGTCACAGTTGGATGAAGAACTCACGAATATTGAGCAATATATAAACACCTCATCGCACTATAAGGACTCTGGAGTTATTTTCCAGCTGAAGACTCACTCAGAGTTTTTCAAAGAGATTTGTCTACTTTTTATTTATTTATATTCAAATAAAACACTTTTTTTTAAATAAACCAAATGAATGCTTCTGTACATCTTATATGATGTGTTTTTGTACAATTAAATTCAAAAAAGTACAATTTTGCGAGTCTATTGGTAAAGCTTTAAGCCGCAATGAAAACTAGAGCGATTCTCGTAGAAACTATAAAAGACAATTTTGCAAAAATTCAAGCAAAAGTCATTTATTGAAAAGGGACAAAAAGTCACACATTTACCATCATGCAGATGGACATGGATTCATTAAAATCTCAGATTATAAAATAAGTCTGAGTCCAAAATCAACATAAGACTGCTTTATTTTTACTTTCACTTTCACTTTCCATCTTCGGTGCAAAGCAGTTGTGAGTTCCTTCATTTAATTGGACATTTTACTTAAGCGGATAATAACAGCAGTCATTTTCCATTTTAGCCAAACACCTTCCGACATTATATACTCTGGGATATTTGAAATGAAGTTCGAAATGTGTACGAATACATCTTCATTCCTTCCAAGCCATACAGACTCATACAGAAATTTACCACCATATTGACAGTGAGAAGAAAACATAATGATTAGGTTGGGCTGCCTACTGGTGTTTTTCCCTCGGAAAAAAGTAAATTTATTAAATAAAAATCTATTTATCGGTCTAATTTTACACCCTTACAGGAGTCTGTTTGTTCCCATTCCTTACGAATTTTTGCTGGTTCAATGACTCCAAATTCACTTTTTTCTCTTTGAAAGGGTAACAAGTTTTAAACTTTTTTCAGACACGAAAACGCTATAAGTTAAGAGTAGTAGATGAAACCCAACAATGCGACATGTATCCAAATTGGCTTTTATCGCTTTTATATTTATAGTTTTCAACGACACTAGTTCTCAGAAGAGTTCCGTAGCTTTTTTAACTCACCTTTGAGTTCTTGCGCTAACACGTTTCATATCATCCAAATGATTTAAAATGGTGAACTCCGTTTCACCCTCCTTGGGTATTATCATGTCACTACGCATCTGTTCAAAAAAGGCAAAATTTAATTTGGTATTTTTTTTAAATAAAACTATCCCAAAAACTTACATCATACAAAAGATTTTTATTCATTTCGACAATCTCTTGATCGTTGCCGATTTCGGTTTCCGGCAATTCCAACTCCGTTATATCGACCGAAGTGTAACGCGGTCTCAATTGATCAATATACTGATTACCATCACTCAGTGGACGCAAGTCTGGATGATAGAGTACACGACCATTGTTATCGACGATAAACGAATATCCATTCGGTCCTAATTTATGTTGCGGTATCATTTTGCGTATCTCCTCTACGGGAACATCTGTGCCCACAACACCCAATAAATTTGCCACACGTACCGAATGGTTGCGTCTATCGAAGACCGGAGTTGAAACTGTCGTCACCAAACGTCTTTGATATTCGGAATCACGTGCCAGGCCGCCAGATTTGCCAGCCACAAAAACGGGACTCCAATGAACCGGATGATCAGCCTGATACATAATCATGGGTCGGGCCATAACTAAAGCATAGTCCATTACCTTACGTCTGGCATCATCTACATCGTTGATCTGCACAAAAAATCCCTTGTTCGAGCAGGCCATTTCGTGCAAGTTACTGCGGCTTCCCGAATCGGAGCCGATCAAGTATGTAAAAATTCGTACCGGCATATGCGGCCAATTGTACTGCTTAATGATCTCTTTGTGAGATTCTGAGGAACTTTCGGTTAAAAGCATTATTGCCTGATTACACTGACTACCCTCGCCAGATTGGTTGTACTGAAAGAGCATTAATTTTTTACGATCGTTCGGGAAATTTTTATTTAGCCTACACGGACTTATTATTTACCTTGTGTAACAGGCTAAACGCGTATTCCAAGCCTGCCGTAAAATTGGCAGTGTCTTGTAGTTTAAT